>CM036616.1:1073645-1673645 GCA_020745705.1 Hemiprocne comata
CTTCTCTCTTAAAGCTGCATTCTTCTTTTAGGTGAGCATTTATTCATTTTGCTGTGGGCAATGTTTTGGCTGCAGAGATGGTTCTTCACTAAAGAAGCCAATAAGGTTATGCACACTTTTCCAGCTTTTATAGGATCAAAACCTGTACACATATATGCTAAACACTACTGACATTTTTACACAGATTCTTGGACAGAGTTAACTTGACACTTCTTCCCTGTTTTCTTACATTAGTGATGCATTTTAACCCATTCTTATAGCAGTGGTTTACCCCACAGGAAGCATACCTTCCCATTTTGGCAAGAGGCTTACAGTACCCAGTGGACATCTAAGAGTACTGCCAGTGTCCCTGGTAGGATGTCATGAAAGCTTAGTGCCTTCATGGCAATAGCATGCAGAGAAAGCACAGAATCCCAGACTGGTTTGGGTTGGAAGGGACCTTAAAGATCATGCAGTCCCAACCCCTGCCATGGGCAGGGGACACCTCCCACCAGACCAGGTTGCTCCAAGCCCCATCCAACCTGCCCTTCAACACTGCCAGGGATGGGGCAGCCACAGCTTCTCTGGGCAACCTGGGCCAGGCTCTCACCACCCTCACAGCACAGAATTTCTCCCTCAGATCCCATCTCAGTCTCCCCTCTTCCAGTTTTATTCCATTCCCCCTTGTTCTTTCTCTCTCTCTGCCCTTGTCCAAAGTCCCTCCCCAGCTTTCCTGGAGCCTCTTCAGGCACTGGAAGGTGCTCTAAGGTCTCCCTGGAGCCTTCTCCTCTCCAGGCTGAACACCCCCAACTCTCCCAGCCTGTCTCCAGAGCAGAGCTGCTCCTGCCCTTGGATCATCTCTCTGGCCACCTCTGGACTCACTCAAGCAACATGGGGGCAGGGAAATACACAAAATACTAAAGGGAAAAATGGACAGTTGGAAGGCTCCTTTGCAGCCGTGGCCAGGTCTAGCTTCAAGAGGAGACTCCCACCTTGGGGAGGGACCCTTGCCCCTTGGGAGCTCCCCCTGCGACCTCTGTGAGTGTACAGCAGAGCCCTGCAGCATCTCCAGCCAGTGTGCACCTGCCCTGTGGGCAGGCTGGTGATGGCAGCACAGGCCACACCCTGGCCACCACAAACCCTTCAGTTTATCCTCCCCCTTCCACAGAATCACAGACTCATAGAATCCTAGGGGTTGGAAGGGACCTCGAAAGATCATCTAGTCCAACCCCCCCTGCCAGAGCAGGGTCACCTAGAGCACATCACACAGGAACTTGTCCAGGTGGGTTTTGAATGTCTCCAGTGAAGGAGACTCCACAACCTCTCTGGGCAGCCTGTTCCAGTGCTCTGTCACTCTCACAGTAAAAAAAAATTTTTCGGATATTCACCTTGAACCTCCTATGCTCCAATTTACACCCATTACCCCTTGTCCTATCACTGGTCATCACTGAGAAGAGCCTAACTCCATCTCCCTGACACTCACCCCTTACATATTTGTAAACATTGATGAGGTCACCCCTCAGCCTCCTTTTTTCCAAGCTAAAGAGACCCAGCTCCCTCAGCCTTTCCTCATAAGGGAGATGTTCCACTCCCTTAATCATCTTTGTGGCTCTGCACTGGACTCTCTCAAGCAGTTCCCTGTCCTTCTTGAACTGAGGGGCCCAGAACTGGACACAATACTCCAGATGTGGCCTCACCAATGCAGAATAGAGGGGGAGGAGAACCTCTCTTGACCTACTAACCACACCCTTTCTAATGCACCCCAGGATGCCATTGGCCTTCTTGGCCACAAGGGCACATTGCTGGCTCATGGTCATCCTCCTGTCTACCAGGACCCCCAGGTCCCTTTCACCTACTCTGCTCTCCAGCAGGTCAGCTCCCAACCTGTACTGGCACATGGGGTTGTTCTTCCCCAGATACAAGACTCTACACTTGCCCTCGTTGAATTTCATCATGTTTCTCCCCACCCAACTCTCCAGCCTGTCTAAGTCTCTCTGAATGGCAGCACAGCCTTCTGGTGTGTCAGCCACTCCTCCCAGCTTAGTGTCATCAGCAAACTTGCTGAGGGTACATTCTATACCCTCATCCAGGTCGTTGATGAAGATGTTGAACAACATCGGTCCCAGTACCGACCCCTGAGGGACTCCACTAGTCACACACTTCCAACCAGATTCTGCCCCATTGACTACAACTCTCTGACTTCTTCCTTTCAACCAGTTCATGATCCATCTCACTATCTGATCATCAAGACCACACTTCCTCAGTTTATCTATGAGGATGCTGTGGGAGACAGTGTCAAATGCTTTACTTAAATCAAGATAAACCACATCTACCACTCTACCCTCATCTATCCACCTAGTTACTTCCTCATAGAAGGCTATAAGGTTGGTCAAACATGACTTCCCCTTGGTTAAACCATGTTGACTGCTCTTAATGACCCCCTCAACCTTGATATACCTAGAGACAGTGCCAAGAATAAGTTGTTCCATCACCTTTCCAGGGGTGGAGGCTTTCCCTTCCACTCTTCCCCCTGGGTTTCCTGATCACAGCCAGGTTTTCTCCTGACCCCTCACAGCCCCTTATTGGTGGATGTCCCAAAACACGTCCATGTGCTCCCAGCCCTCATGATCTTTAAGGTCCCTTCCAACCCAAACCAGTCTGGGATTCTACATTTATTTTTTTAAAAACTAAGCAAGAAAACCCACACTTGTGGAATTAAAGTTGTGTGTTGTTGTTAGGTTTTTTTTAATCCTAAAACTTAGTTATTTTTGATGAACAGTGTATCTTTAAGGACTTGGTGAGCAGGCACAGCCTAAGGGGAACCCAGCCCAGCTCTGGGGCTACCTGTGCATGGTCCCCTCACCCAAGGCAGAGGTGGCAGGGGCTGCACATCCCCCTTACCCTCATCAGGAGTGGAAGAGAAGAGAGGTCTTCTCCTGTGCCTGGAAAACTAATGTGAAGCCCAAAAGCTTTATTCTTGGCAAGTTTAAATTCCTTTACCTCTTGGCAGAACAGCAATCCTGCATTTCAGCCAGTTCAAGGTCAGCTGACTAGTGCAAATTTCTGTAGATTCATGTTTTCTCAGCATATCTCAACCCTCCCCCAGGCAAAGGGAGCCCTTCAGGATGAGAAGTCCCACGTGGACCTTTCCTCCATGGCATGAAAGCCATCTTTGAAGCTGTTCTCCAGCAGGACCCCATCCTTTCATGCAGATGGCATTGCCACTGGAGGGAAAGTTCACCATCTAACAGCAAAGTTTAGAGGCACTGCCACCCAGCAGCAGCGTGGGGTGAGGCTGCTGTAGGACTTCTCCCTTGCACAGCCCTACCACCCCCTCTGGAGGTACCTCAGATCTGCTGATGGAGCACGTCCTCTGTGGAACTTCAGACCAGCAGGGGGGTTGGACTAGAGGACCTTTAAAGGCCCCTTTCAACACCAACTACTCCATGATTCTAATAAGCTGCAAAAAATAGTTCCAGCCTGACAGTCAAATCTTCCCATGCAGATGGGTAAACAATCACACCAGACTGACTAGAGGAAGTTTGTTGGTTTTTTATTTTGTAGCAAAATTTTACATATCCAGTCTAAAAACATGTACATTAAGCCAGGGTACATCAAAAGAAAACCACACAGGAGTTTCAGCACATGCCCTCCCTCATAAATAGTTTTTTCTTCTAACAGTTTATTTGAAATCAAATACACCAAGACCTAAAGGAAGGTTTGTTTTTTTTTTTACCTACGTTGTGGAAAACTTTATTAGTGCAGAAAACTTTCCTTGTTAGGGCTGGCTTGGGACAACACCTGTGGGCACAGCAAGGATTATACTGTGCAAGGGATTCTTCAAATAATTGCTTCCACAGTGGATTTTGAGTCAGCTCTCATGAACACCACTTCAACCTGAGTCTGAACCTGTAATCTCAAATCCCTCCTAGACCCAAATTTGCCACCAGCCTCCTTCTCTGAGCCCAACACTGCCAATGCCCTGGAGTCCAGGAGATGGTGGACCAAGGGGAGCCTCAGGACACCCTGGGTCCTCCCCCTCGCCCTGGGCAGGGGGTCCCACACGGCTCCAGCCCCTTGGTCCATGGCTCTGGGTGCCCACCTGAGCACATCCCACCTGAGCACAAGCTGGGGCACTGTGAGTCCCTCTCCAGGACCCTGGGTGTTCCCAACAGGGTTAAACTCTCCCCATTGCCTGGAAAACACCCCCAACACCACCTTCCCACACCAACACAGAAGTTTTTCTTCTCAGACATGTTACTTTTTTCAAAAACTCTTCTTAAATACCTTTTTTTTTTTTCCATATGGTTGCTGACTTTTTACTTTATACCATAATCAATTTTTTTATATATACCCCATAGCACTTTTTACTTTATACCATACCAAGTTACTCATAAATAGCAAACTCAGTCGTGCCCTGACTCCTGACTATCCATGAGTGACAAGATCCTAAACTCCCCCACTAAAAAAACAAAGATCACCAACATCAACTCACCAAGCATCACCACCTACTGTCAGCCACACTTCTGGATGCTGAAGCATCAGTTGTAAAAATAGCTTTAAGGTAAATACATTTCCACAGAAAATCATCATACAGAACACAAATTAGAGTTAACAGGAAGAATTTTTCTAAGAATTTAGATTTATCAGATGGGCTATGTCTGCAAGGAGGGCACATCTGCACCTCATACAGGCACCATTATGGGGAGATTCATTAAAATGGAAAGCTGTTTAATGTCAGAACAGTAGTTTGCATTAATCTGTGAATAAATAAGAAATACTTTGACACTGCCTGGATTCTCTATATAAAACCTGTAGTTACCACTGTCTAAAATACATAATAGCAAAATATTTCTCCTGGTGACATACAAAGTCTTTGTCTTTCCATTAAGCCTATTCTTAAATGCCTATAAAACACTTACAGAAAGTTAAAAATAGCATTGTGTTATTTGCTATCTACACTTATTATTGGAACAGACCAACCTCTAGCAAAAAAAAAAAAACAACTTTCAAAATATTAAAAATTCAGGGTATCATGCAGTGCAGACCAAGATTCACACAGCTTTTGTGTCAGTGTATGATGAAGACCTTGGATAACTTGGATAACTAAGCTGGCTGCTGGCAGAAGCACATGCCATGGCCCAGGATGCTCTCAGGCATCCAGCCAAGCTGGAGCTCAGCTCAACAGTAATTATTTTTCATCACTTTATGCTTTAAAAAAAAACAACAACCCTCCAAGCTTTTATTCATATCTATTAAATTTTTAATTTCTACTATAATGATATTTCTATACTATAATGATAGGAAATAACCTTTCTTTTTTTCTCATTTAAGTTCAATATATACTACTTTCCTACTGATTTTTTTTGCTTTCAGTTTTATTCAGTGATCTTGAAAAAACAACACAATGCTCTGTGATTCAGAGTCCTAATGTGCAAGATGTAGACCACTGTATCTCCTCTTTTAAAGAACTTTAGGATCCCCAGGTGAAAAGTTAAAAATAAAAATGATTTATCATCCTTACATAAGACTAACCTCAGAGTTTTGAGCCTGCTGAGTCACAAGCTCTTTTTTTTTTTTTTTTTAATTTTGTTTTTTTGGTCCAAAAATAGGAAATATCCCCTCAGTCTCCGCAAAAGATCACCAGAAAAAAAGAAAAAAAGTCCCTACTACTTTAGTATGGAATTTCAAAAGAACAACTTACCTATAAAACTATATTAAAATATGAAATATTTCTTAGAAGAAAAAAAAAAACCAAAACAAACTCATCTCCAGCATTTTGCTGTTCCTCTTTCTCACAGCTGCAGTCTCCAAGTACTTTTGAGATGCTGGGGAAACACTACATAATTTGTTTCACTGTCTTTTCTTTGTCTTTTTCTAGGCTGAGGCTGCACACCAAACTTAAAGGCAGGGGGCAAAGCAAAATTAGAACAGGACTGATAATGAAGGGTTTGATTCCTCGATGAGATTTCACTTGCAGAGAAGTGTCTCTGCTCAGACAGACACCCCTCTGTAAAGGCTGGGTTCACTTTGCCATTAATATTACAACACACATAGAAGTTCATGGCAGAACAGATAAATTATTTAGGTCAAGGAAATTCTAAATAGCATCTACCAGGGTCACCCTAGTCATAATATTTAGGATTTATCTGTTATCTCTGAGAAAAAAATCCACATAGCCAGGAAAGATAATCAGCTTTGTCTTATGAGCACATGGTGGTGATTTAATTTAAACTAATAATCTACAGGTTATTAAAACAGACTTTCTTCTCCTATTTTCTGTGAGGGAAAAGTATTTCTGGTTTTGGGTTTTTGGGAGACACTAGAGGGTATAGTGATGCACAGGCATGCCTCTGGAATTAAAATACCTACTCACACGACTGTAAGAGTCTCAGTAAAATTAACTACAGACTTGAAGCAGAAAATGAACAGTACCTGAAATGCTTTTTAAGCCTAACCTTTATTCTTCAAACCAACAGATGCTCCAGTAAATTTCTGGAATATTCCAAGAAGTTATGAGCTGGCTTCTCAGTTTCCCTGCACTGCTACTGTGCTCCTATTGTACACAGATTTACCAACAAAATCTGTTTTCAACAGATGCTGTTTTAGCAGCCACAAAATAACTGTGAATAAAGAAATCAGAAGGGTGGACAGAGGGCACAGTCATGACACTGTGTGACACTACGTTTGATCCCCATGGGTGTGAAACCCTTGTGCTTGAAATAAATCTTCATGATACATTTCTCAACACTTCAAGGAAAAAGGAGAAGCAGAGTGGTTTGTTACCAGAGCAAATGGTGCCAGTGAGTGCAGTGCAGGATGGCACACAGAGTGCCAGGGGACGTTGTTTTCGCTCTCGACAGGGGTTTCTGCTCTGTGTGATTGCCAGTCTGAGCCTTCCCAGCCCAGAAGCACTTTGCCCACATGCAGCCCTCTCACATGACTGTGCAGTGGCACTTCTGGGAGTGGATGTAGCTCCGGTAGTCAGCCAGCTGCTTCAGGTACAAGCTGGAAGGCCACCTGTGCATCTCCACAAAGCTGCGCTCCTCCACTAAACGAAGCAATAAAGGAGTTAAATGTGACACCCCAGCTGCACAAAGTCTCTTACAAGAGGCTGACTCAGTTATGGGTGGGACCTGGCCCTTGGCACAGGAACCAGGTGACAAGGGGATGGGGCTGCTGGCTGTGCTGCCAGCTGGTCCCACGGCAGGGTGGTGACCTTGCAGCTCAACCAGGCTGGACTGGACTGTATAGCCTGAAGAAGTCCTCATCACCTCCTCATGCAGAAGCAGTAAGACCCTGGCCCAGGTTGCCCAGAGAAGCTGTGGCTGCCCCATCCCTGGCAGTGTTGAAGGGCAGGTTGGATGGGGCTTGGAGCAGCCAAGGTGTCCCTGCCCATGGCAGGGGGTGAGACTGGATGATCTTTAAGGTCCCTTCCAACCCAAACCATTCCATGATTCTATGGTTCTATGAAGTGGTGTTGTCCAGCACCTCACTTCTGATCTAAGCAGCACTGAAGAACACTTGTCCTTTTGAAACTAAATGATTAATTACCTGAAAGATCTTGAAACTCGGGCTTTTGACTGAAGATGAGGTAGTTGGTGGCAATAAAGTGAAGAAGCCAAGTGGAAAGGCAATCAGAATTGTGAAACTGCAGGAAGAAAGGAAACAAACAGCACTTCATCCTGTCATGTTAAAACACAGCCATGCCTCCCATATCAAAATATTTCAGATTTGCCCTGTCAACACAGCAGTTTGCTGAATAAAGTTTTGACTGAAGGAGACAATGGATGACAAGTCACTGATGGAAATACATCAACAAATGGAGACCCCAGAATGAACAACAACTCCCTCCCCCCACAGTGGAATCTAATCCCTAGGGCTCCCAGGGCAACAGGAGGTTTTTGTGTTCTGCACAGCAGCAGAGCTTCAGAAAAAGGAAGGTAAGGAGCATGCCATGTTGGTTTTGTTGTCTCCCCTTTCTCCACAAAAACTTGTTCATGTAAAACAATATCCTGCCTGAGAGTTGTGAACAGTTTTGATTTTCCTCTGTTGTTTTCCCAGGCTGTCTTTCTCTCTACTATTTTCTTTTCATGCTTTTTCTGCTTTTTCCTCTCAATATCCTACCAGGTTAGACGTCCTTTGCCACTTGCATGTCATACAATTTTCTTTTTGACTAAAAGAGGAAGTAGTGCAGCTTCACTTGCCTAAAACACCTATTTTCTGGCAGACCTTGCAATTGAGCTGAATTACTGCAATGTGTCCTTGATGCAGGAAACTGCACAGATTTTGGTATAACCACACACTGGGCAAGAAAAAGCCTGGTTTTAGCCAGCCTTGTGCCACCAGATATCCCTAATCCTCAGATTGTACATCCAAGCTTGTCCTTGGGATTAGGATTTATCACGAACTTAAAAACCTTCACAATTCCGTTTCAAAAAGAAAATCCCACTAATTAGGGTCCACACACGTGTTCTTATTTAATAAATACCCCACACACCTTAGCTTTTTTGAGCAAGCTAACGATGCTGAGGCTTGTGGATGCCAGTTCCCTGCTGGGCATGCTCTGGAGCTGGGTGATAATGTAAAGCTCACAGATGTGCTGCAGCCTCATCACCTGGTACATCTCTGCGCAGATCAGGAGGGACATAGCTTGGAGAATACTGGCTGAAAAATGAGAAAACAACAAGTTGCAGGTGGTTTCCTGCTTGTGACAGGGTCACCAAAGGTGCTTGTCACAGAGACATCTTTTAAACAGCTAACAATGAGCACCAAACCCAGCCACTCTCAATCACCTTCTTTTATTTTCCATTATAATCATTATAAGTTTGCTACATCACTCTTTTTTTTTTTTTTTTTTTTTTCCCCCTGATAAACGATGTAATTAACAGGAAAAGAGTAGTTAGCACTTTTTGGAAGGCAAGTGTAATAAATTGTATTCAAATGTCCCTTATCTTGAGGATGCTGAGCCAAGTGTTGCTGGCCTACTTAAAGTGATGATTACAGAGATGATTAAGGATTTAGCTTTCTAACTTCTCTTTCAAAAAAGTAACTCTGTGATACAATCTAGAGAAAATATAAAGAAACCACCAAAGAGAAGATGAATCAACCAACTTTTTTTTTCTAAAAAAACATGATACAGTGATTGCATCCCTGCCCATGCAGGGGGTTTGGAACTAGATGATCTTTAAGGTCCCTTCCAACCCAAACTATTCCATGATTCTATGATATTTAAACCAGTGGACAATGAAATGTTGGACAGACTGAAAAGAATATCGTACAGAAAACCTCAGAATAAGGTGGAATTACTTGAAAATAAATAACAAAAGCAAAAATACATATCAGACCATCATTTTCATTCATTCATTCATTCATTCATTCATTCATTCATTCATTCATTCATTCATTCATTCATTCACTCAATGGAAAATTATCTGTATTGAAATAATATCTATCATTTAGTACATAGATTTCTTATTTTAAAAGATAAAGGTTAAGACACAAAGAATACTTTAGCTCAGTTTTTCTTGCAAAATACTCAGATGTATTTTTTTTCTGGTTTTACATATGAGTAAGATACCCATGTATATAAATACTGTATTCCTGCAATTTAACCTTGCTTATTAAACTTAACAATATATATGCTAAACAAAAGAACAACTTGGAAATATAACCTAGAGGCAAGATTAGAAAGCAATATTATTTTGATGTAAAAATAAAATCCAAAACATTGTCATGGACCAGAGATTAAAACTTCAGAGGTTTTTGATTCTTGCAGTGCTAGCACAGAACAGTGGTATTTGTTATGCCTCCAGCTGATTTTACTTGATTAAGATTGATTTAATTTTTTTAATGCATCATATGAGCAAGTCCTCTGCTCTGCCTGGAGACATTGTTCATGAAAATATTGGCATTTTTCAATGAAATAAATGCTGCTACATTGCCCTCTATCAAAGCCCCACTGTGGGAAAATGAGCATATTTTAAAATTTTCTTACCTGGGCAGCAGGAGTCGGTATAAAGATACTCTAGAAAGGAGAGGAAAGTGTCTTTGGAAACCCCATAGACTGGAACCAGAATACTATTTGCTTCTAGATAATTACCATTAAACATAGCTGCCATTACCTCACAGCGAGCTACCAGAACTGCTCTGTGGGCTGGTACAGTGGCACCTGCAGGATGCAAGACAAAAGTACATGATCATTTAAAATGCACTGTGATTTCTTGGTTTTATACCTCATCTTTCCTTAGAAGGCCTTCATTTTGCAGAACTTGATTTAAAACCATTTCAGAGTGTTTAAAATCAACAGCAGCCAACTGGTTGTTATTGGCACACTCACTTTGTACCAGTCAGGACGTTTACATCTGCCCAGTGGCCACCAGCAAACAGAAATAAATACCAAATTTATTGTGACAGCCTGCCCCAAACACACGGTGTTCCAAACAGGGCAGATTTCTGTCAGTCAAAACAGGCTTCCAGCTACCATAAAACCTGAAGTTATGCCAGTTTATGCTAAATGAACCTCTGGCCCATTGCATAAATACAAAGAAGTGTGAATTGTTATGCAAATGAGTAATCTGTGTTCATCAGCAGGCCCGGTGGTAATGAATCTGCATTCCAGAAACTTCCACATAGTCACACAAAGCAGAGAAAGGCAAACTATTGCAGATAAAATGTCATTAAATCCATTACCTAAGTATGAATTTAACCAGATCAAGTATTTTAACCTAACTGAATTTCCTGATGGCTGTCTTCGGAAAATAATGCTAATAAATCATATATAACTTTACATATTTACACATGTAATGAGCAATACTTAATGCAGACATGATGCAGTCCTGTATGTGCATGAAACTGGATATTTACCTACTTATTAGGGGATTCAGTCACATTATGAGTCTTTACACAGGCATAATAGGCTCCATTTTCAATGGCTTACAAGTACTTTTGTAAACCAAAAATCTCAAAACAACTCCCAATATTCAAGGAATTAGTGGAAGACTTAAAAAACGTATTTACCTGATCAAAACTAAACCTTTCACCTTCTCTTAGTAATTGTTTAATTTTGATACAACTACTGTGGCTGATGAATTAGGGAAAAAGGCTTGGAAGATTTATCAAACATTAGAAAAAACAGTTCATATTTTAGTAGTGGATAATAGGACTTTTTAAAAAAAAACACTTGTCAACACATTTGGTAGGAATTTTTTTTCTGTAAAGTAGATCATGGTGGCATGTGTTCATTCACTTCCCACAAAGCCTCTCCCAAGAGCTGGACACTGAGATGAATTGTTCACGTCGTTAAACTCAGCATCTGTATTTTGTTCTCGTTTTCAAAGACCTTTATTGGATTTTCTTTATATTAAACAGGACATCTAGAATTAATCTGCTTGCCCTCGTGTGCTTATGTTTGAGGGAGTTGGGCTTCATATTTGGCTCTAGGATTTAAAGCCGAAAATAATTAAACAATTGTCTAATCCTAAAAGACAATTTCTGCACGAAGGGTGGGAGTGGACAAATTGAGAAAACCATTAGCATTTAAAAACCACCTCATCCTTATTCTTACAAAAGCATGTTGTGACACTTTTTTCCCCCTTGCATTTAATTTCTGTATTTAATTTTTGTATTTCCCCCATATTTTGTTTTCCTGCATTGAATTTCCAGGAAAAAAAATAACACATGACACTGCAGCCTACGGGTGCATCCAAAATGGGAACAAAACACGTGTTTTCTGGTACAGCTCCTGCCTGTGGCATCTTTGTGAGCAGATCTGTGTAACTTCACATGTTGTTTTTAATCCCGACCACAGAGAGGACTAGATAATTACCATGATAAAATACAGCAGCTGCTGATGGCACCCCAATGAGCCATCAAAACCCCAGCACATCCACGTGCACTTCTGGGGATGCCCTGCCCTGCTGGGGGAGGAGGGCAGTGAGCAGAGCCTCAGGAGGGATGGGAGTAGGACAGAAATCCCTGTCAGCTTCTGGAGGGCAGAGAAAGGCACATCCCACCTGGGGTGGATGGAGGGAAGGGGGTCAGGAGTCAACGACCAGCATCTCTGCTCCTTTCACTCAGGGCAACCAGTGCCAACGTGGACACCAAGTCCTCACCGAGGTCTGATGCTCGCACACGTCCTGGCGCTTGTGCGGGTGGGAACATGAGCAAGGTAAGTAAAAGATTTAAAGTAAAATCACTGTCCTGTGATGAGACCTCGGTGTGGAGCCACTGCAGGAGCCTCTCCTGCAGCAGAGCCCTCATTTTGCTGAGTCTCCCAGGGGTGTGTGGAAACAGAGAGGCACAAGGTGTGGCAGAGGGTATGGGGACAAACCACGCCGGGGGTGGGCTCTGCATGCAGCATCCCTAGGGACACGCGTTACCTCCAGGCAAAAAAAAACTGCTTTCCAAAGTAAGAGCAAAGTTTATACATTTTCTTAACTTTGACACAACAGAAAACAGATTTCCCTCCAGTTCCCATCTCCTGCAGAGAGGATGAACACAGAGCCCATGTCAGCAGGCACTGAGGGACCATACCTTGTATTTTGAAGATGACATCGGCTAGGACAGGCGTGTTAAAGAACAGCCTGAGGGAGGTATTATACAGCTGTTTTATCTGGTGAGACCTGCAGTCCTTTACAGTGCTCAGCTGCAAAACACATCATTAACAAAACACTGCCATAGATATAAAAGATTACAAGACATCATTTATATGGGGAAATTAAACAACAGCCTTTTGCTCTCCGCTTCATGTCATTCTGCTAAAGCCACCCAGCTGCCTCTCCCACACGTGCAATCCTCTGCAACTGCCTTCACCACTTATCTCCCTGTCCCCCTCAGCCCAGCAGCTCCCAAGTGTCTCTGTCTCCCACACTCTCACTTGCCCTGGAACTCCCCCACCAGCAACTCTGGGCAAATCACAGATGAGGTCACCTCTGACCACATCTCAGGTTTTCTGGACTCCAAACACCTTCAAAACCTGCCCTGTTGGGAGCCAAGATAGAGACATGGTTGAGCAGTGGGCTTGGTCAAGTTGGATTAATGGTTGGACTCCATGATCTTTGAGGTCTTTTCCAACCTGGACAATTAAATGATTACAAGGTTTGAGGGCTGTGGGGTGGAGCACTGATGGGACATGCATCCACCTCCACAGCATGATGTACAGAGACAAGTCACCCAAAAGTTGTGTGTTCCTGGGTGTTGCCCTGATATTGCCTCCACAGAGGCAGAAGGAGCCCTCAGGCCTAAGCACAGACTTCTCTTAGAATAATCTGGGCATGCTACTGTCAAGACCCTCCAACAACCTGCACTCCCAGTTAGCTTTTCAGTTTTTTTCTTGCTTTAAAAATGGAATCTAAAGGCACCAAAAGGAACAATATTAAAATCCTATCACAGATTGTGATAAATGATATTCAGATGAGGTTAGAAGTTATTGTTAAAATCTGATCTAGTTTAATAATTTATTTTTTATTCTATCAAGAAAAAAAAAAACACAATTCTTTTTTATGCCTTTGAGGAAAAACTTCAAAATACGAGTATCTTGAAGGCATAATAAACCCCCTGAAAAACAACAACTCAGGCTTCTTCTCTTAAAAGCCTCCAGGACTTTCTACATCCAGCCCTGAGAGTGCTTTAGCTCTGACAGTTCAGACTGGCAAGCTTACAGCTGAGCAATCACAAGCTTAAAACAGCTAAGAACCATTTTGATCTTTATATTGTGTTAACTCAAGACAGTTCAAGATTATTTCCCATTTAAACTGACAGAAACACTTTTTTGCAAGTTCTGTAGTATCGGAATTTACAAGCTCTAGTATAACTGATTCTATATAATAACTTTTTATTAACATAATAATGTAAGATATATTACGTTGTACTGCGAAGTAATCTGCTGAATTAAGTATATTAAGCTAGAGACAGATTTCCACATCACAGCTTTTATAGGATAAACCAACTCTCCTGATGTACTGCAGAAACTCAGCTTTTGGCATCTATTCAGGAAAGCAAAGCTCTCCTGGGCAGCCTCTGTTACAGGAGCATTAGCAACACATAATCGATGTGCAAAGCTGTGAACACGAGCCATCCTGTTAGGACACCTCCCTGTGTGCTTTTTACCAGCTACAGTAATTCTGCACCTCAGTGTTTCTCTTTTGTACAGGCCCCTCAGCAACCCACTGATACAGTAAAAAAAGCTGTGGACGCCAAAATGAGTTTCAACAAAGACTGAGGAGGAAACCCTGTCTACAACAAAATATCCCAAGGCCTTAAGTAACTAACAGCTATCCCAAGGGAGTTGGATGTACCTTCCCTGGAGTTTTCAGGATACATTTAACTTTCTCAAGCACGTGTTCAGTTTTTTCCGGATCCTTCAACTTCTTTCTTATATCCTCTTCTAATTGTTCCCACTGGAAAGCACCTGCCACAAGACCAGGTAAAGTTGGATTATAAATCAACAAGGCACAGGCCTTTGAAGGCAGAGAAAAAATGTTATCAATGCCAAACAGATCCTGAATATACTGTGTTTTCTATACGTAAACCAGCCAGATCCTTGCCCTAGGATGGGCAAGATGCAATTCTTGCACAACAAAACTTCCATGGTCCTTTTACAATGATGCAGTCAAGAACAGACTGATTAGGTCATCTCCATCTCCCTTGCTTTCAAAATTAATTTTGGGATTCATGGAATCACAGAATTGTCAGGTCAGAAGGGACCTCTAGAGATCATCCAGCCCAACTGCCCTGCTACAGCAGGACCCCCTGGAGCACATCCCACAGGGCTGCATCCAGGGGGGATCTTGAACATCTCCAGAGAAGGGGACTCCACAGCCTCCCTGGGCAGCCTGTCCCAGGGCTCTGTCACCCTCACTGTAAAGAAGTTTTCCCTCCTATTTCAGTGGCACTTCCCCTGTTCCAGCTTGTGCCCGTTGCCCCTCGTCCTGTCCCTGGGCACCACTGAGCAGAGTCTGGCTCCATCCTCCCTGCACCCCCCCTGAGATACTTATAGCCATTAATAGGGATTCCTCCCAGAGCGACTACATATTGCAAGGAGACATTCAGAAAATAAAACCCTGAATGTTTCAATATTTCTGGAAGATCTTTAGCTTCTGCTGATATTGCTGGCTGCATTGCTTTGCAGGTGTCTGTACCAGAAAGGCTTAATGCAGAGTCATATTCTAGACACTGGCAGCTAAAAACAGCACGGATTGCAGTGGAATTTCTTTCTTCTTGTTTTCAGAGACAAAGCCATGATACTCTTTTGGGTCTCTCACTAGCTTTCTTGGAACAACTACAAATGTTGCTCGGCGTTAAAACAAATAGAGATTGTCCTTATACACTGTTTTGGAGTGAGTCTCAAAGACACAACAGGGCTGTTTGGTAACTGTCAGCTCTGATGACCAAGGGTCATGCAGCAAAGAGGAGTCAGAGGCTGACTGAGCTCAAGGTGAGGCACGAGTCAGCAGAGCCCTGAATGTCTCATCTACACCTGTAAAAGGTTCCCCACCACTTTGGTCAACATCAGCCAAAGTGAAATTAATACTCAAGAAGGCAGCAGGTGCACTTATCTTCCACCCACTGAAATTCCAGGTTTAATCCCCTATCCATGTCACCAATCAATAAAAAAACCAGTCCATCCACACTGAAAAAACTTCTGCATCAGTCAGTTATGTTTGGTGCTGGTTTGGAAAGAACCAAAGGGGGTGTTTTTGATGTACAAGCTCTAGCTGAAAGCTGAAAGAGTCTTCCCTGTGTCTTCACAAGCCAACATTCACACCCCAGCTGCTAAGACAGAAATCCTTTCCACTTACCAGGCAGGCATCAGGCTACAGAGACTGACCAAACTCATTCATGAATGCAGCTAACAATGTCAATATTGGGGGCTTTTTTAAAAATGCAGTTAAAATCAGAACACATCATTAAAAAAGCCTACTAATTCTTTCAATGAAAATAAAATATATCTCCTCATGTACTGACAGCTTGCAAATATTTTATAAACAGACACCAGGTACTTCCAGAAAAAAAAAAAAAAAATCAATAAAAAAGTCTCTTTCACCTGGGGATTCCTAAGCAAATTCAAACAGATAGAAAAATACTAGTGACATTTCAACAGACAGCTGGTAGGTGAGATCACTTACTGAATTGGTATCAAAACACATGCAAGGTCTCATTTTCTCCTCAGCAGCACCATAACCAGAAGATAAAGCACTTCAGTTCTCTTAGGTAACCCTGTGCCTTGGTCAGTGTGTTCAGAACTTGACACCACTTAAAATATTTTAGAAAGCCTGGGATCTGATAGTGTCTCAAACTTCACATTATTTTCTTTGGCAAAATGTTTTAATAATGTTGATGTTCGCTTGCTGACTTTGTCCAGTAAAATATTTTGCATAATTTGTGTTTATCAGACCTGGAACAACAACTAATTTAATTTTAATTTCATCCAGGCAAAGGGCTTCCTTCATATAGTCACTGGTCACCATAATCACAAGGAATAAAAAAGATATAGCAACAGGGTTTTAGGGGCACAGGGGAGTTTTATGGCATCAATCAAAGGACCCAGAGAAAGGGTGTTTAGGACCCTGAGGGATCCTGGGGGAAGGACACAGAGGGCTCAGGGCTCCCTCCCATCTCCTGCCATGCCCTATCAAAGCCAGGAGGGTGGGAAATTCTGCCCCTTCCTGTGCCCTTCTTCCTTGCTGCATTCCTTTGCTCACACAGTTTGGAGGGAGGCTCCTGCTCTTTGTCATCAGTTCCACACGTGCTCTGCAGGATCCAAATCCATCGGGTGCTGGAAGGAGCCCTGGACCCTCTTCCCGGGTCAGCCCTGCTGCAAGGAACCCTCAGACACTGACATCAGCCATCATGGAGATGGGGTTTTGTCTGTATTTGTTCCTTATCCCACGTGTTACTGTCCCTTCCCTGTTCCAGTTTTACCTTCCAACCTTGAAGTCTCTCTTCCTTATTCCCCTTTTATCTTCCTCTGGGAGGTGGCAGGAGGTAGGGGGGGTAACAGAGAATTCTGTTTGTTGGGTTTTGGTTGACCCTGAGCACTAAGCCAACATGGCAGCACATGGCTGGCCAACAGCAGAGGCACGTTCCTCAGGGTGACACCACACACCTCTTCATCAGACATCAGCTGTGAGAGAAATGAGCCCCCAGCATAAGTGGGACTCCCTCTTGGAGCAAGTCCAGAGGAGGCCCCGGAGATGATGGGAGGGCTGGAGCAGCTCTGCTCTGGAGACAGGCTGGGAGAGTTGGGGTGTTGAGCCTGGAGAAGAGAAGGCTCCAGGGAGACCTTAGAGCACCTTCCAGTGCCTGAAGGGGCTCCAGAAAAGCTGGGGAGGGACTTTGGACAAGGGCAGGGAGCGGTGGGACAAGGAGAAGGCTTTCAAGCTGGAAGAGGGGAGATGCAGATGAGAGCTGAGGGATAAATTCTTTGCTGTGAGGGTGGGGAGAGCCTGGCCCAGGTTGCCCAGGGAAGCTGTGGCTGCCCCATCCCTGGCAGTGTTGAAGGGCAGGTTGGATGGGGCTTGGAGCAACCTGGTCTGGTGGGAGGTGTCCCTGCCCATGGCAGGGGTGGGACTGGATGATCTTTAAGGCCCCTTCCAATCAAAGCTATTCCATGTTTCTATGATTCCATGATGAGTAGCTCCCGAGGGGTACCTGAATAGATGAAGTGGAGGATGTCTGGGAGGCAGGAGCAGAAGACAGGGTCCTTCACCAGCACCCTGACGGGCGCAGGGCGGCAGGGGGCCGTGGGGAAGGCGTCC
This sequence comes from Hemiprocne comata, assembly GCA_020745705.1. Lineage (NCBI taxonomy): Eukaryota > Metazoa > Chordata > Aves > Apodiformes > Apodidae > Hemiprocne > Hemiprocne comata. The sequence goes on from CM036616.1 coordinate 1,091,384, forward strand.
CCTGGCTCCACAGCAAACAGGCTCCGCGCCGCCCGCGCCACGGAGGCCTCCCCAGGCCCAGCGGGGCTGCGCACCCCGAAGAGCAGCATGAAGAGGGGGCTGGCGGAGCAGAGGATGACCTGGTGGGCCTCCACCACCGTGCTGAGGTCCTCGGGGTAGAAGGCCACGTCGGCGCACTGGCAGCAGCCCAGCAGGTTGTGCAGGTCGGCCTCGTAGTGCGAGGCTTCGCCCTTGAGGATCGGCATCTTTTCTGCGGGAGACAAGGAGTCGGGCTGTAGAACTGAAGCAAGTGTTAACTGCAGGACAACCCTATTCCCAGAGACCTGACCAAACGGGGGGCAATGGTGGGGAAAACAAGACAAAAAAAACAAAGGGACAACATCAACAACAACAAAAAAAAATTAAAAAAAAACATACTAAAATTTCTGATACTAAACATGTAGTGAAATATTCTAACAACGGAAATACTTTGTATAAAGGTAAGAAATACTTAGTTTAGTAAAAAGTGTCCGTCCTTTTATGAAACCTCTTAAGGAACCCACTTTTGAGAGAAACCTTGCCTGTGAATCCCAAAGCTAAAGGATCTGAGCAAAATTCCAGTACATGTGAGAAGAGACAACCACATATTCAGAGGTCAGTACTTGTCAGTAATTATTTCGGTGAATCAGGACATCAGATGCTCAGAAATCACATGCAGGGCCATACACCTCTCCATTGTTTCATTTGCAGCAAATGGAAACATTACTTGATATTGTAGAATCATAAAGAATGAGGTAATGGCTTTATTTTGTAAAGCTTTGATGTAAAGCTTCTAATTTTTCACCTTTGCAGCAACTGCACCAGAAAACTACTCCCATTATTTTTGTCTAAAATGAATTTTAAGCCCATTGCGACGTTAGATGTTGCTTCACAATCCTCCCCACGTGAATTAAATCACCACTATGAGATGGTGCCACTAGAACAACATAACCAGAAGAGCTGATGACAGAGAGGACAGCTCACAGTAATGACTGCAAAATGTTAATTACACACAGAAGGTGACACACAAAGGAGAAAGGTACTAGAGAGCAGACATCAATGAGCACCTGGCTGTTCGAGCTGAGGTGGCTGAACTCGAGGGCACTTCTGGGTCTTTTTCCTTTTCTTCATTTTTTCAGATGACTTCTGATTCAAACTTTGGATCATAAAATACTCCAGCTAAAATAAGAAATATATTTTAAAAAATATAAAAAAAACCCCTAGTTATTTACAAACAACACACACATCACACAAAGGAGCACGAGTGGGTCCTGTTTGCAGCAGCAGTCACCCAGGACACTCCCAGCACCCCCTTACTAGGAGCAGGAATCAAACGTAGCTGGAATTAGCACAACTTAAAAGGCTATTTATTTAAATGATGGTGGGTAATTCTCTTATATTTAACCTTCCCAGAAACAACAGGGACAGAGATAATAATCTATCAACCTACCGGGTGCTTCTTACAGAATCACAGAGAAGAACAAGACTTGATGGATAATGTGTAATAATATGTCATGTCTCTTGTCAGGAGAGACAAGGATAAAGTTTTTTCAGTTGAATAAACTGGTTATAAAATTAATTTCCCAAAGGTGACTGTTAAATTAAATCAGCCTGGATGACCTTTGGACAATGCTATAATTTTTTTTTTCCTAATGGATTTATGCACCATAAACAGAACAGTGTTCATAACATAAAGGAATTACTACTGGTGCAACTTTCTTTAGCTGGAGAGAAAGACAGGGTAAGATTTTCCATCAGGTCCTCTAAAGACTTCACCATATTACATGTAACAAAACCATATTTCAGCCCTTCAGCTTGCAACCAACCATCACACCGCAGTGCTGCTGTGTCCTCTGAACAAATCATATCACAGGGTGACCTTCCTGAGCGAGGTTTGGTTCACTGGGACAGCCTACAAGCATCATCACTGCAATAAAAATGTACCTGAGGGGAAATGACCCATTTTACAGGAACAGAGGGGCACAAAGGGTGGCTCAGTTCGAGTTAATGTGTGTCTTTTAAATGCTTTTATCACCCAAGGTATTACTGCAGTACATACAGTGCTTTCTAACTAGAAACATACTCTGGCTCGACCAGATGTTGAGTAGATTCCTCATTTTTAATTGGAAATGAAGGGATCTAATAAAAATTGTCCAAGTGTTGTGCCAGATATTCCAAATTACCATCAAATCCCATGGAAGAGACACTGTACTAAACACACCAGGGACAACAACAGCACAGACCACCTGAAATAACTGCCAAAAGAATTCTTTGTTCAAGCCAAAATGCCACTGGGAAAGGAACCAAAAGGCTCAAATAAAAGGCTGAGGTTAAAACACCTCATAAAACTGCAAATGGAAAGATCAGAGTGAAATAATTTTACAGAGAGGACAAATAAAGCTGAAAGGCTGTATTTAGGAACAGCTCGGTGGGCTTCCCTGTCTTCAGGGGAGTGGGAAAAGAACAAGCTCAGCAGAGGTGGGACATCTTAAGACATTTCTCAGCTTTCTGCCTCATTCAGCTTCACTGCAGCTGACCCCAAGCTCTGTTCAGGGTTCAAACTGGGTCATGGCTGCAAACTGAGCGACGAGAATGTACTAAAAAAAAATCAGATGATTCAACAATCTGTCCTGCCTCACTTCACAGGTAGAACAGCTGTGAGAGTTTGAGAAATTCAAATTAAGAATATTATCCCAGAATCATAGAATCGTTCAGGTTGGGATAGACCTCAAAGATCATCAGGTCCAACCATAAACATAACTCGACCAAGGCCACTGCTAAAAGATGTCCCTCATCACCACATCTACACAAGTTTAAACACCTCCAGGGATGGTGACTCCACCACTGCCCTGGGCAGCCTGTGTCAGGGCCTGACAACCCTTTCTGCGTTGAAATTGTTCCTAACATCCAGTCTAAAAAATTGAGGCCACTTTCTCTCATCCTATGGCTTGTTACTTGTGAGAAGAGACCAGCACTTGCCTGTCTACAACCTCCTTTCAAGAAGAATAATTCTTCTTGGCAGTGACCTGTGGAGGTCACCCATAAAAGCCACCTGCTCAAAACAGGACTCTTCTTCAAGCAGGATGGGGTTGATCAGTACTTAATTCAGCTTGGGATTGATTACCCCATCACAGCAAGGTGAAAGGATGGAAATAAAGGTGGGGAAATTCTTGCAGTGTGTGCTGTGGCTTTCCTAAAACTTCCTGGAAGGTATTTAAAAATAGAGCAACCTGGGTACTGCCAATTTGGGTAGAACCATGGATTGTGCTGGAAGGGACCTTAAAGATCATATAGTTACAATCCCCTGCATGGGCAGGGACACGTCCCACCAGACCAGGCTGCTCCAAGCCCCATCCAACCTGCCCTTGAACACAGGGATGGAGCAGCCACAGCTTCTCTGGGCAACCTGGGCCAGGGTCTCACCACCATCTTCACCAAGAATCTCTTCCTAAGATTTCACAGCAACCTAGGATGGGTGGGAACTCTCCCTGGGTGGGAGGGCTCATGGTGTGTCTCCACTCACCCTCTGAAGACCTGGCATTGGTCATGCATCTCTTTCGTGTCACAGCCCACTGTGACCCCAGGAGTCCCCCACTCACCACTCCTCCAAAGTACTTCTGTACATAGAAGTCATTCAGAGTGTGCAGTTCCAGGTAAGTGCCTCCCAGGTCCTTGGCCAGCTGAACTCCCTCAGAGGTGGTCACACAGCTCCTCCTGTCTGAAGTGCACAGGGGACAGGTGCAAGGCACTCCTGGGATAAAAAGTCAGGGAAAAAGCTTTTTTTGTCAAGTAATCCAGTATACTTAGCCTCCTAAATAATTTTAAATATGTATTATTTAGCAAAGAACAAAAAGGGAAACGGAAACACAGTCATTTCATAGCAAGAAGTCTGTAACTAATGCAAAAAAACAAACTTCATATCCATCAGGTCAAAACATAGCTGTTGTGCAAAAGCCAGCTTACATAACATTAGAATTAATTTACATCCAGTTTTGTTGAGGTGGAAAAGTGAAGCAGGGCTTGCAGCAGTCAGGTTTGGCTGAGGGCCACAGTATCCTCCTCTGCAGAGGGGTTGCACTAGACAGCAGGTATTACCAGTCATTAATGTCACCCTTAAAACCTGATTAATTATGGTGACCTGTCCATGCAGGAAGCATGCAGAGTAACAGAAGGGGAAAAATTCCAGTGGCTGTTACAGGCTTGTAGATCCTGAGGAATAGGGTTTCATTATAAATAGTTTACATTAAAAAAACCTTTTTCTAGCAAAATAGGTATTTTTTAAGATGGCAGTGGTTGGATGATAAATATCTGTTAGCCACCCTGGCTCAAGTTTGCTTAATGCTGGTAAGAACTTGCCAGCCATGGATGTGCTTTCAACGTGCCATCCATGCTCTACATTAATTTTCTCTGCCCCATGAATAACATGTAATAACACAGCTTTTTTTTTTTTAATTTTTTTTTCTTTTTTTTGGCAGCACCATTTGCTACTACAGAGGATTAAGATCTTAGTAATTTGTATAAGCAAACTGCTGTGTTCACACATACCTCCTAGAAACAAAAGGGCTCTGTCCGTGTGCACAGCAGTTTGCTCCAGCAGGTCCCAATGAGAGACCATGGCTGGAGAGCCCAACTTCTCCCAGAGTCACATTGTTTAGGGAGGAAGACAGAAAAAAAAACCCCAGCAAACTAATGGAAAACTCCAGTAATGGAGTCACTCAGATTGGTGGCATCCTGTGCTAACATAAAGTGTGTAAGAAAAAGTGTTGGGAAGACAAATGCTAGTTTAGTAAAATCTTGCCTTTGGAATGGCAGATTTATTACCTGTGTATAAATCAGAGCATAAAAGCATTTTATCATTAGCTGTATATTCCCAAAGAGAAGAAAATAAAGATTTAATTGTCAGAGTTCTTTAACAGTCCTGACTCCGTTACTGAGCAAAAAGGTAAGAGATGTCCTCCACAGAAGACACACTTCATACAGCTTAATATTTATTTGCATATTATAAAATAAATGTCTATAGCTACAGTCATCATGTCCCTTACTCATACCAGAAGGGATGCTCAGAAACAGTTGTTTTAGTCAAACTTGCAAAGTAGGTGACAACTCACAGGCTCCAGTTTTGCATTCATGGCTTTAGGAAAAAAAATTAAAAATCAGGCCCCAGGACTAAAAAGCACATGTGAAAAATCAAGAAAAGCACCATGCAGAACATTTGAGAATACAGAATAAAAACTCTGCATGTTTGTTCTACTAGTATCTGTGGTGCTCTCTCTGAACCCATTTTCCTGATGTCAACAGAGAGGAGTCACCAATGCTGTCCACACAAGCTGTGACCATGTCCCACCAGCACTGCCCTGGCTGGCTTGGTAAACCCACATGGTCCTTCCACAGTTGTGTGAAGTTGATCTTCATGCTGATCCTGTTGACACTTGGTAAACCCACATGGTCCTTCCACAGTTGTGTGAAGTTGATCTTCATGCTGATCCTGTTGACACTTGGTAAACCCACATGGTCCTTCCACAGTTGTGTGAAGTTGATCTTCATGCTGATCCTGTTGACACTTGGTAAACCCACAGTCGTGTGAGGTTGATCTTCATGCTAATCAGGCACCAACAGCAGCAGCAGCATTCCCACAGCACACAGGACATGAGGGGAACACACACACTGGACCAGAGCTACACCAGAGCTGCAACAGAGCTGTACCAGAGCTAGACCAGAACTTTACCAGAGCTATACAACAGCTATATCATAGTGACACCTTACCTACACCAGAGGGGTATGAGAGCTCCAGCAGAGCTACACCATCCATAGCTATACCACAGTCACACCAGAGCATTCCCACAGCCATACCATAGCTATACTGCAGCTATTCCATATCTACTGTGCCTGATAGGTCAGCTCTGTAGCTCTGGCAGCACGTGGCACCCTGTGGTACCACAGAGCTGGTGTGTCCATCCATGCCACAACATCCTGGAGGATCCTGAGGCCTCTCCCAGCCCCTCCAGCAGTCTCCAGCTGATGGAGCCAGTTTTAACCTCACAGACTGCAGAGCTGTGATCCCCAAGATGTGCCTAGAGAGAGATCCTCACCACAGGGTCATCTCACATGCTCACACACACAGAGCTCAGCCCAAAGCACTGGGTTTAATCCTGTGTGATGACTCCAGAGAAGAGCTGCTGCAGAGGTCAGAGCAGGGCAGGATGCCTCTCAGCACCAAGGTTAATTAAGCATGATGCTCTTGCCAACACACCAGTCTACAGAGCCATAACACATGCACATATTACTGTCATCTTGACACACTAATTGTTTCTGTTAGCAGCTTGGGAAAACAACCAGCTGCTACTGAAATTACAGCACATCTAGCTTCAAAGTCAGATCTGACTGTCACTACAGAGGCTGGATACATACCGTTTTTTCTTGCACCAATTGCAGAAATTATTACTGGGACCGAGCAGTGCTTTAAGGATTTTTTGATCATTGGGACATAGCTGTCCTTTAATTCTTGAAATGAAGTCTTGTCATTGACGGAGTATTTAATCACAATAATATCAGCTCCTCCAATGAGACTACGAGAGGTGTACCAGTCACTGTCAAACATATCCTAAACAGAAAAAAATACACTGATCAGGAGTTTCCTGCCTATAAATGAAAAGGTGAACCATTAAACATTCTTAATGCAAAACCTTACAATATTATTTTTAACGGGCAACCTAATCTTTTATTTAAAGATGTGCAACAAAGAGCAGAATTCATGCTCTGTAAGGTCCCTGTTTGGAGAACAAGTTGTTTGTTACAATAAGCAATAAATATATTTTATTTATTCAGGAATTCTTCAGGGAGAAGAAAACGTAGGATTTATCTAGGAATATGTTTTGCAGGAAGAAACTTTACTGGCTTAATTGTTTAACTTTCAAATGCTCTTATTAGGGAAATAAAAACAACTGCAGTGGCAGAGGTTTGCAGCAATTCACACAAAACCATTATTCATCACAATGTTTTGGGGCAAGGGTTACACAGATCTGAACTGTTTGTTTATGGACCTTTAAACACAAGTTTAATCACTTGGGTGGGATTTTTGTCTGCATCAAAACAGCTTCCACATATTATCAAGTGTTAACATCTTCAGGATAAGAACTTCAATCACATTACCAAACTTTCTTTTCTGACTTATCATTCCATTTGTCCTTGTTCTGTGCTGTAAGTGTAAGATTTACGCTCTGAAATTATTTTGTATCCCATTATTTTACCAGTGTGCTGTGTCCACATGTAATATACAGTTATGGCTTGTGCATTTGTCATAAGAACTATAATTTCACAATTTTTGCTCTCCCTAAAGGTAGCTCTTAAACACCAGTGAAAGTCATGGCTTTGCACCTGTCCTCAATTGAAAACTCTTGACAGAGATTTGGAACTGATCCAGAGAACTGAGTATCAGCTCAAAAGCCTAAAATACTATGACCCCTTGGAACAGAGAGACCCTGTTTTGTCCTTCTACTACTTAAAGGGGAAAACACAAAAGCTGGAGAGAGACTTTTTACATGGGCCTGTAGTGACAAGGGGCAACAGGTCTAAGCTGGAAGAGGGGAGATTTAGGTGAGACATTAGGGAGAAATTCTTTGCTGTGAAACTCTGGCCCAGGTTGCCCAGAGAAGCTGTGGCTGCCCCATCCCTGGCAGTGTTGAAGGGCAGGTTGGATGGGGCTTGGAGCAACCTGGTCTGGTGGGAGGTGTCCCTGCCCATGGCAGGGGTGGGACTGGAGGAGCTTTAAGGTCCCTTCCAACCAACCAATCTGTGACTATGGTTCTCTAACAGTCCTGTACAGTTAGAACTTGGGATCTCGGGGGGTGGGGGGAAGAAAAAGAAAAAAAATTGGGAATGATGTGGAAAAGATTAAATGAGCACAGCAGATGTGACAAAAGGGCAGGACCCAAAGTTTGGGGTGGGAAGCGTCGATGTGATTTCTGAAGAACAGGGAACAGAAATAAACGCACTACAGATGGGAACCAGAGAAATATGGGAAAGATTATTAATATGAACAAGTGGCTTGCAATGTCAACGTAGTTACTTTTGATCACTTCAAAAGAGCCACTGTTTCACACCTGTGGTGAGGGAGCTGCAATGCTCTTAATCACAAGAGGCAGCACAAACTTCACACAAATGCATCAGGTGGCAAATAACTGCCTAGACTGTCACTGCATGTCATACAACACAGGGGCCTTGCCTCTAGAAAAAAAATCAATCAGGAAATAAAGTGTAAGATGTATTCCCATTCATTTCATTAACAGATTATCTTTTTCTGTAATAAGCAAACCATAGACTACTAGAAAATCATCAAGAACAGCTATTCTGTGATTCATCATGTTGGCAAGAGCTTTAAGAGCACTGCTCTTGGTACTAGTTTTTTGAGTCAAGTCAGTTAGAGACTATTTTAATCCCAGGCTAAGGAAAATCTCCACCAGCATTTGAGTTAATCAATGAGGCTGTGTTAAGAATACAAGGTAAACTCATAAACACAAGCTTAGCACCTGTAGCAGTAAGACTACCAGGTACAGACAGCTAGGTGGACACCTGCAGAACCTGATCACAAAGCCAGGCAAAGGCTGAGTATTTTCAAGGGACAGATTTAATACATTTTAGCTGATTAATATCTCAACAGAGAATTTTTAGTATCATTTGTGTACATGTAACACAACAAATGCTTAAGAGAAAAATACAATGCAAACCAAAAATGGTGTAGTAGAGTACGTAGTTGTCCTGTGCTGGCAGCCAGAAAACATGCCTGTTCCTTTGCAATTTCCTTTGCCTGTCTTCAAGCTCAGCCCAGGTTTGCACATGCCCATCTCTATGAACTTGGAGATAACCAGTGGTACCACTAGAGAGGTCTAGAGCACAGGTGCATAAATACACAAGAGCTCTTGCCACCACTTTAAGGTTTAACAATAAAAAAATAATATTTTTGGGAACTTCTTAAATAATGTAAAATGTATTTTTACATGTAGTGATACGTTTGTGTATGGTTTGTAGCTCCCTCCACTTTACAACAGAGCTAAATTAATTATTATGACACCATGTCATGCCACAAAACAGAGTTGGGAAGCTTTCATAGAATGCAAGACTGGTTTGGGGTAGAAGAGCTCTTAAAGACCATACAGTCCCACCCCCTGCCATGGGCAGGGACACCTCCCACCAGACCAGGTTGCTCCAAGCCCCATCCAACCTGCCCTTCAACACTGCCAGGGATGGGGCAGCCACAGCTTCTCTGGGCAACCTGGGCCAGGCTCTCACCACCCTCACAGCAAAGAATTTCTCCCTCAGATCTCTTCTCAGTCTTCCCTCTTCCAGCTAAAAACCCTTCCCCTTGTCCCATCCCTCCCTGCCCTTGTCCAAAGTCCCTCTCCAGCTTTCCCGGATCCTTTCAGGCACTGGAAGGTGCTCTAAGGTCTCCCTGGAGCCTTCTCTTCTCCAGACTGAACAGCCCCAGCTCTTCCTGTTCCAGAGCCTGTCTCCAGAGCAGAGTTGCTCTGCCTCTCAGATTATCTCCATGGCCTCCCCTGGACTCACTTCAACAGCTCCAAGATAGTTCTAAGTCTTTGTTGAACATGAACAGAGTCACACCCAAGAAAAGAACCACTCTGGTTCCTGTGCTGAGCCTGACATAAACCTAGTCCTGACCTGCTCCAGAGGACAGGGCTCCTAGACACATAATTGCACCAAGCTGTGTCTCCATCCTGACACCAGACCCACCAGCAGCAGAGAAGACACCAAGTGTCTGTCACACACTTGGTCATGCACTCTGCTCTGGCCCCAGCCCTCACCCTGGCTCTCCAAGCAGAGCATCATCCAGTGAAACAGCAACCTGGAAGACCCTCCATGCCCTAACCTCCAGAAGTGGCAGCTCCAATGCTCTTGTCACTGCTGAGAATGTTGACAGACTATGTTGAAGACCACTTGTGTTTGTCTGCATGCCCACTGTCATCCAGACAACACAACAGCAGCTTGAGAGGTCAATATTATACAGAAAAAAAAACCCAACACAGTAGAAGGTGCTTTTTTCCCCAGTGGAAATAATACTAGTAAGAAAAGCAGCTCTATTTTGGAAAGCAAAACAACAGAGATAAATTCCAGCTGTTACCTCCTATGACTCCCCTACCCTTTTTGTACTTGGTCCAACTTGCTGTATGTCCATCTCTGCACGTGTGGAAAAACCTAGGAAAGTCCTTACTGGAAAGAGCTGCACAGGTGTGCAAATACACCTATTATTTTAATCATTAGGGGAAATAAATCCTATGGAGAGGTGGGGCAGGGCTGCAACCACTCCCCAGGTGTGCCTCTGCACTTGAAGCTGGTGGAGGTCTGTGCATCCTGCCCTGTGCCACCACTGTGTCTCTCCATTCATCCTTTCAAGGGTTTCACCAGGGTTTATGCAGTTCTGATGGGGATGGGCCCCACTTTCCCAGGATGAGGGCCAGCCCTGCACACCTCCAGAAGTAAAACATGCAGAACACACCAACCAACCCGATTTTGGTTGCTGTTGGGCACTTCCCCTGTGCTCTCACATAGCAGATTCAACAACCCTGAAAGCCCATCCTTGAAGATGGATGTTTCATTTTAAAACTCAGAGGAAAATGATGTATCTCCAGAGGTTTTGTCTTTTCATTTTGCACCAAGTGTGGCACATACTGCTCAGATTGCTGCTCTGTGCTAGGGAAATCCTCCAAAACCATCCCTGACAACTAAGGATTATTTGCCCAAGGTGGCACACAGCATCTGGAGCCTCCTTGATGATGACTTTTAGGTAAGCTTTCATGCAAAAATGAGAGAGGGAATTTCTTTAGATGATGGACAACCATTCAGATTCAGGAATAACTTTAATTCCAGGCTCCATCCATGAAACTTACGTGGCAGCTACTCCTCATTGTGCTTCCTGCTCTTGGCAGAGCCCATTTCCCAAGACAGCCAGTAACAAAAGGCAAAAGTATCTGCATAGCTAAGGTTATTAAAATATGAGCTTATTAATTATAATTATACCCCTGTCGCTTTTCCTCTCAGGACTTATTAGAAGAAAGCCTCATTCTTTCCTTGCATGTCTCCATTATACACGCCTGGTAATATATGCTTCTCATTAGTAAATCATACTTCTCAAGCATTAACATTGAAAACAAAGCCTTCAGAGGCAACGAAGACCTGATTTTCCTACAAAATCACATGACCCCTCGAGAGGACAATACTTGCTTTGTAAATATAATTTATGAATGCCTTTATGGAAGGGCAGTGAAACCCAGCCTGACCTTGCAATGCCCACACTCCCTCTGAAAGCTGCTGGTCCCCACGTCCACCCAGCCCAGCCCTTCATCTGGGGCAGCACCTATAGCAAACACTTTTTGGGGGGGACAAGGGGGCCTGGATGCCCCTGAGGACCATTTCTCTGGGATCCAAGAGGGCTGCACTGGGAATATTGGAAAGTCCATTTCTAGGATCCATTTACAGACACGTTGTCCATCAGAAGACCCTGTTTCCCAGCAATGCTTTCCACTCCTTCCCCACTTTTTCAAGGTGTCTCTGTGACTTCTGCTCAGTCAGGTCCTCAGCAGAACAAATTTGGTGGACGTACTCTCCATAACTTACTAAAACCCTGAACTTACTCCTAAGTAACACACAGCACAGTAGGAAGAATCTTCTTCAGAAATCAAGGGAATTCAGACCACAGCCCTGAAATGCCACTTTTATTTTTCACACCAGCCCTTCCAAACAGCTTTAACTGGCTGAGCTGACCCAGAAACAAAACTAATGAAGGCCACCATTGTCCTGTGTTGCCATCTCATGAAGTAATTTAATAATATTTGCAAAAAGTAAAAATTACGGACATGGTAGGGAAAATAATTTTTTGGGATATGCTCACTTGTTGTAAACTGCCAACTTCAGACAGCCAAGCTCAAAAATGAGAAACAGTGACATACAAAAAAGTGAAAAATTGCAAGCTACAGCTTTTTCTTGAAGCAGTAATATGACTGGATTACTAAAAGTAATAAAAAAATTTAAAAGAGGATCAGATTCTTTACATTCAGACGGGTTAAGGGCTGGCAGCCTAGACAGCACAGGAGCACAAGGTTTCAGGAGAAAACCTACACCAGGGATAATGCCATGGAGGTAAGAAAGCTCAGGGTTTAAGGAACTACTACTGCTGGAGCAAAAACAGCAGACAGAAAACCAAGACTCAAACAAAGACATTGTTGAAAGGCAGAATTTGAAAAAAATATTTCACAGAACACCTTTTCAAAATGACAGTGAATATATCTGAGCCCCGTGGAGGTCTGCAGGTCTGTGGAAACCTGCAGAGCAGGTACAAACACACCACAGCATCCACCCCTCTGCTTTCCCCTTTTGTAACATTTCTGCTACTGGGAACAGGTTTGACACCAGTGATTCTCCATAAACTGGGCAGGTTTTATACACATGGGGAAAACAAAAAATTCCTGGAAGTGTTATTCCCTGGGGAAAAGAAAAACAAATCAACAGGTGTCTCACAGAGGAAAAGAATTAAAAAGAACAAGACTCGCCAGCCCAGGACTGAAACACTCCTGTATTCCCACAGCACTGCTCCAAACCAGAGCAGAGAACAAGAGAGGTGACAAAGACAGGAGGACACTCATGCTGAAGTTTTCCTTCTGCCATTTCTTTTCCAGCATCCTAACTTAATGAAGCAAAATACAAGTTACAGCTCCTATGCTATCTTCATTCTGAAGCTGAGGAAGATTCACTCGCCATCAGGTGTTAGAAACCTTGCCTGCAGATTTTTTTCTGCAGTTTTTACCTGTACATATGCAGAAGCATCAGGAAGTTCAGTGTGAAGTGACTGCAGCTGCAAACTACACACATGGGCAACCCAGTCCCCAAGACTGCCAAATCTGGTATACACAGAGTGATAAATAAAGCAACGTTTTCCAAAGCAAATATTAGAATTAATCTTGCAAATGGCTCCTTCTAAGTCACTAGCTCATATACTGAGCTTTACCTCCCCACAAAAAATTAGGAAACCTGGGACACACTAGCTCAGTGTGCTTCATGAGAGCAAGCATTAGCAACTGATCAGCTATTAAAATCCCCAAATTATAATTATACTTCTGTTGCTATTCATCTCAGGACTGATTAGAAAAAAAGCCTCAATCCTTCCTTGCATGACACGTCTCTCCTAACACATTGAACTCACAATGTTCAGCGTGGATGTCAGCAGACACGTACATTTCCCCTAGTTCTTTACATCCCACTTGTGTATCTGTCCCCTGCAGGTGGGAGACACCTGCGAGCAGCTTTGGAGACATGGTGCAGGACACACAGCAGGCCACAGTGATACACCCAGAGACTGACACACGGGGACAAAGTGTGGCTGTGGTAACAGTGACACTCTGTCCCCAGACTGTGAACGGTGCACTCCGCCGCTCTGTGCCACCTGCGCTCACGGTGGTGTCCCCCCAAAGCCACCACTTCCACCCTGTGCCCTGACACTGCCGTGGGAAGAAAAGCCTCCCACAAGGTGCTGGTTCTGTTCTGCACGCTGGCAAATGGGAATTTATCCTTGTCATTTCCCAAGCCAAGTAACATCAAAGAATATAGTACCCACGCAGGTGGTAAAAATATTTACTGAGTGAAACCAGCAGTCCCAGGGCAGGCTGGAAGCACCATTGCCCCACATCTGTCTGTGGCATTTGATGGTCACCCTCAGCTGGTAGAATATGCTGCTCTCACAGCACGGCCACTGCCACTTCACTGGCCACATCCCCACCAGGACCATGCCACCATGACAGCATTGACCACATGGGTCCAGCCCTTCTGTGTGTCTCCAACCCACCAGTGCATGAGCACTTGGGCAGCTGTGGGAAAGACTTACTGCAGCACTTGACAGGGACTTGTAGCACACAGTGAGAGCCCCAACATCATAGAATCATGGAATGCCAGGTTGGAAGGGACCTCAGGGATCTTCTGGTCCAACCTTTCTAGGCAATACTATAGTTTAAATGAGATGGCTCAGCAGCCTGAAAGCTGGGGGGGAACTTTTTGTAAGGGTGAGTAGCAATACAACAAGGGGTGCAAAAAGGGTAGATTTAGGTTGGACATTAGGAAGAAATTCTTTGCTGTGAGGGTGGTGAGAGCCTGGCCCAGGTTGCCCAGAGAAGCTGTGGCTGCCCCATCCCTGGCAGTGTTGAAGGGCAGGTTGGATGGGGCTTGGAGCAACATGGTCTGGTGGGAGGTGTCCCTGCCCATGCAGGGGGTGGGGTCTAGATGGTCTCTTCCAGGCCAAACAATTATACAATTCCATGATTCCATGATTCAACCAAGACACTTGAGCTGCTGCCTCTTCCTGCACTCAAAAAGCTGAGCAGTGTCCTGGGCTGATAGACATGTGCAGCAGCAGACCTAAACATGAGCAGACTCACCCTGTACCACAATGTGTCCCCCCAAAGGTCCCCCCATGCCCTGGGGAGCTCTGCTTGGTAAACTGGCACCCAGTCTGCCTTCCACAGCTGACAGCTGTGGAGGACAAAGAGCAAAAGAGCACTTAGGCATCCTTGAGTATGGAGACTCACAGCTACCAAAGCTGCCAAGTCTAGGGCTTGGTTAGCCTTAATCATGCGGGTTTAATCTAGATGAGATACAAATCTCAGGTAAAATGCAAACCTGCCTTTTTGTTAGGCTCAGATGACAGAGGTGGAAACAATGCAAGGCCCATCACACCACTGCCTCTGTGACTCAGTAACCTCAACAAGAACTTCCTTTGCTATGAGGAACCCGACTTGAGGCAATGTCAGCCAATGTTTGAATTGTCCTCTGCCATCTCCCCAGGCTTCCAGAGGAACAGCCCTGAAAGGACCACCATGATGTGGCAAACCTCAAACATCCAGACTATGGATAACAATCCTGCTCTGTCCCAGCTCAGCAAGGAGACAGCTTCACTCAGAACAAACAACCTCCTGCAGAGTCTGATCCAGCTATCTGAGATGTCTTCTGCTAAGTGAAAAATGCCCACTGCTCCTCCTCATTCCCAGTAATAAATCCCTAGCCTCCTTGGGCTGAGAAAGGAGAAAGCAAGAGGCCTCAGAAATGCAATGCTCCAGACAATAACAAGCTAAATTTTCAAGGGCGAAAATGGTGTGATCTCCAGAACCTTGAATATGCAAATAAATGCAAATAAAACCTAAAACACAGAAACTGCATCGCCAACCTAAGTCCTCTCTTCTGCCCCCCTCCCTGCCTGCCTTCCCACCTCTCTTCCCAACCTCCAGTCCTCCGAGACAGCCTTTGAAGTCCTGCAGCCCTGATTTCCACCCAGGAGCTTGTGCTGCTTGCTGTGCTCCAGCAAGCTTCACGTGCAGGTCACAGCCACCCTCGCAGCCTGAAAACAGGATCCCCAGCCCCTCTGACCCTGTGTCTGAGCCCACAGCTGGCAAAAAGGGTAAGAAATGGAGGACAGACTGAGCATTCCACTGCACCACTCAGTTTGAAGATTAATCTTCTGATGGTGTTACTGCTGGAACTGCAAGGATTCCTGCAGATTCCCCCTCCCCAAAAAAACAGTTTCCCTTGCAGGGCAGCAAAAATCAATCTGAGGATAGAATTATGGAGCTGAAACTGATTATTGTTTTAATTTCTAAAAGCTAAGATTATTTAAGGCTACTAAGGAGTCATTAAATATGTTTTAATTTAGATTATCAGAATAATTTCTTACACAACCATTGATCTGCTCGTACTCATAACTAAGTTGCCTCACTAACTAACAAAAGTGCTGACAACCTGGAACAGTGCCAAAACCCTTTTTATTCACCTTCAAATGAAGGAAATTATGTCAAGGTGTGATTATTCACTGTAACAAAACTCAAATTGCTCCATATACTGTATTTTGCAAGAGATCAAAATCTTACAATCTGTTGTTTTCCAGAGATGCACAACTGACTTTTATTTTTACAGAAAAAAAAAAAAGAAAAAGTTTGGTCTTATTGTTGATACATATTTTGTGGTTATGATGCATTCTTGCAAAAAAAAAAAAAAAAAAAAAAAAAGGGAGGGGGTTCTTGTGTGCCTCTGGATTATCTTCAACGAGGTTTTCACTCAACAGCACGGCTGGAAACACCACTTTGCTACAGAGGGGGTGGGCAGCAGCTTGTCAAGGAGAAACTTTCTGTCACACCCTCGGGGCTTTGCAGCATTTGCCTTGCTTGCACTTTAGCTTCTTTTAATATTTGCAAATAATTAAACGATGAATAGAACACCACAAGGATGAAAAAAATAACTTAAAATCGGGATATGTTTTCCGTTTGCTTCAAACAGCTAGCACTGTTCAGCCTGGTTAAAAAGACGGGCCCCGATCTTACCCAGACAGGACAGTCGTGCACCACCAGTCTGACATTCCCAAACACGCAGCCTTGGTACTGGGTGAAAACCGGGTTCCCGAGGTGCCCGGCAGCCGGGCTGCTGTCGATCTGGGAAATGAGAGCACTCCTCCCCAGATAGCTCCAGATCAGGCTCGGCTGCTGCCTGTCCTCAGAAAACCCGTCCCTTTCATTCCCAAAGGCTACAATATTAACCGACCTGAAATAAAAATAATAAAGGCAAAGGCTGCGTTGACAAAGGGCAGGGATAAGAGGGGAAAAAATACACATATTAACATCCCCTTCAATCAAAACTGACATATTAATCCCGCGGAATCCCCTTCCTCCCATAGATTTTAGCCCCACGCCCCCTGTAATGAACTGCAGAACACATACATGGTCTCAGCTCCAACGGGGATGAGGGTGAGCAGGGGTGGAAGTCGTTGGCATCACAACCCCCGGCCGGGGCTGCTCCCGTGGGTGTCCCGGGGCTGTTCCCGTGGGTGTCTCGGGCTGCTCCCGTGGGTGTCCCGGGGCCGCTCCCCGTGGGTGTCCCGGGGCTGTTCCCGTGGGTGTCCCGGGCTGTTCCCGTGGGTGTCCCGGGGCTGTTCCCGTGGGTGTCCCGGGCTGCTCCCGTGGGTGTCCCGGGCTGCTCCCGTGGGTGTCCCGGGCTGCTCCCGTGGGTGTCCCGCGGCTGCTCCCGTGGGTGTCCCGGGGCCGCTCCCCGTGGGTGTCCCGGGGCTGTTCCCGTGGGTGTCCCGGGGCTGCTCCCGTGGGTGTCCCGGGGCCGCTCCCCGTGGGTGTCCCGGGCTGCTCCCGTGGGTGTCCCGGGGCTGCTCCCGTGGGTGTCCCGGGCTGCTCCCCGTGGGTGTCCCGGCTCAGCACCGCCGCCGCGGCCTCCGGGTGTCCCGGCACATCCTTCCCACGGGTGATCGGGACGGCTGCTCCGGGACCGCGGCCCCGCGGGGGTTACCAGCAGCAGGGGCAGAGCTGTAGCGGTAGGAGCGGTGCTGGCGGCAGCAGCCGCGCTCGTAGCAGAGGTTAATGGTTGAGCTCGGTGGTCTGAAAGGTCCTTGCCAAGCAGAACGATCCTGTCACCCCGCGTGAGCAGCCGCGCTGTGCGCGGCACCACCCGCAGCCGCGGCACCACCCGCTGTGCGCGGCACCACCCGCAGCCGCGGCCCCTCCGCTGCCCCGCAACGCAGAGCGCACCCCCCCCCCCTCCAGCGTCCCTCCTCCGGCTGCGTCACGGCCATGCCACTCTGACGTCAGCGCGGGGAGCGCAGTGACGTCACGGGCAGCGCCCGCTGACGTGTGGGGGGAGCCGGGCGGGGGGGCACGGACCGTCACCCCGGGACCAGCGCCAAGACCCTCTGCTAAAACACTGA
This sequence comes from Hemiprocne comata, assembly GCA_020745705.1. Lineage (NCBI taxonomy): Eukaryota > Metazoa > Chordata > Aves > Apodiformes > Apodidae > Hemiprocne > Hemiprocne comata. The sequence continues at coordinate 1,109,151 of CM036616.1, forward strand.
AACCTATTTTATTTTAGGTAAATCGTCTTTACCTTTTTACTGTTAGGCTGATAATTTCCTAAATGCCGTGTGGATTTATTTTTAGCTTTCAGGGGCTGATGAAAGCCCTGTTTTCACAAAGCACCACCTCTAATTATAATAAACATAATGGCACCAAACCCATTCTAAAATGACATGCTCGCTCTCAGATACCACCACACAGAATAGGAAAAAAATCCACAGCATAAAAATATTTAAGGCACAGTAAATGGTTGTCGCAGACCGAGATAGGTAAAGCTGCGACCCACACCCCCACCTCAGGGGATCGAGAGCTGAAGACCACTCCCTGTCACACCCACAAACAACGCTTAAGAATCAATAGATTTATTAAAGGCACTGAGGGTTTGGCAAGTCTGATATCGTTGATATCAGATAATAAATGGTCCTTATTACACATCATTACTAACACATGCTGCTGTTAATCCCGCAGGCAAGAACTCATTCAGCACAGGTCTTGGTCTGATTATGAACAGAGTAATTAACAGAGCAATATGGTATTGATTGTCTGGGCCAGGTTACAAAATCATAAGCATCAGCCTCTGCTGTATGCTAATAAAGTTGGGTGGTACTTAACATTTTTAGGATAAATTCCAGAGGGCCTACTGAAAAAAAAACAAAACAAACATAAAACAACAACAGATAACTCACTGAAATTTCTGTTTCCCCACATTTTATCACATTCCAGTGTTTTCTGCTTTTCAGGCTTAGGAAACTGAAATAAAAGACAAATGGCAGGTGAAGGATTTGCTTTTGTCCCCACCCCAAAAAAATGTTTGAATCCATGTTTCTTATGTGCATTTAACAAAGTGGGCAATAAAAGGAAGGCACTGTTTTTATTTCCTCAGTTTGTCTGTGATGTTTTTTTTCCCAAATGAACATGACCTGATGTCCTCCACATGCAAATCCTCAGCAGGTCCAAACTCTGGGTGTATGAATTGGTTCTGTGAGACCAAACATGCTTGGAGCCATGACACTTTTGCAACTGTTCCTTCCAACCCCTAGGATTCTATGATTCTATGATTCTATGATTTAAAGGGCACTGAAAATACCCTGGAATCCTTAAATTTGAACTTGTAGTGGGCTAGATGGTGAAAATGAGGAAAACTTTGAGAGTGAAGTTACTTACAACACCAGTGAGCATAACCTAGTGCAGCCTAATAAATAAAACAAATAGATATGCACAGACATACACATATTTCCATGCACATATGCACATGCACACATAGATAGTTGTAGCACAAAGAAAAACTGGGCTGGTAAAAAAGGCAGCCCTAGTGAGGAGTGACCCAATTAACCCAAGCTCCAATTAGCATGGCTGTGGACTGTGAAAGGCAGAGGTGGAGGTTTTCAGAAAACATCTGTTTTCCTCTGACTCCTTTATTGAACCACCTGGGAAACTAATTAGGCCTGCAAGAGGCATCAGTTCTGGCAAATGAGGCAGATGGTGGATGTGGGATTCGTGGGATTCATGGGATTCATCTCACCTGATGAACAGCACTTCAAACAGGCTGAAATACTGCACTGTTCTAGTAGCACTGCAGCAATCAGATTTAAAACATTTTGAAAGCAAGCGTTGAAATAAACAGGCTGAAGAGGTGGGCCAATGCCAACCTCATGAAGCTCAACCAGGCCAAGTGCAAGGTCCTGCAGCTGGGTCAGCTCAACCCCAGGCACAAATCCAGGCTGGGGGGAGAATGGCTGGAGAGCAGCCTTGAGGAGAAGGATCTGGGGGTGGGAGGAGATGAGAAGCTGGACATGAGCCACCAGTGTGTGCTGGAGCCCAGAGGGGCAATTGTGTCCTGAGCTGCATCAAAAGAAGTGTGGCCAGCAGGGCCAGGGAGGGGATTCTGCCCCTCTGCTCTGCTCTGATGAGACCCCACCTGGAGTGCTGTGTCCAGCTCTGGAGCCCTCAGCACAGGAGAGACATGGAGCTGTTGGAGAGGGTCCAGAGAAGGGCCATGGAGATGATCCAAGGGCTGGAGGAGCTCTGCTCTGGAGACAGGCTGGGAGAGTTGGGGGTGTTCAGCCTGGAGAAGAGAAGGCTCCAGGGAGACCTTAGAGCACCTTCCAGTGCCTGAAGGGGCTCCAGGAAAGCTGGGGAGGGGCTTTGGACAAGGGTAGGGAGGGATGGGACAAGGGGGAATGATTTTAAGCTGAAAGAGGGGAAATTTAGTTTAGATGTCAGGAAGAAATTCCTCACCATGAGGGTAGGAAGATGCTGGAACAGGTTGCCCAGGGAGGTTGTGGAAGCTCCTTCCCTGGAGGTGTTCAAGGCCAGGTTGGATGAGGCTTGTGCAGCCTGGGCTGGTGGGAGGTGTCCCTGCTCACAGCAGGGGGGTTGGAACCTGATGATCTTTAAGGTCCCTTCCAACCTTCACCAGTCTATGATTCTATGAAATTGGACGAAAGCACTGTCTGTTCTTCTGTGAACACAGCCCCACAACCCCATTTTTGTCTGCACAGCTGAGGGACTCATCATACCTTTCAAACAAACAAATAAAACCCAGTAATTATTGCCACTTTTGCAGGTCCATAAACATCACGGCCGGAGAAGCCTCTTGGCACCCCCCGCCTCTGAGGCATTCTGCAAGCTGCTGTGGGCACTGCAAGGGAAAGCCATAAAAAGGTTGTTTAACTGGGAGAAGAGGATTATAGGGGATTGCTGGACTGTTCCCTGCTTGGCAGTCTGGAGGTCGAATATCCTATGATCAGCAAACATTTCCGCCAGCAGGCGCTTGCCACGGCTGCTGGCTCACAGAGCAAAACTGCAGAAAAGGGGCTCTTTGACTGGGCTCAGGGGACAATGGCATGTTTGGTGCTCTGCATTTCACACTGGAACATTGTTATTTTGCTTCAAATTACTCCTGTGGAAGCTCTTCAGATAAAGCAGTGGAAACAAACACAGTCTTCCCTGGCAAAAGGGTAGTGATGCGTTTTCCACGGCAAGGAGATAACTGCAGCCAAGTCCAGGAGGAGGATTTTTTCCCTTGTGGAAGCCCTTACTTGCACTGACTCAGATGTGACAAACTGGCCCATTATTCCAGGACAGTGAGGGGATTTAATTCAAAGTTGTTGCCCAGCCCACTTGTTAGCTGAGCCTGCATGAAGCTGATGGTGTTACAAGCAGCTTCAGGTATATGAGGGAATATGTTGCTCCAGGAGAGGTAAATTTCTATGTCTTCTTTTTTTTTTTTTTCAAAGATAGAAGGTGGCTGCAGGTGACAATAATATTTTTTGCTGAGTAGAGGTGTTTCCTCCTGATGGAGCAAAATACAATCTGTGACAGGCTTGGGCTTTACTGGAGCTCATCTGCTGCTGCAAGACCTCCCACACAAGACTAAGCACCATCAAACACAAGGGGTTGTTGTGTTGCTGTAGCCACCTGCCACATCCAAACCAACAAAAGCTGGCCATGTGGAGGACAGCAAGGAATGAATGGTGGAACAGTGTTCAGTGACACTAATATTTTCCAGTACAACTATGCCAGAGCAATGTTGTGGTGTTGATCAGTCTGAGCAGCAGGGGTTTGGGGGCTTTTCCCCACTTGAGCCAATTTCAGAGGAGCTCTCGGCCATCTGATCCCTTCAGCCCAACAGATTTCACTGTTGACTGCTTTCCAGAGGTCACTGGTGAGGACATCAAGGAAAACCAGCACAAAGCCCTAGGATTTTATAGTGAGTTGTGGAATCACCACCCCGGAGGCATTCAAGGTTTCACTGGAAAGGTCCCTGCACAGTCTGAGCTCACTAGGTGTGCTTGGAGTGGAGGCTGGTTAGGTGGCCTCCAGACATCCCTTCCAACCTGAATTATTCCCTGACTCCAAGAATCCCCTCCTGGAGAGTGACTGCTAAGCCCTGTCCTTCACTTCCTCTTCTTACACCAGCTTTCAACCCCAAAACCAACCTCTTGTCCAATCTTGTGGCACCTTGTTTTCTTTACAAAGTTTAATAAGCTTTACAAAAAGCTTCTCAAAGGCTTTTTGAAAATGCAAGAGGATTATTATGCCCACACGACCTCCTCTATTGGCATACTTACTGCCCTTCCTCCAAATGCCAGTGATGCTGGACTTAGCTGGAGCCCCTCCAACATCTTCCCAACAGACTGTGTTCATCCACGTGTCCCTTGATCTCATTCTCTATCACAGACTGTATCATCTCACCAGGCCCAGGAGGCCCTGGAGATGATGGGAGGGCTGGAGCAGCTCTGCTCTGGAGACAGGCTGGGAGAGTTGGGGGTGTTCATCCTGGAGAAGAGAAGGCTCCAGGGAGACCTTAGAGCACCTTCCAGTGCCTGAAGGGGCTCCAGGAAAGCTGGGGAGGGACTTTGGACAAGGGAAGGGAGGGATGGGACAAGGTGGAACAGTTTCAAGCTGGAAGAGGGGAGATGGAGATGAGATGTGAGGGAGAAATTCTTTGCTGTGAGGGTGGTGAGAGCCTGGCCCAGGTTGCCCAGAGAAGCTGTGGCTGCCCCATCCCTGGCAGTGTTGAAGGGCAGGTTGGATGGGGCTTGGAGCAACCTGGTCTGGTGGGAGGTGTCCCTGCCCATGGCAGGAGGTGGGACTGGAGGAGCTTTGAAGCCCCTTCCAACCCAGACCCTTCCATGATTCTGTAATTCTATGGACAGCAGCTGGCTCCATTGCCTTGGCATTCCCAGACCCTGCTAAAACAGATTTTTAGCATTCTGAGAACCTCCAATGGTACCTCCAATGAAACACAGACCCCAGACCCAGTTATGCAGTTTCTTATCTGAGTTTCTGAGGAACACTCTTAAAAATGTTATGTACTCCTGGCCACTTATTAACATCTACTATTTTTTCCTAGTATTACTGTATCAGAGCAAGCAATGTAACATCTGACCAATATTGAATAAAAATTATGAAGAAGGTGGAAAATTATTTGAGGGGAGCAGAATGAGAGAGAAAAACGACACTTTTAAAATTAAAACCAGATCCAGTTTGTAGCAGAACTGAGCTGTGAGAGCAACTGGGTTGTGGTAGGCTGCCAGCACAATGGGGGTGAGCTGTGAACTACCAGAAGCCAGCTCTGGTGCTGCAGAAGTCCAGGGGAAGGACAGCCCTCCAAGCTTACTGCCTTCTGCAGGGAGGGAACAAGGTCCTGTATCATGAGGAGGGGATCTCCTGCCTACCTGCCCAACCTGCTGCAGAGAAGGGCTGGAGCATCACAACATGCTGCAGAAGAAGACACAGTTCAGAGTGGGAAGTGTCCCCAGCTGTAGGTGTACAGCTGCACCAGGTGGTTCTCATCTCTTTGTGTTATTAATGGCATTAGAATGCGGGTGAAAGGATAAAAAAGAAAAAGAAAACCCAAACAAAACAAGCAGTTTGTATGAGTTATTTCTGCTGTTTTGGAAGGAAAAGCCATCACCCCCAGGTGGGCACAGACCATCACGCCATGCAGAGGATCACCATCCCCACCCCAGCCTGCCCTGGTTCTCCTCTGAAGCTTCTTGGCTCAGCCTGGTGCTGAGCTGCAGGGAGACCTGGGCATGGAGTGAGCACCAAGGGGGATGGGGCAGGGGCAGGTGCCCCCCACTAGAGGGGTGGGGAAGGTCTCTTCTGGGACAGCCCGGCCACACGCACCGATAAAACCCCTCCACAGGTCTCTGCTGCCTGGGTGTCCCCTTCCATGGGGTGCTTGGAGAGGCATGGGACCACCTCAGCAGGACATACTGCTGCAGTTTGGGGGCAGGGATGGGATGGCAGATTGTTCAGTGTGTTTTGAAAGCTCTGGGCTATTTTAATCCACTTTATGATCCCCTGGATAAGCACTTAAGACCGAGTGACCCAGCACGTGAGTTCTGCAGGGAGAAGTGCCTCAAACCACTCAACGTGCTCCTGCAGAGCCCCTGCCCACAGATTTGTTCAGTAAGGTATAAAGTTTCTGTTTTTTCTTGCTAAAATCAGATCACAGGAGTGCAGATAGTATTCATTACATCAGGCAAATAAAAATGGTCTAACAAGTCAGCTGGATGGGTGAGTTACTGTGCATTTTAAGAAAATTAAAGAACAAAGATTATTCCTAGATATACAAATAGTATATTTATAACAAAGACAGTTACTCACCTATCTAAGTTGTAAGTTCTCAATGAGTCATAAATAAATCTTCATCAGCAGTAAGTTTACTGTTTAAAGTTACCTTCCAGCCCTTTTTATACAACTGAACTTCTCCAGAATTAAAAGGCAGAGCACGTCGTTAATTAGCTTTCCTTACACAGATGTTAAACATCTTCCAAGTGGCCATTTCATACTTAAAAAAAACGGGTTTTGTTTCCAAAAATCCCAAGATGGTTTAGTGGTTGGGGGTTGTAGGGCAGATGGTTGGACTTGATGATCTTGAAGGTCTTTTCCAACCTTGATGATTCCATGATTCTATGGTTCTAAGGTCCAGCTCAGAGCTAGACTTGAATTCAGCCTTTTCTTTTCTATCATTTATTTATTATCCTGATTTAGTGTTGTCCCTTCTCTTATGATTTCACTGGTATTTTATACTCCTCCTAGTTCTCATCCCCCTCTGCTCACCACATACCTCTACCTACAGGGGTGTCCATCAAGGCAGCAAGAAAGGATGGCCTGTGTGTGGAAAGTGAATGTTTTTCATGGATTTTAATATTGTCCTTACTCCTCTCACTGTAACAGAAAATCACTGAACTTTGTTTTCATGGCTTCTCACATTCTTCTACACTCCTATATTACTTATTCCAGAACAGCAGCCCACTCTAGAGAGGTATTTGGCAGCTCAGGAGCCTTTGCTGGCTGATAAACTAGACATGTAGTGTGAGAAATGGTCCATGGTAAAAGGACATAAATTAAAGTGTCTTTATAAATGGATTTTTTTTAAGAACAGGAGACAGTGAATGACTGTTTTCCTGCCTCAGACCCTGGGTATAAAATGTGTAGTCACAGCATGGTTCCTGTTTTGGCCATTGTCTCTCTAGGAGTGTTAATTGGGATCTTGCTCCTCAGCAGCCTATTTTTACAAAACTAACAGGAATTTACAGTCTTCAAGAATTTTCCACCATCATTCCACTACAGTCAAGTATTACTACCAAGGGCTGATGGATGGTGTGGACAATGTCACCCTCTAAGTGTCACTTCTTGTGGAAATCAGGCAGGCAATCACTCACCTGACCAGGAGGAGGGAAAGAAAAATTCACAGCACAGTTGTTTTTTTGTGTCCACAACAGTTGATTGGAATTTTTCTTGTCATTCTGGTTTTGTTGGTTGGTTTGTTTGTTTTGTTTTGTTTTGTTTTAATTTGAAGTGCACATCTGCACTGAATACCTCACTCCTGAAATCACTGAGGAGGACCAGGACCAATGTGGTGATTTTTCACATGAAAATTTTTCAATACAAAGCTGTCATTTCTGACTGCCAGCTGCCCAAACTAAAAATGAAACCTCGATTGAATCCATAAAGCAGTATTGTACTTTTATGCTTTACTTTCTCTAAGTGGAGGTAGATAAAAGTAACCACAAATTACCTTGTCTTTGTTGTTGCTCTAGAGATGGCACAGGTGCAAATTGACTGCTTAGAAGTAGGTGTTTTGTGGTAACTAGCTTCAGTGTCTATTGCTTTATTAATAGTATTGTGGTTGCAAGAAAAATGAGGCCAAAAGGCCAGACTGGTCAGAGTGGAAGGTGGTGATTAAGGGCCTACAATTGCAGAAAAAGAGCAAGAAGAGGAATTTCCCTATAGTATTAGAAGGTACTCTTTTTGATACTGCAGAAAAACTAAAAGAGTTGCCAAGCAGTTTGAAAAAGGAGCTGGCAAGCTCTTGCAGGGAGAGCTGGTTGAGAAGGACATACATACAAGTTACGTATCTGGTTGGTTTCCCACTTAGTGTCTACAAAGGTCTAGCAAACATTGCAATCAGTAACTTGCCTAAACTTCTTTTTTTACTTCTTGTGTTTTCTTTCCTGTGGCAGAACTAGTGCTTTTCTGATGGCAGTCTGTGCATGACAAGTTTCCCTCTGCTTCTCCTTCAGTTGACCCCATAGTGAAAGAAACATCATTCTTTGATAGTACGAAAGAATGCAATTTGGTTTGAATTCCATCAATCTTTTTTCCACCTTTCTTAAAGTTAACTTCTTCTCTGCTGAATCATAAGAAAGAACAAAAATTAGTATTGTTTTCAAGAACCATAGCCTGCTAAGGAGGAGATCAAACTTAACACCTCAAAAGTGAAGACAAAAACAGCGTATCAGAAACAGCATCAGGTTTTTTTAAGGCAAAGGCCTTATTTTTGCCTTGCTTTCACTTCAGAGGCATTGGATAAGTCTGCAGATAATTAAAGAGCTCTGTCACTCTTACAGGGAAAGTATAAACAGTAAATACTACTAAAAGGTAACACCTCAAGCACACATTTTACATGTTTTTTCTCTTACCTGAAAACATTTACAAACAAAAATCAGGCTTTTTCTGAAAACAACAACAAAAAACAAAAAGCAACAACAAAAAACAACAACAAACAAAAACCCAACCAACCAAACAAAACAACAACAACAAAACAAACCAAAACCCCCAAACAATTTGGCAGTTCTTGATTGTTTGTTTTTAGGGTTTTTTTTCCTTACACTTGAGTCATCAGTAATCTTCACTCACCTTCCTACTGTGAAGAGTCTTAGATCACATCGTGGTTTTCAGTTACCTATTTGGCAGAAACTCAGGGCATAGTCTGGGGGACAGATTTGTGTCTCCAGAAATCTTGCCAGCATTGCTTGCCCATGCTTTTTCATCTAACAAAAAATAGGAAAGTAGGGGCATGATGTTCAGAAAACACCAAGCAGGGCAAAACACCTGGGAGCAAGGTAAAATGAAGTGGAAAACAAGTCATAAAGAACAAAATCAATTGTGGTTTCTCTTCAATATCAGTAAGGGTTTTCTGTAAGGTTTTAGGTTTATAGGCTTCCCCATGGACTTTACAAACTATAGTTTTTTCAACAACACCCCTGCAAGACAGTTAAATTATCTTCTTTTGACAAAAATGTGTTCTGCTGGGACAAAATATTTAGGTTTTACACTTAGTTCTCCCCTTCTAAAGCAAATCCCCAGTAAAGTCTGCGTGCAGTGATTTATGCAGCTTGTGCTTATTAACAACAGTATTTTCAAATGAGTTCAGAAAAAATAATATAAAGCATCATGGCTAAAACAGAAGTAACTCATGCTTTAAATCCAGAAGCATAGGTTACCTTATGGCTGGACTCACCTCTTATTTCTGATCCATTACATAAAAACAAGAAAATGTAACAGAAAAAGCATAAATGGAACTAATTTGAAATGCTTCGGTCTTTGAGTGTTTTCCATTCTCTGTCAGTCCAAACATTTCTACTAATTTAAAATTGATCTATCAGCAAAATAGTGCATTAGAATAATAGAAATATTCTATGTGACACATGTCCACAGCTTGTTAAATGGATGTAATTAATTGAGTTTTAATCTTATTTTGGTACAAGCATGCCTTAATATGTACTTGTCTGCTAGGGAACCTGTTGTTTGAGAATCCAGTCCTTTTATGAGTTTAATTCCTGGTCAAGAGAAGCTTGAAGCAACCACTCAGTAAGAACAACAAATCTGATACCATCCACACAGTTTTTGAAGTCTCTAAAAAATAATAAGTTCAAGCCAGGAATATACTGCAGAAACCTCAGGAGGAGTAAGAGTGGGCTCTTCAAAACTCTCACCTCCTTGCAAACCCCTCTGAGGAGCCTATATGGTGAAGGCCCATCAATTAGGTATGTCACAGCACAAACATCTGCTGAGAAACCCCAAATTTCTAAATTAAAGACAGTTTAACTTTTCACAAGTGAGTGATCAAGACATTTCTTCATGATGAGAAATGAACATTTTATGGTCTTGATGTTTGGAATTCCGCTGGTAGCATTCTACATCCATCTGAAATTGTGGCTCACTCAATTTATAGTACACCAGAGGCAGTTTGTTGACCTGAATTTGCTATTTGGTACTTGACCACTGAAGTCAGGAATAGGTTGGCAGAAGCAAAACAACTTTTTTTTTTTTTTTTTTTTTTCAAGGATGAGCTCTTCCTGGTCAGCTTCATGAAAACTGCTTCACTTGTTTGGGAAGGTAAAACCTCCTCGCCTGATGGTTGCAGGTGATGGCCATGGACAGGTAAACTGGGAGCCTTCCTGGGAGATGGAGGCCCAGTCCTCTGCTTCATAAACAAGGTTTAGAAACACTAGAAACAGTTCCACATGCAGTGGAAGAGCTGAGTGCCTGCTACTGTTTCTGTAAACGTAGGAGCTTAGGTTGGCTCCATGCCCATGAATCCTAGAAATGTTGTCAATGTCACCTAGTTCTCCTGGTGTTTGACACCCTCCCAAGATGTGGTGCAAGGGGAAGTGGTTGGCCAGACCTAAGCAGCAAGGTGAGTGGCAGAAGGTGCTGTAACCCTGGGGGTTGTGCTCTGCTGCTGCCTTTCATCTACAGGGAAACGTTGGGGTGGAGTTTTATGAAGGATGGATTTTACTGAAGAAACATCAGGACGCCAACCTCTGTTCCCCAGCAAATGTTGTGTTGCTATGGTTATACACAGAATGGACATGTTACCACAACAAGACAGGGACTTAGATACAAAGATTTCTCATTAACATGGATCTCTAACCTAATACCAAGCAGCCTTTGAAAGCTAATAAAGAATTCCTCTGATTCCTAATTGCCAACCTTTCAATTCTGTGTCCTCTGTCTCATCGCAGTTGCCAGGTACCCTCTGATGGTACCACCACCATTTTTGTTATCCACAAAATAAATCATCCCCATTAGCCTGAAGAACCCAGGCTCCTTATTTATCAGATTGAGACACCAAATAACTGAGGAATGGCTTCGGTTTTGGTGGGTATCACCCTTTCAGAGTCTCTTTGTACAATGTTATGTGGGGGTTGGGACTGAGGTGGGCTCTGCTCACACACACCATATGGTGCTCTGCCTTCACAGCAGAGCAGCAGCCATGCATGGGGGAAAGATCCAATGGAGTACAGCAAAGATGTACTGTAGGCAAACAGGAGACAGTAAGAAACTTCAACAATATCAGTTTAAAGGGTATAAACACTGGTACAAAGTGTAGAGAGAGAATTAAAGCAAGTTCACAAAGTTATTTCTTATTAGAATATTAAGGGGAGGAAAGGCAAACCAATCCATCTTTACTTCTGTGACTTTAAAAATAATTAAACACTAGCTTTATTGTATCAAAATAGACAGCCAGATTATCATGTTCATTTTTTTCCTGACTGGAACCAGCAGAAGCTCCACTTCTCTTGTCTTCCTGTGGGTGATGAGCTACCCATATTGTGAAACTAACTGCCAGGCTGTTAAATACCTGTGGTTCCTCAGAAGCTTCTCAGGTACGTGCTGGTCTGGAATAAAGCCATGCCAAGACAGAGATCTGTTTGGAAAAACACTGTTATTTTACAAAACTGTTCTTATTAAACACCGTGTCTCTCAGAAGGAGATCCTGCAGAACAGTTTATTTGCCTCTTCTATCCAGACCCCCACATGGCAGAAAATTAAAATGCTTGCGTTTGTCTCTGCACGTGAATCTTCTGAGAAAGTCCTGAAGTCTGGCCTGAAAAATCCATTTGTTTTCATTTTTGACCTTCATATGGAGAGGAGGAGGAAAAGGCTTCATCTCAGGGAAATATCCAGAGGGAGGGATCACATAAATTCATGGTCCTGTCACACAACCTGGGCTTTCGGACCTGGATGTAGAAATTAGGCCCCTAAAGAAACAACGTGTGTCCCATGTTGGACAAGTGCCTGCTGTTTGTGTCAGCTAAAAGTCTTGCTGCCTGAAGTAAAGGATGTAAGATCACAAGTTACCTCATCACAAGTACTAAGGATGCTTAAAATTAATGTTATTTTATTAACCTCATATACAGAAAGGAAACAGTGATGTGTAAAAATACCACAGCTAGCTACTGCAGCCTCTGCAGTTGCTTTTAACAAGCTTAAAGACAATCTCTGAACAATATTGCATCCTAATTAATGAAATAAAAAAATTCTCAGACCTTCAAGCAGGTTCTGCATTGTTTGTTTCTATGTAATGGATTTGATCACCATTTATTAGCACTGAAGCATTGTCCAGAGATAGATCTATGCCTGATTTCTTTCTTGACCCCATCCACAAGAAAATAGGTCATAATTACCATTTCATCTAGTAAGACATTATAAAGTTCTACAGCTAATCTCGGTGGATTTGGGCCAGTAGTATCAGATGGTCTGGAAGTGGAAAACATGTGTCAGGTGGTGATGATGCAATAGAACCAACTACAGGAACATCACGATTTCCTGAGATGTCTTGAATACAGTTTAAATGGACCTGTTTATGTTTAGGAAGGAGATCCTCTGATGTACCATAAATGACAGCCAAACTCTTGTTGAAAACTGATTCCTGATTTTTAAGCATAATGGCAAAAAATTAGCATTAAAAACACAATAATTAACATTATTATTGGTAAATGAAGGTGGAAAAGCTAATTATAAGAAAGGGAAACATCAGCAGAGTGACATTAAAATGCTATCTGTGTTTTAAATAGACCTTGTGCTGAGTTTATTTTGTTAATTTGTTGTCTATACTAATGTAGGCCTTCCCAGATTTATTCAGACTTTCTCTTCTACTGCAATCAACTAATGTAAATTTGTCTGTTTTTTTTTGTTTGGTGTTTTTTTTTTTTGGCCACACTACCATGTATCTTCACAGTTGTCTATTTTCAAGTAAGGTTTTTAAAAGCTTAATTACTTGAGCAGATTAAAGACATTTTGCTGATGTAATTCAGTGTCTTTAGAGGCTGTATCATAGAATCATATAATCCCAGGCTCGTTTGGGTTGGAAGGGACCTTACAGACCATCCAGTCCCACCCCTGCCATGCTTCCCACCAGACCAGGTTGCTCAAAGCCCCATCCAACCTGCTCTTCAACACTTCCAGTGATGGGGCATCCCTCACTCTCTTTATATTCCAGATTAAGAGGAAAGAAGGATGAGTTTCAAATCCATTACCAAGGTGATGGCACAGGGTTGGCACAGCAACTATAGCAACTATGACCACAATATAATTAAAAAGTTTCTCTTCTCAAATTTTGTCACTGACTGCTTGAGTGAACGGGCCCATCACAGGCCAGGAAAATTTCTCTTAAAGAATTTTTTCCTTGCTAGAATTCATAAATAAATTTAGGCAAGTCAGTCAAAACAAATTCTAATGTGCAATGAAAACCATATGTTTCTTTTTTTCTTGACACTTCATGCTGTGACTAATTTAAGAACAGAGTGCTTACCTGAAACTATGCCTGTCATTATGAACTCAGGAAAAACAAACAAACTGGTTTTCAGTATCTCAGTGCAAAGATATGGGACTGCACCTGAAGTTAACAAGCACCATTTATTTTAATTTTTGCCTCATTTGGCAGGAATAATGGGGATCATTGTCCTTTGATCTTGCTGGAAAGTCTTGTTAAGATTTTCAATGAAAACTTGGATATTGTGGTGGTGCAGTTTGAGACATACACAGAGTAATTAAGGTGAAACAAAGCTCAACAGTCAGAGGACATTTAACACACCAGTAAAGAAGCAAACTACTGGGCATTAGGTCTTTAATCCTGCAAAACAGTGTATGTGCCTGGGTCTTTTACACCTAATGGATTCTGCTAAACTTACCTTTGCATCGGGAAGCCCTAATTACAGAGCAGCACCAGGTTCTTGGTATATGAACTCTCTGTAATAATCTCCTGGTCTTTTCATCTCTTCAGAAATTTTGCCCTTAACTTCAAGGGTTTGCACCTGAAAAAAGTTGGCAGGAGTGTAGCAGGACTCTCCATCTCTCAATGTGCCTGCCTCAGTTTCCCTCTGTGATTCAGCTGCTTTTGTCTCTCAGTTTTGCAGGCTCAGGCCTGAAGTGGAAGGGTTCCCGTGAGAAAGGAAGAGGCCCAGCAAACTCTGAGCTGGTAACAACCTTGAAAGGTACAGAAGCCAAGTTAATGTTCATAACACCAGTTGCTCTCTGGTGTTGAAGAACATGGAGCTCAGCCTGGCCACAACTAGGCCTGAAATGGAGATAAAGTAAGAACAAACAGATAAACAAAGGAGTTTGCTTGGTGAGAACAGGGCCTTCATGGGTTTTTCCTATTATTTTCCTTTTATTCTCCAATGAGAGATGTTGGAGGTATGGCTAGTGGTTAAATGACAGCAGTCAGTCCACTTTCTTCTATAAAAGCCTGGTCCCATCTTTGATGGGCGAGACTTCCGTACACTTTCCAGGAGGTTGCTGGACCTTCTCTCCAGTGGGACCACCTGCCAGAGAGATTGATTCTCAAGGATTACTCCCAAGGATACCCAGCTGTAGTCTGGCAAGGGTGAGAAATACTACTCTTTCATTCTCTTTACTAGTGTACTTAATGTTAGGTAGCTTTCCACATTAAGTTTGAGATCGTAAGGACCGCTAAGAGTGATAATTAATATTCCAGGCCTAGCGTAGAGTTTAATAATAAGCAAGCTGCCAGCATTCTAATGGTTAACCTTTGTTGTTTGATTGAATTAAGTAGTATAATTCACTGTTAATATACCCTTTGTATTCAGACTGCACTTCTGTTTGGATCTCCTGATTCTTCCACGTGTTTTCTGTGCAAGAGCCTCTGATCTCAGGCAGTGCAGACCCCGACGTTACACGCCATCACCCCTGGTTACTGCAGACACGTCTCGTCTGCCGCGCGTTCCGTCCGGGACAGGGAGGCACGGTTCCCCTACTGCATCACACCAGGATGCATGGATTCTAGCACAGCTCAGGCTGAGCTTCACAGGCAGATGAAGCCACCACTTCAAACAGTATTGCTGGGTCATGCCCTTATAAAAAAAGAACTGATTTTTCAGCTGCTTCAATATCCTAAATTAGGATCACAGAATCATGGACTGGTTTGGGTTGGAAGGAGCTTCAAAGCTCATCCAGTCCCACCCCTGCCATGGGCAGGGGCACCTCCCACCAGGCCAGGTTGCTCCAAGCCCCATCCAACCTGGCCTGGAACACTTCTAGGGATGGGGCAGCCACAGCTTCTCTGGCCAACCTGGGCCAGGGTCTCCCCACCCTCACAGCAAAGGATTTCTCCCTCAGATCTCATCTCAATCTCCCCTCTGGCAGCTGGAAACTGTTCCCCCTTGTCTCATCCCTCCCTGCCCTTGTCCAAAGTCCCTCCCCAGCTTTCCTGGAGCCCCTTCAGGCACTGGAAGGTGCTCTAAGGTCTCCCTGGAGCCTTCTCTTCTCCAGGCTGAACACCCCCAACTCTCCCAGCCCATCTCCAGAGCAGAGCTGCTCCAGCCCTCTGAAGCTTATGTTTGTGTATTATAAGGCTTTTGTTTGTGTGCTGGAACCAGGATTATCAAGCTCTGAAAAGGAGGGACATCTGAATGAAGAAATGATCTTGCAGTTACCTCACCTGCCACCCACCATGTGCTACAGCCTGGCAGCTAGAGCTTTATTTACAGAGAAAGGTGTGTAACGTGTATATATAAAGGACACGTAACCATGTCCCTTAGCTCCTCTTAATCCAGATGAAAAGAAGCCTGTGACCAAGCACCATTCCCAGGCACCATGGTGGTTGTGCCAAGGTCCCATCTCAGCAGGTGTCACACATGCCCCATGTCCAGCAGGACAGGATACAGCTGCAGCTGGTTCTCAGATGTGTACCCATCAAGTGCCAGTGTCCAAAAAGATCTCACAAAGAGCAAGGGCTGCTTCTTCAGGAAACTCTCTTCCTCCCCTTGGAAATAAGTGTCTGAAGTCTGCTGGCTGTTGGGCACCTTAGCCTCCATCATTCCATTTCCCTGAGTGGGAAGGAACATGGAGGTGGGAGATGTGTGAGAGGCCCTGACAGTGATTACATGAGCAGGATTAATTCTTTGCTAACGTTTATGTGTGTCCTGAGGCTCAGAGGTGACATGGTGTGAGCCTGTTTTATGTTAAACACCAGGAGTCTATCAAGGATCCCAAGGTGAAGTTGCACTCCTGCCAGCCCAGCAGACAACGGGCCTCCATGCCACACCGTTGCACAGTGACACAGGTAAGCTGTCATACAAACATCACTGTGTGGTCTTGGAGGAATACCCTCAGCATCTGGACTAGCAGCCCTGTATCCATGCCATAGTTGCTCAAGATGGCCATGATGGCATCCTCCACCATGGCTGCCTCCAACCTCCTGTTGTCAAAGACCTGCCTCAACCTCTCTTGGACCCAGGGCTGCAGGATCTGGAGGAGCGTTGGACAGTCAACACACTGGAGGGCAGAAAAGCCATCCAGAAGGACCTTGGCAGGCTGGAGAGGTGGGGCAGAGCCAACCTCATGAAGCCCCTGCAGGGCTGGGGCCAGGCTGGGGTCCCCAACACAAGAAGGACATGGAGCTGCTGGAGAGAGTCCAGAGGAGGCCCCGGAGATGATGGGAGGGCTGGAGCAGCTCTGCTCTGGAGACAGGCTGGGAGAGTTGGGGGTGTTCAGCCTGGAGAAGAGAAGGCTCCAGGGAGACCTTAGAGCACCTTCCAGTGCCTGAAGGGGCTCCAGGAAAGCTGGGGAGGAACTTTGGACAAGGGCAGGGAGGGATGGGACAAGGGGGAATGCATTAAAACTAGAAGAGGAAGATTGAGATGAGATCTGAGGGAGAAATTCTGTGCTGTGAGGGTGGTGAGACCCTGGCCCAGGTTGTCCAGAGAAGCTGTGGCTGCCCCATCCCTGGAAGTGTCCAAGGGCAGGTTGGATGGGGTTTGGAGCAACCTGGTCTGGTGGGAAGTGTCCCTGCCCATACAGAGGATGGGACTGGGTGATCTTTAAGGTCCACCATCCATGTTGCTGACTGCACAGGAGGAAGGTGCAGGACCTCGCAGATGAACTCAGTTCACATCTCCTCTCTGCTTGGCACATGCCAGAGCAGCCAAACTGATTACAATAATTCACAGAACACCTGCCTCTCCAAACTGATGTTGAGCTTTGGGTTTTCTCTCAGTGCTGAGTCTCGTGAACAATGACCTGAGCAGCTCAAAGTGACACAGCCACCTGGGAGCTGCTGCTCTTCTCCAACAGCTGTTGCTCTTCCAGTTCAGACCATGGTGCTGAGTGGCTCTTGGGTGCTCAGCCCCCACAGTACCAGGATCACAGCAAGGCCATGAAAGCCATACAGAAGAAGGCAACCTCTGCTTTCCTGTGCCTTCCAGGGCCAAACCAGAGCTACAGAGTGAGGTCACTTCCCTGCATCCCTCTGTGCTAAATAAACATGCAGTTTCTCCAGGATGTTCAGTATACACTCTAATAAAAGATACCATACCTGAATGAGGGCAGAATTTACCTTGGACATTAACCAAAATCAAAACAGGACATTTGCAAGCAGAGGTAATACCTCCTATTAAAAAACCCTCATATATATGTAAATAAATTAGAAAAGCCTTCAAGCACTACAGCCCTACGTCAGTGTGCCTAAAAGCTGTAGTACTTTTTCCAGCTATAGTGTCTGGCTGAAGAACTTCAGCTGCAGTCTCTTTGTTGTCAGGGGTCTAAGTTAACAACAGCTTCAGCAAAATATCAAGAGAACACGGAATTCCATGAACAAAACAATTTCATTTGTTCTTTATAACCTGAAGAGTTACATGAATTATATATGTTTTAAATATGATAACATATGTTTTACTATAACTTTCATATAGGATTATTATTTCTGTAGTAATGTTTCCTTCCTAACCCTGGTGAGAGCCTGGCCCAGGTTGCCCAGGGAAGCTGTGGCTGCCCCATCCCTGGCAGTGTTGAAGGGCAGGTTGGATGGGGCTTGGAGCAGCCTGGTCTGGTGGGAGGTGTCCCTGCCCATGGCTGGGGGGTGGAACTAGATGATTTGAAGGTCCCTTCCAACTCAAACCATTCTGTGATTATATGATGATTCCATGATTTCTAGCTGCTACAGTTGGCAACAGACCTTACTGCTCAGACATCTCTTTTTCAGAGCAAGCCCACACATCATGGGCAGTGCTTGCACTCTCTTTGTCTCACAGAAGAGTCATTAATGGGATCATCAGGGTGTCTGCATCGATTTCCCAGCTTGTGTCCCTACCAGCAGAACTTGCAGTTTTCATTTTTAGCCTAGTTCAGTAATTTATAGATGTCAGATGTTGAGAACTCTGCGTACTCTTCATTCAAGGAAAAAAATCCCACTTAACAAAATCAGCAAGTTTGCATGAATAAATTCCACCAAAAAAAAAGTAACAGTTTGCTGGGTAGAGCTCAAAGAACTGACCCAACCCATCAGACTCCCTGAAGCCTCCACTGCTCCTCCTGCATCCCCATGGCCTCAGCACAGTGGAGGCACTGGTGGGGATGGCTGAACTTGCTGGCCTGGCAGGAAAACATTGGCCTCAGATGTGGCTGGACCTGGGAACAACCCTGTTGAAAAGGGCTCCAGCAGCAAAAGTTTGGTTTTAAAATTATTTTCCTACAGAGTATCCATTTCCCCCTGGTGTGATCACCTGTCCTGCAGGCTGCTCTTGCCCATGCACATGCACCATGTGGGGAACACTGGTAAATTCCTCAATCCTGACTTTGTAACACTTTTTTCATTGAAACTGCCCATTTTCATTGTGCAGCACCAAGTGAATTCAAGGGGACATTGCAGAACAAGGCAGTACATGTGGAAGGAAAAGACATCCAGCCTTACAGTTAATATTGTTTAATCGAAGTTTACAGTGCAGCTACATCAGGCCAAGGCCCAAGCTGCAGCTCAAACTGCTACAATCATAGTTTTTACCTTCTTCTTTTTTTTTTTTTCCTGGAAAAGATGGCTCCATGGTAGGGTAAAAAACTTGTGTATTCTGCTCAAGCTGCTTGTGCAGGCAGCTTACAGGGCCTGAATGTCTCGCAGAGTCATCCTGGAAATTTTCAAGCCAAAGCTCAAAATACATTTGTCTGTTCTTTGCCTGGCTGATTAATGATGGGAAAACAAATGGTCTTTGCTCATTTGTCAAAATGAACTAAAGCCCCCAAACTATCACCAAAATACTCCTCTTGAATGATTTGGAGGGGTGATCATAACATCTCTTTCAATTAACACATGTCTCCAGGAAGCTCTAATTACCCAGCCAGTGACTCTCTGGTGTCTTGCTCACCACCATCCATTCCTTCTGCCTCCTCATTGTCCCTTAAGTGCCACCTCAGCCTGCCTACCTCCACTTCACCACTCCTCACCTCCATCTTTACCCTGCTGTTGGTCTCTGATTGCCAACAGCCACAGCCCAGCCATCCTCCACCCTCACCAGCAGCTCTTGGTGTGGGTCTCTCAGAATTGTCATGGTTGGTAAAGACCTCTGAGATCATCTAGTCCAACTATCCAGCTGGGGTAGAGGGGTGGACAACACAACCCATCCAAACGAACAACAACAACAACAACCAACAAAAAAAACCCCTACACACAGCAAAAACCACAACCAGGCACCCCATAAAACCCAACCACCCCACACAACCCACAAAACACCCCCCATGCTCACTAGAGCGTGCCCTGAAGTGCCATGTCTACATGGTTATTGAATCCCTCCAAGGATGGTGACTTCACCACCTCCCTGGGCAGGCTGTTCCAGTGCCTAACCACTTTTGCAGTATAGAAATTCTTCCTAATACTCAATATAAACCTCCCCTGGAGCAACTTCAGGCCATTTCCTCTGGTCCTGTTTTATCCATTTGGGAAAAGAGGCCAACACACCCCCTCCCCCACAATCTCCTTTCAGGGAGCTGTGGAAAGCAATGAGGTCTCCCCTCAGCCTCCTCTTCTCCAAACTCAACACCCCCAGTTCCCTCAGCCTGCCCTCATAAGGCTTGTTCTCTAGAACCTTAACCAGGTTGATTGCCCTTCTTTGGACACACTCCAACAACACAATGTCCTTCTTGTTGTGAGGGGCTGTTGGTCCCCCCATCACCCCATTTCAGTCTCCTTGCTCCCAGAAGTCCCTTTTCCTGCCTTTTCTGATTTTTACCGCTGAATCCTCCTCCTCCCCCCATGAGTACCAACACTTCTTCTCACTCATGCTGACACTCCTCACCCAGCTCTCCCATCACATCCAGCATCCCCCCATATTCCCCTCCACCCCTCCCTACTTATCCCCTGTCTCCCTTTCAGGATAACCCCTTATTTTCCATGTCTTCCCACAATGTGCCAGTTTCACTAGAGACCTAGAAAGGCAGGACAAGAGACACAGAAGCATCCAACTCTGGGACATTAAAATCCTTTCAGCATTTTCAGATCAGGTGCATATTCTAGCATGTCAAAGGTCAGAGAAATAAAACACAATTGTGCCTATATATTTTTTAAAGGTAGCAATGGTAACAGGCTGTAGGTTTTGTTGTTTGCTTTCAAAAATAAAATAAAAAATTATTCTTAAAAAAAAAATTAAGACAGCCAGCCAGCTTTCCCTCCTTTCTTGACAGCTGCCAGAGTTAATAATTCTCTGTTCCTTCTGTGATCATCAACAAGAAAATTGAAGGGAGAGGAAACTAAATAACTGCAAAGCTTCCAATATTAAATCAGTGCAATCTGCATGAGAATAAGAACATGTTGAAGGTAAACCCCAGAACACTAACAAGGTTGCAGATAGTTATTATGCTTGAGAAATGCTGCAGCAAATTGAATAAGCCTGGACATCCAGTCCCACTGATTTCATATGATTAACAGTAAACATATGATGAAACACTTTGCTGGATTTCAGCCGGAAAATTAAATTCTGCAAAAGCCTGAGCACTCCTCCACTGAGGTGAACATTGAAACTTTCAGTAGAACTTACTGATGTTCTACTAAATGTCACACAAGCAACAGCACAATACTCCATTACTCATAATTGGCACTTTTAAAAACTGAACTGCATCTTTATTAATTTAAATTGGCAATTTCTATTAATGCAGTACTTAAAAAAACCAACCAAAACAAAACAATAAAACACAGCACACAAACCAAATAAACAAGCAACAAAAGTACTGCCTAAGCAATCACATGAGCCAATGCAGGTACATGTGACGACCTTACAATTCTTTTATAGGATCCATGCCTTCCCAGAGGACAAGAGTCAGTGCTTGAGTGTCATCACTGGTTGAGGAGGGATGGCAGCAATTCCTTCCCCTGCACCTCCCTCCCAAAGGCATGTGTGCTCCAGGGCCCTTGGGGTGCCAGCTGTGTCATCTGCCTCACCTTCCTGCCACCCCCCCTGCAGCTGCCAGAGCAGTGAGAAGGAGAATGTTAAGTATTCCTTCAAAAAAGAAACAGACAAAAAAACCCAGAACGGGTCAGCACATAACAGCATTTTCTAGCAGGTGCTCAAGCCGTGATCCCTCTGGCAGAAGGGAAGTGTTCAAAAAGCATTTCTGTACTGGAGTTCTTCTAAAACACAAGGCTGAAACTGCTCAATAGCTCTCTGAAGGTGCCACTTCTTTTTCAAGCACAAAAAGAAGGTAAGGAGACACAGTCTAGGTGGACAACTAAATTTAAATGTGGTGAAATAAACAGATGGTGTGTTTTGTTTTGTTCATGGTGATCAATGTTTGTTCACTGTGACCAGTTCTGGAGACCCCAACACAAGAAGGACACGGAGCTGTTGGAGAGAGTCCAGAGGAGGCCACAGAGATGATGGGAGGGCTGGAGCAGCTCTGCTCTGGAGACAGGCTGGGAGAGTTGGGGGTGTTCAGCCTGGAGAAGAGAAGGCTCCAGGGAGACCTTAGAGCACCTTCCAGTGCCTGAACGGGCTCCAGGAAAGCTGGGGAGGGACTTTGGACAAGGGCAGAGAGAGGACAAGGGGTAATGGTTGTAAACTGAAAGGGGGGGAGATTTAGATTAGACGTTAGGAAGAAATTCTTTGCTGTGAGGGTGGTGAGAGCCTGGCCCAGGTTGCCCAGAGAAGCTGTGGCTGCCCCATCCCTGGCAGTGTTGAAGGGCAGGTTGGATGGGGCTTGGAGCAACCTGGTCTGGTGGGAGGTGTCACTGCCCATGGCAGGTGGTTGGATCTAGATGATCTTTAAAGTCCCTTTCAACACAAACCATTCCATGAGTCCATGATTCTATGATCCATCAGGCCCAGATGTTTTCCTCTGATACCTCCTCACTACTTCTAAATACATTTATGTGAACAATGTTGTTGACACAGACCTTCTGATCCTGCACAGACATTGGAGGCCAGACAACCTGCTGCATGCAGGAGAGAAACTCACTGACCAGGCAACCTCAAACAGAGCCTCATTATGACCAAACTTTGCAAACGGCCAACAAAAAAACACACCCTAAAGAACTGTAGCTGTGCAAGAGGATGCTGAGCATTTGCTCTGTACCTGTGCACTCTGGACCCCACAGGTTGGGCAGGAGAAACTTTCTCAGAGGGCTTATCTTGGCAAATCTGATACTATACAGTGAATGCACACAGAGAAACATAACTTTTGGTTCTAAGCTAAAGGCAGTTTTTTCAAAAGAATGTATAAAAATGTACTTACAATAAATGAAAACACAAACAAACAAGAGCCACTGCATTATGTATCAGCTTTTTATATCTTTATACTTTCTTATCCAACAGAATGAGGAAGAACAAGCCATACATAACACATGCTTGTCCCATTATGTGGTGAGTTACCAAAAGGAGCTCACTGAGGAGAAGGAAAATTAATATTTTTATGGAATCATGGTAGTAATACATAGACAGACATGAAGAAGGTCACTAAAATATGGTCAAGTTTTGTAGTTCTCTTTGTGGCACTTAAGCATCCAGAGATTCCTTACATATCTAAAAAGCTAGAAAATTCCATGCCATTTATCCTGAAGACATTATAAACTGTTAAGTATAGAAACATAACCTTTATACCTGACTATTTATCTTAAACTATGTAATGTTTTATGAGCAGTCATATACTATATCCCCATTTAAAACAATTCTAGCAAAATCGGATTTCTAAAATATCAAGTATTATGAAGCACTCTGCTGTAAATAAGTCTTTTTGAAATGCAAGTGCAAAAAAAAAATCATTGGCACAAGATCAGTCAGATTTCTGACAATGCAGAGCTTCTTATCTTACTCAGTTCTATGTATTTCAATGCTCCAACATAACATTAACTCTATAATTTAATCTGGAGACAATCTTTGTGGCCACAGTACACTTTAATTTCATGACAATGGTTCTTCACTGGTGCATTCACTGGGAGTCTGCTTTCTGGACACAGCCTCCTTTGCTGCTTGTGAGTTGTTTTGTTTTTCCATACCTAAACCACCACTATTTTTGTACTTATCTGCAAAATAATCAGAGTCAAAGCTTACAGACAAATCTGGAGGACTCACATAAACGTTTCTATTGTCTATTGTGACTTTATGAATCCTTTGTTTGACTCCTTTTGATTGCCACTGTGGCGTTGGTGATGGCTCCAAGGGGTTTATTCCTTCATATAATCCTTCTCCTGTTTCCAAAGTAATTATGTACTTATGCCAAGGACAAACAATACATGCTTGACCATTGATATCCTGCAAAGGAGAAGAAGAAACAATAGCAAGTCATCAGCTCCTGATTCTTCTCCTGGAAGAATCTCCAGGCCAAAGGACATGCTTGGTGATTTGACTGTATATCTGTGTGCTGTTTAGCACATGCATCCATTTTTTGATGGTCTGTTCAGATAAAAATATTAAAAAAAAATGCATGGAAGATTTCAAACAACTCTATGCCCCTACAGTGTTATTGTTTTGATACGTACCTCTATTTCTCCAAGACATAAAGGGCCTCCTTCATCTGAAACATGGTAGAACACAGTATTAATTTATGTGGCAGCTTTTTAGCTTAATGATTGGAACATTGAGATCATACATGCAAAATCTTACGGTAGCAGCGAGAGTCCAGAGCATGAAATTTCCCTTCATGGTAGAAAACAACAATTTCTCTGCCATTGACTTTGGCTGTTACTCTTCGGGACCTCTTTATGTCATCTTCTTTGCCAATTAATATCAGACCATCTGGCCCCGTTTCAACTGTTCCTGTGCTCGAGCCGCGCAAATCCGCATCCTTAAAATAATTTAAAAGAATAATTAAAAAAGCCATTTATAAAGCAGCTTATGTTCGGATTTCTTTGTGTGGAATGGATGACTTGACCCCACAGAAAACCCCAAAGCATTTAACACCTGAGGTGAAAGAAGCAGAAGCCTTAGGACAAGACTATCAACATGCACATAAAGCAGGAGTTTGGTGATAATGTTTCACCGACAGAACCAAGACTGGGAAAACCAGCTGCTGCAAACCTGATACCTGAGGCAAGATAAATTCTAAATCACTATTCACTTTGCACTTTAACCACCATATTCTCTGGAAAGCCATGTGCAGAAACATACCAGGACGCTACTTGTGAATTACTCTTGATCTATGCAGTGGGTAAACTGTAGAATTTACTTGTAAATCCAAGTGTCTTTAAATAATATTATGGCTAGAAATGCAAACTGATGGAAGCTGAAAAAAACTGAAGTATCATCTGCACAAGGGGAAAACAATTGTTTATTGAGAAGCTGTATTCAACCTGGCCTTTTAAGCAAATTTTGCCTGTCTTTCCCTTTCTCCTCTTGGCTATTTCCAATATCCAAGAGCCTCTTCCTCTCCCAGCCAAGGAAATATGTAGTTTTACCACAAAAACTGCCTTCCTATTAAATTCGCTTACAACTAGATTCCAGTTCCCTCCACATCTCCAGCACAACCTCACTGCCCTCACTTCCTCTGAAAATTCAGGCTGAAAAAGGTTTATGGAGGTACTGAGACCACGCGGGAGCCGCGGGTGAGGGGAGGGGGATGCGGAGCCACGACGAGCCGCCCCTTACCTGAGGTCCACGCCAGATGACGAGGAAGATGAGGAAGCAGATGAAGTAATGGAGGCCTAGGATGAGGAGGTCCAGCATGGCCTGTGCCGGAGGCAGCTCACACGTGTCGCAGCCCCCGTGCGGTGCCGGGCCCGGCGGCGGGGCAGGACGAGAGGAGGCTGAGCGCGGCGGAGGCGGCTCTGCCGGGGCCGATAAGGAGCGGGGAAGCGCTGGGGCTGGCTGATAAGAGGAGAGCTCCAGGTTCCTCCTGCCTCCCCTCAGCCCGTGCCACTGCCTCCTGCTCCAAGCAGGACATGCCAAACTGAGCCCTGCTCCTACGGTGCATGTTTACTGGGGATCCCTTACAGCAGAAGATGGGTGAAAACAGGAGTGCGGCGTTCCCAAGGGCGGGTTTTGTCTGATTCACACGCTATCACCTGTAAGGACTGACTCCCTGCTCCCTAGTTCCCAGGAACTTCCTCCCAGACTTAGCTAGAAAGTGAAACGTCACTGTCAGACTCACAGGACCATTTAGAAAAAAGCATAAATAAGCATTTTTTTTAGAAAATAAGCACAGCATGTAGCAAACCAACCACAAGACCCAGAGCACGAAATACACACGTTTTTACTATCACGTTTTGGCTGACTCTGCCTATTAACTTTCCAAATTGGCCAAAAATCTTAAAAGGCCTGTAATTAGAAACACTGTTATGAAGACAAACTCTAAGAAACTGCTTATCTATGTACATGCATATATAGATATACAGACACACACACCTGTATCTACATGCATCCACACAGACACTCGTAAGTATGTCCAGACCAGTGTAAAAGTGACACTCAGCCTCAAAACTCCTGCTTGTTTAGTGATGGCATTTCTACAGCCACCCTGGATTTTGTACACGGAACTTATCCAGGCACCCCAGCTGGCTCAGACTGACAGCACGTTGTGGACCCTACGTGCTCCAACTGGCGTGAGCAATCAAGAGCCAAAGGCTTAATTTCGGTCAGGACTTGCATGCTTATCTGCAACCAGCTGCAGATAAGAGCTGCTCTGGTACATCAGAAGTCCTCCAGGAAAATGCCCTTGGGGCAACGTACACTTGTTAAGTGCTACTGAGTTTGTTACATGCATGGTGGCAAAAGAGGAGTGCAGTTAAGGTCTCCTCATCACAAAGGACCTGTAACTAGACCCTCTTACTGCAGGCCTACGCTTTCCCTTCCGTGAAGTAAATGTGTACCTGCAAAGCATGAACAGAACATGAGAGGCTTCAACATGGAGCAGCCCAGAAGGCAGTGAAAGCCCAAAAGCAGGCTGCAGTTTCTTGCCTAGTGGAATCATAGCATCAGAGAATCATAGGATACCAAGTTGGGAGCAACCTGGAGGATCATCTAGTCCAACCTTTCTTGGCACAGTCACAGGCTAGAAAAGATGGCCCAGCACCCTGTCCAGCTGAATCTTAAAAGTGTCCAAAGAGTCCTCTGAACTTGAGACAGGACCCAGTATGAGCAGAGGGCAACAGACCTCCAGGGTGGTTTTCACCCAATGTCACCTTCTCATCACCACCTCAGCCCCTGGCTTGGTGCCATCTAGAAACCTTCCTCCATAGCTGGGCCCATGTAAATGAAGACCTGCTTTCTCCTCCCTTTCTTTGAACAGCCCTGGACGTTAAGCATGAATCAGGAGATAGCTGAGCTGATGAGCACCACCTTGCCTCTCTGTTAATTAACTCTGTTAATGAGCACATTAACAGTAGTTTGTCTGCCTGTGCTCTCGCAGCTCCTTGGAAAGCACACTCTCCATCACCCTCTAGGGTGAAAGTATAACCAGTTTGGCTTGGTCCTGTTTTTTTTTTCCAGGCTGATGACCATGTTAAAACCATCCACTCGAGACATGGAGTACAAAATCCCTCATTACCCCCCCCAGGTGCCACAGCAGAATCCTGAGCTACCAACCAGCTATCAGCACAGCACCTACCAGTGGAAGTGAAACCTTCTCAATCAAAAAGATAAAAGGTTATTCCACACACACACGCTTCATGTTGATTTTCTGCTGGATTTTTTGCTAATGTTTTCTTAAGAGTTCTCCTCGGAATTTCTCTGAGTGGCCCCACACCGTACCGGACAGGGGCATCCGTGCAGCCAAGTGCCATCTGGTGGGAACAACAGAGAGGTTTGGGAGCAGTGGAAGGTTATGTTTTTCGGCTCTACACACATGGTTTTACGAGTCGTAGTAATTAATTGCTGTACCTCCTTTTCCTCTTTTGGGAAAGAGAAAAATGTCCACGAGGCGTGGGCCCAGCGTGACCCGGGGACGCGGGTGTCGAGGTGGGCAGCCGTGGGGGTGCCCCGGGCCCCAGAGAGAGACCAGAGAAGGTCTTTCCTTCTCTGTGCAGAGACCAGAACAAGGGGCAACCCGACCCCCCGGCTTCCCTACCCTTCCGCCGCTGGCCCCGGCTGCTCCGCGGGGGCTGCTCCGCGGGGGCTGCTCCGCGGGGGCTGCTCCGCGGGGGCTGCTCCGCGGGGGCTGCTCCGCGGGGGCTGCTCCGCGGGGGCTGCTCCGCGGGGGCTGCTCCGCGGGGGCTGCTCCGCGGGGGCTGCTCCGCGGGGGCTGCTCCGCGGGGGGCTGCTCCGCGGGGGCTGCTCCGCGGGGGCTGCTCCGCGGGGGCTGCTCCGCGGGGGCCACCCGGAGAGACTCCGCTGCGCCGGGGCGGTGCTGCCGGTCCCGGGCGGTGTAGGAGGTGAGGACCATCGGGGGGAGGTGCCCTCCGGTGCTGAGCAGTGTAGTGGGAGATGCCCGGCGATGCCCGAGGCTTGCCGCTGGCGCTGCTCGCCTCCCTGCCCCCGGCCTACCCCTGCCGCCCCTCCGCGCCCCGCTGCCGAGCGGGGTGGGTTGTTAATGGGGTACCTGCTGCGGCCCGGTACCCCCAGGCGTTAGTCTGGTATTAGCCCGCTGGTAGTTCGGTATTAATTAGCCCGGTATTAATCAGCTAAGTGTTAGCCCGGCATTAGCCCAGTGTTAGCCCACTACTAACCCAGTGTTAGCCCACTATTAGCCAAGTGTTAACCCGGTGTTTGCCTAGTATTAGCTCGGTATTAACGCGGTGTTAGCAGTGTTAACCCTGTGTTAGCTCGGTGTTTGCCCAGTATTAGCCGACTGCTAACCCGGTGTTAGCCTGCTATTAGCCCAGTGTTAACCCTGTATTAGCTCGGTATTAACCCGGTGTTTGCCGAGTATTAGCCCGGCAGCGGCGGCCGGGACAGGCAGGGGCGGGCACTGCAATGGAGACGGAACTGCACGCTTGGAACCACAACTGTGCCCGCAACCTTTTCACCTGGCGTTGGCTGAGTTTGGGGGTATCTTTTCCCTCATTTTCTGGTGTATTCTAGTGTCAAACACAGTCACGGAGCAGGCAGGATCAGCAGGATGGCTGTTCTATGCAAACTGCCTCGCCGTTGTTTCCACACTTGCCGTCCTCACAAAGCCTTACCAGTATTTTGGTTGTACTTCATGGATTTTGTGGTACCTTATTCAGAAATAAAACCAATCAGTCGAAGAAATAGTGTTTATGTGTGTGTGTGTGTGGTTACTGTTGTTTAAATGCAACAGAAATGAATCATAGAATCCTAGGGGTTGGAAGGGACCTCGAAAGATCATCTAGTCCAACCCCCCCTGCCAGAGCAGGGTCACCTAGAGCACATCACACAGGAACTTGTCCAGGTGGGTTTTGAATGTCTCCAGTGAAGGAGACTCCACAACCTCTCTGGGCAGCCTGTTCCAGTGCTCTGTCACTCCCACAGTAAAAAAGTTTTTTCTGATATTCACCTTGAACCTCCTATGCTCCAATTTACACCCATTACCCCTTGTCCTATCACTGGTCCCCACTGAGAAAAGCTTAACTCCATCTTCCTGACACTCACCCCTTACATATTTGTAAAAATTGATGAGGTCGACCACGTCATTTCAGGTGGGCTAGTGCATTTCTTGCACTGTTTAGCTGTACAGACTGACCAGGGGGGCTGTGAAGGGCACACTGCAATGGGGTTGCACCTGTATAAAACACACCCCTGCTTGTGAAAATTGTCTTCTAATATGTCTTCTTTATACCTGCCTGGTGTATTTTCAGGCAGACCAATAAATACTGCTCTGAGACCATATCCTTCTTGTAGAACTCCAGTTTTATTAATAAGATTTCTGTTACACCCACTTCACCAGCTGAGTATTTCCTGTCATGTTGACACAATACACCAAACCTTCCTTCTTCTGTGATACAAGAGCTCCATTTCTGTAGGACTGGGCACAACTGATGTGCAGTGTTCATAGCTGGTAGCATATGTGTATTAATACCCTCAGTATGTTGATGATAGCTCACCTGTATGGAATGACTGACAAACCTCAGAGCAGGCAAGAGAGACAGGGAGTGGCACTAGATGCTGCAGCTGGACTTGGGAGGGACCTACCTGATGGAGCAGGAGGTTCACCTGTGTCCCTGCATCTGGCTGCCAAGGTGGATTCCTAGTCCCACCGACACCCTTGAGGACTCCAAGTGGCTGAACACAAACTAGAACGTGTCGATGCTGTGATTGTGTGAAGCTGTTTCTCCCCCGAAGACCCTGACTGTAGTTTCTGTGCAGGTACTACCTGTGGGGTCTAGGACAACTATCCATTGCCAACTCTCCGTGGGACAACTCTCTGCCACCACCTCTCTGCTGGGACATCTCTGCACTGGGACATGTCTCTGCACTGGGACATCTCCACACTGAGAGATCTCCACACTGAGACATCTCCCTGCACCAGGACACCAGCACAGCCCTGTATCACCTGCCTATCTGCAGAGAGTTGTCCTGGTGCAGAGATATCCTGGTGGAGAGTTGTCCCTTCCTGTACTGGTGTGGGGAGCAGCGTGGCTGTCTGTGCAGGTTTTGGTGGCTGCAGAGCATTCTTAGCAGCAATGTCTGTTTCCAGAGGATGCTGAAAGCAAGGGTTCTCAGCTCATATGGTCTGTAGCGGGTGTGTGCATTTAGGCTCTCCATAGCACTGCTGACATGAGGAATGAGGAAGCTCAGTTCAGGGCAAGCCTCCTATACCTGCAGGGTCTCACTGGCTCTTCAGCAGGGCCTTTTGTTGCTTTTTCTGGGTGACAAACCAGCCCTGGTTCAGTGACACAAGACTCAAGGCTCACCATGTTCTCATCTCTGGTTCGCACCAACCAACCTGCTAATCCTCTCTCTACACTCCACTCTTGTCTCATCACGTATCAAAACTGTCTCTTGGTGGGTGCTGGTGTTGTGCTGGGGTTACCTGTAAAGGCACTTGGTGCTGTCTGACAGGCAGCTGTACCACCTCAACTGTGACAAGCTTCCTCCCAGGAAGTCTGGCTTAAGGTGACTTTTCTTGGAAGACAACGTCACCCTGAAAACAGTGACCTCGTGTGATGTTTCAGCAGAACCTCATTACAGTAATTCATGTCTGCCCATAATGAGTGCTGCTGCTAAAGGGTTGTTAAAAAGGTGGGTAGAGGTGAAATTGTGCTGTGTAAATGGGACTGAACCTTTTTCAGTAAGAAATAAATCGCAGTGAGGCTTAATCCCCACCCAGCACACAGAAACAGGCTGTGAAGAGCACTCCTGGGGCTTTTGGTCTGCCTCCCTGATCTACTGCAGGATCACACATACTTTGGCCACTCTTGACAAATATTTTCAACTTATTTTTAATATATTCCAGCGACAGACTTGAGGTAGCTTCTCCAGTCAAGCTGTTTTAATGTTTAACCATTTATAATCCTTTTTCTTCCTCCAAATAGCTCATCAGAACAGCCCTTGCTGGAAAACAGAGACATTTGTTTTCCTTCTCTCAGTTGCAGAGTTTGCCATGCTCTTAGAGGAGCCTTATTCACATTGATTTAGCCCTCGAATGTCACTTGTTTCCTTTGTCACCACATCATGCTCTTGATTCATGCTTTGCTCCTGGTTGTCTGCAATCTCCAGGTGTGGGGGGCCTTTTTTCCCTGCAAAACTGCTGGAACTGGAGCCTAAACAGTTCGTTGTTCATAATTTTAGTATTTTTCCCTTTCCCTTTTATTTTGATCTTCAACTAATCAATGATGAATTTTACCTGACTGACTTCAGATCATTTTTCCAGCTACTCAAGACCACTCTGAATTAACTTTTTAATTAAGAGCCTACCCTCAGAAGTGCTGATAGCACTTCTAGGGTGTACCTTCTCATGTTTAATAACAAAAAAGTGCCTATTCCTGCATTCTAGTTGCTTAATAGAGAAGTACCAAACAGTACAACATCAAATTCTTGCAGACCTTATTTGATCAGCCTTCCCACTGTTTAATTTTTTATTATTATTTGATTATTATTTTTGACTGAGTTTGATTTTAGCCAGTTGTGAACCTAACTTAAGGGTAATTTTATCTAGACTCTTATTTCCACAGCTTGCTTAAAATAAGATCAGACAGGCCATTGTCCAAGTGCATTCAAAGGATTTCCCCACTGATTATTTTCATGTGAAAGGCCAATGCCCTTGTCAGTCTCAGGTAAAGCTCAGGAGGCTGCACTGACCTGGCTACATCTAATAAATACATTTGAGCCTGCTGGCATTCCAGCCTGCTCCCTTCTCCCTTTCCCTCCACGGTGTTTCTTCAATGTTAATAGTGTTTGTAAAACAGATTTTTTTTCCTTTGTTAGCTGGCCAACCTTGCATGTTGCAAACCTCATGTGATTCATGTTACCATAATGCAGAGGCATTAGCATAGTGAAGACAGAGTAACTGAATATGACTAGATTGTTAAATGTATCTGTTTTGGATTCAAATTAGCTCAGTTCCAAACCAACACAGGTAGACTGTTTATTGCAATGGGAGGCAGGAAAGCATCAGGGGACTTTTGCCTTCTCTCTTCTAACTCTTCAGAATAGAGGCTCACAAACAAATGATAAGTAACTTGGAAAAAGTTGAAGTTTTGCTTTTAATGATAAGTCAGTATTTTCTTTCTAAATAAGAATGTTAAGAAGACCAGATACAAAAAGAAGTACTAGACCAGACACACGGACAGGCTTCCAATCCCAATCTGCTACCAGTTGGCTTACATGCCACAGAATCACCTTTGAGGAGCATCCCTACCTCCTGACATTCTAGCCCTGCTTTGTGAGCTGGCACATTCCTGGGGCTTCCTGCACCATCTGGAAACCTGCTGCTGTGCACTGGGCTGCCTGGAACACTCTGTGGCACCAGAAGTTGTTGCAAGGGATTACAGTGAGAGGTTTCTTTTTCCAATTTGTTCTTCCATTTCACAGAGTATCACGAACTGCACTTTTGTAAGCCTAACACTCACAAAGAAGTTAATCATAAAAGCTCATGTCTTTAATGAAAGACAGCACTGTGTCCACAGAACTGACAGGATACAACTTTCCCCAGTAATTTCTTCAAGCATTCAGTTGTTAAAACCCCCCCCCACAATCAAAATACATCCAAGTGCACCATAATTGTACTGTGTTCTGTGCAGATCTCTGGGAAGTGATCAGTTTATTTATTCTCTTCCCCACTGAATGAGCCTTCATATGGATATATTTATTCTCTCCACTTATGCTGAGGGTTTACACCATTCTTTGTTTAAATGATTTCATCACTACCTGAACTCGTTTTAGCAAGAATTATAATGCCACGTGCTACAGCATTTTAAGGGGATTTTTAACTATTAATTTGTTCCTTGCCTACCAAAAAACCCCAAAAGGAAAAAATGTTACCATAGCAGTAAGTAGTATAAGGCTAGCCTTAATGTCCTGTGGACACAAAAATATAAAATAGCTAAAACATCCTGTCGCAAACCATAAATATGTACCTAGTTCTAGTGTGGTAAGTTGTTCACAAAATGCACGTGGAGTGCTTAGCCACCAGAAAATACATGTATTTTTAATGTTTATTTTTACTGGCTTACCATTACTGCTGAGTATTTCATGACAGATTCCAGAATACACTTAGGTCTGAAGTCTAATGCCATCCTGAATTGTTACTGTGCTCAAGAATAACCAAAAAAGTAAGCTGCAACATTTTTCCTTAAAGAGAAGAGTCACTAGCTCAGTCTTACCTTCTTCCAAAATGGCTTTGTTTTTTTATCATATCCCTGGAAAAACGTAAAATAGGGATTTTTTAATGTTAACTTCTTCTGCAAGCTTCAATTGCAAATCCTTTGCATACACTGCAGGTTGCAGCTCTCCACTTGCTGATGCACATTAGAACATTTACCTGCAGAATCTAACTGCATAATGGAGATTTGTTCAAGCAGTTTTTGTGCTATGCTATGCAAATCACACCACTCTCCCCAGAGAACTGCTCTATGTGCAAGTTTGGTCAGAGGGGTCTGTTGTTTTGTTTGCTGTTTGTTTCTTTTAATTTCTAACAGTGACCAGAGACCAGATTCCTCCTCACTTGCTCACACATTCAATCAGTAGGCCTATGCATATTATGACACGTTAAACATCAAGGAGTGACAAGTGCCAGATATAAATCAAGAGGTTTGAAGATCTCAAAAAGATGGAGAGTCAATCATGTATAAAACAGGAGTTCTGACATAGTAAGTACTTAGTAAACTGCATTGACATTCAGACCAATAGTAGTTGTTAACTTTTTAATTATATTTTAACTGTTACAGCTTCTCTAAGGTGGATGAATGTGTCCTCCTTGTGGAGTTAAAATCCATTGTGATGGAAAGTGGGCTCCAACACATTTCATGACACTAGATTTTATAATCCTTGCTTTAGTCTCTCCTTAGAAATGGAAATCCCCGTTGAGCTCCAATGCTTGATACTCTGCATTTTTGCAACCAGCTAAATATTCCATACATGCAATTAGTACTTATGTACTAGCCTTCCCATGCATACTTATGTTAAAAACCTAGATTTGTTGTGCTGGCCAGTTATATAAAATGCTTCTGGCTTTCCAACACAAAGCAGTAATTGTTTGGGCATCTTTGCTTTCAACAGCTTATATAAGGCAGTAATGCTACCACTGGAAATACAGCATAGTATTACAAATGCAGAGTGTTTTCAAATCCTCAGTCATCTTAAATCCAGTTTGTTCTTATTTACTTACTTTGACCAAGCCACTTGTCAATTGCATCCTCATACTTTTTTGGTTCCTTTAACCAGTCCTGGTGCCACCTAAGGTTGGCAATAACATTTGAGTAATTCTGACCCAAACTTTGTTTCCAGCTGATAAACTGCCTTTTGTTATACTCCTGAACAGAAGCAGAAATCTCTGGATAGTTTACTACAGAGCGGAGTGTTTTGTCCAAGGACTGTACAACTACTGGGAATTTTACGGCAATGTTTGTTAGCTCATCTGGATCGGCACTAAGGTCTGGAACAAACAAAAAAGGTAGTTAAGAGTGAATCTGCATGTAAGTAAATGAACGAGTTGGGACATACAAGCTGTAACATACCAAAGAGCTGTGGAGGGACTGAACGGCCGTCGGAGTAGGTGATGTATTTCCACTGGCCAGCTCGAAGCATGTACGTGGAAGAATTCACATTGCACCCGTGGAACTCACTCAGCACCCAGGAGGGCCGAGACCCCCCGGCTGACACCTCGTTTCCAGCCTTTCCACACAGCAGTGGCATGAGGGAGTATCCACTGAGGTTCTGGGGGACAGGAATTCTTGCTATATCTAAGCAAAGGGATACAAAGCCAAAATGCTGATGCAGTTACAGTGATTGAAAAAGCCTAACGCAATGCTACGGGTGTCGGAACATAACTTCTATCTCAGTAGTAAAACATGCATTCCTAATTAATTCTCATTGTAGAACACAAAAATACACCAATAATAAAAAAGCCTTAAGGAACTTTCCAAGGTCAGCTGCCCTCCAACTTGGTCAGGAGCAGCAAAGTAAACCTTTAACAGATGTTTGTTAAAACTGATGGTGACAGCCTTCAGTGATAGGGGGTGCCTCTTTATTTTTTCTAATAATGGTTTTATACCCTTTCCTTCTGCTCTGACCATGTCAGGCAGGAGAAGAGATTGTCATCAAAGGACCCTAAAAGCTCCATATTCAACATATCCTAACCTTTCATTTCTTTGATAATAGCAGTGCTTAGCTCTTATCTAGCATATTTATCAGTGAATAACAAAACAGTTTGCAAGAGGTGGCTATTAGGGTTATCACCTATAATTGGTGGAGAAACTGAGGAACAGGGTCATTCACTTCTCTGTAGAGATGGAGGTAAAGGTGGTATCAGCAGTGGGATCAATGGAGTGGACACATGGAAAACACTTGATGACCCTACAGCCTATAAGATGGCCCCTAGAAGATGCTGTACCTTAAATAAACTCCTTGGCACCAACCTACATCACAAGTTTCTCTAGCTCCCCAAACCAGGTCAGTATTTAGTGGCTACAAACATCTCTCACAGACATTCTGAAAAATGCCCCGAGGATGTTACCTGAACTTGCCATGTTCTAAACACAGGGTACTGCTGTTCTTAATCATCCTACTGCATAGAGCATGTAGTAATTCAAAATTAAACACTTTCCATTTCACAGAGCACTGTGGCAGTATTTTACCTTCTGTTTTACACTGAGTGGTGACACTCAGTGCATACAGATTGCCCACAGGTGACGTTCTCCTTCATCAGCACATGATCTTCTTCTTTCTCCTCTTCTTCTACAGACCCACTAACCTGAAGCTCCTCTTTTAGTAAATAAAAAGGCCAGCACTTGACTGAGCACTAGGAAGACCTGTGTCGTCCAAACCCAGCAGCTTCCAGTATGTGGGCTAACACATGAACCAATACATACAACATTTGAAAAAATAAAAGGGATATAGGCCCTCCTCTTCTGTTATTCCAACCCATAATGCTATTAATAACTGCATCCTCCATGTGCAAAGAATGATCCAGGGTGGCACCTGCAGTAGTTCCTGCTTTTCCAACAGAGAGCCAAAGGTACTTCCACCTAGACCAACAAAGCCAGTGCTGTCTGGAAGAAAACTGTTAAAAAATCATGTTAAAACATGCAAGAGCTGTTGCACTCCTGGCTGAGTTATCCATATGAGACAGATTCTGCTGGAGTCAAAGGATCTGTACCATGCTTGCTATAGGGTGCACCTTATCCCAAGTCAGTAATGGAAGAAGCACTGTGCAAAGCATTTGGATGGTGTCTTGAGAGAGATTATTGCCATGAGACAATGCAAAGCAAAGCAATTACATTTATCATGAAAAGGACTTGAAATCTTTTTCCTCACTAGCCAGCAGCAGCATGCAGCCTGAAGAGACAAGAGATGACAGAGATGATTCTTCATGTTTTCACATTCATCTTGATGTATGTGCCTTTTTTGACATTCAGGTTACAGGAAAGGAGAACTGCCAGAACAGAAGGAAAGGACATATAAACAAAAAGTTCTGGGAAGAAAAAAAAAAAAAGAAAAGAAGGAGTTAAAAAACAAGAAGGAAGGATGTTAGACCACCTGATCAATTATGTTATTTGGAGAAAGGCACAAAGAAGGAAAAAAGGTATTTTTCATTCTTTGCATATGATACCACAGCTTACATAAGAACCGTATCTAATACAGATGACTTTGTATATCAAGAAAAGATTTTATACCAGAATTTGGAAGAGAAAGCTACTCAGATTATGCCCTATCTTCAACTCCATAACTGGTTCAAAAGTTTTGAGAAGAGACAGGCAGATAAGCACCTTTTGTTCTGGTTTTAGAAAATCAACTTAAAACAATATAGAAAAGGACTTTTCACTGGGTTTTACAGAGAGAAGAACAGTTTTATCTACTGCCCCATATTCTCTCAGGAGAGTGCAGTGTACATGTGACACTTCTTAAAGGCTGAGCTTTGCAGACTGCCTTGGAAAGAACCTTTTCTGATCAGTAGCCTAAGAGATGCCAGATGAAGCCTAGAATGGTGACTTCACCTTATGTTTAGCTCCAATGAGATTCATCTCTTGCATGCCTTAGCACAGGTAACTGTTCAAAAATTTCCATCTGTTTGTAAGTAGTTTGATGTCAGTCCTTTTTATTTGATTCTTTGCCCCACAATGCATATTTCCATATCAAAGAAGCTAAGAACAGATTTCCATTATCATATCTTACTATGCTTGCCCAGATCAATTATACATTTCCTACAGAAAGTCTTTACCATGTTTCTTCCATGTGACCCTTCATAGAGGACATTCCTTTGATAAGCTAATGAAGCTGCCATCCGTTCAGGTCTAATCTGATCTCTAAATGCATTTACACTCTGATTTCTACAGCAAACTGGCTAGCAAGGCTAGCAAGGGTTATTCATATCTAAAATGCATCAGATTATTTGTTTTTTATCACCTTTTCTAAATAATAATCCTACAGATACTCACTGTAATTGTGTTGATGACAGTAACAGTAATAAGGAACATTATCAGCTCCTTTAATTTTACATCCATTTTTTGCATTTTGTATTAAGCCTGTATTAATTATAAATTATCTCCTGTTGTGTTACTACATTGCCTCAAAAAGTGGAGACATAATTCTGACTACAGTACAAATGCATAATAATAACAATAACAACAACAACTAGGGGAAAAAACCTCACCTGACACGACTTAACTCACCAAGCATAGTAGGATATATATCCACAAGGGATACCAGATTTGGTACTTGCTGCTGTTCTTTTACACCTGGCCCCATAACTAGCAGAGGAACATGGGAACTTCCTTCATACATGCTCATTTTATAGAACTGCCTGTGCTCCATAGCAAGTTCTCCATGATCTGCAGTGAATATCACAATTGTTTTTTTGAGAAGCC
This sequence comes from Hemiprocne comata, assembly GCA_020745705.1. Lineage (NCBI taxonomy): Eukaryota > Metazoa > Chordata > Aves > Apodiformes > Apodidae > Hemiprocne > Hemiprocne comata. The sequence goes on from CM036616.1 coordinate 1,146,815, forward strand.
CAGTATCTCTCAGAGCTGAAATCATCTCACCTGCAACAAGAAAAAGATACTGAAAAGGATACCTTTAATATATTTCTTCCATCTTCTGCACCTGCAGAGCAGCATGAAGAACCTGAGGAATCCTAGATGGAGGGTTGGAAACCCTTCTCTCTGCCACAGGAGGCAGAGCCCAAGGCCTTCAGCCCAGAATTATGCACAGTCAGCAATGAGTCCCAGGGCTCTGGCTGCCCTGAAGCGTGGAGGGCACAGAACAACCAGCAGAAACATTTCAACAGGCAAGGATGCACCACTGGAAAAGCTGCATTTTTGCTACTGTCACTTTGTTTGATTTCTGTCAAAACTAATAATAGCTACTTCAACAGCAGCAACATAGGTCAGCAGAAGCCCTGACACTATATTTAGGGTGAAGGATTCTTGACAGTATCCACCTTACACATCACAAGCAAAGTGTCTCTTTCCTGTGCCCACACCCCCAGAGGGGCCCCTTGCACAAACATTTCTGCAACAAAGGGCCAAGATCAGCACCTTTAATGTTGAACCATTAAGATGATTCTTACTTAAAAAGACTAGTTAAAAACTTAAAATACTTTACCAAATTAAACTTAAGACACTTTGCAATATCTTCATTCCCTAAAACTGCCAGGCTCCTGTTGATCTCTTTTCTTTCATAAGACATAGAAGAGTAATTCCGTGTCTTAAATTACTTTTTCATTCTAACACTGCAAAAGATCAGCTCAGTTATTCATTAATTTCCTATTAGAATGCAAGGAAATTCTTGTCCTTTCACGGACACTTTTCAAATTAAGAAATAAAATACTGTAAATGAAGACCAACTTGCAGTACAATTGTTATGTTCGTAGACCTTCCTGCAAACTAGGAAGAATTCTGAATGCCTAATGATTTTTTTTTTCTTTTCCTCTTAACTTCCAATAATATGCTGCTGAGGCAGACTTCAAGGCTAACCTTACTGTGTAGTCGACATGTAACAGCTGCCCACCAAGTCTATGCATTTGAAATCCATCTCCATGGAAACTGCTTATGCTCTAAAATTTATCTTCCCATCTAGCTTTGCTTGGCCAGCGTGTCCCCTCCACATTTGTTTTCCTAATTTCAGTTAGCACTTAGTCAAAGAGTACTGAGCTCCTGTTGCATGCTGGCCAAGCAATGTTTTGCTGCAGCTAGTGGTCTTTTTACAGGGTCTCTGACTGGTGGTGGTGATTACTTTCCAGAGTTCTCTGAATTCACCTTGCAACAGCCTTAAAAGCTATCCAGTTATTTATCAGACTGGTTAAGCAGCATCCATGTGACTTCCTCCCAGATCTGAAATTGTGATTTTTTTCCCCCAGAACATCAGCCCTACCAGCATTTTTTTAAAGAAATCAGAACAAGAAAACTCACTGCATAATGAAGCATTACCTACCCAGCATGGCATCTGTCTCTGCACACATAGCATAATAAAATGCTCTAATATTTCTCACTTCTTGCTCTGTAAAATCTCCTGTGCAATTCTTTGTGTAAGTTGAGTAATAGTCTACTGGATGCATCTCTGAAAGAGAAGACCACTTGGGTATTTTAATAGCTTCAAAAGTTACCTAAAAATAAGAGGAAATTAACATTAGTTTAGCAACTAAATTAAACAAAATTGTTAAAAAACACATTTAATGCAAAATTTTTAGCATAAATTCACAGTTCTCAATTTGTGATCCAGGCAACACCAGCTGCTTATCTGTTAGATGATGCTGGTACCTTCTCCATACCTGCCCTCTGCTTCCACAGCCATCAAGTCATTTTAAGAGAGCTTTAAAAATCATCTGGAAACTAAAGCTAGGAGGCAGAAACATGTGCTTTTCCAGTTTACACCTTTATTTTAAGAGAGATACCTCAGAACAATCTCCTAAAACTGTAGAGCAAGTACAGAAGTATTGGCACAGTGTCTCATTAACTATAACAACAAACCATACGTATCAGAAACATGGGGTGTTCTCTGAGCCTACAGAACAACACAGAAATTTACTGGGTCTGGTGGATGACAAGTCTTGACAGCCTGATTAAAAAAAAAAAAAATCCCCAAAGTCCAATTTTCTAACACTTTTCTACTTGTTTCTAAAGATGTCAATCCATTTAGTTGTAAAGAAGTGTAAAATCAGTGTGCAACTACAAAGCAGAAGCCAATCAAATACAAATAATACTGGATTTGTATATTCAAACTGGCATGCTCACAGATATGGTGTGCTGCAGTACCAGCCTCAGAGCCTCCAAGATGGACAAGTACTCATAGCCTGGACAGTCACACTTAAAGAACCACAGAATCATGGAATGCTTTGTGTTGGAAGGGACCCTAAAGATCATATAGATCCAACCCCCCTGCCATGGGCAGGGACACCTCCCACCAGCCCAGGTTGCTTCAAGCCCCATCCAACCTGCCCTTCAACACTGCCAGGGATGGGGCAGCCACAGCTTCTCTGGCCAACCTGGGCCAGGGTCTCACCACCCTCACAGCAAATAATTTCTCCCTAACGTCTAACCTAAAAGTCCTCTCTTCTGATGTAAAGCCCTTCCCCCTCATCCCATCACAGGCAGCACTGGTTCCTGATCAAATAACCAAGATATTGCCCAGGGACTGCATGCAGCATAAATGCTATCAGACCAAAGCTGCCCCTAGAAGCATTACATACCTGTGTATTGGTGCAGCAATTTAAGTATCAAGCCTGCTGAACTCAGTTTGGTTTTGCTCCAAGGTGTGGCATGGATAACTAGGAGCTGTCTGGGAGCTACTACCATAGTCTGTGCCTGTCTCTCAAGCACAGTGTGTATCTTTGACCAGCAGTGCTGTCATGGCCACGTGTTCCACTACCCACAAAGTTCAAGCTCACACAACAGTCACTATTCTCTCCCAAGTTATCTAGCAGATACATTAAAACAGCAAGAATTCAAGTGCCCATAGGGATAAAACCCAGATTTGTAACAGTCAAAAAGACTTAACCAAAACTCAAGTTTCCTTAGGTTCTAGAAAAAACAGGCAACAAGAAGAAACCATGGAAGATAAAAAATGGTAGACAACTGCTTCAGTCATCTTCCTGCTGCTGAAGGTCCTTGGCTACAGAAAGTCACATTTTAGATGCCCCAAAAAGTGTTCCTCTCCAGCCATGGTTTGTCAGAAGACTGAATCCTTTTCTACAGGACTACCACCGAGTTCTAAGGATTGAAAGTCATAATCCCTTTGTCTGCCTCTCTTAATTCATAGGAAAGAAGCTACATGCCCTGCAAAAGCACCAGCTTGTGCAAAATGCAGGGGACCATCTGCTTAGCAACACTGGGTTTCATAAACATACTGTGTTGATACTCCCTTCTGTTTCAGCTCACCAGTAAACACATAATTTAAATTCTGTTCTTCATCTATGCACTCAAACTTCTTCATGACATTGCTCTCTGCCATTCTTCCATGGCCAAAACATGGATACATTCCAGAAGAATCAGCCAATGGTCAATAAATGGTAAACTGTGGTTCCCATACTGAGTGCTGTAGTGGTGGAAAGGACCTCAGCAAAGTATGAACTTTAAGTACTCCAACTGGACTAAGGATGACAAAACTTTCTGAGAGATACTAGAACTCTGACTTGAAAAAGGTACCTGCACTTCCCAGGACATGTCTAACCTAGCAATCAGCACCTTAAGAAGTTTTCATTAATATCCAAGCTAAATCTTACTTTTTGCAAACACAGGTTTTTCCCCTGTGAGAAGTTCTTCCTCTCCCCACAAAACGTTCCCAGAAAAAACCACAACCCTCACCATGACAAAGAAATTCACATCTCTCAATCTTCATTTGTATACAGGTTTTTTTCAAAGTCTTTGTATTTTTGTTGCATCCAGATACAGATTTTGCAGTTCCCTGGTAGAAAAGGCTAAAAGAGTTATATAAATGGCCTATGTAAGGTTTTTTTTTAGTAAGCATAAAGTCTTTTCTAACCTAATTCTCAGTTCTTCAGCTGCAGAGAATCTTAATGCCTTTCTGCAGTGAAAGCTGTTGTAGCCCATTTATATTTTTATGACAGGTAATGGCACATGGAGACCACACAAGAGAGAGGAAAAAATATTTACTACTTCTTTGGAATGGAGTGCTATCTATTAGCTTTGCACATATAGACATAATGGGACTTTTCTGCATCCTAAAACCATTGAAGAGCTACAGTAGCATGGGAAGAAGTTAACAGAAAAGAGAGACTCCAGCTGTGTCTCACTACATCACATTCTAGGTTTATATTGTGGGAAAAGTCAATCTTTTTCTATAAAACTCGGACAAAATTATTACTTACAGCATCATTTACAACCAGCACAGTACAGAATGTTACCAACAATGAACTTCAGTCCATTACTGAAAAAAAATCACAGCTAAGTGGAGCAGCAATTTCATTCTCCATCTAATATCTCATCCAAGTACTTTCTTACTGTGTAGTCAAACATGAAAACTCAGTCTGACTTGAAAAATCACATGACAAATAAAACACTGTTGATAGTAAGTATAGTTATAAATAAATCTATATTTCAATTTCATCTTAACATACCTTTTCAAGCCAATAGGGAGATGTTAAAAATGTAGAGGATCCAAAATTTTCTCCTGCATAGGGTGAGGGATACGGGTGTGGTAAGTTTAGTCCCAGATAAAGAACAAATGGCTGAGTAAGGTTAATGGCTTCTTCCTTTATCCAATTTACTGCTTTATCTGTATTCTGCCAATCTGCTTCCCTCACTCTCACATGCTTCCTGTCACCAGTAAGATTCACCATGGGCCTCCCCTCTTGCCGGAGCAGGAAGTCAACATCCCTGGTCCAGGCTTCCACACGGTTACTGAAAATACAGACACAAGATACACGCTCACTGGAAAAGGTTTTCTTCTCCTTTCCCTCAAGCCAAAAGTGTTAAGAATTCCTGAAGAACTTGCCCTATTCTTGTAGTTGCAATCTATTTGTAATTTCTACATAAAGGAGAATTTATTTCAATTGATCAATAGTTATTGTGCATTTATTTTATACTTGAAACTTTAGCCTTTTTTTATTTTTTTGCTTCTGAGTCTTTTTTTTTTATTTATTATGATTTCATGTAAGAAAGGTTCTTCTCACAGCTGCAAAAGAGTATTTATAAATAGCATCTCCATCTTGTTTACCCTGCACCCCATCCTGGCATGGATTCCCATATTTATCTGGTAAAGAGGGCCTTAGATTTTTGTGATTTGAAAAAATCCTGGGGGAAATAACTTGCCTGCAGGGGCTACCTTTACAAGTAACATTCTGGTTTTGGATTGTGCTGTTAAAACATTTTTAAACACTATCAATTATGACAAGAATCTGTTAGAAGTGACTTATCTTGTACAATTGCTTTCTATACAAGTGATAAATGCTATCAAGAAAAGAGGATAACAGGCGAGAAGAGTGTAGAGAAAACAAAAAGGGAAAAAAGAAAGCACTTCAATGATAAAATATTTTAAAACAGATTTTCTAATACCACGACAATTGTTGTCTGTGTAAAACACTTTAAAATCTGCAGATGTCCTTGTTTCTTTTCCAGGGTGAAACCACATCTGCCATAAACAAGGGTTGGGAGACAACAGCCCATTTAAGACCTCAACTAATCTTCATTTTGCTCATGGCAATTTCAATATAACCAAAGAAACCACAAAAGAAAATAGGAAACTGCTCAAGACTTGATCACATACCAGTGCACCCTTAACCTCCTGACAAACTTATCAGGATTAACCGTAACAATATTTTTAAAAATTGTTTTAACACCTTATTTAGGCTGAGATAGGCTTAAACAAATTACTTAGACCAAATTAAGATAGCTAGATGGCCTACAGAGAAAGCATGTTTCATAAACATTAACATGAAATTCTGGTAAAGGGCTGGGTGGGTGTGTATGTTAAATTGCATCTAATGTCATATGACTGACTTATACAGAAAAAAAATATTATGTAGGCCATGGGCCAGTCTGACTACTCGATCAAACTGAGGTTAGGATCAAATAAAAAATCCAAACAAACAACCCAAAACTCAAAAAAAAGACCTCAAAAAAATTCCCCTTCAGATGCTCTTCACATTCTGGAGCAATAAAGGAGATGCTGTGACACATCCAAGAGGAAAACAAACCATCAGGTAGAAGAGAAGAAAAAGATATGCCAGAATAAGAATCTTCAAAAAGCCAAGTGGGGAGTTAAAAAAGGGGGCAATACTAGATTCAAATCTTGAAATTAAAAAGGAAGAGCACAGAGCTGACAGAAGCTTCAGAAATCAATCCCAATTTTCAACACTTTGAATGGGAGTAGAGAGGGACCATATCTCCTTTGCTAACAGATAGTACTTCAGCAATTGTCACAAACACACAGTGGAAAAGAAGCTGATAAATAAAAGATGGGAGTACAACAATGCAACACTGAAGATAAAGCTTAATGAACTACCATAATTATGAACCCAAGTGAAAGTAATTACATGACAGCCAGTAAATACATCTCCTTTAAGTGAAGACAGCCACAGACATCCAAAAGTACACTGAGATTTTCTGGATGCACAATTTTGTACTCAACAGTCCAGAGACTGAAGATCCAGCTCTCACTCTCTTCTAGAATATATGTTCTTGAATTCACTTCCGAGAAGCCCTCTTCCTTAAATCTCATTAATTCACAGCTATGAATATTACCTTATGAGTAGTCACGTAAATATTGCAGCAGGAAATTTAGCAATTATTTTTTTATTAGGTAAATATGGGATGGGGGTCCTTAAGAAAAGTTTCTAAAGAGCTAACACTGGCCACTGAATCTGTGCTAGCTGAACTGTTCTATATCCCGTCTCAAGTCTCCTTTTTAACAAAAAAATTAAACCAGCAGGACTTTTTAACTAGCTCCACAATGAACAGGAGCTTTCATTTTAACTATTCTGTACTATTTATTTAATCAGCTACTTAATGTTTTAAAATGTCTACACAGATGCCATGCTAGAAATGAGATGTACATTTTTCTCTGACTGAGAAATTGTATTTGTAGTTTTCATTTTTTGAATTATAAGTGGTGTAAACTGCCATTCTCAAATTCCTCCTGTGTAGGCATGTGAAGGCTGACTAACAATACTGTTTATTTTTATTTACTCTCAGCCCCTACCCACACTTACTCAAATAACAATAAAGGCTGGATCCTGTTAAGTACAGATCTCAAAACTCTCGCTAACGAGGAAGATAGAAAAAATGTATCCAAAATTTGCACGATGTGAAAATGCAGGATAAAGGCCTAGGACAAAAGATAATGAAAAACTGCAACACCACAGATGTCACAGTGTTTTTCTGTTAGCTTTGAAGTGCCTAAGAATTCAGTCTCATGGGACCAGGTGCTTTGCAAACATGAAAATGGTTACATCATAATTTCTCTTTGTGAAACTCAAATCCGATCAGTAATGTAGACAAATCCCTATGTGGAAGAATGAGAAAAATCAGACACCATGATTCTAACTCCAGCATAATACTAGAGCTGCTACAGTTTTGCAAAACCCTGAATTGTCTTAATTTATTTGTCATCTGTGGAGACCTCTACGAAAAGTATTTACAATGTTATCAACAGAACCATTCAAATGTCAAAAGTGCCAGATAAAACAAGTGTGAGAGCAAGGTTAAAGCAAGGGCCTGCAGGACTTTTCACAGAATCCTAGAATCACAGAATGTGTGGGGTTGGAAGGGACCTTTAAAGGCCATCTAGTCTAGTGCCCCTGCAGTGCACAGGGACCTTTTTAACTAGATCAGGTTGCTCAGAGCCCCATCAAGCCTGACCTTGAACGTCTCCAGGGATGGGGCCTCCACCACCTCTCTGGGCAACCTGTTCCAGTGCTTCACCACCCTCATTGTCAAGACCTTCTTCCTACTGTCTAATCTAAATCTGCCCTGCTCTAGTTTAAGGCCACTTTCCCCTCATCCTCTCACTACAAACCCTGTCCAAAGTCCCTCCCCAGCTTTCCTGGAGCCTCTTCAGGCACTGGAAGGTGCTCTAAGGTCTCTCTGGAGCCTTATTCTCTCCGGGCTGAACAGCCCCACCTCTCTCAGCCTGTCTTTGTAAGAGAGCTGCTCCAGCTCTTGGATCATCTTTGTTGCCCTCCTCTGGACTTTCTCCAACAAGTCCATGTCCCTCTTGTGCTGAGAACTCCAGAGCTGTACACAGTGCTCCAAGTGGCATCTCACAGGAGCAGAGTAGAGGGGCAGAATCCCTGGCCCTGCTGGCCACGCTGCTTTTGATGCAGCCCAGGACGTGATTGTTCTTCTGGGCTGCACACTGTTTGCTCATGTCCAACTTTTCATCCACCAGTACCCTCAAGTCCCATTCAGCAGCGCTGCTTTCTATCACATCATCCCCCAACCCGTACTGATAGTGAAGATTGCTCCTACCCAGGTACAGGACCCTGCACTTGGCCTTGTTGAACCTCACAAGGTTCACCTGGCCCCACTTCTCCAGTTTGTCCAGGTCCTTCTGGATAACATTCCATCCCTCTGGCATATCGACCACACCACCCAGCTTGGTGTCATCTGCAAACTTGCCAAGGGTGCCCTTGATCCCACTGCCTATATCCTTGATATTAAACAGCACTGGTCCCAGTACGGATCCCTGAGGGACACAGCACTTGCCACCCCTCTCCATCTGGACATCAAGTCCTAAAGACTGTAAAATACCTGTACAAAATGCCACTTAATCATTGCCAATCAAGAGAGAAACAGGAAAGACCTGATCAGATGACATCCCTTATCCTACCACATGCCAGCAATCCTGCCCAGACTACCACAACATCAATCTTAGTATTTGTGAGTACGTTTGTGGGTATGAGATTGTGAGCTGGCTGTTCCTCTTCCGTATTGTCTCACCTTAAGGTTTTCTTTGCATTAATGCCTACACAAGAACATTTATTTGAGAAATGGGGACTATATGTTTGTTCAGCTTTGCACTCCCTGTGTGAAGGCCTTTGTCCTGAAGCCAGAATTCACCTACAGTGTTCAGCTCAGGCAAATGAATACAAGACTTCTGGAACCCAGCCACTTCTATGTGTCTGTTTTTTCAGTGCCACCTTTGTGTTGCAGCTATCATACAAACAGCCAGGAACTTCTGGAATTACTTAGAGCTACTCTTCTTTAAACCTGGGGTGACTTTAGGTTAGAGGTAAACAGATTTCACTGTTAGGAAACATTTGTTCTAGCTCAGTGAAGGGCAGGGTGAGTGCACACTACATAGACAACACTGAATTTTCTATGCACAAAAGTGAGTCAGAAGAAAACTGTAAGGGTCTGTACAACACTGTAGCTAATTTTACTTTTTCACAGTAATTGTAATTTACTGAAAATCTATTCGAGAAATGCTTAAGAATGATGCACCCACAGATTCATTTCTGTCTTGCTTCATAACAGAACAAAATCTGATCCTTTGCCTTCTCAAAGAATGGTACAAGACTATGTGCTTTTAAACAGTGTGAGTGCCTGAGGAAGTCACAACAAACCACGTCTACATTACAATAATTCAAACATCTGTAAGCATTAGATTCAGATTAGACATGAGGAGGAAATTCTTCATTATGAGGGTGGTGAGAGCCTGGCCCAGGTTGCCCAGAGAAGCTGTGGCTGCTCCATCCCTGGCAGTGTTGAAGGGCAGGTTGGATGGGGCTTGGAGCAGCCTGGTCTGGTGGGAGGTGTCCCTGCCCATGGCAGGGGTGGGACTGGAGGAGCTTTATGGTCCCTTCCAACCCAAACCATTCTATGGTTGTGAAATTCTATGATTCATTTTAATATTCAGTTGTTTCCTGCCAGAGAGGAAATTTTCCCAACACTCATTAAAGCAAGCACAAAGAATCAGAATAATATAATAGCAGATCACTTTTTATCTGTACAGGTAATTTTTTTTTAGTGGAAGAAATACAAAAAAAAAGTTTTAATAATGATGCAGAATAATGCAGTTTCAGAATAAAAAAAATCAAAGCAAAAGAGCATAGGCTGAATGACCATCATTTCATAGTTAGACACTGTTACACAAAGAGCTGCAGACAGAGACAAGAGAGAAGTACTACACAAATATCTACACTGTCTGGTAAAGTAAGTAAATACGAAGTTTTTGCTCTAAATACTCTTTTCCTTCCAGTGTATAACTGGTATATGTAAAAAGGGAAAAAGGTTTTCTTCTCTTTTTTGACAGTTTTAAACTGGAGAGAAAATTACTATTTAGGCCAGATGCTGAAGTATTTACAAAGCATTTTGTAGATAAAAAGCAGTGTGTACCTGCAACACACTACTAACTACTAATGTGACCTTTCAACTTCTGATTGCTCATTTCAATGAGGGAAGTGAGGAACTTTAAAGTAACTCTAACCTCTTTAATGTAAAAGAAAAAGCTACTCTTTATTCATATTGCTATTTCAACAATAGACATCACTATTAAATAAGGAGACACTGCGTCTTTGTAAAAACTTCAGAGAAGAAAGACATCATATTTTGTCCCACCTGTCCAGACACATTATGCTCATTATTTTTTGAACATAATGCAGTTAGTCTCTAAATGTTTAAGTATGTCTCATAGATTGCTACAATCCTAGTATCATTTTTTTAAAAAAAGAAAGTTTACATCATAGGAATTACACCACAAGTCTGTGAAAACATACAGCCTTCAAACAAACAAACAAACAAACCACCCCATGTTTTCTGATGGTAGATTTCATATCCAGGTATTATCAATTATGTTTCTTTGTTCTGCTTTTCCTACACTGCTAGTATAATCAAGCCAGGAAGTCTCAAGGGAAAAATGGTTTATGAATTTCACTTAGGGAGAAAAAAAAATGATCAAAAGTAACCTTCATTATGTTGGGTAAAACCAGTTTTGATGTTCAGTTCCAGCGACAGGTGAAAGCCAAAGTGCATCTGCATGGCACATGCTTGTTTCTGCACAAAGCTGCAGAACAGACCCAGTAAGTTCCTAGCACAATTTATTTTAAATTCAAGCTAGTACCATTTCAATCAGAGACTGAAACCACTTGCCAGACCATGACATGATTTATGAACTCCTGTGCATTTCTCAGCAGGAGAATTGATCTGATTACCTTAATGAATGGTGTCCAGAAGTATAGTCCAATTTCCCATACTTCTGAGTGTGGTAGCCATGCTTCTCCATGAGATCCATCCACGTTACATAATCTGGATCTAGACCTTTGAAGTTATTCCAAGATTCTGTTAAATGAGTGAAACGACCACTCCACATAGCTGTGGAAAACGAAAGAATTTTTTGATGGGTAAGTGGTACCTCCTATCTAAATCTAAGTTGAACATACTTGAGAAGGGATCAATTTTAGAGGTAAAAAAATCCAGTGTGATCTAATAGAGCAGGGAATACAAGTATTACTCTTGCAGATCTTATTTTCAGCATTAATATTAAAATAATCCCCAGAATCACAGAAGGGGTCCCCATCTTTCCAGGCACCATGCAATCATTAAATCCAGGTTTTCTGTAGATCAGGAAATATTCTCATTGATTGCAGAAAGAAAATGCCATTGGTAGTAGAGATCCTGATGAAACAGTCATGTATTTATCTATGTTCCAGAGTATTATCCCCCCTTAAATCAGTTAGATTTTAATGTGAGTTTAAAGTTAGGCACATTTGTGGAGGGAATTATAGTATATTATATGCCTCAGTTCTATCCTTTTTGGGTAATCTACTTCACCACTGTAGGAACAAAGCAAGATTATTAACGAAGAGGCCAAGAAGAAATGAAACTAAGGGAAGAGCTGCAAATGAACTATAGGGAAAGTTTTAATCAGTGAATTCCTGCTTTTCTGCAGCTTGTCAAGAATTGTTCCCTCTTCCCAGTGCTAAGAGTCAAATGGAGTCCCCTGCCTGGCAGGGGCGTTGGACTAGATGATCTTTTGAGGTCCTTTCCAACCCCTAGGATCCTGTGATTCTGTGGTTCTGTGATAAGCAGTAGAAATGTCCTGCAAGCACAGTGTGTCGACCCCAACCCCACACCATGGCAATAATCCTGCTTTCCCCACCTCAAAGTCCTCCTTCCCATCAGCTCTTTCAGGACCATCCCTGACACCTCCACAACAGATGTACCCTCAACTCCTTGCAGGTCTCCAAGCTACTGGCTACACAGCAGGTGTCCCACTGGCTCAGAGCTAATCGAGTTATGACTGACCAGTCCTCATGGTGATGTCAGTGGACCACCTGAAATGCTATAGAGAATTGATGAATTTTTGAATTAATCATGCAGCCTCTTCCTCACTGGGAGCACTAGCTGCTATTTTCACAAAACTTTTTAAAATTAAATAACCTAACACAAGGTTATTGTTCCCAGAAACAAACTCTGGCTGAAAGGCTCAAAAACCAAGAAAAAGAAAACAAGACTGAGGGCACGTTCACGTAATCTCACACACTTGAAATGTGACCTTCAGAAACAGACAAGGGGACTGGGTTATCAACATAATACTGAACAATAACACTAAGTTTGACAGCTGTGCCTGCTGCACTCAGGACAGGTTGCTTCTTCCAATTTATGCTTGAGGGAAAGGAGGATCTCCCTTTCAACTATGGATGAAATTTCATTTACATCACCTCTGGAGGGTCTTTGCAACAAGTGAAAGGACTAGAAATGTTTTGAGACACAACCCCTAATTCAAGAATATAGCTTTCTTGTAACTTCCCAGTAAATTCTGCAAGTGTGAAATTGAACACAGGACAATGATGGTGGCAAGTAAAGAAAAATACGTCAGTGTTCAATTAAAGCTACTGAAGGATAAATTATGTATTTAACAGTGTTTGGAATAAGTGACATCAGAAGGTAGTGCTAACAGCCACCAATTTATTCAGCTGTTTTTATGTAATACTTTTCCTGAGAACAGAAAAGAGATTTATTAACTTTCTACTGGGAAGGAAGAGTAGTTCTGAATGCAGATTCAGCACTGCAGCACACAAACTGATGATTTCTCTACAAATTCTGAAGACTTAAAAAAATACTGAAGCTACAGTGGAGTTTGCAAAAAAGATTTGGGAGCTCACTCATAGCTGGAGGAAGGAGAACAAAAGAAGAAAAGAAAGGAAGAAACATGAGAAACATAAAAGGAAACGGGTCAAATTTAGGACTACTGTATAAATTCAGACACAAACTAAGCCACTTGGGCCTTACTGAAAATCAAACAAGTCCCCCAAAATGAAATCCTTTGAAATTTCCTATCATTAGCATGTATTTCAACTGACATATGTAAATATTTATCTGATGTTTTGCTTGGTCCTACCTGCACGAGAAGGACAACAAATGGGAGAATTGGTATAGGCATTGAGAAAGACAGTGCCATATCTCTTCATAAAATTTATGATAGGCAAATCCACAGTCTGATTTCCTGGATAAAACGTCAAGCGTCCATCCTGCAATCGAACAGAACACCAGTACATAAACAGCAGAAACCCAAACTATTGCAAATCCATAGATTTTTTACCTTAAACTTCCATCACTCAAGTGTTGCCAATTCTGCTCACACATGGAAAATAGGGTGTTGTTAATGAGACCAATATAAAATGGATTACTTACAAAAAAATGTAATGCAAAAGATACCTGGACTTCTTCAGAGCAGAATTCCTTCCTTTCTACTGCTACACATATTTTAAGCTCTAATTCCTGCAGGAGTCCTGCCAGGGTGCCTTCAACAGGGGCAAGTATGGTGAAAGAAGAAAGGGAATCAGTCTGAATCCTGGTGCAGCCATGTGCACTGCTACCTACTTCTGTGAAACCAGAACTGATCCTTCATTGTTCTCCTCTACTTAAAGGTTTATCCCCACCACACCTCTGTGAACTTATTTTAAAGTAAGGGCTCAAAAAGTCATCAGCAAGCTGAAGGAAGGCTGTTCTCCCACTGAAATGCTATCTGCAATGGCTCCCTTTTGATACTTCAATACTTTATCTCTTAATACTGAATAGGTAGTCTTAGTCAACTAAGAAAAACTCCATGACTGCTTCAGATGGAGACCTTTGATCACCTACTTCAAAATGTAAAGAACACGTACAGCCTCAAGGGATGCAGGACCAAGGCCTTACCTCTGTGAAATTTCACCTTTAAATCATGGTACATTTGAAATAGGTACAAACACTTCTCAGGCATCTGAGCCACAGTGAAAACTCCAAAGGATAACAGAAGATGCTACTAGCTTAGAACAATAGTTTCTGTCTTCAGCATTTAAGAATAGAGATTTGACAATTTAAGACTTCCAGTCAATTCCACACTATGCTGTCTCTGCACATTAGCAGGTGTGTTTCCAAATTTTTTTACTTTAGTTTTACTAGTTCCAATTTTCTGGAATAATTTCTGAGAAGACCAAAAAAACCCAACCAACCAACAAAAAACAACAACAAAAACAAAGCCCAACACCAAAGATAAGTAAGAGCAAACCTGAAGAATTTACAGTCTGTTACCACAGCTTCCCATACCCAGGGTAGGCACTAATCATCCAAGTGAAAATTTATGGAGAGTACTGTCCCTAATCAGACATTGAAACACCTTAGAAAGAGCCCAGAAAACAGTTATGCACACAGTAGGACACAATTCTTGTAAATTACTGAAATATTTTGAGATTTGAATTATTCTGCCATTGTTTAAAATATTTTAACCTTACAGCACAAGTGCTTCATTACTGTGGCATGCCAGCACCATGCTGCAGTAGGTGATACAGGGCAAACCAGGCCCCTGGAGATCAAAGCATGGTGAAGAGACTGACCACCTAATTTTGTACACTGGGACAAAGAGCAAAATTGGAAATAAAGCTGTCATCTGCAATATGAACATGAAAGGAACTCAGGCTGAAAGTGCTCTGTAGAAAGTTAATGACGGTTTTGTAATCCTGTCAATAACATATTCAGAAGTTCCTCCAACATAGATATGGTTTGTTTCAACAGCTGGAGACAAGAGTTCATTCTTTCCATACTGGAGACACACAGGCAACATGTCCATCCTGTGGAAGATGTAAGCTTAACAGGCTGAGAAGGTGGAAGCCCTACAGCTCTTCCTGAAAATCTGCTGTCCAGAAACTGAGCAGGACTTGAGGGTTTTGAAGTACCTGAAGCAATACACTGAATAACACAAGCAAGTCTGTTTCATCCAGGAACTTGAGCTGCACTGCAAGCAAAGCCTGTCCTCACTGGGTTAACCTCAAGCAGCAATTTATGAGCTGAGTTGCCTCGTAGCACATTCCCCCAGCAAACCCTGTGAGAAGCACAGCCCTTGATGTGACACAACAGCAGAAGCCTGGCTGCTCAAGCCAGAGGTCACTGCTCAGGAGGCCAAACACAGCTGAGAAGATCACTGCGAAGAAAAGTTCTGTCACACTTGACAAAACAGGCATGAGCCTTTCTCAGACAACACCACCCAGGAGAAGGGCAGGACATGTTCACATGAAAGCCCACACCTTTTGACAGCCTGCAAGACTTTTTCTCAGAGAAACTGTTGGTGTCAACAGTACCCAACTCTTCCTGTTCTCTACTAGTGATGTAATCAAAATGGTTAATCTATTTCTGCCTTCAAATTAATCTCATAAAAAACTTATGTGACACAACAATTATTTGAATGTTATTCTTCCTATGCACTATACAAATATGATACTTTTGAGAAATGGCACCTTGCTGTTAGTTGTTTTTCTGAGAACAACACAAAACACCCAGGGGCTTGTCTTCAGTTTTTTAAGGATTACCTGGCCAATCCCTGTAGGACAGTCACGGCAATCTTCCTGTTCAGAGGATGACATACAGAAGCCTCACTAAGATTTGTCTGCTGCTTCTGCTACTTACTATCTGGAGATGCACTGGCCACTGATGAATTCCCAGAGTCTAAACTATTATGAATTGGGTATTTTATTGGTAAATAAGTTTTAGTAAACGCTGAAAATTTGGAGAAAAATTCTCATCTACAAAAACCATGCATTACTTTGGAATGTTAAGAGAGAGGATATTCTCAAAATAAAATAAAAAAATAACTGATAAGGAGCTATTGCCTTATCTTCAAAATCATAAGAAAATGTGTTTTAAGAAGGATAATACATGTTTACCAAATACTGATGAAGAATTCATCCCAAGAATGACATGCAGCAGGCAAGAAGTGCTCTTACCTGTACAGCCAAGGACAGAAATCTGAGATGACTGGGAGCAAAGTTGTTGATTTCTGAACAGTGAAAGAGAAAGTGCTGAGATGTGGAAGTCCCTGGAAGTAATTCCATGGAGCTTATGTTTAACAGGAAGGAGAGCTCAGATGAGGCAAAGAAACCAAAGCTTTCCCTTTCCTTAGAGTAAAAACATTGATAAAAGCATTTCCAGTATGCTGGGTGGGTAGACAGAATCATGGTGAAAAAAAGGTGAAAAATGTGCTGCCTCTAGCTGTAAGCAAGGACACACACTTGATAGTCGTGAAGGAAAAAAAAAAAATTTAACCTTTTCTGCCTTGGGCTCAAGACAAATGAATCAATAAATTACTGTAATAAAGCCACTGGAAATTTTTAAAAACACAGCTACTGGCTCCTTTGTCCTTTCAGCTGTAGATACTAATTTGACAAGTTTATTGCAATATTTGTTATACCTAATAAAAGTCTGAGTCAGTCAATATTTGATGCCCAACGGCTTAACTCAGTCATTTCACCTGTGATTACAGAAATTTTCCATTTCACCTGTTGTGGAGACTTAATGGTCTTAAGATTCACAATGGCAAGAAGAACAGGATTTACTGACCATCCAGTCCCACCCTTGCCATGGGCAGGGACACCTCCCACCAGACCAGGCTGCTCCAAGCCCCATCCAACCTGCCCTTCAACACTGCCAGGGATGGGGCAGCCACAGCTTCTCTGGGCAACCTGGGCCAGGCTCTCACCACCCTCACAACAAAGAATTTCCTCCTAATGTCTAACCTAAATCTCCCCTCTTCCAGCTTGTAACTATTACCCCTTGTCCTCTCCCTCCCTGCCCTTGTCCAAAGTCCCTCCCCAGCTTTCCTGGAGCCCCTTCAGGCACTGGAAGGTGCTCTAAGGTCTCCCCGGAGCCTTCTCTTCCCCAGGCTGAACATCCGCAACTCTCCCAGCCTGTCTCCACAAGAGAGATCGTCCGAAGCAAGCCTTTCATCACGTGGAGGTAATGTAGGATAAAAACCTGCCCGATGTTCGCAGGCCTGTGGTTGTAGCCTTGGCAAAACCACGGAAAACCTCCGCTGCCGCATCCTCGCCGGTCCCAGTCACGCCGGAACCAGCGAAACGCCAAGCCCGGGGCTGACCCCGCCGCCCTCCCTCACCCGTAACGCGGCCCGGCCCAGCGTCCCCGGGCTGCCACCCGGGCCCGGACACTCACCAAAGAATCGCAGGTAACCAGCACCACGCTGGGCCGGGGCTGGCCGCCTGGGGTGGCGGGCGGCGGCCTCGCCACTACCCACGGCGCGGCAGCCATGAGGAGCAGAGTCAGCCCGGCCCGCTCCAGCCACCTGCCGCCTCTCATCGCCGTGACCGCCCTCCTATCGCAGAAAGAGGGAAGGGGCAGCCGCGACAGCCGATCCTGCCGCCTGCCAAGGCGCCCGCGGGGCCCTCGGCCGCAGGGAGGGACTCGCCGGAGCTGCTGAGCCTGCCCGCCAGCCCGTGCACTACACCTCCCAGCCTGCCCCGCGGCGGCGGGAGGCGGGACACAAAATGGCAGCCGAGCTGAGAGAGTCGCTCGGTTAACGTGGAGGCCGCGGGCGGCGGCGGGAGCAGGTGAAGCCGCGGGGTGAGGGAGCGGGGTGCGGCCCGGCCCGTTCGGCCTGTCCTCCCCGTCGGGCGGGCTGGCTGGCTGCCCGGCCTGCGGCGGGGCCAGGGGACGCGCTCGGAGAGGCCGCTGGCGCTGAGCCGCTTCCCCAAGCGGCCCGCAGGCACCGGACCCCGCCTGCGGCCTGGCCTGGTCGCCGCTCGCTCCAGGGCAGGGCTGCGGAGCCGACCGATGTGCCCGGTGTTGGATTGACGGGGTGTCTGTTTTCTCTGTAGGTGAAAATGGAGCTCAGGGTCAGCAGCGCCAGCGCGGAGGTGTATTTGTGGTGATTAAGCAGTGCGTTTCCTCTTAGTAAGAAAACTCATCTTCAGGAGCTGTTGAGCAATGTAAGCTTGGCAAATTTCTGTTTTTTTGTGGTTTTTTTTTAGGTTCCCAGGTCGTATATGAAAACCACTCTCTTCCCGTGTCGTGTCATTACTAATTTCTGTCTAGGCCCTTCACTCCTTTATGTTTTGCTTTTCAGCTGATAAAAGGCTTTTTGTTCTTCAGTTTGTCACCTTTTCCGTGCCTGCACGGTTTCTCGGCCTCCTCCCATTTGGTCAGTTTTGACTATGTTGTTTCTAAAGTTAATTTGAGGCAAAATAGTTACTACATGCATGAAAATAGTGCACAATTATGTCAAACTTAAAAAGCATGACTGTCTCAGTAGGACAAGGGGGAACAGTTTCAAGCTGAAAGAGGGGAGATTGAGATGAGATCTGAGAAAGAAATTCTTTGCTGTGAGGGTGGTGAGAGCCTGGCCCAGGCTGCCCAGAGAAGCTGTGGCTGCCCCATCCCTGGCAGTGTTGAAGGGCAGGTTGGATGGGGCTTGGAGCAACCTGGTCTGGTGGGAGGTGTCCCTGCCCATGCAGGGGTGGGACTGGATGAGCTTTAAGGTTCCTTCCAAGCTAAACCAGTCTGGTTCTGTGTGTCCTTGGATGGTTATTCTTTTTTACTAGACATCAGTAGTGGGATGCAGGGTCTGCTGTAAGTGTGTGTGAAAGGAGAGGAGCATTGCAGACCATGCCTGAACATCAGTGACAGTCTGGACATGGTGCTGCTGTAGATTACACTCAGGAAAAATGCTCATCCTTAGGAACCCCTTGAGCACATGTCCAGGGCCATATGCCTCTTAAGCACAGTTCACTGCTTAGTAATTCCTCTTTTAAAAGGAATGATGTGCTGAGTGTCTTTGTAGGCATCTGAACTATGGTGACTGTCATATTGCACCTTATCTCCTATTTAAATTTATCTTAAACCTTAGCCAAAATTTCATTCTGGGATAGCTATTTTGTATCCTTTAGCTGTTTGGAATATTGACTTAACCTTGTGTTGGAGCTAAGTGCAAGTGAAGAATTTTAACTATATTATTTGTTTCAGCAATCTTTAGTGCTGGCATATTGCACTGTATTTCTGTGTTTAAAATGCTCTCTATGCAATTTTAAACAATAATAAAGGCTATAAGCAATGTTTTGGGTTCAGCATATCTTTTTATAAGAACTGATATATGTCCTTTTTACTTAGAAGCCACAATGTCAAATAAGGAGGTGAAGGCAGCATTAAAGAGTGCTAGAGAAGCAATACGAAATAAAGAATATAAAGAAGCCTTAAAACATTGCAAGGTAATACATTTTTTTACTTGAAAAGTAGTTGTTGTTTTTTTCCATAACCCCTTCAGCTATATAGTAATGCAGAGCATGGAGTACCTTATTGATGTAATCGTTGAGACAGATTTTCAGATTTAACTTCTTTGTTCATTTGTGTTAGTTCCCCACAGGCAAACCTTTATTCCCCTTCCCTTTTGCATTTGCTTCTCTTTGGCAAAAAGAATATTAAGTCTAGAATGATAAAAATAAAAATCTGTTTCTAATCCAGACCTGAACATGAGTGCTTTACTTCCTGAGCTACAGATATGATTATGGGCAGAACAGTTCAGATATGAGGCATTCTCTGTCATAAAAAGCTGAAGTTATTAATCTTGGCCTTTTCCTAAAATTACTTGGCTTCTAATATTACCATATAGAGTAATTCCGCAAAGTGTGATGGTGAAGCTCAGTACATGGATCTATAACATGCATTTCATTCACCACTTTCACTTAAATTGTGTATTTCTAGGCAGTCTTGAAGCAAGAAAAAAATAACTACAATGCTTGGGTGTTCATTGGGCTGGCAGCAGCTGAGTTAGAGCAGCCTGATCAGGCCAAAGCAGCATACAGGAAGGCTACTGAGATTGAACCAAACCAGTTGCTGGCATGGCAGGTATGTGAGTGTCCAGATTCACTTCTTCTTTCCCTGAAAAGTGACCCTGTGGTGTTCTATATGGGAACAAAGCAGAGTGGAGACTTGCACCATGTTTTCTTGAAGCCCTTTGTTCCGCTGAAGCTTCAGAGTAGCCAAGGTTTGACTTTGTGTGTCCAAAGTAAAACCATGGGTGATTGCATATTTATATCTGGGTGAAGTTTACCTTCAGTATATTTAAGTTTGTTTTTCTTGTGTAGACCAGGTAGCAATGGAATGTGCAAAGGAGAGCATGAATTGAAACAGATACAGTCAGTTCTTCCATGCGTAGAAATTTCCATGCTTGTAACTCAAGGGAACATTTGACAGTGCTTCTTTCATAGGAGACAAAAATGTTTTCTCTAGTAATTCATTTTTCCAGCTTCCAGCATCAAATGGTTTGTTATGAATTTTGTTGTTGTTACTTAAAAAGAATAGCATACATTTAAAATAGCTGTGTGCTGGGTGGCCTGTGCCTGGCAGCCTATGTCGGTGTATGTTTAAAACATACAGTTGTTTTAGTTGGAGACTTGTGAAGCATGAGGTTGCATATTAGGTGTGTGTCTCAGATACCAAAAATCAGTATTTTTCTGAGGTGGTAAGGTTCTTAGTATTTTCAGTATAAACACCTCTTTAAAGTACAATTTTTGGTGCTTGATTTCAAGGTATATTGACATTTCCTCAGTTGTTCTGCAGTCAGATTCTGGTTTTCTGTTACTGTGGTTCTTGGGTATAGATCTTTTATCATATGACTTAGTGTGCTTTCTGTATTATCTAATGCAGACAAGATTATGTAATATATACAGGTTTCAAATAGTTGTAGGTATCACTTAAAGTGAGAAAAGCTTTTAGTTTGAAATACATAGATTCAGGTACATAAATATCAACATAGATTCTGCTCAGAGATTATTACATTAACACTTAACCCCACTGAAGGCAATGGATTAATTTTTGTAGGCAGAACTTGCTGTGTACTAATAACATGTTAACTGTTGACATGAAACTTACTTATTTTTTTACTATGTATCTTTTTTAAGGGATTAGCAAGTTTTTATGAGAAATCCAAGCAAACAGATGTCCAAGGAGACTTAGCAGATGTTTACCAGAAGCTCTTGGAACTCTATGAAAGGTAAAGGATATTGAATACTGTAATTCAATCTAAGATTTCTAGTTCAGTGAATGCCACTGCTCTGATACACAGGACAGGATTTTTCCTTTGTTAAAGCCTTGTCACATCTTGTTGCTAAGGTTTTCTGTTCCTGGATAAGTTTTCTTGATCTTGTCCCTTTGGATAGGGCAAGAACTCTTGGAATAATTGTACCTGAGGTTAGTACTTTACAGAATTCTCTGTTACTCTGTGTCCTCTGTCTTAAGTTCACTCCCTTGAAGCATTTATCTCTGGTAGTTCATTGTCTGCATTAATAAGTAGGCTTATTTTTCTCTGCTTTAAGATCACAGGGTGTGTGTCATCTGATTCAAATCAAACTCAGCTGTCACTGTAGCTGACTGGAGTGTTCAGTTTCTTTCCTTAATTTGAAAATTGTTCAAAAAGAACAATGCAATCCCTTAAATCAATTTTTTTTTTACTCAGTTACAGCAGTGATGAGTAAAAGTTCAATAATGATCTGTAGTATTTATTCTAAATGTTTGCTTGGCAACTGAAGCTACTAAAAATAATTTGTCAGAATTTGAAAAACATTGTAGTATTTTATAGAAAACTTAGCCTGTTGGTGTGTTTTCTTTCTTACTCATTTCTAGTGGTGACAAGCAGAAATGGTATGATGTATGTAACAAGCTTGTGGAACTGTATCATCAAGAAAAGAAATATTTAGAGGTGAGCTGAGTACTTTCTCTCTTTTAACAAGATATTTCCATTTGTCCAGAGCTATCTACTTTTTACCAAGGAATCCCCAAGTTTTTGGGCCACAGACCACATAAGGTATCCTTGAGCACCACAACGAACTGATTTTAACACTATTCTTTTTTTTTTCCACTGCGTGAGACTTGGATGCAATCCATGAAACTGACAAAACCTGACAAAGAACATTAGTATACAGGCTGGAAGGGTAGAACATCACTGTTCTGTTAAATTTCCAAAAGTCAGGCATGGTCCCAAATGCATGTTTACGTGCAGTCTGTGTGAGTCAGGTGTCCTTTGCTTGGCCTGGCCAGTTCTAGGTATCTAATGAGCCCTTAACTGGTGGGGTGATCCCTTCCTAGACTGTCCCTGGTAACTTCATGCCAGAGGGTAAGGTGGATTTTGAACACAACTCCTTTGCCTGTGGCTCAGGTTCTGCATGCCATGCAGAATGCAACCTCAGCTTCACCACACCTAGCCCTCCTGCAGTCTGTCCCAAACGGCCAGTCATGGCTCTTTCAGTTTGCCACGGGGTGGAGCTGTTAAATGCCTGAATGGTTCAACACTGACCTTGCCCATAGTGTCTCTAGTAATGTTATAGGTTTTTTGCAGTTGTGCTCTTCACTCTTCCTTTGCTCTTTTAAAATGTTGCTTTCTTACAAGGTGGGGCATGGTCCTGCTCCATGTCATCTTCCCCCCCCTCCAGGAATGGGAAATGAAAAATTTTACATAACACTTAGCATCAGGCTCAAGACTATTAATTAGCTCCAAAGCCTTTTGTGTACCAGTTTATGAAATTAAATTCAGTCTAGCATATGAAGGCAGACTTCCTGTATGTACAACAGGAAACTGAAGTTAGGCTTCAGAGACCTATCTTCCCAGAGCCACCAAGATGATGAAGGGAGTGGAACATCTCCCTTATGAGGAAAGGCTGAGGGAGCTGGGTCTCTTTAGCTTGGAGAAGAGGAGACTGAGGGGTGACCTCATCAGTGTTTATAAATACATTAAGGGTGAGTGTCAGGAGAAAAGAGCCAGGCTCTTCTCAGTGATGTCCAGTGATAGGACAAGGGGCAGTGGGTGCAAACTGGAATATAGGAGGTTCCATGTAAACATCAGGAAAAACTCCTTTACTGTGAGAGTGACAGAGCACTGGAACAGGCTGCCCAGAGAGGTTGTGGAGTCTCCTTCACTGGAGACATTCAAAACCCACCTGGACAAGTTCCTGTGTGATGTGCTCTAGGTGACCCTGCCTGGCAGGGGGGTTGGACTAGATGATCTTTTGAGGTCCCTTCCAACCCCTAGGATTCTGTGATTCCACACTGGCATTTCAACATGGACTGCTGCTGTTCTCCTCTTTCTGCTCTTTGGGCTGTAGATCCAACAAGGCTTTCATCCTTTCTTCAGAGTTTGTCTGAGGAGTATTCAGGTCTATTTTAACTGTTCATTTTTTTCCAGTATCCAGAGTTGGAATTCCTTATTTACTGTACTGTGGAAGGTAGAGATGTCTCACAAAATGCTTTGGGACTTGTTATTGCTTTAATCTGAAAGCAGGAATATCTGGAATGTTACTCCATTGTCAACCCTAGCGCCCTAAAGTTGACAGTAGTTGGGAGAGCTTGTATCAGACCTGCAGTTCTTTAAGGAGTGTCAGCATGGTTCATTTGTTCCTGTTGACAGGTGGCTGAAACATGGCAGAAACTGATACGAATGAAAGAGGGGGAAGGTGCAGAAAAGGCAGAGCTTCATCAGCTGTGGAAGAAGATGATCCAGTTGCTAAAAGGCAGTACACAGAACCAGGATAATAAGACTGCACAGTTGGTAATGTTTCTTAATTCTACTCCTCTAGATAAATATATGTGCACAGTGCAGCTGTCCTTCAAATGAAGCCTTGAAAGCCACACAAGTCCTGTGACTATTTGTCTCAATGTTCCGTGGTACTGAGCTTCTCAGGAAGAGATGGGTGATTTTACCTTTTGACACAAACAGTGAGGGCAGCCCGAGAGGGGCCTTAGGTGGACTAAGACACCTAAATCCAGGAGGTCATCCAGGAACTCCTACTTTAACTGCCTCTGAAGTTCTGCTGGAGTCCAGGTTTGCACTGTAGCACTGTGGTGCATTGTCCTACCACTGCACACTACAAGAAGCATCACTCAGAAGCTCTGACAGAGTCTGGAATGCAGACATTCTTCCAAACAAGAACCTCTCCCTCTTTGGCCCCCGGGGTGAAAGAGTTAGCTTTGAGCTGTTTTTCCTTTTTTTTGGTCCGTAGTGTTTATCCTAGATAGCTGTGTTTGGGCTCAAATTTTCCTTTCTCCCTGTAGATTTTAAGCACTTGCATTTTAAGAGAATGTTGAAACTAACTGGAGCAAACAGAGTGATCATGAATTACATTGATTCTGTGTTCTCTATGGCCAGAGTGATTTTTGTTTTTCTTGAAAGATGGACCTCATTCAACAGGAATGGTGGAAAGTTCTCACCACCAATCTAGTTGATAGCAAGCAGTACTGCAGTAAGGTAGAAAATATGAATTGAAATAATTTCAGACAGTAGAAAATGGAATCTGGATCTCTGATTTTTGAGAAGGCCATTGCATTATGAGCTGTTACAGAAATGACGTGCTGTAGGCAGCACTGCTTTGTTTTTGGGGGACAGAAAGTTTAAAAAAGAAAAAATGTTGCATAAATGTCAGGAATGGATTTCACACGCAAATGTACAGTTCAGTTTACTGCAGTTTTGAGTAAAGCACCAGAACCTGGATGGGTAGGACATAGAAGGCAACCTCCTACTCAGTATTTCACTTGTGACAAGCTGTGGGCAGCTTTTTGTTTAGCATGTTTGTTTGGTGTAGCCTGCACTCTGTGATGCTTGTGTTCTCCAGTACAGGAAGAGTCAAGAAATAAAAGACCAGTTTTCTAGAGAAGAGCAGGGGGGAGGGCTGACAGCTAACTGTAGAGGGTACAAACCCCTTTGCACTGGGATTAGGTATGAGGAAGAATCTGTGTTCTTAGACATTTTGCCTTCCTTATAGCCATCTTATGTTATGAAACAGTTTATTGCTGCTTCATTTTGCAGTGCACAGTTAACGTGCCTTGGGTCCTTCTTCAGTACTACCTCATGATGAGGAACTTGCCTTGTGACTTCATCTGCTCACAGTACTGCTGTACACATAGTGAGTAGGATCCAGATAATAACCTGTACCTGTCCACTTGCCTGTGGAAGGGCTGGAAGGCAAGTCCTCTGGGGAAGAGCTGAGGACTCTGTGTTTGGAGGCTTCTTTTTATGGACAGGGTGGCCAAACCCTGGGACAGGCTCCCTGGGGAGGTGGTCAATCCCCCAGCCTGTTGGTGTTCAGGAGGCATTTGGTCAATGCCCTTAATAACATGCTGAGACTTGTGGTCAGGCAGGTGGGCAAGGGGATTGTTGTAGGTCCCCTTCCAACAGAAATACTCTGTTTTATGAAGATAACTTTATCCTAAATTCAGTATTTGTTGCACTCCTAATTATCTCTTATTTCAGCTTTTGACTGCTTTTGAACATGTGGTGAACTCTGCTGACACTGTTCCCAGTGAAGAACACCAAAATCTTTACAAGGATTTTATTCAGTGCTTGTCAAAAGTAAGGTTACATTAATCTATCTTTATCAATTAAGTAAATGTAATATTCCAGATATGATAATGCACACAACTAAATGCTATTCTTTTCCTTTCAAGTTTTCTCATGAAACAGTTAGGTTGGAAAAGGCATGTAATGACATGATGGCTTTGTATCCTACTGTGACTTACCCTTTAGAAGTACTTTGCTTGCACTTTTTTCAGTCAGGTGAGTAGGATGAATGTAGACATTTTTGGAAGCTTAAATTATTTCTTTTATAGTTAGTTTTGTGACAATCTCTACAGGTTTTTACCCCTCATGGCCCAATGCAAGTGCACTGTGTAGTTCTATGTTATAGTTCTGGCTGTCAGGAAGTGAAAAGTGTTTTTCCCATGATTTGCTGTTTCCAAGCTCTGTAACTGGGTGGTGACTGTAAATGAGCAAAAAATATCTTCCAGTTAGGTCCAACCCAGGCTATGCACAAAGTGAAAAAGAAAGAATGCCTTACAGAACTTGAGAGCAGCTTCTTCAAATACATGAAGGCTTCTTAAGCTGAGGAGAGGTGATGAAGGATGTTAACCAGGGCTCTAAGGCTGAGAATGGGCTACACTTACATTGTTCTCAGCACAGAAAATATTTCTTGATGAAGAAAACATGCAAACATTTGTGAAACTTTTAAGAAAGGAATGCCTAGTGAATAGGGAATAAACAGATCTGTTCAGGTATTTGATCTAAGTAGAAAAGGAGAATTTTGAAGTAAAAAAAACAAACAACATGCTACGTTCAATAGTGCAGAGATCTGAAAGTACAATTGCTGTTTTCCATAGTTTACCCAACAGAGTTGCAGCAGTGTTGAAAACTTTCTCAGCATGTTCAAAGATAGCTAGTAAATGTTGGTCTTTCATTTTACTGTTTAAGACATCAGCAGTTTATTTTATTTATTTTTGAAACAAGGAAAGAAAATGAAGGAAAACCTCCTCTGGTTTATATAAAGAGAAATAACTCTCAGCTTAGGTAGAATAATGCCTTTTCCAGTTTGGAGGTGGACTTCATAGAACAGTGTAGCAACATAAAACCAGAGAGAATTTTTCAGTTTGTTTGGAATTCGTGAAGACAGATGAGGCCCAAACTCTCATTTCTACATGGAAATGATTTACAGTTCAGAGAAACATGCAGAAACTAGTTTCTAAAGGAAAAGGAGCATCTGGTGGGCATAATTCTTATCTACCAGTGCTCTGACAACATCTCACCATCCCACAGCCATCTTGGGGTGAGGAGGATGGAGCTTAGGTTTTAGTAAGGCTGCTTGTTTATATCTGAGTCATTCCCACCATCTTATAGTCCTTTGTGCCCCAAACTTGTGGGCTTGTAGCTCACATGCATCATTAGTCACATTTACCATGCAAATCAAAGGCAAACTTTGTGTCAAGTGAGTCCATAATTTTTTTAAAGAAAATGGTAGTTCAAAGACTGTTTCTGCAAGTCACAACAGTTGCTTCAAGCAAGGACTGCCAAGTCTACAGTCAGCTAAACAGAGTTGGTGGCATCAGTTAAAATTCAGCCAAGACATTAAATTATGTGGTTTCACAGTAAAACTTCCAGTAAGTTAATCAGAGCAATTTTGTAGGCACACAAAGCCTACTCTACAGGGAAATCATTGGGATTTATTTGTGGCTGATTTTGACATATGGGCATTCAGCTGGGCTTACATGAAAAGCATATGGAGCAATTAGTTTTTTATTAATAAAGGAAATATACCTGTAGTAATTTCACCTAGTGTTTAAGAACTCAGGTTTCAAACTGACAGTTTGGGGTGTTGTGGTTTTTTTTTGTGGTACTGGGTGTTTAAATTGCTGCTTGGTTTTTGGGTTTGGTTTTGGGGGTGGAGGGTGATAAGTACATAGTACCTTTGGAAGAAAGTTTAGTTAATAAATTCCTTGCTTTGAGCTCAAAAGACAAGGGTCATATTTATGTAGATAAGGTCTGCTGTGTTTTTTTAATCTAAAACTCTATCAAATACTTATTTTTCTGGAACTAGGTGCTTTGTCAGAAGAGGCCCTGCACTGTTTTTCTAGGCTTTTGGAGATGGATGCAAGTAGTGGTCCAGGCATCATTGGTTTTGGTATAAAATGCCTTCAAGAAAAGAAATACAAGGAGGCTATTAAGAGTCTTACTGAAGGTAAATGTGTAGTATGAGGTGTAATTACTCTCTAACATCAACACCAGCCTGTTATGCTGGATGTTTTGGGAATCTTATACTTGAATAGTACTTCACCAGACCAGCTAGATTTTAAAAGAATACTCAACACTGACTGGGGATTGATTTTTTTTTTTTTTTTTAAATGCAGCTTTATGTGTAACATCTCTAAAGTCTGTCACTGCTGTTATAGTCAGACCCATAGTGTTTTAGTGTGATCAACTTCAAACTTCTTTTTTAATGTGTTCTTGGAGAAGTACCTTGATGAAGCAGTAAATACAGCAATAGCAGCTAATGAAGGGAATGTGGAATTTATACAGGAAAATATTAATGTGAGTCCTCTAATCCGCATTTCTACACCTGAACAAAGATGTCTTCCCTTTAAAGTTACATCATTTTAAGGCCTGTTTAACACTTACATTGGGTAAACATTTGTTGTGTACCTAAAGGAAAATATCAGAGGATTTATTTTTTTACAGTAGCCATATTTGGAGAGTTGGCTTACTACTCTGTAACTATCTTGCTTGTATTGGATTGGCAAAGCTCTTTGAAAAATTATTTATACAAATACTAGTGGGAAAATAGGACTCTTCACTTTCACTGTGCTGGCCATGGAAAAATCAAAACAGTTTATTGAGAAAGCTGGGTACATAAGCATTTGAGATGTGAGCAACCATGAGTCAGTCAGGCTGTGCTGTAGTATCCTGCATCCTTTCACCCAGCTTTAAAATAAGATTGCTTCTGAAATTGGATTTCTGAATATTCTACAGTATTCTTCAGTGGCTTGCCCACAGTGAAATAACATGCCTTGCCTAAACTCTGAAATAAAATAATTCAGGTGCTTAAGAGGACAAAGTCTGCCATGGAAGGCAAATTCCTCTGGCTTAAATGGCCACCAAATGTTTTGACCAAACCATCTCTCAAATAATTTTAGCTTTTTCTTTTTACTTTTATGTATAGTACTCTGCTCACAAAGGGGAGAATGAGAAGGGCAAGGCTCTTGTAGAAAGCTTGGAAATAATATTTGTCCCAGTCAGCCAAATGTTTGCAGCTTTAGGCTTGAGGCTTCAAGGTACTGGCCCAGGCTGCCCAGAGAAGCTGTGGCTGCCCCATCCCTGGCAGTGTTGAAGGGCAGGTTGGATGGGGCTTGGAGCAACCTGGTCTGGTGGGAGGTGTCCCTGCCCATGGCAGGGGGGCTGGAATGAGATGATCTTTAAGGTCTCTTCCAACCCAAACCATTCCCTGATTCTATGATTATTCAGCAGTAATGTTTTTATGTATCTTAAGACTCAAATTTAGTTTTATTACTGAACCTTTAATTAGGGCAAGTTTTTCAGGAAATTTCAGTGGAACACTCTTGCCATCATCTTTTTGCTGTTGGAAGTTCTGTCTGCCTTTTCTGGTTTCTAAGGAAAACTTCATCAAGGGGTCTGCAGACTGCTGATGTTAATGTCTGATCAAAGTGAAGGACTTTTTTGGAAACAAAAGTGCACCTTAAGCCAGTTTTTTGTATTTCCTCACTTCTCCCCCCTTTTTCTTTTCTGTGTATCTAATGTTATAAGCAAAAGTAAGCCTAACAGAGGCTTATGTGCTTCTTAGTCTTTGCCTTAATGCATGGAGGCTTGTATATCTAAAACAGTTTAAAATAAGACTTAAAGAAAATTCTCTGCAAGTCTTATTATCTGATTGATAATACATTTTTGATGACATTATATGGGAATACAGTATCTACCCCAGCCATAGTGGCTTTGCAGCCCTGACCAACTTTTTTAGTGTTTGTTAAAAACTCTTCTTTTATTAGGTTTGCAGAAGACCAGCCAGTGTCCAGCAGCATGGCATTATTTGGCAGAGGCACAGATGAAAATTCACAAACACAGGGATGCTGTCCTGTCCTGCAATCAAGGTAACTGCCCACTAATTAAAAGAGCAACTGCAGGGGTACACCTCTTTGTGTGGTCCAGCCAGTGTGGCCTGTGTGTGGTAGGGCTGAACTAGCAGCTGTCACAGTCCTTTGATTTTTGCAGTCTCACAGCTTGTGCTGCTGTCCCCTGTTTCTCTTGGTTTGTGACAGCTTAAAAGCACCTTGTGCTGCTTAGTCTCGGGTAAAGAGAAAATACTTGGCTAATCAGAACCAGAAGGCTCTCTATTGGGTAACATTTAGAATATTTGCATGTTTTGATGGTGCTTTTTCAGCTGGTGGTTGACTGGACTCTGCCAAACAGCAGATAATTGTCTAAAACCACAAGGGTAGGTGTCACTGTCATAAATGTTTAGCCTGGTAGACTTCATATTTACACTTAGAAGATTTTAATCAAGTTAATGTAAAAGGCAGAAATGTTGAGTACTACAACTGCATCTTAAGAAACCTCACTGTGAGTGTAAGTCTTCATCTGTGGTAGCTGGGGGTGGTTCTGATGATCTAGTGAGGAGTATCTGATCTGACTAGAGCCATTATCTGATGGATACAAATGAAGAGGCAGCCAAAGTGGGCTTTTTTTCTGACAAGGACAAATGCAGTTAGGAACTTCTCAAGAAACACATATGCAGCATATAAGAACGAGTGAATAACCTGTAAAGTACTTTTCCAGCCTGGAGAAGAGTTGGGTTTTAAATCTGTAAAGTTGCAAGTGGTGTGGACGATAAATAAAGGTCAAGTGTTTTGTTTTCCTGTGTGAGGTCTAGTTAGTACCAAATGAAACTAAAAGCTGGCAAGCTCAGAAAAAAAATTAAATTTTGTTTCTTGGTGCAAGGTGTCAGCTAAGCTACTGGGCCTTGCTAAAAGATACTGGTGATGCAGAAAGTGTCCTTGAGTCCAAAGAATGTGTGGAAAGCAGGACAGAATTCTGGGGAAGGATTGCTTTATGCTTGGCCTGTCTTTCTGGCTGTATCAAGTCAGATAAACTTTCATCATATGTGAAAATAAATACAATTAATTGAGTTATTCAGAAAGTTCTTGCCTTTGGAGAATGCTGGAGCTCAGGGAGATGCCCTCATTCTCTGAGGTGAGATGATACTGTGTATTGGGAGAAGCAACCAAGACAGCACAGAAGGGTACAAAGCTGCCTTTGCACAGAGTTAAATCCCTGCTGCCAGTAATGCTTCCAGTTTACTTTAAACATTTAAGTGTAAAATAGCTTGTTTATTGAAAGGTTATTGTTTCTTCAGAACACAGACAGGAAAAATGCAGCATTCTGTTTATAAGCCCAGCAGCTAGAAAGTAATCAGTCTCTCCACATGTCTGAGAGGACCTTTCTAAAATGGATTTATCTTTTAAACTTGAATGGATAGAAATTTTATAGAGCAATTTCTTCGACATGGGGGAGAGCAGTCAAAACAAATTTACACTGAGTGGTGTTCTATTAGATTGAAAAATCATAATTAACAAGATTTAAAAAATACTAGGAACACGGATGTTCTTCGTAGTTCCTTTTTCTGTAGTTACTTAATGAAAATTTTTGCTTGTCAACAGCTCTTGAGACTCTTGGAACACCTGAGGGTCCCAGACTTCGGTTGAAGAACCTTATCCTTCAGTTGAAAGCAGAGGCTTTGATTAAAATGGCAGGTGTTGATGCTGCAGAAGAAGCCATTAAAGCACTTGAGCAGGTATTTTCATTGACTAAAACTTATAAATATTTTTTATTTTTAGAAATGCTGTCATCTTTCTGTACTAAAAACCTCAAGCTGTTTATTTCTCCCCTTGTTTCCTTTTTACATTCTGTGTGGTTTAGACACCTCTTACCAGCTATGGTGTAAGACACTCCTTTCTCCTCTGTTTTTTGAGGCCTTGCTAAAACCCTTTTTCACTTAATTCTGATTTTAGAAGCTGTCACTTTTGACCTTGTCTGGTCTAGCTCGATGCTGCTGTCTTCTTGCTTGTTCTAAGGCTGTTGTTCATCTTTATTTGAGTTATTGTTACAAAGCTACTGCCCGTGTCCTTCATTCACTTGTAATTAGTCATGAACAAGAGCATATTATTTAAAGATCAAATGGTTGAGCTTTAAGTAGAAGTTGCTTCTCTTTTTTGCCTCATGGTTAGATGTACACCACATCACTGTTTAAACTTCTGTA
The DNA here is from genome assembly GCA_020745705.1 of Hemiprocne comata. Classification (NCBI taxonomy): domain Eukaryota; kingdom Metazoa; phylum Chordata; class Aves; order Apodiformes; family Apodidae; genus Hemiprocne; species Hemiprocne comata. Next base: position 1,178,596 of record CM036616.1, read on the forward strand.
CCTTTGTCCTTGCTGTCTACAATCTTCTGCCTGTTCTGCATTAAAATCATTCTGCCTAAGGCTTCTCAGGGGTTTTCTATCTGAATGTTTTCTTGTCTTTATCTTCATGCAGTCTGCCTGCTTTTGACACCTTTGATTTCTTAATCTGAGGAGAGAATAACTTTGTGTCTTTTACTCATTTTTTCTAGATTGTGGATGCAAGCAGTGATCCAGTGGTTTTAGCTCTCAGAGGTCAGGCTTATCTAAACAAAGGTTTAATGGATGAAGCTTCAAAGGTTAGTGCTGTATTGTCATTCCTGTAAGCTAAGTAGAATTCTTGGTTTCATAGAGGGAATAAATAGAGAAGAATTCCATGCTTTTGCAGGTTTCACAAGAGCTGCTGCTGTCCCACCCTGATGTGGCTGAGTCCCATGCTCTAGAGGGTTTCATCCATTATTCCCAAAAGAACTATGAACAGGCAGAAAGAAGGTAGATTTACTTTTTTTTTTCTTTCATCTAACAGGGGAGTGTTGGGGGGAGAACAGAGCATTGTGTTTTGTAGTTTTTGAGAGCTTTTCTGATCTGACCTCTGCTCCTTGTCTCTAGTTTTCTAAATGCTATTGAAAGAAAGGCTGAAACTGCAGAGTATCATAAGTACCTGGGACTCACATACTGGTTCATGAGTGATGAGACAAAAAAGGACAAAGGAAAAGCACTCACTCAGTTCTTGAAGGTGAGGCTGCTTTAACTATTCGTGTAGAATTAGTGTTTTCCTGTGTCAGAAACCAAATCTGGGAAATGCAGGGACTTTAATGACAGACACTGAATATTTTGTGTGTTACCTCTTACAAGCCTCCAGAGCCTGTAAAGTTTGACGGTGCAAAAAGGCAGTAGAGGGAGCTGTGCAGGGAGCTGTAACCTCCCTGCTTTTGTTTCCCTTTTTTCACCTAATTCTGTAAAATCAAGGCCTCTAGATGACCAGTGCAGATCCTTGAAGACATTTTGAACTGGGGAGGGCAAAATTCACGTTTGGGAAAAAGATGAGGGTGGTGCTAGAGTTTCAATGTCTGTCCAAGGAAATGACTCTGCAAAACCCCAGAATTTTTATACTTTTCCTAACCTTTGGGTTAGGGTGGCTGAACGTGGGTAAGAATGTGGATCCAAAAGATTTAGCCTGACATATTTATTAGGAACATGGAAGTATGCAAAGTAAGACTCTAGACATTGTAAACTTGCCATATAACTTCATTATGAGTGTTGGCAACTCAAATAATTACTTACTGTTTGCACTTCAATCACAGCAGAGCATACTGGAGAACACAGTTCAAGTGAACAATACTTTTGTTCTAAATCAGTTTTTGTGTGCTGCTGTTATTAGTGTTATTGTTGTTGCTCTTGTTGTTATTTATAATAATTTTTTTAGAATCATTAAAGCTGTTTATTGCTGCTTGGGTGCTGTGGGTTTCTTAAGTATATACAAATTTGCTGAGTGTATCTAAAAATAATTGGAATTGTAGAAAAGGGTGGAGTTAATTGTGATGTAATATGAGTGTAATGGTTGAAACCAAGTAGAATATGAAAATGATGGGACATAGTAAAGATTCTTTTTCTTCTAGCACAGCTAGCTTGTCAGTACTTGGTGTACAAAATGCTTTGTGTCATGAGGTTTTTAGCAGATTTCACAAGTATTTAAAGCTCAAGTAATCTCTGAAATCTTTAAATAAAGTTTGACTATTTAGATGTGTCACAGAAGGAGCTTAAATACGTTGATAAGCAGAGATTAAATAGCTATCACTGGACCTGGCCATCACTATAATCCTTTGAAGTCTTATATTGTGTTCATGTTTCCTTATAGGCTGCAAAATTGGACAGCTACTTGGGAAGTGTCTTTTGTTATTTAGGTAACTACTACAGAGACATTGCTGGAGACAAAAGTAGAGCTCGTGGTTGCTATAAAAAGGCTTTTGAGCTGGATGAAGCTGATGAAGAATCTGGAGAAGCAGCTGTAGACTTAAGCATGGAACTTGGAGACACGGTATTGTACATCCAGGGCTTTGCACTACTGATGTTTGGTGTTTCTGTTAATCCTGCTTGAGGGATCACTTCAGGTTTCCTCTGCATTTGAGAATAAGATGTGAAAACAGGTGTTCCCTCAGTACTGCACAGTTTTTGTAGTTGGACCTGCTTCAAGTTTGTGCTCCAATTCCAAATGAAATCCATCTGGGGAGGAGGGTAGGGGAGCCAGGAATAACATTGTGGTCATCACATGTGTGGTTTAGATGAAGGATTTTTTTCAGTAGGAGGAACATTAAGAGAATGTTAGTTTTCTTTTCATATTTAACTTCTGCCACTCCCTGTCTCCATCCTCTACTTTGCTTCTTTCAGGAAAAGCATGCAAAGTCATCAGAACATTTTAAAAAATATTTTCTTTATATAGCATTGTGTAAAAAGTTATTAACCCATACTACAGAGCAAGTGTAACCTGTACTTTGACAGACTCCACTGGAGTATCTGGAAAGTCAGTCTAAGTAATACTTACAGTCTAAGTAATGCTGCAAATACTTGTATCCTTCTCTAGTTTAAAAGAATAGTCTTTACAAAACTGCAGGAAGGTACTGTCTATTTGCAAAGACAGGTGCATAAGAAATAATCACATCTTTAGATGTGATAATTTCCTCCTCTAATCTGCCACTCAGCCTGCTAGCTTCAAAAAGCCCCTGTAACATTTCTTCATCACACTAATTAACAGATTAGACAGCTTAATGGTTTGCTGGATTAGGAGAATTCTTCTTTAACAAGAACTTTGTTCTTCACACATACATGTATTTACTAACCTGGCATTTTTTTGTGCTTTGTTAGGACACTGCTCTGTCAATCCTGAATGAGGTAACTGAAAAAGCAACTACTGGTACAGCAAAATGGGCCTGGCTTCATCGTGGACTTTACTACCTGAGAACTGATGAGCCATCAAAAGCAGTGGCTGAGTAAGAGAACTAGTGGTTGGTTTAAGCCATTTTCTATAAATCTCAGTGAAACAGTCTTTGATCTTGGCAAGTTTTGAAAATAAGTTAGCTGATTATAGGATGGCTTGTACTAAACAATGGGAAACGGGTCTGAGAAATTGTGTGTTTGTGTCCTGAGAATATACAATGCAAGGAAATAATTTATGTTAATTTGTGTCACTTTTGTTTACATGAATTTATCTCTTGATATTTTTAGTTTACAGGCAGCTCTCAGAGCTGATCCAAAGGATGCCAACTGCTGGGAGTCTCTAGGGGAGGCTTACTTGGGCAGAGGTAGCTATTCAACAGCTCTGAAATCCTTCAGGAGAGCAACTGAGCTGAACCCAGGGCTTGTGTACAGCATTTACAGAGCTGCAGCAGTTGAGCAGATTCTAGGCAAATACGAAAATGCTATAGCTACCTATCAACAAATCTTAGAGAAGACAGAAGACTATGTGCCTGCACTGAAAGGTATTATGTCTGGATTTGAATGTGTTAACTGTTTCTCCACGTGCACACTGAATGTTTCAGTTGTGAGGAAAAGTTCTTGGTGTATAGGGGTCAAATATGTCCAATTGAGCAGTCTAATGGTGCCTCAGCAGGCAATGGAGTCAGGCTGCTATTTCAAAGAGGTTGGAGATACTAATTTTATGCTGCTCTTGACATTCTTCACTTTTTCTGGTAGCCCAGGAGCAGGCTGTCCCCGTGTGCTGAAAAAACAAAGTGGGGTAGGAGGCCAGCCTGGCTAAATAGGGATCTTTGGCTGGACCTTAAGAAGAAAAAGAGAGTCTATGACCTTTGGAAGAGGGGACAGGTCACTCATGAAGTCTATAAAGATGAGGTGAAACTATGCAGGGTGAAAATTAGAGGAGAGCCAAAGCACAGCTAGAGCTCAAACTAGCTACAGCTGTTGGGGGTAATAAATAATATTTCTATAAGTTGATAAACAGCAAAAGGAGGATTAGGGAAAATCTCCGTCCTTTATTGGATGCAGAGGGAATCTTAGTAACAAAGGATGAGGAAAAGGCTGAGGTCCTCAACACCTACTTTGCCTCAGTCTTTAGCAGTGGAACTAGCTGTTCCATGGATATACAGCCACATGAGCTAGGAGACAGGGAGGGGATGCAGAATGAGGTCATCACAATTCAAGAGGAAGTGGTCAGAGACCTACTACACCATTAGGGTGCACACAAGTCTGTGGGACCAGATGGGTTACATCCGAGGGTGCTGAAGGAGTTGGCAGATGTGATTGCCAGGCCACTTTCCATTATTTAACTGGAGTCTTGGCTAACTGGAGAGGTCCCAATGGACTGGAGGGTAGCAAATGCAGCACCCATCTATAAGAAAGGCAGAAAGGAGGATCCAGGAAGCTATAGACCTGTCAGTCTGACCTTGGTACCAGGGAAGGTCATGGAGCAGATCATCTTGAGTGTTATTAGAAGACACATAGAGCATAACCACGGGATCAGGCCCAGTCAGCATGGGTTTGTGAAAGGCAGGTCCTGCCTGACAAACCTGATATAAACCTGCCTTTTATAACCTGATGACCTGAGTATTGGATGAGGGAAAGGCTGTGGATATTGTCTATCTGGACCTCCAAAAAATATTTGACATGGTTCCCCATAGAACTCTCATGAAAACCCTGACTGCTCATGGCCTGGATGAGCATAGGATATGTTGGATCTAGCACTGGCTGGACAGTCAGGCCCAAAGAGTGGTGGTCAGTGGAGTCAAATCCAGCTGGCAGCCAGTCACAAGTGGTGTTCCTCAGGGCTCAGTGTTTGGACTGTTTCTGTTTAACATCTTTATTGATGATCTCGATAAGGACATAGATTGTATTATCAATAAGTTTGCAGATGACACCGAGCTAGGTGGGAGTGTTGATCTGCATGAGGACAGGGAGGCTCTACAGAGAGACTTGGATAGAGTAGATTGTTGGACTAATGTTAATGGTATGGGCTTCAACAAGGCCAAGTGCCAGGTCCTGCACTTGGGCCACAACAACCCCATGCAACACTACAGGCTTGGGGAAGTGTGGCTGGAAAGCTGTCTGACAGAAAAGGACCTAGGGGTTCTAATTGACAAGTGGCTGAATATGAGCCAGCAGTGTGCCCAGGTGGCCAAGAAAGCCTATGGCATCCTGGCTTGTATTAGAAATAGTGTGACCAGCAGAAGTAGAGAGGTGATTGTTCCCCTTTACTCAGCACTGGTGAGGCCACACCTGGAGTATTGTGTCCAGTTTTGGGCACCTCAATTCAAGAGAGATATTGAGGTGCTGGAGCGAGTACAGAGGAGGGCAACAAAGCTGGTGAAGGGCCTGAGAATAAATCTCATGAAGAACGCTTGAAGGAGCTGGGAATGTTTAGTTTGAGAAAGAGGAGGCTGAGGGGAGACCTCATCAGTCTCTACAACTACTTGAAAGGTCATTGTAGAGAGGTTGGTGCTGGTCTCTTTTCACAGGTAATTAGTGACAGAACAAGAGGAATGGCTTCAAGCTCCAACAGGGGAGGTTTAGACTAGACATTAGGAAAAGTTTTTTCACAGAAAGAGTGGTTAGACACTGGAATAGGCTGTCCAGGGAGCTGGTTGAGTCACCATCCCTGGATGTGTTTAAGGGTTGTTTGGATGTGGTGTTGGCAGATATGGTTTAGGGGAGAACTTTGTAGAGTAGGGATGATGGTTGAACTCCGTGATCCCAAGGGTCTTTTCCAACCTGAATAGTTCTATGATTCTATGATTCAGGCCCCTCTGAGCTTTTTCAAGGGATGAAAAATAGCAGTAAAGTATCCTGAGAGGTCTCAGAAGCGTTAGAGGTGACGAGATGCAGAGCCCTTCAGTATATAGCTGGGAGCAGAGAGAAACAGGGGAACTGAAACTCCTTCCTGGTGGCAGAGCTGTGATCCTCAAGATGTGCAATGCCTGTAGCATGCTGACAGCCAGTGAATAAACTGTTCAGTTCACCTTCTCTTGGCCACTTATCCCTCAGTCGTTGTCTCCCCATACATCCACCTGAAATACAGGCAGTTTGCTGCTTTTGTTAAGAATTTTTAAGCTACAGAGTGTTCTTTCAGTGTGTGTAAGGCCTTTTGATTTTTCAGTGGATGCAAGCTGATTCTTGTAGTGTTAAGAAGTGTTGGGTTACTATTGCACCAGGAAGTTTCTCATCTGAAAGGCGACAGGGTGGTTGTCCCTCTACCTCCTCCTGTATAATTTTGTCACTTGGAGTTTGCCAACCTCAAGTGACATGGGAAAAGCTCCATGATGGAGTTCAAGAGCATTGCAGAGGGGCAGGTTGTCTAGTTGTCAGGCAAGAGGGAAACAGCTGATTTCAGCAGCAGTTTGCAGAGGTGTTGTGTAGAAGTGTGTGGGTGTGTATGGCTTTGATGGTGTCTGCAGGTGACAGTTGACAGTGTTACCTGGAATAGAATGCTGAGAGAGGACATAAGCACACAGTATCAAGCTTTCACCCTCTCATCAGTTGCCTCTGTCCTTATTCTTTTCTTAAATCCCATTAATCTCTTCTCATAATCCTTCTCATCCTAACGTCTGATTTGTTGGCTCCTACTCCTACTCTACTTTGAGTCACAAAACAATCTTCCCTGTCTTAGAGACTGTTTAATGTTTATTTTGTGGGCCTTCTTAAAACTCTCTGAAACAGACATTGGTGTGCTTTGCTACAGTTTAGACAGCTTCTGAATTGAGTTGTTGGAGGCATAGTCTCCTGGTAGGTGAGAGAAAACTAAACTGATGTTACTTGAATGCATCTTTTTAATGTGTTTTGTTTCTGTGTTACTAAGTGGTGTGGTTATTCTGCCTCTGCCCCAGCATGTCTTTGAATGTACACCTTTGAGGAATAAAATCGATTTTGTGTTAAGAGTACACAGCTTCTTGACAGCTGAGGAGCTGGTGATCCTGGGAATTGTGTATGGTCAAGACAAATACCTAATGGGGGCAAGATAAAGATGCTTGCAAAACATGACAGCTGTGATCAGGAGTTTGGTACAGGCCACAACAGTGTGAGGAAGGTAGTTTCAAATCTGTGAAAATATTGATAATGACAGGTACTCATAGCCAGTGACTTTCTGCCAGACAGAATCACTGCTGATGCCAGCAAGAGTATAACCCAAGCAGTTACCTTGTTAGTGCCAAAATGCTAGAAATTGTGGCATTAGATGCAGTTTCTTTTTACAGTTGGAGTTATTTCCATATTAATTAAATTCTTATGTAAATGGGCTTAAATAATGTTGGTTTCGACTTACCAATGCAGAGCAGATTTCTCATCAGGGCTTTAGTTAATATTTGAGGACAAACCCAAAGCTTACCTGCTATGGTTTTTATAACTAATCAGGGTTATTTTAATATTAAAATTACTCCACAGCTCATACTTTACAGGATAGGTTAAAAGCAAAGTCTCTGTTGTGAGACAGTCTTGTTCAGTATCTTTATTGATGATCTGGGTGAGAGGATTGAGGGCTTCCTAAGTCAGTTTACAAATGACACCAAGCTGGATGGGAGTGTTGATCTGTCTGAGGGTAGGAAGGGTCTGCAGAGGGACCTGGACAGGCTTGATCTGTGGGTTGAGGCTCTGCAGAGGGACCTGGCCAGGCTGGATCCATGGGTTGAGGCTCTGCAGAGGGACCTGGCCAGGCTGGATCCATGAGTTGAGGCTCTGCAGAGGGACCTGGCCAGGCTGGATCCATGAGTTGAGGCCAATTGTATGAGGTTCAACCAGGCTGAGTGTTGGGTCCTCCACTTGCATCACAACCCCATGCAACATTACAGGCTTGGGGAGGAGTGGCTGGAGAGCTGCCCAGCATAAATGAACGTGGGGGTTGTGATTGATAGGTGGCTGAACTTGAGCCAGCAGTGTGCCCAGGTGGCCAAGAAAGGTCAACACCATCCTGGCCTGCATCAGGAATAGTGTGGCCAGCAGGAGTAGGGAAGTGATCGTGCCCCTGTGCTGGGCACTGCTGAGGCTGCACCTCAAATCGTGGGGTCAGTTCTGGGCCCCTCATGACAAGTAGGACCTTGAGGAGCTGGTCTGCTTGTTAAGAGAACTACCAAGCTGGTTAAGGGTCTAGAGAACAAGCCCTGTGAGGAGAGGCTGAGGGAACTGAGGTTGTTTGGTTCTGGAGAAGAGGAGGCTGAGGAGGAGATCTCATTGCTTTCCACAACCCCCTGAAAGGAGGTTGAAGGGAGATGGGTGTTGGCCTCTTCTCCCAAGTGAATAAGGACAGGAACAGAGGAAATGGCCTGAAGTTGCTCCAGGGGAGGTTTAGATTGGATATTAGGAAGAATTTCTTTACTGCAAGAGTGGTTGGACAGTGGAACAGGCTGCCCAGGGAGGTGGTGGAGTCACCATCCTTGGAGACAGATGTGGCACTTCAGTGCATGCTCTAGTAGGCATGAGGGGTTTTTTGTGGGTTGTGTGGTGGTGTTGGTCTTGTGGGGTGTGTGGTTGTCATTTTGTGTGGGGTTTTCTCTGTGTTGTTTTGTTTTTTCCATGGGTGGGAGGTTGGACTCAGTGATCTCAGAGGTCATTTCCAACTGTGACAATTCTTCGATTCTGTTGAGTACTTTGGGTCTTTCAATTCTGGCACAGCATGTGCAGGGTATAAATCTTTGTATCAAGCAAAACACTGAGCAGGCTTTTATCCTCCCACCCCACCTCCTTTATCAAGCATATCCTAAAAGCATCCCTTTTCATACACTACATTTTTTCTTATTTTCAGGACTTGGTGAGTGCTATCTCATGCTGGCAAGATCAGCCCTTGGAAACTTCTATGATAGAAAAGCTATGGGTCACATAGAGCAGGCTCTTGAATTTTTCACAAGGTTAGTACCACATATTCAGGTATTTAATTTTCACTGGGATGGTGGGTTGACAGGCAGAATTTTTAAAAAGAGTTAAATGTTTGAGGATTCTCGGTTAAAGTAAATCAGATGGACAAGGCTTCTAATCTAGAAGTAAGAATGTGCTTATTGAAAGTGGTTTAAATAATGGATTCTGGACTTAGGCTGCTTAAAGAATGGTAATTACAGAGTTTTGGTTTTTTCTGTTTAAAGATACAGAGTCATTTGATTGTAACACAAGCAGGAATGACACACAATTCCCTCCAGCTGTCTTGCTAAATACATAGGGCTGGGAAGAGGACGTTTCTATGGAACATGGTGGATGAGAGAAAATTCTTCCTTCCCTCCCTCAATCTTTTTGTTTTGCATTTCATATGAAATACTTCAGTGTCCTAAATTAAAACTTGGGATAGCTGCTGTTAGAGGAGAAGGTCTGTTGGGTTTCTGCAGATGAGTCACATCTTGTCATGTAACATGACAGTGCTCTGAAATGCAAGAGTGGGTGTAGCCAGGGGACATGCTGATAGATAATGTCTAATTTTCAGAACCAAGTCCCAACAAAGTTGGGACACACTGGCATTTTGTAGTGTGTTTTTGACCTTTTAGACTTACAGCTGGAATAGGAAGAAAACTGAATAAAAAAAATGTAAAAATGGAACAGCTCATTGATCAATTGCATTGGAGTTTGTGCTGCTCTGAAAAGCTGTGAACTTTCTTTCAGAGAAGGGGATTGAAGGGTCTGAATGAGTGTTGAGTGGGTTTCTTTTATCATTAATTACAGGGCAGCAAAGCACCGTCCAGATGTGTCTTGCCTCTGGAAACTGCTCGGGGATACCTGTACCAGTGTGCATGTTATTTCACCAGCCAAGCTCAGTGTTCAAGTTCTGGGATCCCTGCTGGGTAAAAATCCAGACAAACAGATGCTGAAGAAAAGGGAGTTGCTCGAACTGGGAGGAAGGTAATAATTTTTTTTGTTATCAGGAGCTTCTATGCAGCTTGAGACTCTTCACATTGTTTGAAGTATTCTAGACTATTTTATTTCTAGAAAATGAAGTCTGTTGACACCTGTGTATTGAGCAGAGATAAATGAGGTGGTAAATAGGGTCTCATGCAGCATTACAGCACTCGTTTCAGAAGAGGTGTGCTGGATTGCCATAGGGGCTGTGAACACTTCATCCAGCACCTGCTCTTCTCCTTGTTTTTGTCACCAGAGCATGGCTGCATCCTGCTGGGCACTAAACGGGTCGTGCATCTTTAAATGGAGTGGTTGCAGCAGTTGCTAGCTAATTCTTCCAGGGCTACTAAATACAATATACTATTTTAACCTTTCTGTCTGTGCTTCTTTCTTAAAAGAATGTCATAAATTCTTGCCCTAGATACGGGGTCTAGAGTACATTGGAAGAGTTTCTTGTTTCTGGCCCTGTAGGGTCAAGATAATAGAAAATATTTGTGGTGTTTCTGTAGCTTCCTCTGTGACTCCCTCTGAGCTTAGTGCTGTTGGATGTGTAAGGCAGGAAATGCAGCTGTTCAGTAAATCTCAACCATGATCTGTGAAGTCAAATACTCCCTAGGGGAAGTCTGATTAACTGTGAAAATGACTGATGTTAAGTAAAAACGTGCATATTGCGAATGGCAGGGCTTTGATTTAATGCACATCTCTGGCTTCAGAAGTGGTGGGCATCACAGACTGCCTTTAGACCAGGATAGATTTGGTGAAGTTAACTGAATGAAAATCCATTAGTTGTGGTTTGCTTTTCATTCTTGTTTGGTTTTGTTTGTGTTTGTGCATGTTTGCATGGTTTAGGTGTTTAAGCAGTCTCTTGCATGCTTTTTCAGCTTTCTGCTCATCGTGTAGAGAGGGTTGGAATAATACTTCTGTGATTCATGTTTCTGTAGGTGTTACAGCAGAGCTTTAAAACTGATGCCTTTGCCTAGCATATGGTGTGATCTTGGAATAAATTATTATCGACAAGCAGAGCACCTCACAGCAGTGGGCACTGACATGAATGAGATCAGTGAACTGCTGGAGAAATCTTTACAGGTATTGCTTGTTTTTCCAGTTACATTCTTTAAAATTTAAACTGGTATTGGTGCTTGTCTGCATACTCTCTCAGTCCTTAGTAAAACCTACACCTCTGAATAAGTAAGTGCCTGGAGTCTTTGATTTTTGCTGTTCTAGAGATGTAATCCACATCTGATTTTCTTCCAGTGTCTCAAAAAAGCTGTGAGGCTTGACAGCAAAAATCATCTTCATTGGAATGCACTTGGTGTGGTTGCTTCCTGTAGTGGTAAGTCTTCAGTGTAGCCCCATAATATCCTAAATTAGAAGGCAACTTGACTAATGGTGTTTATAAAATTCAGTTACATCTAGCTCTCCTTTTTCTTTTTTTTTCCCCCCAGCTATTGGGAATTATGCTCTTGCTCAACATTCGTTCATCAAATCTGTTCAAGCTGAGCAAATTGTAAGTGCTGTAGGCAGCTGCCATCTGTTTCAAGTGGGCATTTAAAACTTTTTTCTCCTGGTGCAGTGTTATATTTGAACATAGTAATTACACATTTGTTTAAACTTTATTTGTTCTGTCTAGAATGTTGTTGCCTGGACCAACTTGGGGGTTTTGTATCTGGCAACGGGAAACATCGAGGTAACTCTTTCCCATCCTCAAATACAGTTCTCCATTTTTTTTTTTTTTTTTTTAGGGAATGTGTGGGGGCAAGAGTGTGGGCAAACAGTGAAAAATGTCCCTCTCTGTTTCATTCAAAGGAATTATGTTTCTTGAAACAAAATTGTAACCTCTGCCTTACTTGAGGTGCAGAAATCAATTAACTATTTGTTATGGAGGGGATAGGTGAATTCTGAATTGATGAGGTTGCCTTCCAAGTAACTGGATGGAAGGAAAAGTATTTGGAAGGAGTGAGAAGTAGCTAAGCCAATGCACACCAAATTGGAGCAAGAGCTCTTTTAATTTCAAGTCACAAACTGAACCTTGAGTTTGAGGTTCCCATTGGTAGGTACTTTTCTGCTCATCAACATGTCATATGATCTGCTGAAACTCTGTGTGACCTTCAGAGCTTCACTGGGGAAAAACTGAAGTACATCTTTAGTCAAGTCCAGAGCTCTCATGCAGCAAAAACTACATCCCATCCTATTTGCTGGTCAGAATTGCAGAAATTTTGCTGAATCGGAAATGTGATGGACAGAATTATTTTTAATAAAAACAGCTTGATACTGTAGACTTCTTATTGCTTAGACTAATAAGACTCCCTTCACCTTACTCCATGTTGAGGGAGGAAATTTGAACATAACCAATCCATTGGGAAAAGATAATTTGTGAGTGATAATCAGTTTTACCATGTTAAAAATCTGTTTAACCGATTGTGTGAAGGAAAAGCAAATTTCCAAAACTCCATCCTCTGAGAGTCATATTTTAAAATAGTAATTGTTCTAAGAGGTAATCTAGCTGCTGGACTGTTTTAAGAAGGAAATATATTTGAAAGAGAGGGGAACTTTTGATCTTGTACAGGTTTGTTTTAATAAGACTGAAGTGGTTTATTTGTCTGGGCAATGCATTGTTCACTATGGCACAGCAGGTGTTTTTAGCAGTGACCTAATTTTGTCTCTGGAATCTCTTCCAATACTGCATGTCCATACCTGTGTGTACTCAGAAGTGCTCCCTTACCATGCCAAACTGTACAATAGCACTGTTGTTTTTGATTCTACAGCAAGCTCATGAAGCCTTCAAGGTAGCCCAGTCTCTGGATCCTTCTTACTTATTGTGTTGGCTTGGGCAGGTAAGATGAAGGAAAATGGTAATAATGTGCTCCAAAACCAGTCGTTAGTCAAAGAGAGGAGGGACGTGGGCTCCATCCTAATAATTGGACCTTAAGAATGCTCCTGAAAATGGCATGTTTTAAGTAAAGGGAGCTTCTACTGCCCCTGAGGGTGGTTGGGACCCTTTGTTTCCCTAGTGGTAGTACAATGGAAACTACATTCTTCAGATATCTTTGTATAATGTTTTTCTGGCTGATGTTGTGAGTTCTGTATGAAACTAGCTGTTAAAAAAAACAATCACTGATTGTGCTCTGAAGCTTTTTACTGATCATGGTCAACAAAGTGCCAGCTTCATAAGGTGATAGTTATTTCAGCTTCAGCTGTATCTCCACCTCATTACATGCTTAACTGTCCTCTCAGCACCCTCCTAACTCCACTGTTAGAAAGTGTGTGTAATGTACCTGGGACAAGAGCAGGGCTTCCTTCTTGAGAGGTCCTTTCCCCCCAGCACTGAGGGTTGGATATGCTCCCACTGGTATCGAGGCCATGTGTGAACAGTAGAAATCATACTTCTATGATCAGTATAGGTGCACTTTGTAAGCCCATGCTGCTGATCTGCTACTATCTAAGTGAAACTGGATTCTAGGGAAGAACCAGCACCATCACATGTTAAAATTCAGTTCCTATCAGATGTTGTTGTAAGTTGTGGAAACACACACAAAGTCTTTGTCCTGGAGAATGTAAAGTAGCAGCAAAAGACCTTAAGTTTCAAGTACTGTTACAGTGGAAACTGCTTTTGCTCCCTTTAATTGTGTTCATTTTATTTTTAAAACCATTGTTTCTTGGAGGGTATGAGGAAGATCAACTGTCTTCATGTTAAATGCCTAAGATGTGTCTGAAGTAACGTGTGCTGAGCTTCTTGTCACAATTTTTGAAGTATCTGACCACAGCAACTCTTGCTTCTCTGTAGGCTTTTATTGCAGAGACAGTAGGCAGCTATGACACTATGGATCTCTTCAGGCACACAACTGAACTCAGCATGCATGTAAGTACAACAGTTGTGTTGTCCTGAAGTTTCTGCATATCTCATCTCTCTACTGAGATGATGTCTGAGGTGATGTAATTTTTTTAAAAATAGGCATGTCTTAAATGATGACACAGTTATTATGGTCATGTGCCAGATGAGGTTGTCTGACCTTGTTGTTCCTGGCCTGCATTGGCACTAAATAGTGGGCAGTTATTTTATTGGATGCCTTAGTCCCAGTGGTCAAAAAAAATCACCTCTGTATGTCATGAAAAAGCATTCATCATGTTCCACAGAATTGGACACAGATTAAAGGCTTAAATCATAACTATTCCAGGAGAGAGCGAGGATTTGGCCAGTACCCTGAGTTCTAAGAAAATTCTCTTATATTCTCTTACAGCCTTTTTTTGTCTGTCATCCCTCCAGTGGTCTAGGAAGTATTAATGTAAGAATTCTCTGCCCCAAGGGCAAGTTAAAACTGTGTGTGAAGTAATTCAGTTTTGGTGTTTTCTTCTCCTGCTTAACAGTAATGCATTTTTTTTTTTATCCAAGACTCTGCCTTGAAACACAGAATTGTGACTCTAATCTTTAATTATGTCACTGTTGCTTGAGCGAGTTTAATGACTCCTGTTTTGCTTTCTGTTTGTTTGTTTCTTGAGACTGAGGGAGCAAAAGGCTATGCCCACTGGGTATGTTCAACACTGCAGGATAGAAGCAACAGAAACACTGAACTGTATCTATACAACATTGTTCAAATGAATGCAATTCCAGCAGCTCAGGTGGTCTTGAGCAAATACACAGGTAGGTAATTTAAATGCCTCACTGACCTGTCAAGCCTAAGAGATGCATTCAGAATGAGTAGATACACTTACGGGCTGGGGAGAGGCTTTGGAAGTGAAATGTAACTGAAACAAGTCAGTGGGCCACTGGTTTTTATATCACACAAGGATTAAATAGATGTGAGTCCTGTACTCTACTCATTCAAACAGGTTATGTTTCAAAGACCAATCAAAATAAGGACCATAGCCTTGTAACACTTGTCATCATGTGGCTGCCAGACTTCCTTTGGCTATGCCTGCAGGCCTAGGTGCAGAGAGATGTGAGCTCCTCTGCTCCTGTGCCCTGAGGTTTGTCAGAAGCCTCGTCCTAGATGCACTGTAGCTCCATCATCTCAAGTGTGTGGTTGTGTTCAAGGCAAGGCTGGATGTGGCACTTAGTGCCATAGTCTAGATGGTGTGGTGGTGTTGGTCATAGGCTGGACTTGATGATCTTAAAGGTCTTTTCCAGCCTTGGTGATTCTGTGATAAAAAATTAAAGTTCTGTGTTGCCTTCAGCAGAGGACAGGTGGGCATGGCTCCAAGCCAGCGTGGCCTCCTTGTTGGGGTAGGCTTATGTATGTCTAGCCCAGAAGGCAGATGGAGCAAGTGTGGGTGTTCATAGAATCATACAGTAGTTTGGGTTGGAAGGGACCTTTAAAGGTCATCTAAACCACTGCCCCTGCAGTGAGCAGGGACATCTTTAAGTAGATCAGGTTGCTCAGAGCAACACTTCCAAGGATAGAGTATCTAACACCTGTCTGGGCTACCTGGGCCAATGTTTCACCATCCTCATTGTAAAACAGTTCGACCTTCTGTCTAGTCTATATTTACCCTCTTTTAGTTTAAAACCATCCACCTTGTCTTGTCACTACAGGCCCTGCTAAAAAGTTCATCATCATCTTTCTTATAGGCCCCCTTTAAGTATTGAAAGGCCACAAGAAGGTCTCTCCAGAGCCTTCTCTTCTCCAGGCTGAACACCCCAACTCTCCCAGCCTGTCTCCAGAGCAGAGCTGCTCCAGCCCTTGGGTCATCTCCGTGGCCTCCTCTGGACTCAGCTCTCTGTCCTTCTTGTGTTGGGGACCCAGAGCTGGTCCCAGGCCTGCAGGGGGGTCTCATGAGAGCCAAGCAGCAGGACAGAATCCCCTCCCTTGACCTTGAAGTTACACTTCTGGGGATGCAGCCCAGGACATAGTTGGTTTCTGGGCTGCAAGTGCACATTGCCAGCTCACGTCCAGCTTTTCATCCACCAGGACCCACAAGTCCTCCTCAGGGCTGACTCTCCATCTCTTTAGCCCCTAGCCTGTGTTGTGTACTTGCACCTTGAGCACTGGGTGCAGTTCTGGGCACTGCAGGGTAGGAAGGACATGGAGGTGCTGGAGAGGGTGCAGAGAAGGGCAACTGGGCTGCTGAGGGGACTGGAGAACTGGTCTTATGAGGAGAGGCTGAGGGAGCTGGGGCTGTTCAGCCTGGAGAAGAGGAGGCTCAGGGGAGACCTCATGGCTCTCTACAACTGCCTGAAAGGAGGTTGTAGTGAGGTGGGTGTTGGGCTCTTCTCCCTGGTCACCAGCAACAGGACAAGTGGAAATGGGGTCAAGCTGTACCAGGGGAGGTTCAGGTTGGATATTAGGAAAAATTTCTTCACAGAAGGAGTGGTGCCTTGGAACAGGCTGCCCAGGGAGTTGGTGGAGGCACTGTCCCTGGAGGTGTTCAAAAAAGGGGTAGACATGGTGTTTCATAAGATGGTGTAGTGGTTAGGTTGGATGGTTGGACTTGATGATCTTGAAGGTCTTTTCCAACCTTTACAATTCTATGATTCCATGATACTGGGGTTTGCCTCAGCCCAAGTGTTGGACCTTGCACTTGGCCTTACTGAACCTCCTGAGGTTACTGTGGGCCCAATTTTCAAGCTTGTCCAGGTCCTTCTGGATGGCATCGCTTCTCCCAGGCATGTCAATCCCTCTATCCATGTAATTTATAAATATATTAAACAGCACTGGTACCAATAGAAACCCCTGAGGGACACCACTTGTCACCAGTCTCCATCTGGACATTGAGCCATTGACCACTACCCTCTGAGTGTGACCATCCAAACAATTCCTCTTTGACTGAACAGTCCATCCATCACATCTGTATCCTTCCAGTTTAGGGAGAAGGATGTTGTGGGGGCTGTGTCAAAGGCCTTGCAGAAGTCCAGACAGGTTACATCCATGGCTCTTTCCTTGTCCACTGATGTAGTCACTGTCATAGAAGGCCACTAGGTTTGTCAGGCAAGACTTGCCCCTGGTGAAGCCATGCTGGCTGTCTCAGCTCACCTCCCTGTCCTCCATGTGCCTCAGCATGTCTTCTGGGAGGATCTGTTCCATGATCTTCCCAGACACAGAGGTGAGGCTAGCAGGTCAGTAGTTCCCAGGGTTCTCCTTTCTGCTGTTCTGAAAAATAGGTGCAATTTTTCCCTTCTTCCAGACATCAGGGACTTCCCCTGGCTGCCGTGACTTTTTAGATGTCATGGAGAGTGGCTTGGCAACTGCATCAGCCAGTTCCCTCAGGACTCTGAGATGCATCTTGTCAGGTCCCATAGAGTTATGTATGTTCAGGTTCCTCAGGTGGTCACAAACCTCATCTTCTTGTAGACCAGGATGGACCTTGCAGCCACAATCCGTGCCTTGTGGTCCTTCCACTCAAGAGGTATGGAAAGAGAGGTTGCCAGTGAAGACTGAAGCAAAAAAATTACTGAGTATCTCAGCCTTTTCCTGGGCCCTGGTTACCAGTTTGCCAGTCATGTTCATCAGGAAGGAAAGATGCTTTCTTTGGTCTTCTTTTCTGGTTGACATCCCTGTAGAAGCTCTTCTTATTACTCCCTGCATCCCTTGCCAGTTTTGGCTCCATCTGTGCCTCGGCCTTCCTGACATAACCAGCTAGTGTCCCTGTTCTCTTCCCAGGATACCTGTCCCTGCTTCCACTATCTGTGCATTTCCTCTTGTCCTTCAGTTTGACTATCAGGTCAGACTCAACCTTGATTCTTGCCTTCCTTGCCTGATTTCTTGCAACTAGGGGTGGAGAGCTCTCATGCTCTATGGAAAGTGTCTAAGATCTGCCAGCTCTGTTCTGCTCCCTTGTCCCTGAGGGCCATCTACTGAATCACTTCTTCAGCAGCTCTGTTCCTGATTTTTGAAAGGTACAGAATAAAGTGCAAGCACTTAAAATGACATAAACGAGAGCCTGTATTTCTTTGTGAAGTCCCTGTTCTTAAGCAGACTGTGGGAGGGGCCTGCGTGATCCTTCCTTGTCTGGGAAGAAAGGTTAGGAGTCTGAGGTGAGGTGACAGCTCACAAATGTGTGCTTCAGCTACTGACAAGCTTTTCAGAGTTGCAGCATTAAAAAGAAATCGTAAGATTATACCAGTATTTTACTACAATCAGTGCAAGCTGAATGGTTTCCTATGTAATTACCAAAAAAACCCAAACCAGTGCAGGCTGAAAAACTGAAGATATATTGAGTGCATTAATGCTGTGTCATAAGCTGTTCTCATTTTGTGGGTCTTTGTATCTCTTCTTTACTTGCCTGCAGTCCAAACGATTCCAGTGATCAACTGACAGAAGCACTTGGCAGAGTGTTCTGTATATATGCATGCACTGTAGCATCAATGTAGAGATGTTTTTGTAGTGCTTTTTCACAGCTTTTTCTGATCAAGTTCTCCTGTATTGTCAATTCTGATTTTTCAGAAAGAAATCCAGACGATGCGTCTGCTTTCACAATGCTTGGTTATTTGAATGAGTGTCTGCATCTGAAAAGGCAGGCAGCAGATGCCTATGAGAGGTAAACTGTACATACACCATGAAAAGGTTACTGGTAGAAGCTCCTTGACCTCTTTTTCCAAGCACCAGCTGAAAAACTTAAGGGCTTTTCCTTTTGTGAGCTGTCCTAAATTCAACTCTACTTTTCAACTGAGTGCACTTTAAGGGGAGGTGTGGGGCTGTTCTTACATCAAATTTGGAAATGCAGAACTGGAGAAGTAAAGGCATTCCAAGGCTTGTGTGTCTTACCAGGACATATTAATTAATTAATTTACTGCATGGGATTTAAGTGAAATTTTGGGGGTTGATAGGCATGGTTTTAGTTTTGGTCTCTACCCCATGCTAATTAATGGAGGTGGTTGGGCTGTGTTTTGTTTTTGTCTCCTCTTTTCAGATGGTAGGGGGAGGTGGTGAAGGAAACCCTATTTGGTGAGCATGTTTGCTGATGCATTGGGGTGGTAAAACAGGCTCTGTGCTTAATTAGCATAGAGGAGCTTATGCATAAAACATTTGCCTGTTCTCTGAGAACTACTGTCAAAATACTCATATTCTGATGGTAATTGTTCTTAACTGTGGTTATTATTTTCAGGGCTGCTGCGTTACTGAAAAACTCTGAGGATACTGAGAAATACAACATAGCAATGCAAAACTATGGCAGGTCACTGTGGTAAGTGTTGGTGTGTCCCAGCCCCTCACCTCAGCTTTGAATGTAGTGAATGTTATGGCACAAAACATGGGTGAGGGTGAAAGGTGGTTGCTAGAAATAACCTTTTACACATCTTTCTTAATCCTAGACAAGTTTGACTGAACTTTGTGTGTGCTGCAGAAATGGATAGTGTATTAAAAAAAAAAAAGAGTAATGAAATTGCAAGGAATTGCAACAGTTGATAATGGATCAGTGATTCCCTTATCCTTAGCTTGACACTTAAATGCCTGTCCACACTGGAGATGTGTGGTAGGCTCAGTCTGAGCAAAGTAGCTCCTTCAAGATTAATTCAGCATCACTTTTACCTGCCCTTTAATTAATTGACTTGTACAACCTGAAGCACGTGGAGTTGGTGTGTGGTGTATCTGTGTGTTATCTTTCTGCTGATGGCCCCTCTGCTGCAGTCCTACTCACAATTCTGAGTTCCCTCCAAGATTTGCCTCTGGTTCTCAGGGAATGCAGGACACAAGCCTTAACACATAAAGACTATCAAACTTCTCTTTGATCCAAGACAGCTCAAGCAGTAATGATTAGATATTTGTCAACTCTCCAGGGAAACTTAGCACACTCTTAAGTTTCTGTACATGACACTGGAACTGGTAGGCTGTGATAATGTGATAATTCATTCTTTAACTTCAGGGAAGCTTTTAGAAGCAACTCTACAGTTTCCTGTAGTCTCACACCCAAACTGTGAACAGGGTGATTCTTACGTGCAACTTACACAAGAGCAAAGCTCCAGTGACTACTAGCTAGTTGTGTTAAAGACAATCCTGTATAAATCCTTCCATCATGGTCTTGGACCAAGACTGCTGTATGTCTGTCCATGTGTGCACTTGCCTGTTGGTCTGCACACGTACTTTGATTTGCTTTTTTTGTGCTTCTCCTTTGCCATTTTCTCCCACTCCGTTGTGTTGACCATTAAGTGACAACCTTACATGTCACTGTGGTGCAGATGGGGAGGACTTCTTTCACAGAATCACCTTGGTTGACAAAGACCTTAAAGATCACAGAGTCCAACTGTCAACCTAACACTGACAAGTCCATAACTAACCCTTGTCCTTCAGCACCACATGTACATGGCTTTGAAATCCCTCCAGGGATGGAGACTTCACCACTGCCCTGGGCAGCCTGGGCCAGGGCCTGACAACCCTTGCCAGGAAGAAATTGTTCCCCAGATCCAATCTCAACCTCCCCTGGCACAACTTGAGGCCATTTCCTCTTGTCCTGTCACTTGTTCCTTGGGAGCAGAGACCGACCCCCCTGGCTCCAACCTCCTCTCAGGCAGTTGCAGAGCCAGAAGGTCTCCCCTCAGCCTCCTTTGCTCCAGGCTGGACACCCCCAGCTCCCTCAGCTGCTCCTCATCACACTTGTTCTCCAGCCCCTTCCCCAGCTCCATTGCCCTTCTCTGGACACACTCCAGCCCCTCCGTGTCCTTCTTGTTGTGAGGGGCCCAGAACTGACCCCAGGATTCAAGGTGCCCCCTCACCAGTGCCCAGCACAGGGGTAAGGTCACCTCCCTGACCCTGCTGATGGCCACTATTCCTTGTGATGGCCAGGATGCCATTGGCCCTCTTGGCCACCTGGGCACCCTCCTGTCTCATGTTCTTTGTATCAGTTATTCTTCATGCAAGAGATAGTTGAAGAGAGTAGCTGCTGTAATAGAGGAAAGTGGGGAATATTCCACATTCTTGTCCTAATCTTGATCTTTTACAGGTATCTGCTTTGAACTGCTGTGGAAAAAAGAAAAAGACCACTGCTCTGCAAGGGCAGCTTGTCTGGATCATAGCAGCTGTTGCTACATCCTTCTTACCAGTGTCTGTGTTTGTTTTTGCAGTGCCCTTGGTCAGTGTGATAGGGCCATTGAGGTTTACACATCAATACCCCTGACTGCCTTTGATGGCATCGTGGGGATAGCATTAGCCTACTTCAAGAAGGGACTCTTCAAGGAAAGCACCAAAGGTAAGCACCTGCCTGACTCAAAGCATTATGGCACACTTCTCTTGAGATTAATCTTAACAAAATTTGTTTGACCAACCTAGCTGTATTTCAGTTTATTTCACTCTTTTAGTCCTAATGCATATGTACAAATTCCACAACTGTTTTAGTCGTTAGGCTGCTCAGCAGGGTGCTAGAACTATTAAAATGTACAATGGGAAGCTACATTTCTGCAAGTGTTTAATTCCTGTCCATTAAACTGTTGTGCCTTTAGGTTCCCTTGTTCTCAAATGAAATGGCTTTCCTGGAAAATTCAGTTCTGAGTGGGAGTTTAATGTGTTGTTCAAAGTACTTCAGCTTTAGTGATAAATATAAGTGCTGTATTGTCATGTACTGCACTGCCCAGATGTGAGACTTCAAAAAAAGTTACACTGAATTGTCAGTGTAGATGTGTAAGCACTTGCAAAGGAGCAGCCAGCTCAGCATTTTAAATCACTCTTAGTTTTTAATGGGGGTAATGTGTGCTCATCTGAAGTACTATTTCATAAATAAACTATCTCAGGAGAGTGTTTATACTGTATTCTTTCAGGTTTTCTCTGGATATCCCAGTACTGCGTTTCAGTTCTGTTTCCACTTAGTACATTTTAAACAATGCCAAGTACATATTAAATCTACCTTTTCCTAACATACAGTTACTTCCAAAGTCTCAGTCAACTTTTTGTCTTCTGCCTATGATTTTAAGATGTGAAAATACAGTGAACCTGAAACAAAAGTGCCTCTTTGTGTGTGTTCTAGTATCATGCCTTTCTAGAGGCTTTATGTATGTTAGGTTCTTTTAATCCTGCTTGGATTCTGAGTGTTGAATTTTTGCCAGCCTATGAAAAAGCCTTGTCTGTTGCTGAGTCTGAACAAGATAAAGCACATATCCTGACTGCCTTGGCAATAATAGAGTATAAACAGAACAGAGTGGATGCTGCAAAGACTCTGCTGTTTAAATGGTGAGTTGGGGAAACAATAATCTGTGTATGGTGTTTTGTTGTACTGCTGAATCCTCACATTTACTTTCTGGGAGAAGCTCAAATGGGTATTTTTGTGTTGCAGAGTAGAAATGGGAGTGGATGCAGTGTTCTTAAGTTTATTCATGTGATAGATCTCTTGTTTTATGGCCTGTGTCTTCTTCCATATTCTTAAAACAGTATGGAGTGGAGGGATTAGTGGGCTGTGCAGTTTGGATGTCTAATATCCTTGAATGGTACTTTTTGTCTTTTAAGATGATTAATCTGTAGTTATTGCCAGGTTAGCACTAGGCAGTATTTTTGCACTTTTGCTGTAATAAATGTAGATGACTAATGAAAACAATTTAAGTTTAAATAGTCAAAAATCTCCGGAACAATTTTGTTACAAGTGTGGTACACAAGGAGAATCTGGTAGCTTCCCCATGAAAAGAAACAGGTCTGTTTCAGTTGTTGACTTAAGTCATTAATCTTTTTCAGAGCTGTGAAGGCTAAAAGCCCATGCATCACTGCCAGTCTCCTGACAGCTCTGATTTAAGAGCTAACAGCTCAGCCTCTCAGGATCAAAATCTCCTTCAGTAGAGCACCCCAGCCCTCCAGTAGTGGCTGTACAGTCTCCATCTTGCCAGGGGACTCCTGAAGTTACTGAGATAGTGAAGGTCCATGACCTGGTACACTCTAGATCTAGTGTAACTGATAATTGACCATCCAGGAACCTGGTATTTCCTACTACCTGTTGATCACTGTAGACTTCTATTTTTGTCATAAACATCAACAATGTAGATGATGTTAGTTGTTTGTGTTTAAAGGAAGAAAGAGCAGTAGTAAAAGGTTTAGGAAAGTAACACTAGCAAATATGTGTAGATCTGAATTGGAAGCACAGCGCTGCAAAGGTATGAGGTGAATTCTAGTAGAAAGAAGAAAAATGGTCCATTCTGGTCCAATAGATATCTGTGTTGACTGGAATTCATGCTTTATGACCTAAAGGGCATGAGTAGGACCTTAACAAGAAGCTGCCCTTACTCATTTCTCATGGCCACCTTGGTGCAGAAGTTTTTAGCAGTGACTATGTCTTCATAGCTAATATGATAGAATCCCACTGCTGACCAGTCAAAGGGCAGCACCTTTGCACCAGGTGACATAATGCTGGCTATTCAAAGTTTGTTTAACAGCTCTTAGAAATTTTTCTTGCTGGGGACTGAAAACAAAACATGGAATCAGAAGTTTACATTCTTGTCTTTTTTTAAAGGCAAAAGGAGTCATTAGAAGCTTGATTAGGAAGGAGCCTGCAGACAGCTGATCAGTGGAAGTAAGCAGCACTTCATTCTGAAGTTACGTTTAGGAAGTTACAGTGAAGGAACTGCAAATTACTGTTGCCATGCTCTGTTTTGTTGTTTGCCTCCATCCAGTTTGTATTGCAATTGATTGGATTGCCTTTACCATAAGAACACCTTCAGCCAGTACAACAGTTAAGGTCTTTTGATTTTGGTTGGTTGTGCCGAGCTCGCTGTTTGTCTTCACCAGAGCTGAAGATCAAGGGGTTAACTTGAGTCCACCTGTGCTAGAAAAAAGTCAGCAGCTGTATCTACGAGGTCTCCAGTAAAGCTTGGAATACTGTTGATGTGAGGTTAAACTGCCTCTTGTAATGGAATCAAGGGAGTGGTACAAGTGGTAGTGGTACTAGATCTAGTAGATGGTGGAAAGCCTGCTGAAACTACCTTATGCTGGAACAAATGTTGCTGTAAACAAGGCATGATTTCTCAGAGCATCCCTGTTCTGAGAAAGAGCAGTTCTAAGCAGCAGGCTCATTTCTGGCATTTTACCTCCAGGATTTCTGTAGCAAAGCTGTAAATAGCCACACTGCAACTCTGGTGTGATACTAGTTCAATGTGTAAATGTCTTCAAGAAGAGCAGGTAGTTGTCAGTGTTACACGTTGTCTCCTGCCATTCACTTTGGGGCTGCTGCTGAAGGACAGTTAATGTGTCAGAGTCTTGCCCAGTGGTTACACAGGATGAGCTGGAGTGCTGGAATGGTGCATCTCCACTGCTGTTGTCCATGTCCTGAGATCCCCAGGATACTCGTCTACCTTGATCCATGATCCCACAGTGAGAGGCTGTTAATTCTGTACACCACACAGGGTAGATAAGAGCAAGAGGACTTAGAAGTAACAAGTACTCTAACAGTAGGTTTCATTTGTGCTCCAAAACTGTGTCTTCTTCCTTCTCTCTGATTCAACAGCTCATTAAAGGAGCCGAGTACAGAAAGTCTGAAGGCTTTGTGCACACTAGGACTGGTAAAGCAGGATGCTACACTTGCAACAGCATCCCTAAAGGAATTACTGAAGCATGAAAAGGGGGATGATAACATTTATGATAGGTGCCTTATCACGTCTGCTGTTCATGCATTGCAAGGTAGAAATGGAGCAGTCAAGAGAGAAGTCTCCAAAGCAATACACAGGTATGTATTTTATCTCTCTTTAGGTTGCCTTGTAAATGTGTTGCTTTGATTACATTAAATAGCAAGCAAACCTCTGTCCATCTGCAGCCTTCTGAAAAAAAATAATTAAAATTGTTTATTTAAATGTGAAGTCCTCACTTAAGGTTGTAGCATCAGCTGAGAGAAGCTTGCTTTCTGATCGAGGGGATCAAATGGCAGAAGCTTCATGCCTTATTTGAGGTTTTCTGGGGTATTTTTTCTGACAACTTCTTTGGTAGCTGGATCAATTCATTAGGAATTGCTGTGAAAACCTTTTTCAGCAGATGTAGCTGAACCTTCAACCCAGAAAAGCCTCTGGGGCTTTTATTTCATATGTAGCAGCCTCCCACACTGTTCACTCCGTTAGCTGAATGCCCGTGTTGATGTGTTGTGGTTAGCCTTAGCATTGGCATGTGATTGGCATCACTGAGACATGGTGGGACAACTCCTGTGACTGTAGCCTGGGAATGGATGGGTGGAAGCTCTTCAGGAGGGAAAGGCAGGGAAGAAGAGGAGTGGGCGCTGCCCTCTACATCAAAGACCAGCTGGAGTCCATGGAGCTCCACCTGGGGATGGATGAGGAGTTGACAGCTTATGGGTCAGGGTTAAAGGGAAGACAAAGGCTGGTGATAACACAGTGGGAGTCTGCTATAGGCTACCTGACCGGGATGGCTGAGTGGATGAGGCCTCTACAGGCTGATAGATGCAGCTTCCTGTTCACAGGCCATGATCCTCATGGGGGATTTCAACCATCCTGTCATCTGCTGGATGGACAGCACAGCAAAGCAGCAGCAATCCAGGAAGTTCCTGGAATGCATTGATGACAACTTCCTCCTCCAAATGGTAGAGGAGCCAACAAGAAAAGGTGCTTTGCTGGACCTTGTTCTCACCAACAAGGATGGCCCGGTGGACAACGTGAAGCTTAAGGGCAGCCTTGGCTGCAGTGACCATGAAATGGTGGAATTCAGGATCTGTTGGGCAAAAAGGAGGGTCCACAGCAAGCTTGCTACCCTGGACTTCAGGAGAGCAGATTTCAGCCTCTTCAGGGATCTGCTTGGTGGGATATCATGGCATAAAATCCTGGACAGGAGAGGAGCACAAGAAAGCTGGCCAATATTCAGATTACCTCCTCCAAGCCCATGAGCAATGCATCCCAAGAAAGAGGAAGGCAGGCAAGAGTGCCAGGAGACCGGCATGGATGGACAAGGAGCTCCTGGACACTTTGAGACAAAAAAAGAAAGACTTCAGAGGATGGAAGCGGGTAATAAGAAGGTTTTCTACAGGTACAGCAGCAGTAAGAGGCAGAACAGGGAAAATGGCCCTCTGCAGAGGGAAACAGGAGACCTTGTCACACAGGATATGGAGAAGGCTGAGGTACTGAATGACTTTTTTGCCTCACTCTTCACCCGTAAGAGCTCTGGCCACACTGTCCAGGTCACAGAAGGCAAAGGGAGAGACTGGGAAAAGGAAGATCTGCCCATTGTAGGAGAAGAGCAGGTTGGAGACCATCTGAAGAACCTGAAAGTGCCAAGTCCATGAGACCTGACAAAATCCATCCACGGCTCCTAAGGGAGCTGACAGATGAAGCTGCAGTGCTGCTTTCCATCATATTTGAATAGCCATGGCAGTCTGGTGAGGTTCCCACTGACTGGAAAAGGGGAAACATAACCCCCATTTTCAAAAAGGGAAGGAAAGAAGACCCAGGGAACTACAGGCCAGTCAGTCTCACCTCTGTGCCCGGCAGATCATGGAGCAGATCCTCCTGAAGGCTCTGCTGAGGCACATGGAAAACATGGAGGTGGTTGGTGGCAAACAACATGACTTTACCAAGAGCAAATCCTGCCTGACAGATTTGGTGGTCTTTTACAGTGGGGTCACTGTATCAGTGAACAAGGGAAGAGCAACTGATGTCATCTGCCTGGACTTGTGCAAAGCATTCAACACTGTCCTGCATGACATCCTGGTCTCAAAACTGGAAGGATATGAATTTGATGGATGGACCACTCGGTGGAGAAAGAATTGGCTGGATGGTCACATTCAGAGAGAAGTGATCAACAGCTCGATGTCCAGATGGAGACCAGTGGTGTTCTCCAAGGGTTGGTGCTGGGACCAGTGCTGTTTAACATCTTTTGTCAGTGACATGAACAGTGGCATGGAGTGCACCCTCAGTGAGTTTGCTGGTGACACCAAAGTGTGTGGTGTGCTTGACAAGCTGGAGGGAAGGGAGGCCATCCAGAGGGACCTGGACAGGCTGGAGAGGTGGGCTAGTGCCAACCTCTTGAAGTTAAACATGGCCAAGGGCAAGGTCCTGAAGCTGGGTTGGGGCAATCCCAAGCACAAATACAGGTTGGGTGGAGAATGGATTGAGAACAGCCTTGGGGAGAAGGACCTGGGGGTGTTGGTTGATGAAAAGCTCAACATGACCCAGCCATGTGCACTTTCAGCCGAGAAACCAACCATGTCCTGGGCTGCATCAAAAGAAGTGTGGCCAGCAGAGCCTGGCAGGTGATTCTGCCCCTCTACTCTGCACTTGTGGGACCCCACCTGGACTGTGTCCAGTTGTGGAGCCCTCAACACAGGAGGGACATAGAGCTCTTGGTGCAAGTCCAGAGGAGGCCCCGGAGATGATCTGAGGGCTGGAGCAGCTCTGCTCTGGAGACAGGCTGGGAGAGTTGGGGGTGTTGAGCCTGGAGAAGAGAAGGCTCCAGGGAGACCTTAGAGCACCTTCCAGTGCCTGAAGGGGCTCCAGGAAAGCTGGGGAGGGACTTTGGACAAAGCTGTGTAGTGATAGGACAAGAGGTAATGGTTTTAAACTGGAAGAGGGGAGATTTAGGTTAGACATCAGGAAGAAATTCTTTGCTGTGAGGGTGGTGAGAGCCTGGCCCAGGTTGCCCAGAGAAGCTGTGGCTGCCCCATCCCTGGCAGTGTTGAAGGGCAGGTTGGATGGGGCTTGGAGCAACCTGGTCTGGTGGGAGGTGCCCCTGTCAATGGCAGATGGTTGGAACTGCATGATCTTTAATGTCCCTTCCAACCCAAACCATTCTATGATTCAAGAGAGGGGAAGCTTTAGGCAAGACACACATCATGGTCTCTCCAGGTGTTTTTGGAAACTATGCAAAGTGTTTTCTCCAACTGCAATTAAAATTCCTTGTTCTTCACTCGATGAGGACAAGACCTATAGTCCTCAAGGTTGTTTTCTTCCCATGAATATTGATGTGCATTTTGCAGATTTTATTTCTTCAGTCAGCAATATAACTTTGATGTTGTGCTGTTTGTTGTAAATTACTAACCATGTATATTTTCAACCACATTGGGTTGTTTTCTTAATAGAAAAAGATCCATTTGTGATTATCAGCAACTGCCCAACCAAGTCATGCAAAATCAGGCTTGTATCTTTGTTCTTTTCCCAGTAACCCTGATAATGCTACTCTCTGGTCTCTGCTGTCTCGAGTAGTTCCACTGTATGCATCACAAAAGGCAAAAGTAAGTGCACTGCTGCAGTACATCTGTGCTGTTTACATCCTGGGCAATCAGTGTTGTTTCTTCACTAAAAAAAATTAATCCGTGTTCTTCAGCACCTGGACATTCACTAGTTAATGTGAAAACTTAAGGCACTTGGCACATAGAGAGCAGTGCACAGGTACATACTGAACTTACATCTCCAAATGTTTGCATCTTCCATGGGGCAGCAATTCTTTATCTTCTTGGCATAAACATACAGCAAAAATCTGCTAGAATTATTCCAACAAGAAAACATTACAATATATATAATTTTTTTGTTTAGTTTTGTACATATGTATGCATGTATATAAATACATATTAGGATTTATATATATGTTGAATTTGGTTAACCTAGTCAATTTCACTTTTTCATTAGCCAATATTTCTTTGCTGATTTTATGCTTATTATTAACTGTCCTCCAAATAAATACTTAGTCTTAATTTATGTCTATTAAGTAAACAGAAATAGCACCTGAAAACAAACCCCCTTCCATATGAGGCTAAAATTAGAAACACAATGTATGGATAAGCTCAGATCCTGAGTGTCCCTTCCTAATTTTGTATAAAGAGATCATGCTGTAGGCAAGGAAAAGATCTCATTGTGCAAACTTTGTACTTCAGATTAACAAAGATATACATTTTGTATAAAATCTCTTAATTCAATCAGCCAGATAACCAAATCAATGTATTTTTTTAAATCTTGCAGGGGGGAGCTGTGGCAGGAAATGTCGCTCATGAACTTGATAAAAACCTTGGAAAGGTTTGTCTTCCCTGAAATACAAACTTCATCATTCCATAAACAATCCTGAAATAATCCCACCTGGTCACTTACATTGTATTATTAAGGCACTTTTTTGTTCTGTTTCATAGGAAGTGCTGCTGAATATTGCAGTTAACCAGTTGGCAGCAGGATGTCACATGTTAGAAGATGAGAAAAACAACCCTCTGAAAAACATTCAGAAGGCAATCCACCTCTGTCCAGGTTACTCTTGCTCTCAAACACAGTAGTGATTTTTTTTTTTTTTTTTTTTAACCTGTCAGAAACAAAATTACTCTGCTAAAAAAAACCCACCTACTTTTTTGGGGTTGGTTTTGGTTGTCTGTGTATTTTTGGGGGAGAATGCTTCGAGTTGAGATTTTAACTCATTCCAAGTTCAGATGTGAAGAATTAAACCAGACAAGAAGAAGAAGAAAAAAAAAAAATCACAGTTTTAAGGCTTGTTCTGAAAACTTGGGCAATTTGTTAATCTCTTAGCAGGAGAAGAGATAAGTGTCATATAGTGTATTAGACCCAAAAAAAAGAAAAACATGTTCCCTCAGAATCAGTATGCTATACAAGCAGAAGTTATTTACTCACCTAGCTTGAGAATCTGGATTGGCAATACTCTGATACAACTACAGGCAACTCTTCACCTATTACTAAATGGTGATCATTAAATGTATGAACTGCAAATCCATGGGGTTTTCAAGTGCTAATTTGTGCTTGATACTGAAGTACCAAGACACTGCTGCATCTGCAGTGATTGTGCTCTGATGCATTAGTGTGGCTGAAAGTTAAAAATTCCAGTTACTTCCCAGTATATTTACATTTTTGTTAGACTTTCAAGGTTTGTCTCATTTTGCTGGCAAAATTAATGGTCTTTGGGATGAAAATTTACATGGGTGAGATCTTCAGCTGTGCCCTGTCTGGTTCAGGACAGAGACCACTCTTCCAGTCATAGTTGTCCTTAAAGGGGCTCTTCAGGTCAGGGAAAAGCTGACACTGGAAGTGGGCACCTCTTGCCATAACCTTCATGCCAGTGGTCAGACAAACAGAGTCTGTGTGCCTGAAAGCTGTTGATGGCATCTTGGGATCTTTGCTGCCACTGCTGTGAAGGGCTAATTGATAGTCAGGTGCAGTCTGGGCAGTCAGAATAAACCAGCAGCTCTGGGTAGCACAGGATTGGCTGTGTGAAAAATGTGGATTGGCCTCAAAAACTGCATCTTCATCTTATAATTGGAAGAATCTTACTAGTTACAGGCAAATAGTTATCAGCTGCCTTGGGCTGAGCTGATGTAAGGGTTGGGGGGAGGATGGATGGAGAGCAGCCCTGAGGAGAAGGACCTGGGGGTGTTGGTGATGAGCAGCTCCCCATGACCCAGCCATGTGCACTGGAGCCCAGAAACCACCCGTGTCCTGGGCTGCACCCCCAGCAGTGTGACCAGCAGGGCCAGGGAGGGGATTGTCCCCCTCTGCTCTGCTCTGCTGAGACCCCCCTGCAGGGCTGGGGCCAGGCTGGGGTCCCCAACACAAGAAGGACATGGAGCTGTTAGAGAGAGTCCAGAGGAGGCCCCAGAGATGATGGGAGGGCTGGAGCAGCTCTGCTCTGGAGACAGGCTGGGAGAGTTGGGGGTGTTGAGCCTGGAGAAGAGAAGGCTCCAGGGAGACCTTCGAGCAGCTTCCAGTGCCTGAAGGGGCTCCAGGAAAGCTGGGGAGGGACTTTGGACAAGGGCAGGGAGGGATGGGACAAGGGGGAACAGTTTGGAACAGATGGACTAACAGTTTCCAGCTGCTGAAGGGGAGATTGAGATGAGATGTGAGGGAGAAATTCTGTGCTGTGAGGGTGGTGAGAGCCTGGCCCAGGCTGCCCAGAGAAGCTGTGGCTGCCCCATCCCTGGCAGTGTTGAAGGGCAGGTTGGATGGGGCTTGGAGCAACCTGGTCTGGTGGGAGGTGTCCCTGCCCATGGCAGGGGTGGGACTGGATGGTCTGTAAGTTCCCTCCCAACCCACACCAGTCTGGGATTTGTCATTCTGATAGAAGTACTTGCCTTTTTCCTGCTATCTCTTTTTTACAGTGTGTGGTTCCACTGTTGCCTGTGTTTCTATGCTTAATCTGGTGAAGACCATTCTAAATTAACTACCAGCATATTTAGAATGGGCATAAGTTGCCTTTAACTTTTCTTTTCTAGACAATCCTGCTGCCTGGGCTGTGCTGATGGCAGCCTGTCATGCTGAAAACACCCTTGTCTGCCTAAACAACACTCAGCCGAAGCAAACAGGTCTGGAGATGACACTTGTATCTACAGTTTCAGCCAAAAGTAAGATATACAGGCTTTCTCATAATTAAAAAAATAAAATTGAGATGCTCTAAGCTTGCAATACTCTTCTGAGTTTCAGAAATTTGCAAGTAAGCTGAGAATTAATCAGTAGTGGTTTGAGCTGTATTTTATCACATAAAGATGCCTAAACCTAATGCACAGCTAAAGTTAATTACTTAATTGCAGCTTGCTTCCCCATCCAAAGCCTCAGATGCTTTTTAAAAATAGTACCTGTGAACTCTGCCTAATTGGATGGATGGATGTATTACAGCACAGGAACACTGCTTACAAAGGAAGGCTGAAGTACTCTTGAGTACTGTTACACTCCCAATAGAGGGATATTGTCAGCCCCAGTCTTGCTGAACATCCATAGTGTCTTGAAAACTGGAATTAAAATTCCATCTTTTACTGATTGTTCTCAAACCATTAACTCAAATGGTGTATTCTTTTTTTTTTTTTTCCCCCCACTTGTTGCTTTTAATTCTGCCATCTCTTGGTATTCCTACAAATGAAGGAAGCAATGTCAAGTTAATACCTTAAAGTTCTCCTTTACCAGATCTGGAGCCTGTGACATGGTACAGCACTACAGCACATACAGTAATCTGGTTAAGTGTTTTATCTGTTCTTGCAGCTGGAGAAAACAACCTTCCACGAAATTATATCCAGACTCTTGAAGACTGGTGTCTATGCCAAGCTATTACCAGTCTGCAGGAGACTGGTAAACTCTCAGAAGCTGAAGCTCTTTGCACCAAGGTATGATGGCATCATACTGGCAGATTGTAGTAGGATTGTATAGAAATCATTATTTATATGCACTTTACAAAAAGGTGTAATCTTTGAATTAGCCATCATCTGTTCCATCAGAGCTACAAGATCCAATAGTCATTGGCATTGTCTTCCCTCCCCAAGATACTTACTCTCTTTGCCACACCAAAACTGTGTTAATGGTTGAAACAAGTGGTGTACAACATGACAGAGCTGAGTCTGCCTGTCCTACCTTTATTCATTAACCTAGTATTAAGCAAAACATTACAGAAATCCAAGGCAAGAAGTCCAGGTAGGAGACATGCAGGGGACTTAAATGTCTTCTGTGCTGTAATGTTGATAACCTCATTTCAGAGCCACAAGTGGATGCTACAAGTTTTAATTACTAAGAAGAAAAATCTTCAATTACACAGCTGGGAAAGGGGACTGGGGTGTTAACAAGCCTCAAGTGTATGTTTCATGTGTTCATGAACAGAAGGCTTGGCAAAATACAAGCAAAAACTCAAGTGGACTCAGCAGGACTCAGCAGCACACATCCCTGATTTTCACTAAGGAAAATGACTAATCCCATGCAAATATGCTCCTTGTTTATAGCATTTCTGTATTAATGGGGAAGGGAGTTTAAAATAAGCAAACAAAACCCAAACAGATTCAGTGAACATCCTGGTTTTCTAGGGGTAGGTACTTTTTTGTCTCTTTGTTTGCTTGGTGAGGAGTTGTTTTCCTTTTCTGGCCAGCGTGTCTACTAACCTGTCTTACAATAAGAAGGATCAGAGATTTCTAGACATCTAAGAAGATGATTATGGTGGGGTTTGTTTATTTGTTGTGAGTTAAATAGCTTGGGGAGAGGACAACCAGTGCCTGCAGTTTGTGATAATAAAAGTATAATTGTGATATGAGATATAATTGTGAAATAAGAGTAACACTCTCTGGTACCACAAACTCTTATTGACAGTTTTAGAACCCAGGAGTCCCAGAAAGCAATATACCTGGGATGATGAGTCAGGTACTGCAGTTGTTCAATTTGAGACAGGCAATGAGATTCCACATTTGTTCATGGGGGAAAATTGCAGCAAATGCTAGCAGCTCATGTTGTGTTTAGGAAGTCTCTGCATGTCCATGCATTCTCCACAAAGCAACAGCTTGTTAAGGAAGAATGGGTGAAAAGCACAAGTGTTGTTTCTTAGAAAAATCTGGTTTGAGTTATAATTCTTGAAAGTCTTCTGATTTGAGCAGGTGAAATAACAGTTCAGGTGACCTGGGGAAGCTTCACATGCTTCACCTGCAAAGGGTAGAGCAACAGATGGCTAGTTTTCTGTCTGTGCTTTTTTGCTTGAGTTTGTTCCAAAAAATACTCTATAAGTATCTGCTGTTATTGAGCTGGAAATGTTTAGTAAAGTGCCTCTGTTCCAGTGAGAATAAAGCACCGTAGTTGGGAGACCTGAGATTGCTTGGAACATACTCAAGGTCACTTTTAGCCACAGGACAGGTTTTTGCCTCCATTAGTCCAAACCTTGTCATGATTGTGAAGCCAAAGGAGGACTAGAGGGCTGCCATTTAATGATCTATCTTTCAGAAATCTCTAGCAGAAGGAGAGGTAAAAAATTTGAGATGAATGTCAAATGTATTTTGTGGACAGAAAAAAATTATCCGTTTTCATGTGTCAATATCTGGAGCACTCCTTTGTGCAGAGTAGAGGAAAAGGCCATGTTGCAAGCATCCTGAGAGTGTTTTCCTTGCTGTTTTCTTTAAGACTGGAATAGAAATAAAGTATCTTCTGATATTTGCAAATGATAATTCTGATATCATATTGAGCCTTGTTTTGGTTTTAGGGTTTAAAAAGCTGCCCTGAGCACCCAGCTCTGTTTTTGCTTTTGAGACAAGTTCAGTGTAAGC
Source organism: Hemiprocne comata (assembly GCA_020745705.1). Taxonomy (NCBI): domain Eukaryota; kingdom Metazoa; phylum Chordata; class Aves; order Apodiformes; family Apodidae; genus Hemiprocne; species Hemiprocne comata. The sequence continues at coordinate 1,212,205 of CM036616.1, forward strand.
AGCTGTTGCAGTCCCACAAAGAACTTCCAGACACCATCCTGGAGGAGCTTCACAAGACAGTCATGACCAGTTCAACTTCAGTTGCAGCCTGGCAAGTAAGTGTGGATCCTCTGTCTGACCTTGGTGTGGTGTCTTCAGCAGAGTATGTACTGTAAACAGAGAAGAGTTTGTTTCACTGCTTGCTCTTTTTTTGTCCCCTGACAGCCAGTGAGAGAAAAAACAGCTTGTGTTCAGTCTTTTAAAGTTCACAGAATCATAGAATTGTTGAGGCTGGAAAAGACCTCTGAGACCATCAACTCCAGTCTCTGACCTCACACCACCACACCATCTAGACCATGGCACTCAGTGCCACATCCAGCCTTGCCTTGAACACCTCCAGGGATGGTGCCTCCACCACTTCCCTGGGCAGTCCATTCCAATGTCTGATCACCCTCTCCATGAGGAAGTGCTTCCTGATCTCCAACCTAAACCTCCCTTGGAGCAGCTTCAGGCTGTGCCCTCTTGTCCTGTCACTGGTTGCCTGGGAGAAGAGCCCAGCCCCCACCTGACTACAACCTCCCTTCAGGGAGTTGAAGAGAGTGATGAGGTCCCCCCTGAGTCTCCTCTTCTCCAGGCTAAACAACCCCAGCACCCTCAACCTCTCCCTATAAGACTTTCCCTCTAGTCCTTTCACCAGCCTTGTTGCTCTCCTCTGGACCTGCTCCAGCACCTCAACGTCCTTCTTGCAGTGAGGGGCCCAGAGCTGCACACAGGACTCAAGGTGAGGCCTCACCAGTGCTGAGTACAGGGGGAGAATCACATCCCTGCTCCTGCTGGCCACACTATTCCTGATCCAAGCCAGGATGCCATTGGCCTTCTGGGCCACCTGGGCACACTGCTGGCTCATGTTCAACCAGCTGTCCACCAGCACTCCCAGGTCCCTCTCTGCCAGGCTGCTCTCCAGCCACTCTTCCCCCAGCCTGAAGCTCTGCAGGGGGTTATTGTGGCCAAAGTGCAGGACCCTGCACTTGGTCTTGTTGAATTTCATGCCATTGGCCTCGGCCCACCAACCCAGCCTGTCCAGGTCCTCCTGCAGCTTCTTCCTCCCCCCCAGCAGATCGACACCACCCCCCAGCTTGGTGTCATCTGTGAACTTACTGAGGGTGGACTCAATCCCCACATCCATGTTGTCAGTTAGGATGTTGAACATTATGTTAACTTTCTTCAGTAGTTTAAACTATAAGGACTGTTCATAAGACCAAAAAGACATGGAGGCAGAATTACAAACCTGGGACAAACCCATGGCACCCACATCACTGGGGACCTGTGACTTGGCATGTGAGCAAGAACCAGTGAAGTGTTTCATAGCCCATGAGAATAGGTGGAAGTAAATGGTAGTAATATACACCTCATTAATTGGGGTCTGAAAACCTGAGAAGTCTTTCTCTGTCATCTCCTGCTGTCAGGCGTTGAGTGGGTTGAGTCTGCAGGGAGGAGAAGTCTCTCCCAGTGACAGTGTTCACTCACTCCCTTCCATGGCACCATGAGAGACCATTTTTAGTCACTGTGAAGGTGCTGTAACTCACACCATGTGCTGCTCTGTGAGACAGGCTGAGAAGTCTGTCTCACACATGCCAGGAGATCTTTCTGGTTGCTGATGCAGCTTATTTATTTATTTCCTAACGGTTGCTGTTGGTTGCAGTTACTACCTTCCTTTACCACTGTTAGCAGCACGTTGTTTAGAAAAATTCCATGAACTTCCAGAGTGCTTTATACAGTTGCAGAATTTAAGGAGCTCCCTCTACCTCTTGAACAAATGAAACCCTCCTTGTGGTAAGGTTGATTTAATCTGATTTCAGTCTTGAAGATCACTGGAAGGCTCCTGTAGAGGTCATTATGTCCCTTGTAAGGCTGCAGATCCTCTTCCTTGCTGCAACATAGGAGTACCATCTCTGAATAGGTGCTCTTTGGGGTTTTTTTATGCATTTTTCTTTGACTTGTGAGACTTCATCTTTCTGAACTGCAGAACAAATACAGATTGGATTTGCAAGATATGGGCACGTGGAATACATGATTGTATCCTCTATTTCAGTAATATATTTTGATCATGGAACTAGGGCTTATATGCATTCTACAAGTATCACTGGCATAGCCAAGTGTCATCTTGCTTGCAAGCAGAGGGACAAATTGAATGGAGGTATCTGGCTTGGAGGCAGGGAAGGGCTGTTTTGTTGGGTTTTTTTTCAATCCAGGCCACAGATAAGATACTTCTGAGGAAGATCTTTTCAGTCCTCAATTAGAGAAGATGTTTCTTAGGGCTGGGACAGCATTCTTAAAAAGCCTGGCTGCTACTTCTGTTCCTAATGGATAGATCTATGCTTTCATTATTTCTGGCTCTGGGCTTCCTAAGAATTTGATAAATGTGTTGTCTTACTCAGAAGTATCCATCATGATGCCTTACAGTATTACTAAGTTAGTGGAGCCATCAGATTTGCTTTTTGCTTCAGTTTTTGGCTTTTGTCTAAATGGTTGTTTTGCAGGATGTAAGGAGTGCTGTGGAACTACTGTTGTGGTGACTGTTGCACTTTTTGGGCTGTGGCTTAGCAGGAAAATAGAGGAGAGCTGCCTTTGTGCCTCTGCTATGAGAGTTCTGTTCTCCTTCACATCTGGAGTGCTAGGCATCTTCAGCTGCAAAGAACTGAGGCCAATGAAAGCTTTTTTTTGTTTTCTGCACAGGAATAGATGTTTTACTCTACAAAACAGTCCTGCAGCTTGATGCCAAGGATGCTCAAGCTCCCTAGTGCTAATAAATACTTTATAGTTTGTCTCTTCTTGATAGTAACTAACTTGTGTGCATCAGAAGGGGTTAAGAATTTTGCCCCTTCTAACTCCATGCAGTCTTTAGCTAGAAAAAGTCTAAAGACCTTTGGATAAAACCAAGGGAATTGCTTTTTAAGAAGGAGATGCCTTGTTGCTTGGTGATCCAGCAAAGAATATTTCTAAATGTGGCTTAGACATCTTGACACATATCATGTACATGTCAGGGATTTGCAAACTTGTGGCTGCATCTGCTTCAAAAAATGTGACATGACTACAGAGCTAAAGAGGGAGGAGCTAGAATCCTTTCCCATATTTTCATGAGCAAATCCAGAACATCTTGTGCTGTTGGAGCAGGCAGCAGGAGCATGAAGCTCTGTACAAATCCCAGTGTCTCTTTCCTTTGCCCAATCTGGCTCTTCCAGCATGACCCTGCTGGGTCAGAAGCTGTGGCCCAATCCATCATCTGAGCTCAGGCTCACATTTAATATCTTATGTTCCTGGCATTACTCAGACAGGCTGGAACAAAACTTTTCTCTGGAGGAAAAATTGTCTTTTTGTCTCTACAGAATTTTCAGAGACAAATGAGGCACCACACAATGTTCTAGGCTGAAGGATGCCTTTCACAGAGTGTTATTTGTTGACTTGTGAGCAATCTCCAGATTCAGACAGCTCTTAAACAGCTGTCCATGGGTGGTCAGGGAGCTCTGCAGTCAGTTACTGTAGTGAGGTGTCCTGCCAGCTCTGCTGCAGGCTACATTTTACTGCAGGGTGTTGGTGTTGGAAGGAGGGTTGGGTGGGTGGTGGTGTTCCAGCTAACAATGTGCTGTGGGACTCTCAGAAATTGAACTAAATTGTATTACCTAATGGATGTGTGCTTTGGTGGCTCCATAACTGATTTTGTTGGGTGTTTGTTTTCAGTGGCTGGCAAATGTGTATCAGTCTCAGCAAATGATGGTTGGAGCAGAGATGTGTTACAGGAGGAGTCTGCAGTTGGCGTCGCAGCAGGGCAGCTGGAGTGGGAAGTTATCCAGTCTGCTCAGGCTAGCTATGCTTGCCCTGGAAATCTGCATGGTAGGATAATCAAAATCACCTAACTGCAAGTTTTTAGCTGGAGTTCATGGGATGCAGGGCTTCTGCAGCCTTTAAATAAAGCCCCTGTTTAAATGACTTTGCATTTTATGCATGACAACTAAAGGATGAGACTGAAGGGGTGGTGGACTGTTTTTTGAATGTCTCTTTGTATGATAGGTTGCTGTGAAATAACCACATAGAACCACTGTGTACATAAAGAGGCTAACTTAGTCAATAAGACTTAATTTCTCTAAGATTCACTTTGATCATCCAAATGGGACATACCCTTCAAGTCTCTTTTGTTCAGACAACTGCCTTACTAAACATTTTTCCCATACTGGTAGCTGGAGACTTTGGTCAAGTTTCAAGTAACTTTTATCCTGTGTGGTCATTTCTAGATGTAGTGCCTTGCCTTGAAGTATAAAGACAATGTAAGGGGAGTGTACCTTGTGTTTTAAAGAAAATAATTCTACTCCTTGCACTGAGGGGCCAGGTGAACATAACTTGTGAGTGTCTGTTCCCTTTAAGCATTGTCACTTAGAAAAACCTGAAGTGCACAACCAGGCTTCCTGACAGCCTGGTGTAAGAGGTAGAGACTGCTGTGGTGTGTGCTTTCCCATGTGTTTTAACAGATGCTGGGGCTAACAGCCATAATGAAAATCAGACAAACCAACCCCATATATCCCCAGTGCTGATGTAAGAAAGTTTTACCAAGGCTGATGCTGCAAAGCTGTTGCTTCTGGTGGGAAAGGAGAATCCCCCTCAGTCTAGACAAGTTTCTTCCTCACAAGCCATGTGCTTCGGTGGCAGAATTTGTCAAGTGACAGGATTTTTCCTTCCATGATTCTTCTGTCTGTTTTCTAGTGGTCTGCTCCCTGTTTCTGATAACTCCTAAGGGTCTCCACAGGTTGCAAGATACCCTCTGGCTTAATGAATCCTACTTCAAATGCTGACCTGAGTTGCCAGAGAATATAGAAGACCTTATGTAAAAATTTAATTAGCGTGACATTTGTTATCTCTGCTTTTTTGTGTGAGTAGGGCAGCTGATCAGTGGATTGCTGTTCAGCCTCTCTGGTCTGCAGTGCTGTAATGAAGTGTGCAAAAGCCTGGTGAAAACCTTGCTCAGATCCAAGAAAGCTATGTGTTTGAAAATTGCTTGTCTGGCAATTATGTGTCCAAATGAAAATCTGTGCTCCCCTTCAAGTGCAATAATTGAAATGCTATCCAGACACAATGAGGATAACAAGACTTTCTTTAGTCCAAAAGATCCAAGGATTTGCTCAATAGTTGCTGTATTACATAATTACCATCTTGCAGTTGGTTTTTACTTCTGGTAAAAGATGCTGTAAATTCTGGGGGTAAATTCTACATTCCAGAATAGTCTTCTATGTGGAATGAAAATGTACAAGGTGAAGAGCAAGCAGGAGTTTGTGATTAAACCATTACCAGAACATGTATGGAACAAATGAAAAGATTCTTTGCATAAACAAGCAAGTGGAATCTTGGCAAGGCTGGTCCTAGAATATTGAAAGTGACTTTTCCAGGCTTTTCTAACCATGGTTTGTTGGTTTGTGGTGGTGTTTTTTGTTTTTTTTTAAAGAAATCTCTTTCTAACCTGTCAAATAAGTTTTATAACTTAGAGCAGCTTGAATTAAACTTGCAGTCTAGGGAGCTGCAAACAAAAAATTATTTATCTTACACAATACAATAAAGTCCTTAGGTTTTTTTTTTCTTGATTTCTTTTATCATAGGCTAATGTCTCAAATGAGCACTGGCCATCCTTGGTTCAGGAGGCAACAACTGAAGCTTTGAAACTTTCTTCTTGCCCCGTGGCAGCTCTCCTGCAAGCACTGCTTCAGTATCATCACAGAATGGGAGCAAGGTAGGGGTGATCCCTTCAGTGTAAGGGGAACACACTGCCTAAAAGCACAGGCAGTCGTCCAGCCCTGATCTAACTCCACAAACTAAAAGAAAATTGAAAATAGGAATTCATTCTTGTGGTATGGCAGTTAACCCCCATCCCATCTCTCCCTTTTAAGTGTGGGGGGCAGGAAGCAGCAGAGTGTTCCTCCTTTTCTCAAAAAAAACCCCATATGTGACCTTCAATACAAAAAGAACAACAGCTGTAAGGCAACTTTTATTTTAATAGCATGTTACCTAAATAAATGAATCAGGAAGACCGTAGATTTCTCATAGCTCTTGTTAAATAGCACAGTGGAAACTGCCTTCTCTACTGCTGGGATTCATTTTGGTCCTAAATTGGGCTCACAGCCAAAGTTCATATCCATTCCCCAACAACCAGGTGCTCATGGTGGCTTTTTGAGGGAGGGGAAGAAGTTCTGGAGGATGGGGCTTGGAAGCCTCCTGCTTTGAGTTTGGTTGTTAAGTCTAGTTTGTCTTTTGCTGAGTTGGAGTATTCTTGATGTTTTTGTCCAATAACTTCACCTGGTTTTGTAGATATTTCTAACAAACCGTCGTACTTTGTGGGTTTTTAAGAAGGTGACAGGCAGCCTAATGTGGTTGTGATGGTTGTTGATTATAACAAAATTGGACTGAAAACGTGTTTAATCAATTAATATCAGTCTTATTACAATGTCAGGTATTAATTTACATGAACAGTAAGATATATCACAAGATCTAATTGATCTGCCTAGGTGTTCCAAAATCCTGAAACAAGAAATTAATCTTCACTATCAACAGCAAACAAAAACCAGATGTGACCACTCACCAGCCTGTTAAATCACAATGTGCTGGAAAATCACAAAATTCTTCAAAGAAAAGCCAAAGGTGACGGAACACCAGTAGATTAATATGATAGCCCTAAACTTAATTGCCAGTTTTTACCAGATTTCTAATGATGTGGTGAATTTGAAAATACCTGGGGTGGCATTGGAAGGTGACATCAGGCAAACAGAATTTTAGACTTTGTGGGGTCTTTTCCCATTTCCTTCTCTTCTGCAGTTTCACATCTTGCCTCTGTCTTTGCAGGAACTGTGGTACCTTTTGTGAGTGCCTGGATTAAATGTATTTGTGTATAATACTAAATTCTGTTAGAATTGTTAAGATTTATTGTAATACCTGCTTGTCTCAGGTGCACTGTTCTCCAAAATACTTATTTCATGGCCTTTGAACAGGAGAGAGTACCAAATCACATTGTGCTGAGTTCACAGACAGCATGTTCATCACCTTGTTGCAGCAGTCATAAGAACTGCTGTGTCAGTCTAATTTGGGTTACTTGCTAGTTAAAGCACCAACTGGAGTGTAATATGCAAATATGCAAAATATGCAAATATGCAAAAGAATGGTTGTAGTTGTCCTTGGCATTCTAGATCACAGAGTCACACACTGGTTTGGGTTGGAAGGGACCTTAAGGATCATCCAGTTCCAACCCCCCTGCCACGAGCAGGGACACCTCCCACCAGACCAGGTTGCTCCAAGCCCCATCCAACCTGCCCTTCAACACTGCCAGGGATGGGGCAGCCACAGCTTCTCTGGGCAGCCTGGGCCAGGCTCTCACCACCCTCACAGCACAGAATTTCCTCCTAATGTCTTAAGCTAAATCTACCCTGAAACAAAGGAAGGTGCAGCTCTGCTCCCTCACTTCACCTTGGGTGGTATGGAAATAGGGACCTTCCCTTAATTACTCCTGATCACTGTCCCTTGCAGTGGGACATTGGTGTGTGACATGCAAGCTATTCAGTGGCATTTTGCTTGGATGATGTTTTGGTTCTGCTTCCAGGGAGACCCGTCGGATGCTGGAGAGAGTGGTGTATCAGCCAGGGCATCCAGAGACCATCGTGTCAGTGGCACGCTGGTACCTCCTGCAACATCTGCATGCCAAAGATGATCCTGAATTAATAGATGTAAGACAGTCTGTTTTATATAGGGATTAAATCTATTTACATTCAATATTTTGCTTGCAACGTGGAAGTGGGGTAGAGGGAGGCTATGGATATGCTGGCTTGCCTGCTCTAGAGGTTTCAGTTTTTAAGGATTCTATACTGACAAAACACCCCAGTTTTCAAAATGGCATCCAGTTTGTTTGAAAGTCTTCCATTCCTCCATGCAATTCTAATGAAAACTTAACAGCAAAATGTCTCTGTAATCCAAACTGCCAAGAATTCTACTACTGACTGCTCAGTAGACAGAGTCCTAGAATGGCAAAGGTTGGAAGGGACCTTAAAGATCATCAGGTTCCAACCCCCTGCTATGAGCAGGGACACCTCCCACCACACCAGGCTGCACAAACCTCATCCAACCTGACCTTGAACACCTCCAGGGAGGGGGCAGCCACAGCCTCCCTGGGCAACCTGTGCCAGTGCCTTCCTACCCATTTTATCAGGATTTTATCACAACCATTTTATTAGAATTTTAGCAGAACACATTAATGCACTGAAAACGTTTGTTCCCTCTAGCCTGAGTGGAACAGTGTGGTGTCCTTGACCCAAAAGATCTGAACAACAGGGTGCTGTACTTCTTGTACTTAAGGTTTTTATTGTGCCTGTATTGGTACATTATTTTCAGTACATGTTAAATGGTACATTAATTTCTGTTGATAATATGTCTGAAATGGATTTGGTTAAACTCACAAATCCACACATCTCTTAGATGGGATGCAAAGGGGGGTAGCTCATTTTGTCTAGTAATTGGAGTCCCTTTGCTACTCAGACTCTGATCACACCCTCCTAATCATGTCCCCACTGCTGCCACTGGCACAGGGAGCTCTTTTGGCCAGATGAGCAGCTGCTCCCTGGTGAAGGGTTGAATCCATAACAAAGTACATTTGGAGGTTCAGCACATCCCAGCAGCCCAGCCTTGACAAAAAAACACACAGATTCATAAAAAAGCTAGAATTAATGAGTTCAGATGATCCTGGTATGATCTCATTGCACTTGGCTTCTGTGAAGTCACCTGTACTCCCTACCAATGGGTACAGTAAAATAATGGCTGAAGATTTTCTTGATTCTACTTAACTGTTTTTCCTTTTTAATATGCATAATGTGATTGGATTACAAGAGAAGTTCCAGAAGCCTCTGAACACCTGTGAACATTAGGCTGCCACAGGAGCTTTTATAACTAGAAAAGCTGCAACTGGGAGATGTGGAGAGTAAACAAAGGAAGGGTAAATTTAAATGGGGGAGGCAAGAGGGATACATAGGCAGCTTTGTTTAGGTAGCTGCAGGGAATGTTCCTTTTTGGCAAATACAGAGTTATGCAGATTTACAAGCAGGAGGCAGGGAGGTGGGTCTGATCTAGCTCTGCTTGTTTCCTTTCCAGCAGGTGACTGACTTGTCACACTTGGTCTCAGCCTCAAGTGACAGATGATGCTGCTGGAGTGCATTGCACGTGACTTCAGGTTTAGCAAGTCACTGCAGGGTGGGGTTTTTAAGTGCCTGGTGTTTTAAGGAAGCTGATGATGTGTGATGTGTCATATCTCCTATCTGGGCTTATGGGCTACTTAACAGCTTAAGATAAAGATGCATTTGAGATTGCTAGTAAAATACTAACATTAAAATTATTAAATTCTCAGTTTTTTTCATGATTTGTTTTTCTCTGCAGGTGCTTATACAAAATGCCAAAGCTAATGGGGATGTTAGAACTCTGGAACTAAATGAGAAATTGTCAGCAAGTGCCTAGTATGAACTATCTCAAGGGAAAAATCTTCATGCAACTTAATCAGTCCATCTTCCAGGAGCATATGTGGTCTGGGGATCTTAATTTGTTTGTGTCTGGCCTTTTTTTTTTAGTTGTTATTGTTGCATCAATTGCAGCTTTGTCTTTAGTTTTACTTGAACAGAAGTAGGTTATTGTTGACGTGGGCTCCACCCTAGAAATACTCTTCATTTGAAAGGAAAACCCTGTGTTTTTCTCTTGTTTTCCTCATTTCAACTTCAGTGGTATTTGCAGTGGCGAGTGCTTGTCTGTGTTTCTCCTTGGCACACACAGAAGTTCAGTGCTGACTGCATGGGCAGTGATGCAAGGTTCTCTTGGCACAAAATCTCACTATTTAAGTGGCAGCAAACTTATCTTCCCTCCCAGATACTGTAAAACATTCACAGAGATAAAATGCTTGTATTCCTCTGATAAATGTCATTTGCAGTTGAGCCCAAATCCACTTGGAACTTCATGTGTGGTGTCAGTTTATACTTTTTAATTTTTTTTTCTTCTTTTTTAGCTAGTCTTCATTACAGCAGCATATACTCTTGACTGCAGGCTTCACTAAACATTCCCATCAAGCAAAGCTTGTGATCATCAGGGACAGGGTCATATTTATAAATGTGTATAACAGGCTCTATTTATGTCTTGGTAATTCTGTTGGTGACTGTTTAATTGGATGAGTCATGACAGTGGCTCCTAAGACATGATGTTATTTGCCTTTATGTACATGAAAATAAAAAATAACAAAGCAATGATTCTAAGCTGTTGGTGTTCTCATAGGGGTTTTCAAGCTGTTGATGAGAGTCACCTGGTGTGAAGTTAAAGTTACTCACTGTCCATCCAAGCCTTGTGATGGCTCCAATGATCCCACGTTACTGAGAAGAAAGGGCAGTTCCCAGGTGTGCAGAGGGACTGCATTGGACACACGGTGAGGTTTGGAAACACTTGTCTCTGGCTCAAAGGAAGCAGGATGCTGAGCTGGGGTGTATGGGATGTGCACCTGCAACCAGCCCTGCACAGCAAGCTTTGGAAAGCAGAGACTTACTGAACTGTTCTGGTTGGAAAAGATCCTTAAGATCATCTATTCAGGCTGTTCCCCCAGCCCTGCCAAGGCCACCACTGACCCGTGTCCCTCAGCACCACATCTACACAGCTTGGAAACCCCTCCAGGGATGGGGACTCCAGCCCTGCCCTGGGCAGCCTGGGCCAGGGCCTGACAACCCTTTGGGGAAGAAATTGTTCCCAACCTAAACCTCCCTGGCATGACTTGAGGCCATTTCCACTTGTCCTGTTGCTTGTTCCTTGGGAGAAGAGACTGACCTCCCAGGCTCCAACCTCCTCTGAGGGAGCTGTAGGGAAGGAGAAGCAGGTGAGAGCCACAAGTGTGCCACGGCCATTTTTGAGGGGAACACTTGGCTCAGTAGGCCAGGGGTTTGACTCTGTGGAGGGGAGTAGAAACTTCTCTGAATGGCAAGAATCCCTCCTTGTCTCCCACACTTTTGTTCTCCCATCCATCGCATATCTTCCTTAAAAAGATCCTTTTTGGTAAATTTAGATTGATTGTGGTTCCCTTCACAGCCTGCTGTCACCTACTCTTGAACTGTCAGTAGCTGCACATACTGAGAGGGAGTGTTGAAAAGCCAGACTCGTGACTCTCAAGTCTAGCTTGTAACTGTTCTTAGCTTGCTGCTATTAAAAGCCTAGAAGAGTTGTTGCAGCCTACAGTTGGTATCTTGGGGGGGTCTTGGTGTTTGTGCCTCCCCTCTGGTGGTGGGACAGCCACCATGGCCAACCTGGTGACAACACAGGCATGACATGCACCAGGCAGAGAGCTGCTCCCTGAGCTTTGGCCTGTGCTTTGTCCAGCACTGAACCTTCACCACTTCTGAACACACAGTAGAATAAACAGGTAACAACAGGCCAGGGAAACCAGCTACATAACCATCAACTGGGAGTGTTCTGTATTAGAAAACAAAAAAAAAAACCAGGTGGTTTTTTTTTTCCTCTTCAGAAGACCATGAAGTTGCTTTTAGTGTGATTGGTGATGAGCTCCTTGAACAAGGAAATTATACAGCCCAGAGTTGTACTGCATGCCCTGTAGGAAAAATAACAAACACCCCACATGGCTTTTCCACCCATGTGGTGCAAAGTGCTCAGGTGACATGAGTTTTAATTGAAGCTGCTACAAGATTCAACAATATGAGGTAAAAATCCTGCTCTCCTCGTTTTCAAACAGTGTGTGGCCTCTACAAAATCAGCACTTGTGGAAGTCACTTGCTTGTAAATTCATGTGAGATGCCCCATATTTTATGTAGGGATAATAAGGCAGGGTCCTGTACAAAGGCACATGAGCATCACCGAGCTGGGGAACAGGGAGCTGTTCATGGACTTCACTGGGAAGTCCTGTCTTGGGCAGCCATTACTGGGAGGGGGAAAACAAACATTCCCCAGCTGTAATTTCTCCTTGTTTCAGGTATGAAGGATTTTATGTGCTCCTTACATCTCCTTTTGTACAAATGTAAGACAACAGCTTCTTTTCTGATTATTTGGGCCATGCAAGTTCATCTCGTTCCCTGTGTTTCCCAATAATTGCTGGATTGGATTTCTACTCAACTGCTGAGCTCTCAAAACAGTATCACAAAGTGCAGTGGGAAATTCCATTACTTTAGGTAGTATTCCTAACCTTAGAGTTTAACAAAACACAGATGTATACTTCTCTCTGCCCAGTACTTTTGTTTGATACCTTCATATTTAAAAACAAACTTGTTAATAGCTTGAAAACCCTGGAGAACTATTTTAATGCTGCACAAATGCACCACTGCAAGGAAAAGTACATTCCTAATCCTGCAGCCCAGGTGAACATCATTTTGAGTTTGGCCACAGTGTGGGGTGATAAATATTGACATAAATCCTGTATTCAGTGAAGTCACTGACCAATAGCAGTGTTCCAAATGGAAATTCCTTTGTGATCTGACTTTATAAGTAGGCCCTCAAGCCCTTCCAGAATAGAAATCAGTGGGAAGGATGGAAGGAGAGGGAGGGAGGGAAGGAAGAGAGGGAGGGAGGGAAGGGAGGGAAGGAAGAGAGGGAGGGAGGGAAGGGAGGGAGGGAAGGGAGGGAGGGAGGGAAGGAAGAGAGGGAGGGAGGAAGGGATTGTCTTGGCTTTTTTAGTTCCTTTTGGTTGCTTGCTTTTTTGACACCATGCACTTTTTAGAAAGACATTCACAAATAACCTTGTGTTTCAGCTTTTTGCTGTTCCTCAGTGTACTGAGATTGCAGCACCCAGGGTCCTTGGTGGTGAGGCAGGTACACCCAGCCATGCTGACTGCTGCTTCTACCACTATTTTTTTTTCAGTCAAACACAGAGGATGAGAAATAAACTTCCTTAATAATGTGCCAGCTAATAATTAAATTCATTTTTGTCACATTTACACAGTTTATTAGATACTTTTAATGATTCAGCAACTTCTTACAACCAGTCCAAGTCCTGGATCAGTAGATAATCTGATACCAGTTTCCATAATGCTGTTACTACATACACTGTGTGGAGCTGGAGGAATTTACTAGGCCTGATCTCAGTAGTTGCACCAATCTAAAACCATGTAGCTTATGGCAGGACTTAATAACTAGGTACTTGTTTTTTAAAGATCCTTTAAAAATGATGAATAAGTCTGCATGAAATTTACTTGTAAAATGTTAAGTCTTAAAGTTCAGCTTTTCTTCTACAGTGAAATTGGTGTGAAAATGAATGTTGGTGTTACAGAGTGGTTATTTTTGTGGCTGCACAATATCATGACTAGCAATAACATCCTGCAGGGAGAGGGGAAGCAGTATCAGCTGTGTCTGTAGGCTATTCCTTTCTCTAAGTTGGTCCTGCTTCTTGCTGGAGAGAGCACCTGCAAGAGTGGACAAGGCTTGATCCTGGTGTTCAGTCTTCTGGGAGGTCAATTTTGTTGGATCTTACTCAAGTCTTTCTAAATTTTCTTTTTTCAAGTTTCAGCGTCGTGTTCTGTATTTGTTTGAGCAGCTCCAGAGACTCGAGAATGGATTGAAATCCTGGTAGAAGAACAGGAGCACTTAATGATATGGTGATTGTTTTCAATATATTAAAAGTTTCTTCTTTTTTTGCAAAAGTTTCTGACCCACGTTTAGTACAGAGCACATTAAATCCATTCCATGTCCTCATTTTATTGAATACCATAGACATGCATTAGCAGATGGGGTTGCAAGCTACCTGCTATAGAAATCATCTCTTCCAATACTTTGGACAATGCCAAGCATGATTACACATAGCAGAAAACTGCAGTTGTCATCAGAGTCGTGGTGTGGAGGAAAGAATATACTGTCTGCCTTGAAAGGCAAGGGGTTTGTTCAGCCCTAAAGCAGATCATTCTTTCTTTGGGCATTGGGGCTTTTTGTTTGGCTTGCATTTTTTTAGTCCTCAGTCCTTATTTTGAATCAAAGGATCACAGAACCATAAACTGGTTTGAGTTGGAAGGGACTTTAAAGATCATCCAGTTCCAACCCCCTGCCATGGGCAGGGACACCTCCCACCAGACCAGGTTGCTCCAAGCCCCATCCAACCTGCCCTTCAACACTGCCAGGGATGGGGCAGCCACAGCTTCTCTGGGCAGCCTGGGCCAGGTTCTCACCACCCTCACAGCACAGAATTTCTCCCTCAGATGTCATCTAAGTCTACAACTCCCTGTTCCCATTGGATACTGGCACTGTTGCTCTGCAGCCTCCCTGCCAGGCAGCAGGGCTGGTGCCACGGGTCTCCCAGAGCTGCAGCAACTGTAAATAAGAATTACACTTCCTCAGAGCTGGATGCTGCTTTGTTGTGTGCTTCAGGGAGAATGGGAGTTCAGCTTCACCAGCCAGCTGTCTGTGCATGTGTATGTATGTGTATAAAAAGAGAGAGCTGGGAGTGTGCAGGCACACTCTTTTCCAAAAGCAGAGCTACAGAGCTCCTTTTTTAACTCCTGTACAGTCAAATATTGCCAATAAAGACTGGAAAAGCAGAATTGTGATCTGCTGTTACCTGGCTGTTTCCAGATTGCACTGATAACTTTCAAATTACAGCTCTCTACATTTGTCCAGTGTGTCACATACGTGTTCACTTTTTAGCAAGCAAAAAGCCTAACTGGATTAAAATTAAGTCTCTTCCCCCCTTTTTTTTCTCTTCAGTGCTTATTGTAACATGGCAGCCAATTACATGATTTTTCCTTTTGAAATGGGTGTTCAATATGGGTTAATTTTGTCACTGCTACACTTCAGTAGTGTTCAACCAAACCATTTAGGATGGTAAGTTTTATAAATTCCAGACACATCTCTGATTTCCAAGACGCCAGTCTGTGCTGAAGCACTAACATATGCTGAGACAGCCCAGAGGCTGCCCCTCTGCCCTTCATGCTGCTCCACATCTCATCAGTGGCCTCTTTTCCCCCTTTTTTGGAGGTCAGCCTGTGTCTGAAGACTGCCATGGGAAAGAGCAATCCTCAGACCTGAGTTTGAACAGAAGGATGGCCAAAGGTTGGTATAAATGGGTCTCTTGTGTTAATTTCTGCAGGCAGGAACTTGATGTTAAGAACTCCCTCTTTTCAGTCACAATACTATATTCTGAGATTTCTTTGCCATGTCTCTCTCTGAGATGCTGTCTCATGCTCCCTCAGATGGTCTTGGGGACAGCCAAGCCTTCCTGTGTCAAGCTGCACAAAGACTTCAGCTCATTTAGAGCTTGGCTGGCTTCAGCCAAGGAGCAGGGCTTGTAGCCAGGCTGCAGACAATGAAGGAATTGGGGCTGCAGATAATGAAGGAATTGGAGCTGCAGTAAAGAGATGGGGTCCTGGATCACAGACAGCTTTGAGGATGAGAACCAGACACTCGAGTTTCAAGTGAGAACATGTAAGATGTGAAGCCCTTGTGTCATGATTTCCAGCCATCTGTTCCCTTGGAGAGAGGGCTGAGGATCTATTGCTTTTATTACCTGATGTGCCCGTTGTGTTACCATGAGAAGGTGCAGGCACAGGGTATTGCAAGAGGTTTGGTTTGAGTGACACAGCACAGAGCACAGTGGGCAGAATCTTGCTTGTGGAGGCCATGGGCTCATGCATGAACGAGGCTGGAGCCAAGGCCTTGTGGCCAGAGCCTGGATCAGCAAAACCAGAGGAGGAGTTTGCTCCTGCTGAAAACACTGGCTTTTCCCCCCACCCTTCCTTAATTATTAAGCATCATTAGCCTGCAAGGAACCAATCATCACATGACTTGTTACCTAGTCCTACCTTTTCAATAGGTATAAAATCATCCTTTAGAGTCCTCTATTTGGGGAAGGAAGAAAATTCCATCTATCTGAATGGGCTGACAGCCCTGAATCCCTCTTTCACCCCCAACCAGCGCTGCCTCTTTGGTCAGATGCACCAAATGCACCTCTCACTCTGTCAGATGTTTACTTGGGAATCATAGAATCATAGAATCATAGGGGTTGGAAGGGACCTCGAAAGATCATCTAGTCCAACCCCCCTGCCAGGCAGGGTCACCTAAAGCACATCACACAGTAACTTGTCCAGGTGGGTTTTGAATGTCTCCAGTGAAGGAGACTCCACAACCTCTCTGGGCAGCCTGTTCCAGTGCTAATCACTATCTGGAGCTCAAATCTGTGCAGTAGCTGCCTTTACCAGTGGCAGTTCTGAACCTGTTGTATCTGTTGCCTTAACAAATTCTCTTTCCATACAACTTTGCTTATCTGTGCCAGGGCAGGCCCTTGGTGGGGGCGCTGGAACAGGCAACGTTGACCATGTGTTCAACCTTGTGGGGCTGTCTCAGTGAGAGTCCTCCTGGGGCTCTGAGCAGGCACACTTTGACTCTAAGAGGTGACTGCACACACATAATCCTTTGGACAGAAATCAGTGACCAAGCCTGGGACTAGGAGTGGATCCAGTGGCTCCCAGACTCATCTGAGAAGGAATTCAGAAAGCAAGGGGTCTGGGCTGACCCTCAGGACTCCACAGGAGGGCCTTCCCCAGCCACCTGGCAGACTCACACCCTTTGACATGGAACTTGTGCCTCGCAGTGAGGGGTAAGTGACCTTGCCAACAGCAGAAATAGGTGCTCCAAAAAATCTGGACAGCAGGTTGTGAAATTGCCTTTTAGATTATCTTACCTGGAGACTTTCAGGAAGAGAAAGCAACCTGTGTGCAGGTGTTGTGCTGGCTGTTTGCAAAGAGAAGCTGGCCAACACATGCACCTCTGTGTGTGAGGTTTGGGAGAGAGAAATAGTCATTTTAGTGTCTGTCTGCCTTTACTGGAAAGTATTTTCTGAAGCAGCAAGTTACTGCAGAAAATTATTTTTTAAACAAATTGGATGAAAGCCCATCCTCACCTGATCTGTATTCGTTCTGGATTTCCTCAAGCTCCTTCCAGATCAGTCTTTCAAATCTGGTGATTCTTGAATGCAGGCTTTTTTCATCACTTTTCATCTGCTTCAGCTGCTTTTCAAGTTTCTGTGGTTTGTCCATTTGTTCTATCTTTAGTGACAGAAGCAGGAGCTTTTCTTCTACTCTCTTTTCTGCTCTTTCCTTTAAATACATAGCACAGGTAAGACATTTTAAATATTCCCACATTAACCTGCCTCCTGCCGTTGTCCAGCTTCCTAAGATCTCATCTCCAGCTCCCCTCTTCCAGCTGGAAACCCTTCCTCCTCCTCCCATCCCTCCCTGCCCTTGTCCAAAGCCCCTCCCCAGCTTTCCTGGAGCCCCTTCAGGCACTGGAAGGTGCTCTAAGGTCTCCCTGGAGCCTTCTCTTCTCCAGGCTGAACACCCCCAACTCTCCCAGCCTGTCTCCAGAGCAGAGCTGCTCCAGCCCTCCCATCATCTCTGTGGCCTCCTCTGGACTCTCTCCAACAGCTCCATGTCCTTCTTGTGTTGGGGACCCCAGCCTGGCCCCAGCCCTGCAGGGGGGTCTCAGCAGAGTAGAAGACATCCAGAGCACTTCCAGCTGCTCTGAGCACTGTGTGTGCCTGCCTGTGCATGTACAAGTATGTGAAAACACAAATGTGGTCCTTATTTAACCAACTTAAGAGTGGCTTTAAAAAGGTACTAGCAGAGGGAGGGAATTTAAGATGTAGCTTTGAGATAGGGGCTGGCACATCAAAATTGTTTTTGTTATCTTTCTGACTGCACTAAGTGTTGGTTTCTTGAGTATGAGAGACTGTCCTTGGGCAGGATAAATGGAGACTGAAGTTCAGAAGCATTTTAGTTCCAAGCAACTTATGAGTCTGGTCTTTGGTCAGCACCCTCTCTTCCTGGCACAGTGGTGGTGTGTCAACCACTTTTCAACTCTGAAGCAGAGTGGACTGCAGACAGCAAAGGAGGGAAAGCCTTGGGAGCTGTGAAGAAATTAATGACATGGCTTTGGTCCTGCACGAAACACTAACTGCTGCTGTGGAACCAAAACACACCGTGGGGTGGTGGGGGCTTGTTTGGATTTAAAAATGGGCAGAATTTGCACAGATGATCTCTTCCTCTTCATTGTCAACAAATGAAATTGGGTGGTGCTGGATGGTGGCACCAGTGGTTGCCCTGGGACTGGAGAATGTCACTGCTGGGTACATTGGGGTCACCCGGGTGTGAAGGGGTGCTGTAATTGGGGATTTGCTTCATTTCCCAGGATATCCATGATATTGGATGATCTGCATCCTTGGAGATACTTAAAACTCACTAGGACGAAACCCATGCCCAGACTTTGTTGTTGGCCCTGTTTTAGTGAGGGGTTGAACCTTGGGACTCCCAGATATCCCTTCCAAAATACAAATATATGATTTTTGTAACTCATTGTTTTTCTGGCCGTGTCCTGAGGCATCTGGTTTTGTGTTAGACCTGGGGTTTTTGTGTGTGTGCTTGGTACCTGCTGGGGTGAGGGTGATGGGAGTGGTGCTTCTCACTCCCAGTCCTAGGGGTCTGGAGGCCACCCCAATGCCATGGGCTGCCAGCCTGGAAACCCTTACCAGTCCCTCCTTCAGCAAGTTAAGCAGCTGCTGCCTGTGCTGGGCTTGGTCTTCCTCAGTCCGTGTCAACCACACTTCTGTCCACCTCCGATGAGTCTGCAGCTGATCCCTGAAGTCACTTAGAGCACTTGTCAACCTAAAATTATGATTCTTTCTTTAAGTAACAGGACTAAGGTCTAGTCAGTGTTACGGGGGAGTCTTGAGTCACTTGAGTAAATTGTTTAAATTACTCCAAATCTGCTCAAGAGCTTCCTAAGAAGCCCTAAGCTCAATTATTTCATTGATCCTTAACTTAAAGGTTGTACCTACATGCCAAAATGTGGTTTCTGTAGTGTGGTGTACTTTAGGAAAATATCTGAGGGCTGGAAAAAATGTTAATTTTCCATTTGAATTAAGTCTGTTGGGAGGGGATGAAGAAACTGCAGTATCCCATTGAACATGGACTGGGCTGCTGGGAATGAGGGAGAGCAGCAGAACCACCTGTGCTCTGACAATGAAGTCCATCAGGATAAAATAAGTTAATGGCTAAAAGATTACAAACAAAAGGAGAGTGCAGAGTTACCCCTGAGGCAGCAGTTGGATAGGAATGTGAAAGCCCCCCCAGAAGGATGGGAGCAAGAGGAGCCTGGAGGAGACACGGAGGGTGGGAGCAGCTGGTGTCAATGAATGATCCCTGCTGGGATCAAATCTGCAAAATGTCAAGTTAACCAGAACCACAAGGTTTAGGTTTTGCTTTTCTTGGGCTGCAACAGGTTATTGACAACATGAACCACAACCAGACATGAACTTAGGTCCAAGCTGAAGCCACGTATATAAATTCTCACACTTATGCATATGACTCAGCTGTAGGAGTGTCACCAAAATTTTAATGTAATTGTATTAATTTCTAAGATGTGTTTGTATGCAAACTATGATCACTTAACATTTGTTTGGGCCTCAGTTAGGATACAAACCAGCAGGTAAAGAGCAGGATTTATAACTAGGCAATGTTTACAGCACTTCCAATATTTAATACCACTTTTCAAAAGGCTGTTTGAGTTAAAGTGGTTTTTATGGTGATTGATAGCAGCTCTGTATTAGGCTAATGAAGGGATAATTACCATCAGCAGTCACTGTAAATGGGATAAAAAAATTAGTGATAGCAGCAAGTATCTCAGTGATATGTTAGTGCAGTTTTCTGTAGACAGTGCCTCTTCAAGATCCTCTGCAGGAGCAGCCTTTTAGGTCAGTTTGTCACTATTACCCATTTTAGTACCTCTAGTATTCGTTTTTTTCAAGAATAAAAACCTGAAGCATTGAGTTTATGACTTACAGTCCCACCATGCACATATGAACCCGCACACAGGGTTTGCTTCCTGGAGCACTAATCTTTGTTCATGAGAAAAGAACATGATACTGTGATATTACTCTGATGATACAGAGCAGTATCCAAGCTGAGCACGGGAAGAGGAGGCATAACGAGCTGTTCCAGGCTCCAACAGTGAGACATTGGACTGGAATAACAGGGATCACCAGCTGAACCTGGGTCTAGGACAACCCTCTGCCACTAAATCTCCATGGGATATTTCGTCACTTGGACATCTCTACACTGGGACACTCATCTGCCAGTCTAAGGAGA
The DNA here is from genome assembly GCA_020745705.1 of Hemiprocne comata. Classification (NCBI taxonomy): domain Eukaryota; kingdom Metazoa; phylum Chordata; class Aves; order Apodiformes; family Apodidae; genus Hemiprocne; species Hemiprocne comata. Next base: position 1,232,352 of record CM036616.1, read on the forward strand.
GTTGTCCCCGTGGAGGACTGTCCTGGTGTGGAGATGTCCTGGCACTGAGTTGTCCAGCAGAGAGTTGTCCTGGCAGCAAGTTGGCTTCAGCAGCAAATTGTCCCGTGGAGAGCTAGTGGCAGAGAGTTGTTCCTTCCTGTCCAAACCTTGCTCTGGAAAGGTGAGGTAGGGATGGAGGCAGTGCTGCCCTCCCCAAGGTTGTTGGTGCTGGTGTGGGATCTTCACACCTGAGGATCAGGGAACAGGCTGGTCAGGGACAGAGTCACATCTCTGCTCCACCACCCCAGCAGGCCATTAGGGGACTGGTACCTCTTCAGACAAACCTTTCATGTGGTTATTTTCATATATACCTAACCTGTGCTTGGCAGCTGGCATTTGAGTTTGCTCCCATTTCTCCCCAGTTGGAAAAGGGGGAGGAAAGAAATATTTAAACCTACAAATGAAAGGAGTTTTCAGTATCAATATCAGCCTGTAATTGCACAGCACAGCTGCCAGACACAGCCAGGCACCTGGGTCTCATGCAGCTGCCTGTGGACTGGGGGTAACTCTGGGCTATAAAGCTGATCCAGACCAGCCAGGTTTTTATGGAGAAGCTCCAATCTGTTCCAGACAAATTTTATTTCATCTCTCTGAAAATAATACATAAATCTGATAGACTAGAGCAGTATAAAGGAGATGGACATTCCCCAAAGGGCAGGCAGTTTTAATTAAATTTTATATTAACTGGAATAAAATCTCCAAGTTTAGTAAATAAGTATTTTGGATTTTATGTTATGCACACAATGCCAGCACATCTCTGTGTCTTGAATGCCACCTCTTTTCAAGCTTCCTATTTTCTGAAGACAATTTCAGTAAGATCTCATTAACTTTTGAGAAAATCAGGATTTCCTTCAATTCAGTTTTCCCATTTCTTTCTTTTCTGGTATGGTTCCATTTTTCCTTCCCTCTTATTTTAGTTTCATTTCCTGTCCCTTTCACATCACCATGATCTCCATTGTTCACTCCTCTCTGTCTCCCTGTTCCTCCTTCCCTTTTCCCATTTTAATTCATTGCCCAGCTCAGCTGTTATTTCCCATTCACCCCAATTCCTTTTCCTGTTCTCTTGATGACAATTTTCTTCTGTTCAAAGTTCTAACCCATTTTTACTTCTGAATATAATTAAGATAAAATCTTAATTAAAATAAACCTTTATTCAAATACTTAATTTTAAAGAGTGGAACGATTGCCTTTTAAATATTGTTATTGCAGGATTATTATAATTAGATTTTAAATTATTTGTGCTGGCTCTACTATTCAATGATGGGCTGGTTTGCCTTGCTCTGCATATGGCTGCCAGATACTTTGTTCATTACATCCTTCCCTGGAGCTCCTTTCTCTCTAGAACTCATCAAGATTAAAATAACACCCTAAAAATACACAAAAAAAGGACACAAACCTGTCGGGCTGGGAGGCTGTGCAGCTCCTTGTGCCCACTTTTCTCCACCAGCAGCAGCCCTGCCCCTGGCAGCTGTTTCAGACGTGGGCAGATGGTGTAAATGCATAAAGAAATGTCTCATTCTGCACATTAGGCAAGTCACAAATTAGCCCAAATTATGATGGTAAATAGCATCTTTGCATTTGTTGCCTCTCTTTCAAGTATGGAAAGTTAATTGGTTTCATACCTTTCTTGTTACAGCGTGGCATTTAGCACCTCGTTTCAACAATTAGCTTGCAAGACAACGTATTTCATTATATATTTTCATTATTTTATGGCACAGATCTTCATTAACCTTCTGGTAGTGTTTTGAATGGGTGTTAATTAGCTGCTTTGTTTCGCTGTTTTCATGGAAACCTGTTCATCACACTGAAGCACTCCGGGTGAATTATCACAATGAAAAACCCTCCATCACCTACTTGAAATCCAGAAGTTGCATTTCATGATGTTGATCTCCCTGGACAGTCTTTAAATTCGAGCTTTGATCAGAGCTGGAAGTCTCTATCTTGCTTAATAGCTGCATTACCTAATGAGGATGCAACAGAGAATGCTTTTGTGAGCACTTGCACTTACATTTAGATCTCCATTATATTTGCAAGCACAGAAAAAAAACCCAACAACAAAACAGCTGACATCAAGGTACAGCTACACAAAAATGAGATTTTCTTACAAATAATTTCATTCACTAAAGACTGAAGACCTGAGCTCAGAGCCTGCAAGAGCTGATGAAGTTAAAGTCTTTGTGGATGCAGCTGTTGCACAGGAAAGCAACACCCAGCTTACTTGAGCCAGGCACTGGGCAAGGCTCATTTCTCCCCAGTGGTGGCAGGAACCGATGGGCAAATCCTTGGAAGAACGTGTGTGTTGCTAAGTGTTGGCTGCCCAACACTTAATAGGATCCCAAGGAGGGAGGGAAGGTTCTGGAAAGGGACTTCTGACAAGGGCATGGAGTGACAGGACAAGGGGGGAGGGTTTCAAGCTGGAAGAGAGGAGATTGAGATGAGATCTGAGAGAGAAATTCTGTGCTGTGAGGGTGGTGAGAGCCTGGCCCAGGTTGGCCAGAGAAGCTGTGGCTGCCCCATCCCTGGCAGTGTTGAAGGGCAGGTTGGATGGGGCTTGGAGCAACCTGGTCTGGTGGGAGGTGTCCCTGCCCATGCAGAGGGGTTGGGACTAGATGATCTTTAGGTCTCATCCAATTCAAACCATTCCATGATATGATTCCATGATCTGGAAGGGCAGTCTGATGCGAGGGCTTTGGGATTCAACCTGCCTACCCCTGGTTAATTAATAAACTAACAGGTATGTGAAATCCCATCAGTTTTCTTCAGAGATTTTACACCAAAATCAGCACAAAAAGTCCCTGGCAAGAAGATGCCACGGCCTGTTCTGTAGCTGTGGTGCATCAGTTCAAAGAGGTGCCACTGGAGACTCATCACACTGACTTGGCACCTTCCCCCTTTACAGCAAAACCCAACTCCTTTCCAGAAATCCTGTCCTTTCTTCTTCCTACAACCATGTGAGAAGAATTTTGTTCCTTTTTCAGCTGAGGAAGTTTTTCTCCATCCTGCTCAGTGTCTACCCCGATGGCTTTTTCCCATGATTTTGTGTGGAAGACAACCAGGGGATCAGGTCCAGCCAACATGGCTTTAGGAAAGGAAGGTCGTGCCTGACTAATCTCATCCTCTAGGACTGGGTGACCTGCCTAGTGGATGAGGGGAAGGCTGTGGATGTGGTCTACCTTGACTTCAGCAAGGCCTTTGACACAGTCTCCCACAGCATCCTCCTGGAGAAGCTAGCAATCCATGGCTTGGACAGGTGCACCCTTGGCTGGGTCAAAAACTGGTTGGATGACCAGGCCCAGAGAGTGATGGTGAATGGAGCTGCATCCAGCTGGTGTCTGGTGACCAGCAGTGTCCCCCAGGGATCAGTACTGGGCCCAGTCCTGTTCAATATCTTTATTGATGACCTGGAGGTGGGGATTGAGTCCACCCTCAGTAAGTTCACAGATGACACCAAGCTGGGGGGGAGTGTTGATCTGCCAGAGGGTAGGAAGAAGCTGCAGGAAGACCTGGACAGGCTGGGTTGGTGGGCCAAGGCCAACAGCATGAAATTCAACAAGACCAAGTGCAGGGTCCTGCACTTTGGCCACAATAACCCCCTGCAGAGCTTCAGGCTGGGGGAAGAGTGGCTGGAGAGCAGCCTGGCAGAGAGGGACCTGGGAGTGCTGGTGGACAGCTGGTTGAACATGAGCCAGCAGTGTGCCCAGGTGGCCCGGAAGGCCAATGGCATCCTGGCTTGTATCAGGAATAGTGTGGCCAGCAGGAGCAGGGATGTAATTCTCCCCCTGTGCTCAGCACTGGTGAGGCCTCACCTTGAGTCCTGTGTGCAGCTCTGGGCCCCTCACTGCAAGAGGATCTTGAGGTGCTGGAGCAGGTCCAGAGGAGAGCAACAAGGCTGGTGAAAGGACTAGAGGGAAAGTCTTATAGGGAGAGGTTGAGGATGTTGGGGTTGTTTAGCCTGGAGAAGAGGAGACTCAGGGGGGACCTCATCACTCTCTACCTGAAGGGAGGTTGTAGTCAGGTGGGGGCTGGGCTCTTCTCCCAGGCAACCAGTGACAGGACAAGAGGGCACAGCCTGAAGTTGCTCCAAGGGAGGTTTAGGCTGGATATTAGGAAGCACTTCCTCATGGAGAGGGTGATTAGACATTGGAATGGACTGCCCAGGGAAGTGGTGGAGGCACCATCCCTGGATGTGTTCAAGGCAAGGCTGGATGTGGCACTTAGTGCCATGGTCTAGATGGTGTGGTGGTGTTGGTCATAGGCTGGACTTGATGATCTTAAAGGTCTTTTCCAGCCTTGGTGATTCTGTGATTCTGTGATACTCCAACACACACACCTGCTCCATTCCCTCATTCCAGGTGAAGAACAGCACTTTTCATAGGTATTCAAGGAGATAGTTGTCCAGTGTCTTTTAACAGAATTCTAGGTAAGACCATAGAATGCCAGTTGGAAGGGACCTCAAGGACCTTCTAGTCCAACCTTTCTAGGTACTATGAGAGTTGACATGAGGTGCATGTCTCAGCACCCTCTCAAGCTGAGACTTAAATCTGTCCAATGTGGGGGAATCCACCACTTCCCCTGGGAGGCTGATCCAACATTTGATTGTCCTCATGGTGAAAAATTTACCTCTTGTGTCCAATTAGAATCTGCCCAGGAGCAACTTGTGCCCATCACCCCTTGTCTTTTCCATGTGACTCCTTGTAAACAGGGAGTCTCCATCTCCTTGGCAGCCACCCTTTAAGTATTGGAACATGGCAATAAGGTCTCTCCAAAGCCTTCTCTTCTCAAGGCTAGACAAGATATCTTCATTTAAGTTCTGCCACGAGCAATTTTTCCTCAGAGAAGAGGACCTTGGGCAGGCAAGCTAGATGCTGACTGGCAGGGAGCCTCATGCAGCAGAGCTGCAGTTGACAGACAATAATGAGAATATATTTTATGCCAGAGGGCACAAGAAATTTAATGTCCCATATCTGCTCAAGACTGGCAGGCACAGCTGATGTCTAGGTTGGAGCAGGAGCAGAAACCCATCATGCTACAGCTTGAGAAAGCTGGATTTTCCAGTACAGCTGGATTCTCCCAAAATATTAATGTTAATGCTCCTGATCCTGTTATAAACTCCAAAACTGCTGCTTAGCATAGCAGACCTCACACAAGGAAAGGCCAGCTACAAGAAACGAGGTAATAACAATTGTTATCCCCTCTTGGCTTTACACAGTCCATGCAGAAAAAACCCAAACCAAACCAAAGCAAAAAACCCCTCATGAAAAAATAACATTTTCCAGAGCCTTTTCACAGTTATATTTTCATAAGCCTTTGAAATACTGCCAAAATTAATATGGAGCTGGATATATGGAGCTATTACCTGACTGCCTACACATCTTACAAATAAAAAAAACCCAGAGGATTTGGATGGCCTTTTTGAGCTCCAGAAGGCCTGCAACTGAGATTTCCAGATGCACTTGAAGCAGAGGCATGGTCTTGTGAGTTCAAGGGTCTTATAAATAATATTGGGAAACTGTAATGTGTTGTTTATGACCTGAGGATTATCTGTCATTACCTTGCATCCATTATAAACACCACTACCATTCCATGGTATCATGGAAAAAAATATTTTAACTTAAAAACCCTGACATATGGTATGAATACTTTATCAGCCTTCAAAATTGGTCAGCAAGTAGGAAAGGAAGAGATAGGTAGGTAGGTAGGTAGATATGGGTAGTCACAACTCACCAGGTATTTTGCTGTTGGCTTCTCTACTCACCTTCTTCTCAAAATCACTCACACAGCTTTTGAGGGCAGAGTGAAGGCCATAAATCTCTTTATCAGTCTTCTGGGCCTCATGCCTGATCATGCTGATGTCTGCTGACAGCTTTGCCATGCTTGCTTCACATCTGCAGTCAAAACAGAAAGAGGAGACCCTCTGCAGGGGGATGCTGGGCTGTGCCTGGAGGCAGACACTGGTCCAGATCAAATCCAGACCCTGGGACCAGCCCAGACAATAGAAATTTCCCACTATCCAACCTCAATAAATCAAATCAAATCCCAAGTGTAAATGGAGAGGCTGATCCGTGCTCCTAGCACCCCCAGCTTTGGGATGCCCATGGGGACAAATGGCAAGTTGGTGCCACAGCCACCCAGCCTCCACCAGCTGGACCCCAGAGAGGGGGAAGGTCACCTCTAGAGTTCAAGGAGGTGTTTTGCAGTGAGCATTTGTTGTTTGATATTGAAACTCTTCCCATTGCCTCCACCAAAATACATCAACACGTGTAAAATGGACAAATGAACAACCTGAGAGCATTCACATTAATTAGATAACCAAGGAATGATTAACATTTAATCAGCTGTTCTCTCCAGGTAGTGTGAATGACTGTCTTTAATGTACATACTCTTTGTGTGTGTATATATTTACATATACATTAAAATATTAATATATATTATATAGAAAATTGCATATTTTACATGTATATGTTATATATAAATGTGTGTGTGTGTACATATGTGAGTAAATTTTTTTCCCACATGATCCTAAAATCACAGAATCCCAGACTGGTTTAGGTTGGAGGGCCCTCAAAGCTTATCCAGTCCCACCCCCTGCCATGGGCAGGGACACCTCCCACCAGACCAGGTTGCTCCAAGCCCCATCCAACCTGCCCTTCAACACTGCCAGGGATGGGGCAGCCACAGCTTCTCTGGGCAACCTGGGCCAGGCTCTCACCACCCTCACAGCAAAGAATTTCTCCTTCACATCTCATCTCAATCTCCCCTCTTCCAGCTTGAAACCCTTCCCCCTCATCCCATCCCTCCCTGCCCTTGTCCAAAGTCCCTCCCCAGCTTTCCTGGAGCCCCTTCAGGCACTGGAAGGTGCTCTAAGGTCTCCCTGGAGCCTGGAGTCTCCCAGGAGTCTCCAGAGCAGAGCTGCTTCAGCCTTTGGATCATCATTCTATGATTGCCTAGTCCTTCTTTGGACTTTTTCTTTGAGCAGACAAAAGTTAATAAGAAAAATAACTATGACATAACCATATGTGTAAAGTCCATTGTTTACTCATTTTTACATTAATGTCTTCTTTTATTGGGCTGGCTGAAGAAAGTGGATTAATATTTATCAGAATGTGGCTTTTTTTACAATTGATTACCTAATTCTTATTACTGTAATACATAATCCCATGCCCGAGGGAATTCTTATTAAGAATACAAATGAAATATACAGCTAATTCAATGGGAATGCCATTATAGCTGAGATGCTGAAGGCTCTTTTTGTTAAATATCACTGCTATTTGACACATAAATATTTTAACATGTGTAGAAATGTAGCCACGAACTCCAGGAATTAATGGACAATCACCTCAGTAGTTGGCAAGAGGTCTCCACCTATTTTTCAGGGAAAGATAGAGTAAGAGTAAACACAATTGGAGTTACAAGAGCCAATCCACATGAATCCTTTACACATGGCAAAACACAGGAGAAGGATTCATCTGCTGTGAGAAAGAGCAGTGGCTCCATTTAAGGTTAATTTCACCCCAGATAGTCTTGGATTAAGTTTAGGCTACAAATCAAGAGGAAAACTGTCACTGCAAGTTTGCATTTGAAGATATCTATTAATTCAATAAATGTAAAGTATATGAACACACGCATTTGTCTCCAGCAACCCTGGGCCCTCTTTAATATACAAAGACTTTTTAAATCCGGGAAATCAAGATCAAATACATGTGAAAAATCAAAATACTAATCATCACTGCAGTGGCAGTGCCCTGTCTGTCAGCTCTGGCTCCCTCCTCAGCCATGGTGCTGGGGACAGTCAGGGCTTGGCATTTCCAGAGGGGAACTTCAGCAGCAAGAAAAACAAGAAAGTGCTGATGATTCATGAGTCACATAATACTACAGTATGGTTTAGCTTAGTGGCAATCAGTCACATAAAACTGCATTATAATATTGCTGTTGAAATGCTCCTGGAATCCCTGCCCTAGCTCTGCTCTACCAGTGTGTTTGGTGAAGCCAAAACACCTGCTGTTTCCTCATTTCTGTCTTTAAAATCAAATGGGGTCTAAGGACTCTGTTTCCACTGTAGAATCAAAGACCCACAGACTGGTTTGGGTTGGGAGGGACCTTAAAGCTCGTCCAGTCCCACCACCTGATGTGGGCAGGGACACCTCCCATCAGACCAGGTTGCTCCAAGCCCCATCCAACCTGCCCTTCAACACTGCCAGGGATGGGGCAGCCACAGCTTCTCTGGGCAGCCTGGGCCAGGCTCTCACCACCCTCACAGCAAAGAATTTCTTCCTCAGATCTCACCCCATCTCCCCTCTTCCAGCTGGAAACCCTTCCCCCTCATACCATCCCTCCCTGCCCTTGTCCAAAGTCCCTCCCCAGCTTTCCTGGAGCCCCTTCAGGCACTGGAAGGTGCTCTAAGGTCTCCCTGGAGCCTTCTCTTCTCCAGGCTCAACACCCCCAACTCTCCCAGCCTGTCTCCAGAGCAGAGCTGCTCCAGCCCTCCCATCATCTCTGGGGCCTCCTCTGGACTCTCTCCAACAGCTCCGTGTCCTTCTTGTGTTGGGGACCCCAGCCTGGCCCCAGCCCTGCAGGGGGGTCTCAGCAGAGCAGAGCAGAGGGGGACAATCCCCTCCCTGGCCCTGCTGGTCACACTGCTGGGGGTGCAGCCCAGGACACGGGTGGTTTCTGGGCTCCAGTGCACATGGCCGGGTCATGGGGAGCTGCTCATCACCAACACCCCCAGGTCCTTCTCCTCAGGGCTGCTCTCCATCCATTCATTTCTGGATTTGTACTGGGGATTGCCCTGACCTGTGTGCAAGACCCTGCACTTGGCCTTGTTGGACTACATGGGGTTTGCAAAGCCCCACCTCTCCAGCCTTCCCAAGTTTGGGCCGAAATCATATGATTATCACTTTGGTGCCATCATGATAGCTTTTATGAGAAATTGTGTATGTGTATTTTGGGATCCTCCCCTCTACCCATGGGAAAGGCCTACCAGCACATCTGGAATCCAGGCAAGGAAGGAAGAGGAACCTCAATAAAAGTGTAGTGGACCTCTGTTGAGTGCTCAGCCTCTAATGTGCTTTGGTTGCTGTTCATTTCCTTGAAGCAAGCAGGCATGAACTGGTTATTCTTTTCCCCCCCACAATTACCCAGTTTTCCTGTTTTCCCCAAGTGCTTTTGCTTTCCTCTGCTGCAGGCCAATGCTGCAGCACAGGGGGTGGGAGCAAGCCCTGGTGCAGCTGAGGAAAGGAAGCTTCATGCCCAGGAAAACAACATAGAAGAGGAGCAAGACACAGCTTGACAAAAAGCACCTTGTCTGGAGGGTCTGCTGGCCTGAGTTTGAAAACGTCAGGAGGATTTTCCAGGATCATCCCGTGTTTTGTTCCAATGCTAAGCAGCCACAAGGTAAAAACAAACACTATCTTTTTCCTGCCAACTTTGAATGTGTTGGCTCCAGCTTCTCATCTTGGATTCTTGGGTCTGTTTGCAGTAATCTGGAGTACCTTTGAATATTTTTCTTTCTCTCCTGGTAGTTATACGTGGAAATTAAGACATCTCTGGATTTTTTTAAATTTTACTTTTATTGTTTACAAACCATACATAACTGTATACTTCCCTCAGCCAGAAATTTTCCTCATCCCACCATCACGTTCCTGGCTCTCCTTTACACCACATCAAGTTTTTAATTTCAGAAAAGGGACTCTGGGCTTGCTGCAGCATTCTGGTATTGATCTCTGTGCAGCACATAGAGCTAAAAGAACCTCCCAATTGACTGGTCCTCTGCTTCTCCTGCCCAAGGCCACGCTCCTGGCAGCTCTGATGCTCCATCATCAGAAGACCTCACAGTAACTTACCTACCAAACTCTTCAGGGGGCACTCAGTGGTAGAACAGTCTCCTGTTTGGTTTATAAAATACTTTTATTTTCAACCAGCCCACATTGCCAATATTCCTGCCTATTGTCAGCTACCACCTTGTCCTCACTTGACCTCTTATTGTCTGATGTTTCATATGGAAAGCAGATGACTGGCATCTGGAGAAAAAAACCCAGCACTGGAAACATGCCAGCTCAGGGAGATTTCTTCCTTAGTTACTACTTTTTGCAGTTCAGACAGCTCTTAATCCATGTGCTCTCTTGATATGTCTTAGCACATTTTCATTTTGTCTTTCTTTTAATCGTAATATTTTGTGTTAGAAAGTGCCCCACAGAAGTCCACCTATCTTACATACATGAAATCATTTCCACCAGTGAAAACTCAGTCTCAGTAAAAGAAGAAATACAGGTTTTTTCATCAAGACCTGCTTTCCAAAAGATGAAGTGGAGATTTTATTGAAACAACAGGAGAGTTTGTGTAGGAGAAACAACCACTTCAGCCGAAGTCTTAAATTGTCAAAAATGTTAAGTGTGGGATGAAGAACATGGAAAGCACAGGATAAGGATAATGTTTCTGTCATGGAGAGTGAGAATCACAGATCTGGCTCTGAAATGGAGATATAAAATGAGTGCAAGGTACGTTCATGCCCACTCTGAATCTGCTCTGCACAAATTGACTAGCAAGGCTGAGAATGAGGGCCATGATGCACTCCTTACCTGGCCACTCTTCCACGCAGGTCTCCAATACCTTGGAGGTATTTATGGTCCAGACTTTGAACAGCAAAATTAGTTTCCAGTGCAGCACCATCCCTTGTTCTTATTTGCCTCTCCAAAACCTGTAAATTCAAAACCATTGATACAATTACGGTTTCTTGCTTTGTTTTTGTTTTTCACTTCAAAGTACAGTTCAAAGCAGCATTTATGGCAGCAGGTCTAAAAGCCTCTTTTTCTTTTTTGCAGAAAGTAACAGTGTATTTTTCTTTCAAAAATCTGGGAGAAATTCTTTGCTGTGAGGGTGGTGAGAGCCTGGCCCAGGCTGCCCAGAGAAGCTGTGGCTGCCCCATCCCTGGCAGTGTTGAAGGGCAGGTTGGATGGGGCTTGGAGCAACCTGGTGTGGTGGGAGGTGTCCCTGCCCATGGCAGGGGTGGGACTGGAGGACCTTTGTTTCCTCCCAAACCAAACCAGTCTCTGCCCTGAGGACGGTCTGCCCAAGATGCAAATCATAGAATAATTAAGGTTGGAAAAGACCTTTAAGATCGTCAAGTCCAACCCTTACCCCTACCCTACCATGTTCACCCCTAAACCATATCCTCAAGCACCACATCTATATGACTTTTAAACACACCAGGGCAGATGTCCAAGGACAGGCACCCCACCTGGCATAGAATCATAGAATCATAGACTGGTTAAGGTTGGAAGGGACCTTAAAGATCATCAGGTTCCAACCCCCTGCTGTGAGCAGGGACACCTCCCACCACACCAGGCTGCACAAGCCTCATCCAACCTGGCCTTGAACACCTCCAGGGAAGGAGCTTTCACAACCTCCCTGGGCAACCTGATCCAGTGCCTTCCTACCCTGTATAAAAACATGTTCCCATCCCACGCTGTCCTGCACAGGACAGTTTGGGGCTCCAGTGAAGGCTTGAACCTGCTGTTAAAGCACCTTTCAGAGATACCCACCAAGCCCTGCCATGGGTCAGTACAAGAAGCTCTTTAGTATCTTCTTTCACCCTTGTCATTTGGTACACAGCCTGATTTCTGATTTGTCACACAGTCTGATCTAAAGATGGAAGGAGTAACCAACTGCCCTGCAGGCTCTTCTGAAGTGGCTCATCCTGATGGTGTCTGAATGTGTCACATGAATTAATTTTAGGAAGCCCTTGTGCAACTACTGTGACCTTTTACAGACACAGAGAAGAGGGGGGGGTAAGGATGATTTCTAAAATCTCCCCATTTTACTTCTCAGGTTGAACAGAGAGGCCTGGGGCTGATGTTTCAGTGTAATTCAGCACCACGCAGCACTTCAGATGGTCAAAGCACAGCTTTTACCCTTTTTTATGCAAATATGCTATTTGTGCAGAAATGGAATGGCTTTTGTTGGCTTTTTGTTTGAAATGTTCCCCACTGAATGAATTAAAAAAAAACAACAAAACAAAACAAAACAAAAAAAACAGAAAAAAGAAAAAAATAAAGGAAAATTTCAACTGCCAAAGTTGAAATGACACAGTTCAGCATCCATCAGTAGTGGAGAAAGCTGCTGTAGCTCTGGAGCAAGATTTAATTAAAATCTCTCATTTATACAGTTATTCCTGAATAATCCTGGCTCCCCTGCACACAGAGTATGGATAACAGGAATACTGAGCTGGGACTGTGCATTCCTGATTTTGCTCTGCACCACAAACCAGTATTTTCAAAGGGTTGAATGTGCTGCACAACTCAAGTGTGTTTTCAGCAGCATGTTGGACAATACAAGCCTGATGGCTCAGACCTGTGAGATGGAAGCACAGGGTGGAACCTCCCCTCTCTCCAGACCCTGGTTCATCAGGATGGAGAGCAGCAGCAGCCTGTTTATCCAGGGAAATCGACATTCTCCTCCTCCAGCTACTTCCCTAGGCTTCTGGCAGCAGCTCCTGCCCCAGAGACCAGCACCCCTGGCAAAGGAGACCCATGTGGTGGCTGCAATCCATGGTCACCCCTGGTCTGTGTCCAAGCCCCACCTCTCCCCTCTGCCCCTGGGGTTTCAGTATCCGTGCTTTTCTCTTGCAATTTCCAATCCCCTCCTGGGATCATGAAGGATGTTTTTGCCAAGGATGGGGTCATCTTCATCTTCCAGGCCATTTGTTGGCGTTGGCAGAGGGGTGTGTTTACTTGGGCTCATCTTCATTCCTGGTGGCAACAGCTCGCCAGCATCTTCCCCAAAGCAGCCTTTTTTGAAGGATATTCTTCCTGCTTTGGGGAAGATCTGGAGTCGCAGTGAGTCACATTTCCTGGCAGATCCTTTTTTTTTTTTTTTTTTTTTCCTTAAATGCTTGATAACTCGCCCTTGCTGAGCCCCTCTCCTTTGCGGCATGCCAGAGGCAATTCCCCAAACCTCCACTAATTCCACAGTGGCTGTGACTGACACCTCTCATTGTGCTGCTTTCTCTGCCGTCAGTGCTCTGCCCTTATCGAATCCTCACAACCAAAACACACACAGCAAACGCTCGCCTGAGATCAGGACCTAGAGAAGAAGACTTTGCAACCAAGGGAAAGGATTAGATTTAGATGCTTGACACCATTTTAAGCATTTTTTGAGCAAAACAGTCCTGTGCATACTGAAACTGGACAGGCTTAGAGGAACTGGGTGATCTAGCATAAGTAAGTGGGTTTATATCATTGCTTATCATTATAGTATCAAAATATTGACAATAAATTCACTATGAAATGAACACAGACGCTAATTTCAATTCAGGTTAATTTCAGGTAAGCGGAATGTACAGAAGATAAACTATTTCTGCAGGTACATGAAAAACAAAAAAGTATTGTAAATTTAGTGGCATTTGTAAGGCATTTAACACTTCAAAGAACAAAACCAATCTCTGGAGAAGTTTATTTCTTTTTTCTTCTTTTTTTTTTTTTTATTTTACAAAAGGAAAAGCCAAACTGTGTCAGTAAATTTCACTTTTAAATTTGGCATGTAACAGCAAAAAACTAAAGGTCTTTAGCCAGAAAAAGGATATCCCAGGTGTTCCCAGCACAGAATCATCAACCTGTTTAAATAAAATGTGAACCTGAACCTCCATTCCAGCCTACACTGAGCTTTGTGGAGAGTTTCAGCAAGATCTGGTTAAGTTGGCTCACAGAAGCTATGTAAAGCAGTGGAACATCTGCATCAGGAAAACGAAGAAGTAAACCCAAGCTTGGGTTTTGATGTTACAGATTAGGTGAAGGTACAGCTTAGTCCTTATTTCCCTTGGACTCAATGCCTTGTATTCTAACAAAACTGAAAGCAGAGTCTGAACCACTGAATTAAAACAAACCCCAAAGTCATTAATCTGCTTTTTATATCATTTTACCTTCCTTTTCACTTTATTTTCCCTAGTCCCCTCCTGTCTGTTTTCACAGGTAACTGCAAGGGCTGCTATACAAGAAAAATCAGATTTTAGCTGAAAACGTAGGAATCATGTTGAGTGCTTTTCTGCTCCTGAAGTCAGTATTAGTGTTTAGGGCCCCAAGGGCCAGAGCTGCCCCACCAAAGCAGGGAAGTGCTCCATTACCTCCATGTCCTGGCTGAGCTTTCTAACAATGCTTGTAATGGTCTGGATGTGGTTTTCCAGCAGCTGCCGGGCTGAAGTCTCTCCATGCTGGTAACTTTTGCTTCCCTGGAGGTGGGAGACAATGTCATCTTTGATCTGGAAAGCCTGATGGAGAAGGAAAGCTGTGGTCCTCTCCTGGCTGGATAACCGCTCTTCCAGCAGGCGAGTCCTGTCCCCAGGGCGAGGAGGAGGGGAAAGGTCTCTCCTGTGAACACCAAAAACCCAGTGTCAGACCAGTCATGACAACTAAACCATGGGAGTGTTGGTGGTCTCCTGTCCACAGTTGGACCAGTCTCAGTCATGGCTGTCCAGGCTGTCCATGGAACAGGGCCTTTGATGCTCCCATCCATTGCTCAAACGTCCCTGCCATGCCACCAGCAACAACAACCTCTCAGGGCAGGGCTAACACTTGGCATTGGCTCCAGTAATGGTCTTGCTGATGTAAATGACATTTCTGCAGCTACTAGGCAAAAACCACAGAGTGTAAGGACCTGGGCTTGTTTTCAGAAGCTTTGAGGTACTTCCATAATACGACATCATTGCAATCCTCATATTAATCTCCTCCTATTTAATTTTAAATAAAGGCAAAAATGAACACGGAGCTGTTGGAGAGAGTCCAGAGGAGGTCCTGGAGATGATGGGAGGGCTGGAGCAGCTCTGCTCTGGAGACAGGCTGGGAGAGTTGGGGGTGTTGAGCCTGGAGAAGAGAAGGCTCCAGGGAGACCTTAGAGCACCTTCCAGTGCCTGAAGGGGCTCCAGGAAAGCTGGGGAGGGACTTTGGACAAGGGCAGGGAGGGAGAGGACAAGGGGGAATGGCTCGTAAGTGGAAGAGGGGAGATTTAGGTTGGACATTAGGAGGAAATTCTTTGGTGTGAGGGTGGTGAGAGCCTGGCCCAGGTTGCCCAGAGAAGCTGTGGCTGCCCCATCCCTGGCAGTGTTGAAGGGCAGGTTGGATGGGGCTTGGAGCAGCCTGGTGTGGTGGGAGGCATGTCTGCCTGTGGCCCCGTGGCAGGGGGCTGGAAGTAGATGGGCTTTAAGGTCAGTGTCAACCCAAACTTGTCTGGAATTCTGTGATTCTGTGATTTCATGATCACACCCCATGACCACTTTCAAGAACTCCCCGATGGATATACCTTGATTCTCATGCAGAGCATCCCCAGGAGCACACGCCAGCTGAGAACAGGCAGGGGAGAACTCATGACACACACAGCAATGCCTGTGTTTGAGTTGCCTTTGCATTATTTACATCTATGCACTGCAAAGCAGCCTGAAAGCCTCCTGGTTTTCCTACAGCTGCCCCCTCCCCATCTGTCTGCTGAAACCCGGGGAATCAGCCAGGGGCTCAAATACACTCAGTCAAACTGCATATAAATATAGAAAAGAGGAAGGGGTGTTGCAAGGATCTGAAACTGGCAGGTACAGAATGAAGCTCGATTTAGATAGGCACAATCTGGAGTCTGAGGGAAACCAGAGTCACCTTTTTTTTTTTTTAAAAAAAAAACAAAACACAAAAACAACCAACAAAACCAGAAGAAGACTGAATTACTTCAGAACTGTGGGTTTGCATGTTATCCAGAAAATTAAGTTTGGTTTATGCCTTGGTTTAACCTGAATGACATATTTTTTTATGATCTCAATGCTATATGAAGTACCCTTTCATCACATAATTTAGCTACACCCTGTAGCCCAATGATGAAGAAAAATACTCAATTAGTCATTTGGGAAATAAGTCATATGCATTTTCTCTTGATGTCTGCTTTTAGACTGCTATAAATAAAAGTTCTGATGTAAAAATATTTTTTTAAAAAGGAAGGAGAAGAGAGGAGGGTTCAGCTACCCTACCTGATCAATACACAAAATGCAGAGATGACAGTTTAATGAGTGAAGGGAGCCTAAGGATGCTCTGCTAGAAATTTTACAGCCATATGGGCTGCAGTGATGTTCTGCAGCTGGCTTCTGTCAGCTTCTATCAGGAGCTACTTTACATTTGTCTGTGCAATTTAGGTTTTAAAAACATGGCTTTGGCAGCCATAAAGTCCCAAAAAGATGTGGAGACTTTATTTCCATCTCTTCTTGGTAAAAAAATCTGAATATTAGTATGAGGCTGTGTGAGGTCTCTTCTACATGTGACAGCAGAAGTCACTGGCTGAAAACAAAGCATGATCACAATATACTTTTCTCCTTCAGTTTTTGAAAGCATCTTGTTTCTTTGAAACCATATTTTAAAACCAAATAAAAATAAAAATATAATGTTTTAGAAGAAAATGGTTGTGTGAGAATGCAGGTTCAGTGAAGTCCACTGAGGTACAACTTCCCCTCCACAGTCAATCTCCAGGCTTAGGCCTCAAGTTCTGGTTATGGCAGGTTGGCAAGTTACAAAATCTGACCTGACTTGTCCACGACCAAGCTTGTAGAGCACAGTACAGGTGGAACAGGACACCATAACTCAATGCACTCTTAGGTCAGTCAGACACAATCTTGCCACATTGCATTTTTCATTCAGGCAGCCAGCCACGTGCACCAGGACACTGCTGGAGATGAGAGAGCCATGGCTCCAGGTGAGCCTGAGCCCTGTCAGGGACCTGCCAAGGACTTAGACATATGATCCCTGAAGCTTAAACCACCTCAGCCTCTTTGCCTTCTCACCTGCCTGCAGCCAGTTTCCTTCTGAGGAGTCCCAGGAATCTACTCCAGACCCTTCCCTGTATCTGAGCTGGTCCAGTGACTCCTATGACCAGAAGGGATGGGTGTTGCTCTCTCTCCTGCTCTTTTCTCTCTCCCTCTGCTCCACTCTGGTGAGACCCCCCTGCAGAGGAGGCCCCGGAGATGATGGGAGGGCTGGAGCAGCTCTGCTCTGGAGACAGGCTGGGAGAGTTGGGGGTGTTGAGCCTGGAGAAGAGAAGGCTCCAGGGAGACCTTCGAGCACCTTCCAGTGCCTGAAGGGGCTCCAGGAAAGCTGGGGAGGGACTTTGGACAAGGGCAGGGAGGGATGGGATGAGGGGGAACAGTTTCCAGCTGGAAGAGCAGAGATGCAGATGAGATCTGAGGAAGAAATTCTGTGCTGTGAGGGAGATGAGACCCTGGCCCAGGTTGCCCAGAGAAGCTGTGGCTGCCCCATCCCTGGCAGTGTTGAAGGGCAGGTTGGATGGGGCTTGGAGCAACCTGGTCTGGTGGGAGGTGTCCCTGCCCATGGCAGGGGGTTGGGACTGGATGGTCTTTAAGGTCCCTTCCAACCAAACCATTTTATAGTTTTACAAAGCTAGGATTTCTCAGATCCTTTTCCCTGGTCCCAGTCATTCTCTCCCTTTTTTGCATTCAGATCAGCCCAATGGGGAAGAGCAGAGGAGGCAGCAAAGTAAAATAAATATTCAAAAATACTGGAAACCAGTGGTGGCTCATCAGGCTAATGAGAAGTTTTGCTCTCACAGTTACTGTCTCCAGTCCCTCATGAAGAGCTGGAGCCTGCAGGACATGTGCCACAGCCAGCACCCAAACCCAAAGGACTTCT
Organism: Hemiprocne comata; assembly: GCA_020745705.1. NCBI lineage: Eukaryota > Metazoa > Chordata > Aves > Apodiformes > Apodidae > Hemiprocne > Hemiprocne comata. Next base: position 1,250,051 of record CM036616.1, read on the forward strand.
AAGCTTTTCCATGCCCCTGGTCTGGAACCCACCACCAACCACCAGACCCCAAGCAAGCTGCTGGCAGCTTGGGGTGCACCATTAAATGTGTACCTCTGGGAGCACGGGAGATGGCCACCTCATCTCAGCTTCCATAAATACCTTCTTCCTCATTATGTGGCTGAGACTATCATCACCCTCCACTCTGTGCCATCTCCTGTCAGTTTGAAAGCTCATCTGCATAATCAGTTCAATAAAACACCCTCGATCCTTTGTCTGCACCAGAGAATTTACCAACGATTTAGATCCATCATTTATGGAAATAAATTTCTACTGCAAATCTTGTTGGCTTTCTAAATTGATGAAAATTTTAGGTTTGATTTGGTTTGGCTTTAGTAGAACTAACTTGGGTTTACGAGGTCCCAGCAACTTTGATTTATTAGTGATGTCCTTCTAAACAGCTGAGTGTGCAATAAGCTAGCCCCACAATCTACTGCTCTAAACACATTAATTATCATTATCAGTCATAATTAACCACTGAGTGGAGAAGCCAAGGTTTTCAGAGCCCCATGGACTTTGTATCCTAAAAGTACTTTGCACCAGTTGCTCCTACCATGTCAGGATGATTCCTGTAGGCAGAGCCATCTCCTGTGGCTCAAGGCCAATGCAACTGAGGTGCTCCATTCTCCAGCTGAAATGCTAAAGCATGGACACTAATGGCTTTAAGTATCCAGGTATTCCCAGCAGAGATACGGCCAGAAAATGAAGGAAGCAGATTGAACATGAGCTCCCTGCTCCTGGATAAGCTGCAGTATCTGCTCCCACAGGACTGAGGTTTAGAGAACCAGGAGGAAGTGGCTGTATCAGAAGACATTCCCCACCTTGAGCTCAGCTGCTGTTCAAGATCAAGCTTGCCAGGCAACTGGAAGAAGAAAACAAAGTGGGGAAACAGGATCAGCTGGATCAGATCTTCAGGCTGGGTCTGAAGGCTGAGGCTAGCAGGGATGATGGGAGCTGGCTGGAGGTGGGAAGAGGAGAGCTAGGAGGTAGGTGAAGGTGATCTGATCATACTCCTCTCTCTTTATGAGTAGGAGAAAAATGGAAGTGCCCTGTATGACAGCCCCAGCCTCTCTCCTACCCTTGGCAAGTGTCACTGGAGAGGTTCAGAGGCATCTGCAGGTCCCAGGGCAGATGACTGCCATATTCATTGGAAATCTCTTCAGGAAAGAGAAAACCAGGGCTTGCCACAGCCCATGGGAGACCACACTTGAACTTCTTGTGTTAAGCAGAGCTCCATCCAGAACAGGCTGCAGTTCCCAAAGGCTGCAGTTTTATAGCCTCTCACCAAAAGAATCCCTGTCCCTGTCCTGGTGACCTCCCCCATCCCTGCAGCCAGGATGGATGCCTGTAGCTCCCGTGGTGTCCTCAGACCTCCCCTCCTTCCCTCCTGGTTCATTGCCCTGCAGATACACTTCACCAGCCCGTGGGCAGCATGGTGGGGCAGCTGTGTGCTGTGCTGGCACTTCTGAGCCTCCTGCTGCTCAGAAATTCAAATAAAATGAAATAAAGTTAAATAAATGACCCTCACTTCATGGTGGAGATCAGACACTTCTCTACAGCTCCACGTGGCTACCCTTCTCTCCAAACTTGCAGAAAACTCAGAACTTTGGGTGCTAAACCTCTATTAAATCTGTTTGAAATGGCCAGGGAGTTAAAAAATTCTTAAAGGCAAAGCAGCTTCACTGTCCTTGAAAGCAAGCCAGCAGCAATGCAGGGACACTTGCAGGGAACTGTTGGAGGTAGAGAGAAAAAAAAGATTCAGATGGGGCAAATAAAGGACTCTCAGAATTGCTTTGGTTGGAAAAGACCTTTGAGATTATGGAGTCCAACCATTCATCCAGCCCTGCCAAGGCCACCACTGACCCATGTCCCTCAGCACCACATCTACATGGCTTGGAAACCCCTCCAGGGATGGGGACTCCACCCCTGCCCTGGGCAGCCTGGGCCAGGGCCTGACAACCCTTCCCAGGAAGAAATTGTTCCCAAGATCCAATCTCAGCCTCCCCTGGAACAACTTGAGGCCATTTCCTCTTGTTCTATTGCTTGTTACTTCAGAAACCAAACAGACTCTCACCTCTTTACAACATCCTTCTGGACTCTGTATTTCCTGGGTTTTCTTAGCTTATTTTTTTACTACTGAGTCTGCTTTAGTTAAAAAAAAAAAAAAAAAGGAGAGGGCGGAGGGTGGATTTTGGTTCTAGCAAATAGCATCACTGTTCTGCCAGTGAGACTATGAGCATTTCCCAACAGACTGTTGTGGTGGCACAGCTGCAGTTTCAAGTTTGGAAAACCAGGTTTATGCCAGTGGCCCACAGGGTTAAAGAGACTGCAAGAAAACATCAAGAATACTCAGTGAAGGAACATTTATAGACATGACAGCAAGTTAGTCTATTTACTGCAACTTAAAGTTGTTCCCTCAATTCTGTGAAAAAAAAAAAAAGATTAATCTGGTGAGATGACACTTCAAGGTCAAGAATAATCAGCAAGCATCTTCATCTCACATGAACCTTGAATGTTCTTGACAGATTCAAACCCATCTTCATCTCTCTGCTCTTTCAGTGAGAGCAGTTAAGGATACAGCTTGAAGGGAACCTGGTCTTTTTCTAGTCAAGCTGCTGGTAGGGGTGTAGGAGCAAATACATTTAAGACCTAAGCACAGAACATACTTTCTGTGCATCACTCCAGGAAACTGCTGCCATGCCTGAGACAGGGACTTTCTCACCAGTGTGTCCCTCCCTGGCCACCCCCCTCCACCCTCCCTGCACCATGGAAAGGCCATAAATGAGTCCTGCACTGGAGGTTGCTCACTGATGGAAGGACAGGGCTGAGAAAGCAGAGATTATAGAATCACAGAATCATAGACTCATTAAGGTTGAAAAAGACCTCTGAGATCATCAAGCCCAACCATCAACCCAACAACACCATGCCAACTAAACCATGTCCTGAAGTGCTACATCCACACATTTTTTTAACACCTCCAGGGATGGAAACTGCACCACTTCCCTGAACAGCCTGTGCCAGGGCCTGACCTGTCAGTAAAGACATTCTTCCTGATATCCAATCTGAACCTCCTCTGGCAGAACTTGAGGCTGTTTAATCTTGTTCTGTCACCAATTACGTGGGAGAAGATAGTGACCCCCCACTTCACTACAACCTCTTTTCAGGCAGTTGTAGAGAGCAGTAAGGTCTCCCCTCTGAGAAGCTCCTCAGAGCTGGTAGGTAGCTCCTGTCAAACCCATGTTGTTGCAACACTGAGTTACTTCACATGTGGCACAAATATTTTATTTTTGTTTGGCTTTTGGAAACCTGTATTCAAGGAAGAATTGGTATGACCACTGACATGCTGTTGGCCAGCCACCATGTGTCCTGAAAACTGTCACCTGCTGGAGGCAGAGCAGTTTGCACTTTGGATGTTTGTTCCTCTGCCCTTCCTGCAGCGTCACAGTCATCCCTTCTTCCCCATCACAACCCACTTGCAGACTTTTTCCATCTCTCCTGAGAAGCAGGGCCCATTCCTGCTGTGCAGAAGCTCCATTAAAACACACCAGGGACAGTTTCAAGAACTGTCTGAACCACACAGTAAAACTGGGCACACTGAATGGTTTCATTGGAGCTATTCTAGCAGAGATAGAATCATAGAACCATGAAGGTTGGAAGGGATCTGAAAGATCATTAGGTTAAAACCACCCTGCTATGAGCAGGGACACCTCCCCCCAGACCAGGCTGCACAAACCTCATCCAACCTGGCCTTGAACACCTCCAGGGAAGGGGCTTCCACAACCTCCCTGGGCAACCTGTTCCAGTGCCTTCCTACCCTCATGGTGAGGAATTTCTTCCTGATGTCTAACCTAAATCTCCCCTCTTCCAGCTGGAAACGATGCCCTCTCATCCCATCCCTCCCTGCCCTTGTCCAAAGTCCCTCCCCAGCTTTCCTGGAGCCCCTTCAGGCACTGGAAGGTGCTCTAAGGTCTCCCTGGAGCCTTCTCTTCTCCAGGCTCAACACCCCCAACTCTCCCAGCCTGTCTCCAGAGCAGAGCTGCTCCAGCCCTCCCATCATCTCCGTGGCCCTTCTCTGGACCCTCTCCAACAGCTCCATGTCTCTCCTGTGCTGAGGGCTCCAGAGCTGGACACAGCACTCCAGGTGGGGTCTCGCCAGAGCAGAGCAGAGCAGAGGGGCAGAATCCCCTCCCTGGCCCTGCTGGCCACACTTCACATTAGCTTATTCTCCCAGCTTGTGAAACTGATTATAGGACAAGATGAAACGACCTCAAGTTGTGCCAGGGGAGGTTTAGATCTGATGTTAGGAACAGTTTCTTCCTGGCAAGGGTTGTCAGGCCCTGGCCCAGGCTGCCCAGGGCAGTGGTGGAGTCTCCATCCCTGGAGGGATTTCAAAGCCGTGTAGATGTGGTGCTGAGGGACATGGGTCAGTGGTGGCCTTGGCAGAGCTGGGGTAATGGGTAGACTCCATGATCTTAAAGGTCTTTTCCAACCAAAACTATTCCATGATTCCATACTCAGCATATCGAATGTTTGAGATACAGGCTTGAGGCAGCATCATTCCTCAAGCAGAAGTCACATGGTACCAAGCAAAGTGAGGAAGTGGGACTTGGTTGGTGACCACCATGACAAGACACCGGGAGTTTGCATGTCCCACAGCTCTCCAAACAGCCAGTCCTTGCCCAGACTAATGGGTCAAAGAAATGGTGAAGATCTTTCAGAAAAACAGCTCCAGCTAGTTCTAGCAAAGAGGGAGTAGAATGTGGAGGAGGCCAGGATGGGATATGGGCAGAGAGTCCGGAGGAGCCCACGGAGATGATGGGAGGGCTGGAGCAGCTCTGCTCTGGAGACAGGCTGGGAGAGTTGGGGGTGTTGAGCCTGGAGAAGAGAAGGCTCCAGGGAGACCTTAGAGCACCTTCCAGTGCCTGAAGGGGCTCCAGGAAAGCTGGGGAGGGACTTTGGACAAGGGCAGGGAGTGAGAGGACAAGGGGGAATGGCTCGTAAGTGGAAGAGGGGGATTTAGGTTGGACATTAGGAGGAAATTCTTTGCTGTGAGGGTGGTGAGAGCCTGGCCCAGGTTGCCCAGAGAAGCTGTGGCTGCCCCATCCCTGGCAGTGTTGAAGGGCAGGTTGGATGGGGCTTGGAGCAACCTGGTCTGGTGGGAGGTGTCCCTGCCCATACAGGAGGTAGGATTAGATGATCTTTCCAACCTAAGACATTCCATGATTCTGTGATTCAATGGAAGGACAGTGCAGGCACCACTCCACCATGGGGACTGAAACTAATTTATGGGGTGAGGGAACCAGCATAGTGCAGAACAGGTGAACCACCAAGTGTAGCTCCAGGAGAGCCTCAGAGGTCCTGAGAGAGGACCAGGCTGCAGATGTTCATGATGCTTCAGCATGAACCACCCAGCTCTTAGGATCAGCCTTCACTCCTGCTGTAGACAGGGTGATGCAGATACCAGCTCCCTGACACAGCTGCTCTTCTACAGGAGCAGCACATCTCAAAGCCATGGCCTGATAACCGAGGCTTCCCTGGGAAGGGCTGCAGCTTGGGAATCAATCAATGCTGCAAGATGGTGATCTGGATGTACTTACACAGGTCTCTAAGTGACCTGCTGAGCAGCATGACCAGGGCTGTGACTCATCTCTTGGTATTTAAGTAAATACAGACATGAGTAGCAATGTATGTCTGAGACCACTTTATTTAAGGTCCCTCTTCTAAGATTATTATCCCTTGTAGCTCTGAACAAGCCAAGGAAGTATTCCTCAAGTAGTTTATTTTTAATATATTTAGTATTTTTACATATTCTATTTATATAAACACCATGAATCATTAGCTGATTTTTCTTTCATGGATCACAGAGCACTCCCATCATTTCTACTGCTAATCAAATAAATCACTATGAGAAGACAAATGAGACTATAAAATAGGCACAAAATTGCATAGTTGTTGCACAGGAAGTCTCTTAAATAACCAACACACAAAAAAGATGTGTGTGATTCCTCTTAAAATAAGAAATCCAGCAAAGTAATGTGAAATGCTGTGCTGTGAGGGCAGCACAGTGCAGGCACTATTTCTAATTGTTGTTGTAATTGTTTTCTATCTCATGGGGCTGTGACACTGATAGATGGGTTGGGCCAAGAGCAGAGCCAAGGTCTGACCTCCTCCATCCCACTCCCCTACTACAACACTCCCAGGGGCTTCTGGCCACCGCAGAGTCACCAGGGGGGATTTGGGTGGTTCAGCTGCTTTTCTGTGTGATTTCTCACAAAGCAGCAGAGCAGAGTCTGGGACACAGAAGAAAAGTTCGTGGGTGAAGGGGTGGGAGACCCAGAGCTGAGGTGAGCAGAAAGCATTTGATGAGTTTAACCCCAGGCATGTTCCTTGCTAAAACCAATAACAAATGTCTTGCAGCTTATGCACAGTAATGATTTGTCAGTGTTGTCTAATTGCTTCTGTCATGAATGAAATAATCCTGGAGCTCTTGTTAGCAATTCCTTGGTAACATCTGCTGAAGAGGTTTCTAAGCAATAGTAACAACCTGAGGAGCTCAGCAAAGCTTCCCTCAGCCCACTGCTGCACTCATACCTGCCTCCTGAAGTTTTATTTAAACCAGGCTGAAGCGTAAGCTGTCTCTTCCCATTCCAAATAAAACCCAGACAAGCTGGGATGCCTTGCAGACCTGGGCTTAGAGCTGTGCAGAATACTGAGTACACTGAGTACCACTGAGTACACCACTTAACAGCAGGAAAAACTAGCAGCAGGAAGAACATTCTGGCAGAATGGCTTGGGCTGGAAGAGAGTGGCCTGTGCTGTGAAGCTGAGAGCTGTGCTCCAGGGGCAGTGGGCACTACTTTGGCTTTCCCAGGTTTTAAAATCCTGAGGGCTGCTGTGACCATCTGGCTGGACTTCCCATGTCACACGCTTCACCAAGCGATCCTGCAGTGGTTAAACACAGGACATGACCTTTATCTTGACCTGTGCTTCAAGATGGGATCACATCTCAGCCAAAACTGGAGCCAAAACCTGACATTTTATTCCCTGTCCACCACACACAGAATTTTAAGATTAATGATGTAATCCTCCTCACATTTTTATCACCACAGGAAATTGGTGGCACATATGCCTGCAATCGCCCAAAAGCAGATGTATCAAATGCATGCAGAACATTTTAAAATAGAAAGCTTTTTGAGAGAAATCAGTCTGCAATGTTGTGCAGAACATGGATTCAACTAGTATAAAACGGTGCTGTTGCAGGTGTTTTACCTTCTTTCCCTGGTAAATTTCAGTCTCTGTTTACAAAGGTAAAGGTAGAAAAATAATTAACACTTGCAAGCAGTTTGCCTGTCTGGCTGTGCTAGTCTGGGGCTGCACAGCTCTCCCTGGGCATGAGGAGGGTGCTGCCTGCAGATGTTCTAACTCATCTACTCTAAGGAACCCCACTGCAGGCCTTGCCTGCTGTGTCACCTCTGCAAAACATCACCCCCCCACCTGCCTGGGACAGCTTTGGCCCTGAAAGAAAAACACGTGCAAAAACATCTCTCTCCAGCCCTCCATCCTGGCACCTTCCAGCGTTTTCCTCTTTTTTTTCTGAGGAGTATCCTCTGAAGTGCTCTAGAGGAAGAGTCTACATTATTCTGGCTGTGGGCAGGCTCAGGAGATAGAGGTGTGCTCAGAGGAATCATCAGACCTTTGAGCAACTTCTCAAAATGAGGCTGGCAAAGCAAAGGCTTAGAGGGGTTCTGGTTTTGTGCATTCCGTGTCTGGACGTGGTTCCTCCCCTGCACAGAGCACCAGGAGATGTTTGTGCCATGGCCCTGGGGTACTGGCTCCTCTGGACCTCTGACCAGCACACTGGGCTCATCCTTGACCCCACGCTGCAGAAGGCTGGGGCTCAAGTGCTGGGTTCCAGAGTTTTAGGTGGGCTTTCAGAGCAACCACAAGATGTTTTAGGCATTTCTGAGAGCAGGGCACTGTGTCAACCTGCACGTTTGCATCAGTTTTGTGAAAAAACAACACTTTTGGCCAGAAATTACTTTCATGCTGTAACAATTTCTACAGATGTTTACTAAGAGTTAGACTGGATAATAAACGTTTTCCTAACTTTGCTAAGGAGAAATATGAGTAAATAAGCACAGCCTGCTCCTGCCTGTCTGTAGGGCATTGCTTGCACTGCGTTGCTGTCACGGTCTGATCATTCTCCACGGTTGTCAATTAGGACTGCATTAATTAAGCTTGATAATACACAGAGATGATTCTGTAAGAAAAGCAATGGCAAGGGGCTTATGGAACTCAAATGCCTGAGCTGCAGCTACATTTGTAATATATGCTTAGGCAACAGCAGTTTTCTATGTGAGCTGCTTAGTTACAAAAAGTCCTTAAAAAGTATAGAGAATAGCAGAGCTGCAGGCTGGGGCTTCTTGCACAAATACCACCCTGGTGGCACAGCAGCACTGAACTGTCCCCTTTGACTGGAGCACCTGAAAGCCTCAGGAGAGCCACAGACTGTCTCTGTGCCCCGAAAGGGATGGTTTCCTCTCCCTTGGTCTTCTGAAACTTCAGGTTTAGCCTTGCTACTCTGCCCCCCAGACTGCTGGAGCTCCAGAGGCAATTTCCAACAAAACAAGGGCCGAGCCCAAACGGCTCCAGGCTACAACACCCCCTGCAGCCCGCAGCCCCTTTGAGAGCAGGGAAACAGCATGACCCTACAGACACACCTGCTGCTCACCTCCCCAAACCCTGTCCCCTGGGAGCAGGCACAAAGCTTTGCATTAAAGGAAAACCTGGAAAGGGCACAACACTTGCCTCCTCAGCATGTCGCAGCAGAAGCAGCCGGGCAGCAGAGCCAGTGGGGAGATGGGGGATCCTGCTGCCAAGAGGGCTGTGTTTGCTCCTGTCTCCAGGAAACCCTGGAGCCTGATCCCAGGAGGAAGTGTGCCTGAGGATCAGTAGCTGTGTTTCTCTTGCATGTCTCACCTAAACTGCTGTGCTTGAGTCATGATTTCACAATCCCAGACAGGTCAGCGTGACCACGGGAAGGGAACGTTTATTGGACTTAGTGTGAAGCAGAGTTGAACAGAACACCTTAACTGCTAATGCCTTCAGTCTTGAGCTCCCAGCAGAAAAGAGAACAGAAAACAATGGTTAATTAAACTTACTGTGCCCTCACTCCTTTAACATACTAAGTACCCTTCCTCAGGCTGGAAGGACCCCTACTCACACAAGCCCCCCACTCTCTGAGCATGCCTAGTAAGAATTGCTGCCACTTCAAGTGGAAGTGAAGAACCAGTTAACCAGTCATGTAGAGTTATGATATCAGCATACTCAGAGGTAAGGTAATTTTGCATTTTTTGGTGTCTAAAAGAAACCCTGTGTTACAGAGAGGGGGGATAGCTCTGTGGGTACACCACCTGGCACCCCTTTCTGTGCAGAAGTGGAACAAAGGAATACCCCGACTGTGTGTGTGGATGGAATGATTGCATACCAGGTCAACAGACCCTGTTTTGGGATCACAAAAGGAAAGGCAGGAGAGGAGGCACTTGGGGGCATAAGGGGTGATGAACTCCCCATCTGTGGAGATGCACGGGTCCTTCTGCCTCCAGCTGAGAGGAGCCCTTGAATTCCATGTGCAACATCCACCCAGGAAAATGCCGTGGGCTGCCCATCAGGTGGGATGTATGTTTGGACTTAGGGATCCAGGCTGTCCAGGGAGGTGGTTGAGCCACCATCCCTGGAGACATCTAAAAAGACAGATGTGGTGCCAGGGGACAGGGTTTGGTGGTGGACGTGGCAGAGTTAGGGTAGTGGTTGGACTTGATGATCTTGAAGGTCTTTTCCAACCAGAAACTATCCTTTTTCCAACCATACTATGATACTATGATCACAGGTGAATAAATCACAAGTGACTCAGGGAGCACAATGTCATGTCTGCAGACCATTGCCCCAACACAAGCAGTGCAAGACCTCTGAGGACCCTCTCCTGAAGACACTTGTCATTACTGTTCACCTGGTAGTCAAAGAGGTGTCCAAGGGCTCAAGAACATTTGGCAGAAACACCCAACATTGCTCCTAATTTCCAGGTGGGCTGGAGAAACATAAAGCTTGATCCAGCACAAATGAGAGAGATGTCCAAGGGTTGGTAAATGCTGCTGTTTCCACCTGATTTAAGGGCAGGGCTGCACATGTGTGGTGTGTGCCATTGTCAGCATCTGGAGGTACAGAGAGGGATCAGACAGGAGCAGATCACAGCATAAATGATCAGAGAATCACATCTGACACCCCTCTCCCTCTCAGAGGAATGTGCCAGTGTTCTGCTTGTGTTATGCAGTGTGGATGTGCAGGGGACAGCACAGAGCTGCTCGTGTCAAGATGCAAAGCACAGAGGGACAGTCCCTTGTTGGTGCTTCTGCAAACAGAAAACTGTCTGTGATGTTCCACAGACATATGTCAAAAGCAAGAGCTGAATACATAGGAAAACTGAAAGAGCCCTATAGGAAATATCTCTGAACACAGGCAGTATTTTAACTTGAGGAAACAGCTTGTTGGAAAGTAACTCAGAAATATAGAATGCTGTGGTTATTTTGTGTAAGGTGCACTCTGTATATATACACAAGTTAGAACTGCAGTCAGAGAGGCACACAGTACCACAGCCAGCACCGAGCAAGGACACCCTGCAATAAACAGGCCTTGAAGGAGGCAATTAATCAAGAGGTTTAGAGAGTGTCTCATGTAAATCACCAAGTTGGAAGAGAAGGCTTGAGGTCTATACAGATAATTGGACCTGAGGAATGCAGGAGGTGATAAAGAAGAACCAAAATCAAGAAGATTGACAGCTAAACCAGTCTTAGGCAGTTGAAGCCCAAGAAGTCGTGATATTGTGTCCTTTAGGTGAAGTTAGCTCATTATAATGTCATTATAATATTAAAAATCACAGCCCCAGGTCAAAAAGACCCCTGCCCAGGTGAAGACCCTTTCCCTGACATGCGTGATAGTAGAATTAGTGATATAACCATATGATAACTATATGATTATATATTATATATAACTATATGATTTTATTTATTATATATAACTAAATCACTAACCAATCACTATAAGGAGGATGGACTTGCAAACTTACTAACTCAATAGTTTTGTGTATAACTATGTCATGAAAAATCCCATTTGGTGTGCTTGATTTGAGGGAAGGCACCAAGCACCAAGATTTGCCCAAACCTACAGCAACTAACAATGTCTCCTTCTGAAATGCAGTCTCTTTGTCTGCATTTCAGGAGTGGTCTTAAAACAGTAACAAGCCCACAAATCCACTGCAACTGACTGCTTCAGATTTATCTCTGTGCCCTATCTGATCCCCAAGGATCTTCTTTCCTCCCTCCAACACACAGACTTCTAGGATGACCAGAAATGAACTCCATATGGGCTTTATCAGCTGATGGAAAGGAACATCCTAGAAGTAAGGACATTGCCTAATTTACCAACCCAACTGAAGGTTAGCTATTATTAGAAACACAGATTCATCGAGTGCCACAGCTTGCAAGGAAAGTCTGTGAATAGAAAATATGATAAAAAACTGAATTAAACACCAATATAAAAAAAGAGATGTGTCATGTTTTAAATAAGGAGTTAAAATTATTTATGTGAATTTTTCCAAGACTTATTTCAAGACTCCCTGTGCACCTCTGCAGCTAACAGAAGGTGTAACCTCCTTCTCAGACAGAAGGTAGATATATATATATATATATATGCTCCTTATATATAAAAATATTCCTTTATGCTCTCTCTCTATATATATCTGTTCCTTCCACAGTAACAATGCTCTGCAGAGGCATAGCAAGTAATCATCAGTAGTGGGATTAACAGGTTGAGACAAGGAAGGGCTTGAGAGCAATTTTCTTAAAAATTAGGAGTGGAAGTTTTTCATGGGGAGTCAAATGCTCACATATAATTTCTTTCTTTGCCTCTTGGAAAAGGAGGAAGTGTTTTTTTTCTGGTTTTTGTTCCTGTTTCTCCACCCATGGAGTACAGAGGGCTGTGTTCCCAACCCTGAAGAACTGTATTTTGGTGGCAAACAGAAGCCAACAAAAAGTGCTGAACAGAGAACCTGAAAACTAGCCAAAATTTTGCTTGTTGAGAGGAATCCACAGAAGAGACAGAGAACTGAAAATTGTTACCAAATGTGGCAATAGCAACTGTATTATAAATTTTTATCAGGGAATGACCTTGAGAAGTACTGGGTGAATCACACATATTTGAGCTTTCTGGAATATGTCCTCACCTTGATGCTCTCTTAATGGATCCCACGGGGTTTGGAAAATAATTGCAACAGAACAGAGGGAAGTTATGATGGGGAAATAGTGACTGCCTGAGCATACGAAAAGCTTGGAGCCAATAATTGTAAAAATAAATTATCTTATTTGCAGAGCTGGTCTCTCTTTCATGCCAAAAGATTTTATTGCTCAAATCAAGGAGTGGAAATTCTTTTCCCAAAGAGAAGATTGAAGAAAAAAATAATCCCACTTAGATATTATTCTGAAAAGCCTTCCGTTACATTGGAAAATTTTCCAAGATAAAGGATGATTTCTCTTAATTTAGCTCTAAGCAGTGGTGGTTAAGAGTTTAGAGATACAATTTTCTTTTAAACTTACTAAAATCCATTATTATTTATATACCTTGCTTTAGAAAAGAAGAAAAATCCAGACTTGCACAGCACTGGAGAAGGAGACGATGACCACAACCTGACGTTGGAGCAGCCTAGACCCCTGTTGGGAGTGCACTGCCAATGAAAACCCACCATGGGCAAAGCCAGGCATCTCTTCCACGAGAATCCTCCCTGTCTTCATTTAAACCCTGTCTCAACGAGCTGCATGATGTCCAGAGGGATGCAGCCCAGCCTGCACACACCGTGTGAACAGCCCATCTGTTCCTCCCCGCAGCCGGAGCCGGACCTGCAGGGGCTGCCTGCAGAACCACACTGCTACCTGGCAGCCCTGCCAGCTCCCCGGGGAGTTTCTGAGGTACAAGATACGTGGGAGCCCATCTGTCTGAAAATACAACTTGTCACAGGCACCACGAACACCACTCACCACTTGGGGAAAGCAATGCAGAAGGCGGCACCAGGCAGTGTTGGGGCCAGGAGCCCATCGCTTGTGACCTGCCTGGGGCAACCACCAACCCACACCCACTGCAGACCCTTCTAAACCCTCCTCTGGATTCAGTGTCGTGTGACACCCCTGAAACTCACAGCTGAGTATTTGCACGTGCCTTTCTGCCCCTTCCCACTGACCAAAGAGGTGTGAGCAGAAATGCCTGGAGGTGCAACAAAGGGTCTTTGGAGGCACTACTGGAGGACTGCAGCACACCCAGCTTTACTGTGCCAGCCCCGAGGTGCTGCCCTTGCTGGACAGGGACCTCTCACTGTGTCTTTTAAAGGTCAGTGGGTAGTGACTGGTCTGCAGAGAGCATGGGGACCTGCCCAACTAGCCCCCAGCTTGGGTGCTGCTCCTCCAAACAGATGCCTAAAAACCAGCTGTTTCAGTTACTAACCTAAGAAATGTTAATTCCCCCTCCTTGGCAGTGTTGAAGGGCAGGTTGGATGGGGCTTGGAGCAACCTGGTCTGGTGAGAGGTTCCCCTGCCCATAGCAGGGGGGTGGGACTGGATGAGCTTTGAGGCTCCTTCCAATCCAAAACATTCTGTGATTCTGTGGCACTCTCTCCAGTAATTGGGGCTTATTTTGGTATTTTATTTTTTGGTAATTATCAGGGTAGATTACTGCCATTATTCTTCTCTGTAGATAGTTCAACAAGCCACAAAGTCAGTAAGAGCAAAAATAAAAATACTAATTTTTAATATTCATTTCAGTAGTGACCTATACAAATTATCAGCTCTGTCCTTCCTGTGTTATTTTAAGAAAGCTTTTATTTATGAATTTGGAAGGTTTGAGTAGCAAAATGAGGAGCAAGCTCCTGCTTGTGCTGAAGAAATCCAAATTTCAGAGAAGCACTCTGTGAGTAAACCATATAAATCCAGCACATCTGGCTCAGAGGTGGACCTGAGCTTTGTGCAAACTGTGACATAAACCAGAGAACATCGTGAAAGGGAAAATCCCATGAAAGACAGTGAAACTTGATGGATGGTTCAGTCTGGTGACTTTTTCAGTGCTGCCATGCACAGGAGGAGGTGGCTGGAGCAGAGGGAGAGGTGAGAAGCTGGGGGTGGCTGGGCATCGGTGTGGAACACATGAGCTCCTTCAGCCCCAGGGTCTCCAAAGCCAGCACAAGTCCACCTGCACCACCAGGCTCAGGATAGGGACCCTGGGGAAACCCTGGGCAGGAAAGATCAGAGAGAACCACTCCTTCAGGAATCACCAGCCTGTAATCCCTCCAGAGGCTGGGGCTGGACCTACAAAAGCTTAGAGACACTTACTTTTATCTTTGTGTTGGTTTTTGAGGTTTGCTTGGGGGGTTTGTTTCGTTTTTTGGGCATGTTTGGGGGTTTTTTTGTGGGCTTTTTTTGGGAACCAAATGGGTTACTTGCATATGCTTCCAACTGCTCCAAAGGAAGATGCTGTGTTTGGTTTCAGTTGGGAGCAGCCCATTGGTGCAGACCTGCTTTGTGAACTCAGACTTGATGGTTTGTTTGTTTTTTTTTCCCCACGCTCCAAATGCAATTAAAAATATTGCTGTTTTTATGTCAGTCTATAGTTTGACCCTTCTTGCTGCTGTAAGCAAGAATAATTACGTTCTCTTTATAATTGAACAGGCTGAGCTAGAAAGTACCATGGTATAGCCATGGTGCAAAAATGGACAATGTCAGTGGGAGCAAAGATGATACCACAGCAGACTTTGTGTAGATGCATATTCAAGCAGAGGAAAATACACAAAATTTTGGAGTGTTGAGCACTTGAGAATCCAGGTCACTTTACATTAAAAGAGCTGCAAGGCAAAGGTAGAGCCATAATAACAGCTACTCCTGTGCATCAGACTACTAGGTCAAAGTGCTGTTTCACTGGTTTTTATTTGCTGAGTGACTAGGCAGTTATTCCAATTAGATTTTATGGCTTCCTATCTGAAGGGTATTAGCTCCACATAAGTAGGAAATGTTGTTTCAATTATCTTAGCTGGACATATGGTCATAATATTTTTCAATGATGAGCACTACAGAAGTATTTATTACAGTGAATCAAATCAAATACACAATCATACCTAACACAGCACAATAATTAAATAAATAGCAATATAAAGTAATCTTTCAATAGTACAACTGTTTTATCCCATGATTAAATTAAGTAGAGACTTACACTGCATATGAAACACAGTAAAGCCCAAATTTAACTACACACAGGCTACGGTAACGAGCAATTCAAATATTGATAATGCTTTTTTATTTGGGAGGAATAAGACACACTTTGTAAACAAATTAAGGAACTTGATTTACAACTTCTTTTCAACTGTCACATGACTTCTGAAGGGGATATTTTGACTGATGTGGGTTACTTTTTATCATTGGAGAAAGATCATTAAGTATGTACATAAACACAACGATAACACCTGCGTGGCACAGAGTTTCCCTGTGACTGTTTTTTTGCAGACATCACTAGTACAGCCTACTCTGTTTCTCTAAGGATTTTTATTCTTCTCTAAACTGTCCATCAGAGTGAAGGTCTTGTAAATTCTCCTTGAAAGTAAGAAACATGAGAAAAGCTTTTTTCTTGATAGAACACCAGGGGCTGCAGATGTTTAAATTTTTGTAGAAACATGGAATTACTGACTCGTTAAGACTCTTCCTACTTTTTAAATTTTTATCCTAATGATAGGATATTTATTAGAAGACATAATATTGAGTAATAAACATAACACTTTTAGAGACTGATCTAGAAAAAACATCAAACATACTTAGGGGCATTAGAACCCACAGTCTTTTATTGCCACCAATCAACAGTGCTGAGTCTGCACTACATGGGCAGGAAAATAGTGTCTATGTAGTCTCAGAAGTAAAATCTCCCCTGAGCAATACCTAAAACAAATAGATTGAGAAAATTCTGTATTTTGTAGCATGAAAAATAAATGTGCTCCCAATTACTATTTCTTGCTTCATTTAAGCATGGATTCTGAGCATGCTCTTTGAGTGGCACACATTGGTGTTTCTGCTTTGATTACAGAAACTTTCTTAGCTTCTTGTATCTCTTAAAAAAGGAAGGATGATGAAAGCTCTTAAGACACTGGCACAGGTTGCCCAGGGAGGCTGTGGCTGCCCCCTCCCTGGAGGTGTTCAAGGCCAGGTTGGATGAGGCTTGTGCAGCCTGGTGTGGTGGGAGGTGTCCCTGCTCATAGCAGGGGGTTGGAACCTGATGATCTTTAAGGTCCCTGCAACCTTAACCAGTCTATGATTCCATGATTCTATTAGCAGATCAAGTGCTGATAAAATATGAAAAAGGTGACTGCCAGCCTCAGTGAATCCTAAAAGGAGAACAACCACAGCAGCTCTTCCTGGGATTACATGCATTGCGTGGCAGTGGGGTGGGCATCTTTGGTACAATGCCATAAGAGACCTCACCATGGACCTGTTATCACCTGTTATCAGCAAAGGTGCTCCATCATGAATACCTGAGCTCTGCATCTAAGATGTAATAAAGGTGTAATTTCAAATTGGTGACATCATAATGCTGTTAAACAGACTGTTTTACATACAGACAGCATTTGAATATGCTGTTCTGTAGTTGCGAGTCTTGTGGTCCCTTGGTCCATTTCTATCAATGACTTGTCAGTCCTTGTTTGTATGAGTACGACGTTAGCACTGGACATACCAACCCAAAACTCCAAAGTCTGGCCAGGTCACTAAGACATGTGCTAGGAATGGCTGAGCAGCTCTGAAGCAGGCTGCCTGTTCCATCATCTCCACTCTCGTTCAAAATCCTTTGTTGTTCCAGTCAACGATTAGGCATGGAAAATGCTTTATGTAATGAAGCTCAGTGCTGTGAGTTTAAGTCCCTTTCAAAAAATCTATTTATTTATCACTCTTCCAACCATTCCTAGTCCTCAGGGCAGGCAGCTGTAGGAGAGAGCAGGATCGGTCCAGATGGGTCATCACTGGCCACAGTGGGTAACAAGTGGCTCTGGCTTCAAAACCTGCTCATGTGTGCCTGAGGACATTTCTCCACAGAGATGTCTGTGTGTTTTAACTCAAATATTATGCTGCTTAGGTAGAATTGTAGAATCCCAGACAGATTTGGGTTGGAAGGGACCTTAAAGATCATTTAGATCCAACCCCCTGCCATGGGCAGGGACACCACCCACCAGACCAGGTTGCTCCAAGCCCCATCCAACCTGCCCTTCAACACTGCCAGGGATGGGGCAGCCACAGCTTCTCTGGGCAACCTGGGCCAGGCTCTCACCACCCTCACAGCACAGAATTTCTCCCTCAGGTCTCATCTCCATCTCCCCTCTTCCAGCTGGAAAACCTTTAACCCTCTTGCAGTTTTAATACATCCCCCCTCATCCCATCCCTCCCTGCCCTTGCCCAAAGTCCCTCCCCAGCTTTCCTGGAGCCCCTTCAGGCACTGGAAGGTGCTCTAAGGTCTCCCTGGAGCCTTCTCTTCTCCAGGCTGAACACCCCCAACTCTTCTTAGCATATCTCCATAGACATGTTTACTTAGGCAGCTGATTGTTTTTATCCCTACTACTCATTGGAGAAATTGCTGTGGTTGAGGCAGAGTCAGTTTTAGCATGTCCCTCTCTTTGGTCAACACTTAACTTCTTAACTTCTATTTCAGTACAATTTATTTGAGTGATTCAGTGTAAGGATGAGACAGACTGTATAAACTCAAATGCAGAATGGCTCTCTTGATAGCCATGGAGAAGAGCAATTAATGTAGTTTAAAGCTTGTAATAGTAATACTAATAGTATGAAATCATCTCCACAGAGAGGATGGACATGTAGTCATGTTCCTCTAAAGTGCCTTGAGAGTCACAAAAAATTATAAAAAGAAAAAGCTCTTCTTGCTTAGTGGAGAAACAGCAGGAGTTGGCTCAGAGAAATTGCTCTTGTAATGTAATTGAAGGAAGAAATTTGGCCTTGAGTTGATGGTGAAAATTAAATGTATTTGGTTTGAAAATTTTTCAGTCAAAAATTGTAAATACTTGGTTTCAAATAGAACAAACCAAACTGGATAAAAACTGGGACAGAGCCCAGGATGAAAAAAAGTGCAAAAAAAGATAAAGTTAGGAGAGCCTAGGAGCCTTGCCTACACATCACCAACATGAAAGTAGCAAAAGGGCCAAGGAAAAGGGGAGCGTGCCCATTGCCATCAGGCTGGATGAAGTAGAATCATAGAATCAAAGGAGTTGGAAGTCTGAAGATCATCGAGTCCAACCCCCTGCTGCAGCAGGAACACCCAGGGCAGATCACACAGGAACACATGCAGATGGGTCTTGAAAGTCTCCAGAGAAGGAGACTCCACAACCTCTCTGGGCAGCCTGTCCCAGGGCTCCATCACCCTCACAGTAAAGAAGTTTCTCCTCATGTTGAGGTGGACCTTCCTGTGTTGTCACTTGGTGTTGTTTCCCCTTGTCCTACCACAGGCACCACTGAACAGACACTGGCCTGTTCTTGACTCCCACCCTTCAGATAGTTGTAGATATTAATAAGGTCCCCTCTCAGTCTTCTCTTCTCCAGACTGAACAGCCCCAGGTCTCTCAGCCTTTTCTCATATGACAGATGTTCCAGTCCCTTAATCATCCCTGTAGCCTCCATTAGACTCTTTCCAGTAAATCCCTGTCCCTCTTGAACTGGGGAGCCCAGAACTGGACCCAATACTCCAGGTGTGGTCTCACTAGGGCAGAGCAGAGGGGCAGGAGAACCTCCCTTGACCTGCTGGCCACGCTGTTCTTAATGCATCTCAGGAGATCATTGGCCTTCTTGGCCACAAGGGCACATTGCTGTCCCATGGATGACTTGTTGCCCACCAGGACCCCAAGGTCCTTCTCTGTGGGGCTGCTTTCTACCAGGTCAACCCCTAATCTATACTGGTTCATGGAAGAAGGTGCAAGTAGAAGGAAGAACTCTCAAATCAGATCTCTGTTCCAGAAAAACAAAGTACCTGGGTTAGACATGGTTGTCAAAAATACCAACTGTTCTCACAACTCAAAAATTACCTTT
The DNA here is from genome assembly GCA_020745705.1 of Hemiprocne comata. NCBI lineage: Eukaryota > Metazoa > Chordata > Aves > Apodiformes > Apodidae > Hemiprocne > Hemiprocne comata. The sequence continues at coordinate 1,269,247 of CM036616.1, forward strand.
CGACTATCTTAGGAGACCCCTCTAATTGTATTGATTTCACATTATTCTTCCATTTATATACTTCAGGTTTTTTTGGCTGAAGATACTGACGCCTAACAATAATTATGCAGTATTATCCAGGGGAAGAAAAAGCTTCTGTGAAAATCATACAAAGTTTTGCTGCTCTTATAAATGCTGCTGCAGAAGATCCTGTCTTTACAATTTACTTCCGTTGACCTTGACGAAACGTGATGTAAATATAAATTAGCATTTTAATTGCTGCAAAAAATTCTACTGAATTATACAATACATGGTATCTTAAAGATAATTATATTTGGCTCTTCTAATGACACAACATTTCTATTACATTGCCTTGAACATTTAAGTCTCTGTCAATGACAGATCATCGACTTAAGAAGATCAGAAGGGTGTAGGTATTATGTGGTCGATGCAGATGGAGGTGTTTATTACTAATCCTCTCTGATGTTTTGCTAAGCATTATTAAGCAAACCCCTCACCAACACATTTTCCCTAAAATCTAAGGTATTTGGTCTACTTAACACATGTCAAACTTCTTTTCAGTGAAACTATCACTCCAAAAGCAATTGATTGGTGAATCCTTCAGCCTCATGGAGGCCCCTGCTCTGTTGTCTCTTTCCATCTGTTTATTTCAGGAAGTCACATCAGAGAAAACCAAAGGCAGGCAGCAGCCTCCTCCACCTTTCAGAAGAAGCTAGCATACCCCCATTCCCATCCCTAGGCAGTGCTAGGACAGCTGGGGTAACCTTAACCTTAACCTTAACCTCCTGGTGCAAAGTACAACAGAGAGGGTTACACTATGTTTTCCTACCTAACAGTGACTTTGCAAAGCTACAATGATGGTAGAGGTGGAGAACTACTTGGAAAAAAAAAACCCAAACACATGAATATTTATGCATTCTAGGCACAAAATGATAAACAACTCCAATACTGCCTTATCATTTGATCAATAATCTATATAGGAAATTTGTAAATAATTGGATTTTTCCTTTTTATGGCATCCTAACAGTGTGCCAAACCACTTGGTGTCAGGTGTTGCTCCACACATCTATACAGCCTACTGGACATGGTTCTTTTCCTGTACTTAACAAGAGACTGAGCACCATGGTGCATATTCACTAAGGAAAATAGGTCCTGCATTTAAATGTCAATTATCACATTATTAATTCAGATGAATGCTTGAAGATGTCTAAGAAGGTTTCATCAGCTGCAAGAAGAGAAGAGGCACAGATGAACTCACCAGAAATTCCTCTGGAATATTGCTGTTTTCATTGTCCTCCAGCTTGGCTTAACCCTGAAGTGCAGGTTGACCTGAATTCAGCTAAGAGAAATGTCATTTTGACTTAGTCCAAACAGGCATCATCCTGCCTGCTGCCCAGGCTGGAGCTCTGGGGATGGTGGATAATGTAGGTCTGTGCAAGGAAGCAGCCCTTGTAAACAATCCCCTGTGAGTTCTAATTACAGAGTCTAGGGAGAGGTGGTGGTGATGGATGTGGACAGCAGGCTTCCTCAGCGGGTGACCATCCACTTTTATTAAATAACCAAACCTGCAGCCTTCTCCTTACTGGTTACTGCTGGTCTCAGTCATGTATCTGGGCTGTTTCAGGTGAGAAAGATGGGGTTGTGGGCTCCTCTTGCAGAATTATGTCTGTAGTAGTGAATTTACTATTGTGCAGAACAGTCTTCTCTGACAGGGCCACGTACTCATGTACTTTATTTCTGATAAAATATAGTCCTTTTCCCAATATACACAGCCATCAGGCTTTGGACAAAATGACTGTTGGCAGTATTTTGTGATTACTCATTGTTTTCCACCTGACTGTGAAAAACTGAATTAATTAAGCCTCTCAACATTCCTATGAAGTAAATGTTACATTAATTAAAACATGCATGGCCCTGCAAAGCCTACTGCACATCTAAGAACTCATATGGTAACAGAACAAAATACAGGTTGGCTTTCTGGTACATTAATGACATTAAATGATAAATGGATCTGCATACCAGCTTACTAAAGTGCTCAAAGTGAAAGGCAGGTGTTTTCTGTTCCACACTATAATTTTCCACTGGGAATCCATACCAATAACAAAAGACTAGGAAGAGCAAGCTAGAAAGATGTACTGTAAATCTCAGAATAAAACAGAAGAATATGGACTTTTATATCCATTTAGGGTTCTCTTTCAGGAAATTAATTGGTTGGTCTTTTTAAATTTAAAAATAAAAAGGATGTATGTCACAGGGAGCATGAATTTTACAAGATGTTGTTTGATTCTTTGTGTTTAAAGTAATGAGGGAATGACTGTCTCAGAAACAGGTGGATTAATTAGCTCTGGAGGCTAGCAGATGAAGGTCATGGCAGATTAGGTGTACTTCAGCATCCCACTCCCTGTGATCAGTGACAAAGAACATTATCTCTATATATTTGTACTGCATCTTTTCTCAAACAGATTTCAGGCCAGCTGAACAACCTGCCAAGGGATTTTTTCAGAAAGGAAAGGCACTTGTCTATAGCATTTTCCATCTCAATAGTATTACCCCCAGATAGCATTACCACTAACCCAAAGGGTCAGAGATGGAAGATGCTGCATCCCTAAAGCCCTTTTGCTGGGGTGGTGTTAGTAACAGCATACATCCAACCCATACTCATAGAATCATAGAATTGACCACAGACTGGTTTGGGTTGGAAGGGACCTTAATACTCATCCAGTCCCACCCCTCTGCTGTGGGCAGAGACACCTCCCACCAGGCCAGGTTGCTCCAAGCCCCATCCAACCTGCCCTTCCAACACTGCCAGGGATGGGGCAGCCACAGCTTCTCTGGGCAACCTGGGCCAGGCTCTCACCATATTGCAGCTCAAGGAAAGAAAAACCAAACAAAAAGAGGTGTTCCTGTGTCCTGTACTTATTCTCAGGCTTACAGAAGACACTGTGACTGCTCAATAGATGACTTGTTTTTTGGGCACTTGTACCAGGTTTTAATCACAAACTCTGCATTTGGAAGCATAATGGCTGTTACACGAGTGCTGACACAGGAGGTGTCCTGCCCAGCAGCACACTGGTGGGGTGCCATTACACAAGACCTTTGGGAACAGGCATACATTGGTTTGATGAAGGTGCATGGAAATGCAGGTGAGATTTAATTGGGGTAACAGGTGACCCCGGCTTCCCACAGCACCTCAGTGGGGACCTGGGACCCCAGAAGCCCCTGGCCCAGCACAATCCATGCTGCTGGGAGCCACCTTTCTACCAGGACTCCCACAGGCAGTCAGGGCTTCCAGGATCTTGGTCGTGCAGCTGGGGCTTACAAATCCTGGGAGCTTTGCAGCTTGGGCTGATGTAAGTTTAGGGTTTTTCCAAAATTGGAATGAGTTTTCCCTACGTGCCAGTGTACAGCTGGATGCCTCAAGGTCAAATGATGAAGGGTTCATACCATGGTGTAGCTCTGCACATCCTTACATTGACAGCTCCCACCAACTGCCCTTTGAGGGTGCAGGGTCTACAAAAATGAACATTGCAGGAATTGCCTGTGATCCTCACTTGCAGTTATTTGTACACACATTTTAAATGTGATTTAATATTTTTTAATCCATTTGCTTCGTAGACTAATCTCCATTTCAGGAATACATTAAGCATCAAACAGTTTCCAGCAATATTCAGTCATTCATTAGCTCTTTTGATTTGTTTGGAAATGTTCACACTAATTTCATTAGGCAAAAATTAATTTTTCTGTGCATAATTAACTCTTTGACCAGCTGTTGTCACAGTTTCTTTGAGAAAAACACATAAAAAAGGCTCATTATGAAAGAGAAATCATTAAATCTAATTCCTAATTTTCCCACCAATGACTGTGTTTCTCATGGATACCTTCAAGGACGAAATAAAAAGTAACCAAGAGAAAAAGCACATCTGTCACAAGTAAGAAACAAATAAAATATCTGTTGAAAAAAGCTCTTTAAATATCTGTGTAGTGTAACAAGCAGGGAGATGTGCAAGTGTTGCTCAGATGGATTTTACTTTTCCTCATAATATTCCCCAAAGTGTTCTGATACTTTAAACTTTTTATATCTGCCACTCAGAGTTGAGATGTGGTATGACAGACAGTAGGACTGAATCCAACAGAGGTTTTGATTTCATTTGAAATGAAAAGGCAAAGACAACTCAGAAAAAGCAAACAAGTCAAAAGAAGAGTGAATGAGAGAGATGAAATAACACCCAGGAAGGAATAAACAGCAAAAGGCAGAGAGTAATCTCAGCACTTGAAAGGATTAGTGGGAGTGAAATGATGGAAAAGGTATGTGGGCAGTGAGCACAACGTGGATAAGAACACATCATCACAGGAGGAATCTGGGTATCAGAGGGTGAAGGCAGCTTGCTCAGCTCCCATATTTTGGGATGGTGTTGGAAGAGCACATCGTGCTGCATGACAGAGCTGTAGCTCAACACAAAGACATACCCTTGAGTGTGTGTTATACCCCACATCTGCCCACCAGGGCCCCAAGGAAGGAAAACACATGACTACTGTGCTGCTCCACAGCAACTGGCAGAAGCAGCAAATCCCTTCAGGGGAGCTTATCATCCTCCACCTACTCAACCTACATCAGCACAAGGGCAGTGTTATATTAACCTTGAAAGACCAAATTCTTCCTGTGCAAGCTGTAAGTTGTGGGAAACCTTTCAAGTAAAACTGTAATTTCTTGTTTCTTACAAAGTCCATTAAAGAACTGGTGGGGAGGAAGCCTCTTGTAGCCCAAACAAATTCAGAAAAAATCCTAGAAAACAGGATCCATTCTTGGTTTCTAAATACCAGGTACTTTGGCTTTTTACATAATTCCTGACATAAGTACAATTAGGGGTGGCCCTAGGAGGGTCTGTTCCTCTCTTCTCTTCAAAGGTGGTCGTGTTCAGCAGAGAACATGGCACAAAGTGGGGGAAACACAGTGTGACATTCCGGGTACATAGAGTCTGTCATGAACAATCCAAGAAATAAACAGTGTATTTGACACTCAGGATGCCTGGAGTTTGTCTTGAAACATCTAAGAGTTAAACAGGATTTGTTGCTGGACTATGTCTCAGGATCCCACCAAGCTCTTTTACTCCTCTCTGCGCACCTGCAAACTGGGGAGTTTGATGTGGGACATGCTGAGCTAGGAGAGCAGGATATCCAGCCATAACCAGGCCTTGAGACTTCATGTAAATCACTGACTTGGCCAGAAAAGTAAAGGGCAAACTGACCTCCATCTGATGAACCATCCTGAGGTGCCAAGTTGTCTCATCCCATTTCACATGGAAATTAGTCAAGGACCCTGTTGCTGGCCCAATCAGTGGCTTACCTTGTTAATTAGCCTGACAAAGACCATCTGCAAGGTATAGCCCAGCACCATACCCCTCCTCTCTCTCCCCCCCATCGCCGAGGAGCATGAGCCTCCCCTGTACTGGAAGAAAGGGGGAGAATGGGCAAGAACTCTATAAAGTTTGGGACACTATGGGTGCAGCGAAGCGCTTCCCCACCGACATCGCTGGACCGTGGTGGTAACTATTATCTTGCTAATCTCCATAATTCTGCTTTCTCCTTCCTTTTCTGTCTCTGTTTTCCTCCCTGTCCTATCTGCCCTAGGGACTTCGCTGTGTGACTCCAATAAAGCTCAGTGTGCAGGTGACATCTGACCTCGTTTGTGTCTTAATTTCACCATTTGGGATCAACCTTTAAACCTTTTCACAGGCCCTGCTGGACAAACGGGTGCAGCTGCTGGGTGGTTATACCAGGAGAGGGAAGGCAGAGTCCAGCCACACCAGCCTCCCACTGGGGTGGAGTGTTGGAAAGCAAGGGGGTTCTGCCCCATCTCTCAATAGACCCCACACCAGCCCCAGTGTCTGTTTGTGCACCTGATATCGCATCATCTTTGGTTTGTCCTGGCAAGATTGTAAAAAATCACCGCGTATCCGATATTGGATCGTGACACACGGTCAAACCTTTCTGAGCTCTACATACCAGGATCCCCCAGGTATGAAATATACACACATATATGTCTATATATCCACACATTTAGTAGAAAAAAAAAAGTGCCTTTATCTAAATAATATATCATATTCAAAAGGCAGTTCTTTGCTTCAAAATATAGCTGATTTGTTTTTACTTGAGAATGTTCCCAATTCAGATTACATTCAGACTACTACACCAAGCAGATAATTTTGCACAGATACATTTTTTCCTTTCTAGCTCCCTGTTTTCAGCTATTCTACTTTTTCTAAATTTCTGCTTTCCCAACTGAAGTTATCTGTTCATAACTATCTAGGCAAAGGGGATTTCTTAAATTATTGGATCAAAATAAGAGCACTGTTCTGCAGTGTAGCAGACATGGGCTGGGAATACTTACTCTGCTGCTGAATAACTGGTCAAGTTATCTTTCAGTAGCTTTACTAGCAATATGACTTCTATGTTCCACAAAATACTAGTTTACCTGAATTGAATTATGAGGCTGCTGTCAGATTAGAGGGACAACTTCTTTTCTCTTCTTTGATACCTCCCCTTTTCCAGTATTGTTACCCCAGAACAGGCTGGGAGAGTTGGGGGTGTTCAGCCTGGAGAAGAGAAGGCTCCAGGGAGACCTTCGAGCACCTTCCAGTGCCTGAAGGGGCTCCAGGAAAGCTGGGGAGGGACTTTGGACAAGGGCAGGGAGGGATGGGACAGGGGGGAATAGATTAAAACTGGAAGCGAAAGGATTTAGGTTAGACATTAGGTAGAAATTCTTCACTGTGAGGGTGGTGAGAGCCTGGCCCAGGCTGCCCAGGGAAGCTGTGGCTGCCCCATCCCTGGCAGTGTTGAAGGGCAGGTTGCATGGGGCTTGGAGCAACCTGGTGTGGTGTGAGGTGTCATGGGAGAGGCTGGAACTAGGTGACCTTTAAGGTCCCTTTCGACCCAAACCAACTCTGTGATTCTATTATTCTGTGACTAGGTAAGTAAATGAAATGTTCTGGCATGCCCTTATGATTGTCTAACAAAGAGGATATAAACCTGAAAATGATATTATTGCTCATCTGCAGTACTGCCTGGCTGCATTTCACACAGCAGAAACCCTAGCAGTATGAGAGTCCCCTTTGAATCTTCTCACCTTTTGCTGAAAACAGATTCTTACAAGATACAGGGGGAAATCAAGTGTACTTAACCTTTTCTGGCAATGCAATAGCTGCACAGAGATTGTTACCACATTGGCTTTCAAAGCACAAATTCTGAAAACCTGAAGTCTTGAAGTAGTAAATAGTTTTGTATTCATTGTGTATTCATGTGTATTCATGTATTCATTCTATTAATTCCATCACCTTATTAAAACATCAAATATATCTCTGTAAAGTCACCATGAGTTACTGGAACTCCATGATGCCTCATGATCCAACACATGTAAATAGGACAGAAACTTTCAGCAACGCTTGAGTTGTGCTTTCTGAGCCTTTATAATATTCCCTAGTGTATAAAATTGTTCAGTCAGAACTTCAAAGGTTTTTCAGCTTAATTTTCAGTCTGTTTCCCACCTATTTACACATGTAAAAATCCCGCTGTCTTAACTGCGTATGTGACAGACCTATAATGATTACAACAGTTGCTTAAACATAAAGACAATTACTTTGGTTTTGTCTTTGACTAGTTCCTTCTTGTACAAGACAAGAAATTAGCCCTGTCTGACAACGAGCCATCTGTGATCAGTAATGAGAATGAAGAAGGGTAAGCTGTAGTTCTAATAACACATTAAGGAAAACAGGTGCTGTGTATTAGTAGGTACACCTATTCTTGGTTGTGTAAGGCAAAATTCTGGGTTAGCAACTGCATTTTAAGAAAGTATTCACCTGCAGTTACCTGCACATTGTGAAACAAGCTCACCTGAGAAGGTACCTACACAGGACTTGATGTGTAAAATGATGCTCACATTTTCACATTAGACTACTTGGATTTCAGAAAGGATGATCTCAGTCTCTCATGGGCCACTTCCATGACACAGACCAGCTTCTTGAAAGATTTGACTTTGTTGGGAAATCCCAAGCATCATGCCTGACCTCAGTGATCAGGTAATGAGAGTGTGACAATAATATATTCAGGTGAAAATTTCTCCCAGTGATAAGGGGAAAGTAATTTATTTGTGGTATGAGATTCCTGTAGTTTGAAAGGACCAGTGTTAGTTTCATGCTGCTGAAGGAACGATCTCCCCTGTCATAAGGACACATTCTTTCCAATATATCCACTGTAGGAAATATACTAAATAGAAATAATTTTAACATTCAGAGGTATTAAATACTTACAAAATTAATTTCATGTAAACTGTATGCATAATCAATCTCCAGCTGATAGATGGCTAAAGGGATTAATAATGGGCTACTAAGTCACCATTTTATGCATGAATAGATGGGAGGTCAAAAAGGGTAATTTTCCTATTGCCCAAACAACACCAGTTCTGTTGCTCAACAGCAGCTTCATTTTTCAGAGCTCTCAGACTCAGGATTTTTGGCTTCATCTCTCAGTGTGGCCTGCACTTTGGGCACTGGCACATGCAAATAACTGCACGTTTAGTCAAAGTGTATGCAAATATTAGATGGTGGACATCCAGCCTGAGATTTTCAATGCTCAATTCAAAATATAAAGCATAACAAAACATGTTAGTTCCAGACATCTTTTTGGAAGATGGCATGTGCAAGCAGGTGATTAGATAACAAGTTGCTACTGCTTGCTTCTGTCATTTAAAAAGTCCAAACACAAAAGAGTTCCCAGAAAATACAACTTTGCTCTCGCAGCTCTGAAAGTCTGCCTGTTGATGAACATTATTTTCATCATCTGGCTTCTGCACTGTAGATGTCTTTGCAAACCCTCAAAAATGGGTTTTGTTTGGGCTTGTGCAGGATCCTGTGCCCCAGATGGCAATTTGTTTTGAACTTGGCTCTGAAGTTGTTGTCCACAAATTACTGTGTGTTTTATCGATGTTGCAAAAACGTTTGTCATTAAAGGTAGCTCTAGCTTACCTTTAAAGCTTGTCACTCCCCCTTCATGTGCAGAAGTTCCTCTCTCCATCACACAACTTGAGTAAATGCATTTAAGAACTTGGAAAAAGTTGACATCAGAAAATACCTGGTAAAAGCAACTGAAAAAATAAAGCCTTCAAACATTGTATTTTTCATGAGTTTCACACTGAGGTTATTCATGAAAACAAGTTAAAAACTGAATTAGACAGTATTCTATTTGAGGTAAATACCTACTATTTTTAAGTGCCTTTGTCCATGCAGAGTGTATGGAAAGTACAGTGAATTTTTTTCAAGTATTTGGTGTAAAACAGAGATAGGGAATACAGATATCACCTGAAGGAAAAACTTAGCATTGTAATAGGAGAACAGAGCTGGTCCAGCAGGACCACAGAGTCTGCTTTCCAGGAGTCTAGGTAATCACTGAAAACCATTTCCATGTTCCTGTTGTCTGCTGCAGTTTTTATTTGTCAGAAACTACAGCTGTGCTTCATGTTGGGCATTTTACACTGGCTACAGATGCAGGCACTAGTGAGGTATTTAGTTACCTATCTGCACGTGTGCATTCTGCCAGGACAATATGGATCTTTAATCAATCAAAGCAGATCAAACTTAGGATTATATGTTTTTAAGACTGTCCCCATTGCATTTACTTTTGCCTGCTGCTGTATGGTTTCTGTCCCCAGTGAGTACTGGGGATATAGGCTTGGTCAACAAAATCAGACTAATTTTAGGAGAGTAAGTATCTAGTGTTTAGGAATGGGGAAGCTTGTGGAATATGGTACTAAGTAAATCCAGAAACACATTTATCATACATGACCAAAATCAGGTTTTTTGCACCCTCTTCCTTGCAGATGCAAACAATAGCTTTCTAAAGAGCAATTTATATGAGGCTCCAAGCAAGGCCGTTGCATTTTACAGCCAAGAACCACCAGTCCAGTCTGCAAAGCTATAGATCCAAGGTGTGTCTCTCTGTTTCCAGGTGTTCCCATGCCTCTTCCCCACCCAGAGGTGCAGGGGGATTAGCAGTCAGAAGTTGCTCCACCTGCCTGTGATCCCTGCCTTTCCGTGGCACCTGGAGCCCCTCTGGACAAAAGTAATGCCAACGTATTTGTGACTGCAGTTATTCTTCCTACAGGGGCTTCAGTGTTTTAGACACTTACTAATTTTACACAACCTTTTCCTAGAAATTCACCCCACAAATTATCCCACATCTTCCTTCTTTCCCTGTTCTTTTAAAGTTTTCATTAACCACAGACTCTTTATGGTACTTTCTAATCTTACTGGTCTCTGCTCCTCTTTAATCAGATTCTGCCTTTGTTTCTGTTTCTTGTCTCATTTTGTCTTCTCATCTGGAATTGTGGAAGATAAATGACATCTGAGTATGAGCTACGGTTTTGAATCCCATCTGACTGAACCTCAAATTCAGGCAAAATACGTTTGCCTGATTTGTCTGCATGTTGTAATAGGATTTTTTGGAAGATCTTTTATTAAAAAACCCCAAACCTCGAATCAGTTCCTGGTATTATTATCTGTTATCCCAAAGCTAATTCAGAAAATGTTTTTTTTCCTTTTTATTTTTTTTAAATCTGTAAAATGCTCCCAGGTGAACAATGTCCAAAGGCACTTTGGAGGAACAGCTGATGCTGAATAAAACCACTTGTTTTGGTCTTTCTTGTGATGAAGACTGGTCTGTCCCTAACCTTGATCCAAATAGTGATAAATCAATCTTTAGATTATAATGGTTCTTTTATTATTGATTTGTGGAGGCTAGCTTTGAAATGTTGAAAACCATTACATTCTTTATCACACCCATAATGCCCCAATAATCAAGTTTATCAAGTTGTTTCTTTCAGAAAGCTCTGATAAAGGAAGTAATTTATAAGTTAAATATCTATGTTCATCTGCTATCTCATCTTGAGTTACCAAAAAAAAAAAAAAAGTATTTTTCCTCTATTCTGTTAAGAGCTGTAATATTTCAGACAAGCAAATTTCTTTTTGAAATTTGAAATCTTTTTGAAATCTTAAAAAAGATTCTTTTTTAAGCTTTACATGTTATCAGTCTATTAGAACAAAATATAGCTTTGCCTTATGCAAAAATGCATTAAGGAAACATGATGAAAACCTTCTTCATTTCTGACCTCAGTCATTTAGTGAGTCAGGAAATGTTCTCTTTTTTCAAATCAAATGCCATCCACATGGAGACAGAGAAACAGAAATTATGGGAAAACTTCAGAATAAGACCTAACTTTAAAAAGCTTACTTAAATGCCAGAAGACACAGAGAAGGTATGTAAAATACCAACAGAATGATCAAGGTCCACAGGAGAAACAGTTAAAAATCACACCATAGTCACTTTAAAATCAACCCAAATCATAAAGCAGTTGTGTGCCCATTGCTTCTCATGAAAGAAATGAATTGTTAGCACTTAGAAATACCAGTTATGATCTTACAACCAGCACTGCAGTTTGACTGTTTACATGAGGTTCCATAGGGATGATGTTGGAATGTGTATTTGAGTTTAATTGTAGTTCAATTAAGCAAAGGAAGTGCCAGTATCATGTGGGTGCTTGTTCACAATGTTATTGCCCATTTACCTTCTCCAAACTACAACTGCAAGGAACACACAAGAGTGAGCTGCAGTGAATAATTCCTGGATTTCCAGAAGGCAACAACGCTGAACGTGTTGGAGCAGGTGAAGACAGTGCTCAGGAGGAGCCATCTGACCAGGCAGGAGAAAGAGCACTGTCTTGTCTCACCACCCTACACCACTGGAGGATTGTCCATCTGCTACCTGGTGCTCTCCAAAATTCTGACAGGTGGCTCTCACCCAGGTATCTTCTGTGTTGGGGTTAGCTCACCTCTGAATGCCCTGTGGCAGCTGAGAAAGCAGCTTCATTGACATCCACATCTGTTTCATATCTCAGCATAGAATCATAGAGTCATTTTGGAATCTTTGGAAAAGACATTTAAGATAATCAAGTCCAGTCATTAACCTAATAAACACAATCAAGTCCACTAATAAAACATGTTCCTCTTGGTCACTGCTCTGCTCTGTTCTCTCCACAACAGGGAGACCTTGTCATCTACAGCCAGGTTATCACCTTGTTCTTCCAGCACCAGAGAGAGGACCAAAGAGAAGTTCTCTCTTCTCTTTGCATACTCCACTACTGAAGGAGCTCAGATTCTTCTCTGTTTGTCAGTGAATACATCTTGTTGGTCAAGGTAGAGTATTTGAGCACACCTCCATTCTCCACTCCTGCCATGATCTCTCCTCCCTGGGTCCCCAGGTCTAGCAAGGGCTTTGCTACTAAGAGGCCACAACAACTCCCTGCAATGCTCCAACCTTGGTGCGGAGTGGCTGGAAAGTGCCCGAGAGAAAAGGACCTGGGGGTGCTGGTTGACAGCAACTGCATATGAGCCAATGTGTGCCCAGGTGGCCAAGAAGGCCACCAGCATCCTGGCCTTCATCAAGAATAGTACGGCCAGCAGGACCAGGGCAGGGATTGTCCATCTGTGCTGGGCACTGGTGAGGGGGCACTTCAAACCCTGAGGTTAGTTCTGGGCCCCTCATGAGAAGAAGGACATGGAGGGGCTGGAGCATGTCCAGAGAAGGGCAACGGAGCTGGGGAAGGGGCTGGAGAACAAGTCTGAGCAGGAGCAGCTGAGGGAGCTGGGGATGTCCAGCCTGCAGCAAAGGAGGCTGAGGGGAGACCTGCTGGAGCCAGGGGGGGGTCGGTCTCTGCCCCCGAGGAACAAGTGACAGGACAAGAGGAAACGGCCTCAAGTTGTGCGACGGGAGGTTGAGATTGGGTAGTAGAAGAAACTTCTTCACTGCAAGGGTTGTCAGGCCCTGGCACAGGCTGCCCAGGGAGGTGGTTGGATCACCATCCCTGGAGGTGTTTAAGAGCTGTGTACATGTGGTGTTGAGGGACATGGTTTAGCACTAGACTCAGTAGAGTTGCATTAATGGTTGGACTTGATGATCTAAAAGGTCTTTTCCAACCAGAATGATTCTATGATTCTGTGATAGCTCTGGTGCATCAGGGACAAATAGTGGAACTTCAGGGCTGTGATGAAAATACTACTGCTACAAGGGCCCCAGAGCAAATCATCCACACTGCAGCTTGGAACGTGGGTTCTCAAAGCCTGTGAGGTGTCAGTCAGATAAAACTGCAGCTGAAAGGATACATCATCACAAAAAACATTGTTAGAATACATTCAATTAGAGCAGTTACACACCTACAGAAGCCTCTTTTGATTCTCAGTGCTGCCAGAAAATTAAAAACAAAAAGAAAGTATGGAGACAACCAAATTGAAAAAATAAGCAGAGACAGCCAAGATTGTTTTATTTGAGTAACTTGGTATGCAGTTATAAGACAAAGGCTGAATTTACAGTCAACCAAGGCACTAAAACTCTCACTCAAAATTAAGAATCAAGGCATTTTTCAGCTTCACAACAGAGAGCTTTCTAAGCCCTTAGACATGAAAACAGCTTAAAAAATATGATCTGGTGGAAAAACCAGGCAGCTGTATACAACCAGACTTACAGTTTGCACAAATGGTGTAACACAGCTACTAAATTCAGTCTTGCTCCAAGAAATTCAAAACATGACAACAGCAGTAGAAATGCAGACAATGGTTTTCCTGAAACAAAAGTTTTGCAAACCAGGGGAAAAAAATGTTATGCAGAATATTTTTCACTGTCTTGGGAAACCCTGGGTAGCCTGAAGGAAACAGTAAAGTGGTTTAGGAAAAAAGCAGTAGCTAGTTAGTATGGGAAATAGAGCAGATGTATAGATAAACAAGGAAGGTCCAGGGATAGCACACTGTTGGATCATAACATGTTCAGACTGAAATGCAGTAAAGAGAGGGGACAAACAGGGACAAACAAGACATAGTACTGAACTCTTTAAAATAATGTAAGAGGGGTAGACAAGATGTGGGTTTAGGATTGATGCAATTTTATCTCAAACTGATACTCCAGAAGTCCAGCAGTCAAGAAGTATTGTTTCTTACTTAAAATACACTACTTGACTGGTCTTACATCAGGTGTAAGACCAAACAAAAAAGCTCCAAAGACTCAAAACTGAAATATTTACAGTCTGTGCCTGAGATCACTGTGGTCTATGGAGGAATTGGTTTGGGAAAAGACCATGTGTGCAATACACTGATAGCAGTCATACGTTCAAAACCAGAAAGAATATGAGTTAGCACAGTTTCCTTTATTATTAATAATTCCAGAGTAGAAGGGAACCAAATAAGCTATTTGTAGGAGAAATTAGCAGTAAAAGATCTTGACGTTTTTGTGATTGAAATAACAGAAAAGGGCAGTATGATTTAGATTTTAGATATATATTTATATGTAAGACTCAAATAATTCTTCAATCAGCTTTTTTTTTTTCCCCAGTCCCCCTAAAGCTGGTGCTAGGATGCAGGAGAAAATGGAGGAGATGATACGAGTCCTCTGAAATCTCTGATTTCAACTGGAATGGAAATGGCTCACTGTGTTGCAGGACCCCAGTGACATTTGTAGAATCAGGAGGCAGTTCTAAATGTGAGCAATGTTGATGTGAAAAGAAATCACAAAGCTTATATCCTCTTGGGATACTGAGAGCTTACAAAACAAAAAGGCTGTTTGGAGGGGAGATGATTTAAGTATATATGGCCCATGAATAAGTAAAACCTTAAGGGAGAAAAAACCCCATTAGTCTCTACATTTGTTCAATAGTGGCTGTCACAGATGAATGATATTGACTGGGTTCTGGCTACTGCAGTGTTTGTAACTCTAATTTATGATGCATGTAGTCAGTTCCCCACACAACTATACAGGGTCAACAGGAGACACCTGAAAGAACAAGCAGAAATGGAAGAAAGGGCTCACCACTGATGATGTTTCAACACAGATGTGAAAGCTGTCAAGGACTACAGCCAGAAAGATTAACTCTGAACATCTGACGCTTAATATCCAGATGAACCTACAGAGACACTTTTTTGACCAAAGGGTGAAAAAATAACAGAACAGTGATGAAGAGTAAAGCAAGATTTAAGAAGCACTGTGTTAAGGTGGCTAAGGAACCAGGCAGGATCTGAAGGATGAGATGCTTAGCAACAGAAGATGCTATCATGAGATGAACATAGAGAGTATCTGCAGTTTTACAACTTTTTTTTTATTTTTTACATTTTCTTTTCATTTCTAATGCTAAATAAATTATGTTCTGGTTCTAAGAACCTGGAGAGATATGTGAGTTATGGAAGCACAGGTCCAAGTCTAAGAGAGAATCATGAAATTGCCCTGAAAGCTAGACAAAGGCCTAGCAGCAGCCCCTTAGAAAAAGCTTTCAGAGGGAATGAAAAGGGAAGGAGCTACAGCTGTACCAGCAAACCTGACCAGTTCTGAAGGAAACACCAAAACCTGTCCTAAGGAAAATGCTGAGGACCAGTGGAAGCATTGCAAGATTTGCTCACTGATGTAACAGATTACAAACTTGGAATTTTGTGATGATATAAAACTACTTGGGTCAATCAGCAAAGATAACTGTGAAAGTCACCATGACTTAGTTGTGAATCATAAGCATTGATGGTTTTTACCATACAGGGATAAAAAAGCACAAGACTGAAGTTGAGATGAATCACAGAGCAGAAAAGAACAACTGATGGACATATTTGTTGTGCAAAAATACTGGTCAGGTCAGCAAAAAAAGATTAGACTAGTAGAGGAGGCCAAACAGTTCATACTACCAATTCCTGAAGACCCTACATGCATTTAAGGATGTTAAATTATTTTATAAATATTTGTTCATATTGCAAAACCAGCACAGATACAATATAAAAAAGGCATAGGGTACTTTGAAATGTTGTTTCAAATGTAAACTTGCTTCTTAATGTTTATACATGTTAGCTATAAAAAAATTGAAGACACCAGAGATTGGGCCACAAAAATCATCTGAGCGCTGGAGCAGCTCTCCTACAAAGACAGGCTGAGAGAGCTGGGGTTGTTCAGCCTGGAAAGAACACTCCGGGGAGACCTTGGATCACCTTCCAGTGCCTGAAGAAGCTCCAGGAAAGCTGGGGAGGGACTTTGGACAAGGGTTTGTAGTGATAGGATGAGGGGAAATGGCCTTAAACTAGAGCAGGGCAGATTTAGATTAGACAGTAGGAAGGAGGTCTTGACAATGAGGGTGGTGAAGCACTGGAACAGGTTGCCCAGAGAGGTGGTGGAGGCCCCATCCCTGGAGACATTCAAGGTCAGGCTTCATGGTGCTCTGAGCAACTTGGCCTAGTTAAAAAGGTCCCTGTGCACTGCAAGGGGGGCTGGACTAGATGGCCTTTAAAGGTCCCTTCCAACCCCACACATTCTACAATTCTAGGATTATGCGATTTCAGAATAAAAATTGAAGCTTTACAAAATTACTAGTACAGTTTAGCACTAATATTATGGCAACTTAGTGTTAACATTAAGGATGAAAAAGTAAGCCAAAACCCACTTGAAGAAAAAGAGCTGTGTATTCAGTGGAGGTGACCTGAAGGGGAAAAAACTCCACTAATGTGAGAGGTAGTGCCACCTCTTGATGCTCAGTCCTCTGGTAGGCATAGCGTGGTTCTTCCCACCTGTGAGACTCTCTTGCTGGATTTCCCACCATTGTGTGTGGCTGGGGGTCTGACTACATGGTTTGGGGTGCTGCACGTGGCTTATGATGGGCTGATGCTGTGACTTTGCACTGACCTGAGACTCTGCTTTTACTTCCCTTCAGTCCCAGGAGGTGATAGAGCCCTGGGACAGGCTACCCAGAGAGGTTGTGAAGTCTTCTTCTCTGGAGACTTTCAAGACCTGTCTGGATGTGTTCCTGTGTGATCTGCCCTGGATGTTCCTGCTGTAGCAGAGGGGTTGGTGTTGATGATCTTCAGAGGTGCCTTCCAACCCCTGTGATTCTGTAATTCTGTGATTCCATGACATGCTGTCAGAGGAACTGTGTCAGGCATCAACACCAAGGATTAAACAAATAGCTAGGGAACATTATTAGCAGAGGGCTACCAACATGGTTCTAACAGTAGAGGCAAAGATGTACATGAAATGAAGCGAAATCAATCTCCAGTAAACTGACTCAAGTTTTTGTAACAGTGCATCTTATAATCTTCATGGTGCTTTGCTAGTATAGAAGGAGGTTATTCCAGTTCAGGAAAACATTTTGAAGCCTGCACTATCCTAGATTAATGGCTGAGTTTGTATTGTTACTGCTGCACCCAGAAAACTCAATAGCTGGTTAAAAATATTCAAAACTGCAGTAAGAAGATGAAGCTTTTTGCAGAGCTAAGTTGCAATTGGCTTTGTGAGATGCTATATTTTGTCAAATTGGAAGAGCCATATGTAACAGGAGCATAATTATCTGTATAAAATCCAAGAAGAAATGTACTCATTACTGTGTACTTGTGAGTGAAGACAGGACTTGCAGTACTGCCTATACCTAAGGTTGCCTGAACTTTCAAATCACTCTGTTTCAATGCTGTTTGAATTTCAGAGCTCGTCCCTATTCTGGCTACAATGCTCTGCACTAGATCTCTGTCTCATGCTGAATCCTGGTTAGAAAGTTTCAGGTAAAAATACTTTAGCCATGGACAAGAAGAGTTAAAAGACACGTGGTTATCTGCATAATACAAGATTTCTTACAGCAAGCTGGGGAGAAGTTGCCTGAGGTACCACTCATCATGCCAACACCTGAAATCCACCAGTGGGTTGCCCATGTCCCATCATTATTGTGTGGGAAAAAACCAAAAAAAAACAACACTCAAGCCTGTACTTTAAAAAGTACTTCATAGACATGAACTTCGCCATTTGAAACATAGCTGAGATGCAAAAAGGAGACACAAAATTAATAGCAATTCAGACTGAAGAGACATTGAGAAAGATTAAGACAAAATGATAGCAGTGAGCATGTGCAGATGGTGTTGAAATGTGGTTCCAGGCTGAGAAGACCAAGATTGTGTTCAGCCTTGGAGCCTAAGGCCATCTCCAGTCAAATACTGCTTTGTACTCCTCTGCTATGCTTTTAAATACGTTCCCATCTTTGCTGTATTTTAGATTCTGCATTATAGGAGAAGGGAGGGTGTTTCAAAACAAGGAGTGAACAAAGAATTTAAGTGTATTCCCAAATCTAAACACATATAGGTAATTAACTAAGTATCAGAAGATACAAAGTAACTTTTTTTTTTTTTTTTAAGAAATAACCAAAACCACACCAAGAAATTTTTATTTCAGTGAAAACACTGGAGAAATTAAGGGCTTTGGGTCAGTTTACAGGTGTGTTAGAAAGTAAATTTCATAAAAAGCACAGTGTTTAGGATTGAGTGGTACATTTCTCAGTTTAAATTAAACTAATTAGCTTAATGACATACATAGATAGATCAAATACTGTTCTGAGGAGACTGATAGTTTCTTTCCTCAGAAAATGTTCTTCCTTTTTGACATGTATAATCAATATGTTGGATATTCTTGGAAATAAAGAAACATTCTCTATTATGAATCTCCTTGGTTTCATACTTGAAATACTGGATCATTCTTTGTTTTTGTTTGATTTCTTGTTGTTGTTGCTGTTGTTTTGTTTTTTAGTTTTATGTTCAGTTTTCTTTTAGCTTATGAAATATTGGAGCAATAGAATCATAGAATAGAATCAGAGACTGGGTGGAAGGGACCTTAAAGATCATCAGGTTCCAACCTCCCTGCTGTGAGCAGGGACACCCCCCAACAGTGCAGTCATAAAGAAAACTTTTCAGATATCCTTCTTCTATTTCTTTTATTTCTAAGGCTAATAAAGGCTGATTTGTATATTTGGAAAAGTGTCATTCCCATTTGTTACATCCATATTCTTGAGATTTCCTTTGGAATGTTGCTTGAAGTCTTGCTGTGATCTTTATATCAGGTTCAACTTCAATTTTAATAAAGGAATATAGCTCAGAGAATTCAATGCGCAGAATGACTCATTTTATTACAAAACTGTTTATGGTGAACTGATTTGAATTAATACTAGAATAATCCCACTCTGCCTGTTACAGTGCGTCCATTTACTGCCTTCTGGTCTCAGATCCACTTTGCCCCCAGGACAATGAGTGTTTTTGCAACTAAACAGCCTAAGCTACTTTGACCTTTCTCTGTTCTAAGAAAATCTACTTTCTGGTTGGATAAAATGGACACGAATTAGATGGATTTTAAAATGATGATGTAATGACACAATTTTAATGTAAGGAAAGCTTATGCTGTTTTTTTTGTGGAAAAAGAATCAGAAGGCCTGCCAGTGTGTGCTTGGGACAGTGGCACAAGCTAGGCTGAAAACACCATCTTGCAGTACCATGGGTTGTGTCCCCTCCTCTCAGGGGATGAGCTTCCATGTAGTATTGCACTCATGAGATCAGTTCCAGTAGTGCATATACCTATAAAAATAACACATTTCTGGTAGGAAATCTAGCAGCAATTCCTCTTTATCTGAAAAGCTGTTTAGTTTAAACCTGTTTCAACTGTTATGTGGAAATAGAGTAAAAGACAATGTAGACACATATTTTGAAAAGCTCCTTTAGATAACCCTTGTAACTCTCCCCAGTACAGATGAAGGACCAAACTAATCTTTTGTTTTACTCTGTTGATTGCAGAGGGATCTGGACAGGCTGGGTCGATGGGCTGAAGCCAAGGGGACCAACAAGACCAAGTGCTGAGCCCTGCACTTTGGCCACAACAACCCCCTGCAGAGCTTCACGCTGGGGAAAGAGCAAGCTAGCAATCCATGGCTTGGACAGGTGCACCCTTCACTGGGTCAAAAACTGGTTGGATGACCAGGCCCAGAGAGTGATGGTGAATGGAGCTGCATCCAGCTGGCGTCTGGTGACCAGTGGTGTCCCCCAGGGATCAGTACTGGGCCCAGTCCTGTTCAATATCTTTATTGATGACCTGGATGTGGGGATTGAGTCCATCCTCAGTAAATTCACAGATGACACCTAGTTGGGGGGCAGTGTTGATCTGCCAGAGGGTAGGAAGAAGCTGCAGGAAGACCTGGACAGGCTGGGTTGGTGGGCCAAGGCCAATGGCATGAAATTCAACAAGACCAAGTGCAGGGTCCTGCACTTTGGCCACAATAACCCCCTGCAGAGCTTCAGGCTGGGGGAAGAGTGGCTGGAGAGCAGCCTGGCAGAGAGGGACCTGGGAGTGCTGGTGGACAGCTGGTTGAACATGAGCCAGCAGTGTGCCCAGGTGGCCCGGAAGGCCAATGGCATCCTGGCTTGGATCAGGAATAGTGTGGCCAGCAGGAGCAGGGATGTGATTCTCCCCCTGTGCTCAGCACTGGTGAGGCCTCACCTTGAGTCCTGTGTGCAGCTCTGGGCCCCTCACTGCAAGAGGATCTTGAGGTGCTGGAGCAGGTCCAGAGGAGAGCAACAAGGCTGGTGAAAGGACTAGAGGGAAAGTCTTATAGGGAGAGGTTGAGGATGTTGGGGTTGTTTAGCCTGGAGAAGAGGAGACTCAGGGGGGACTTAGACAGGCTGGAGAGTTGGGCGGGGAGAAACATGATGAAATTCAACAAGGGGAAGTGTAGAGTTTTGCATTTGGGGAAGAACAACACGATGTCCCAGTATAGGTTGGGGGCTGACCTGCTGGAGAGTAGTGTAGGTGAAAGAGACCTGGGGGTCCTGGTAGACAGGAGGATGACCATGAGCCAGCAATGTGCCCTTGTGGCCAAGAAGGCCAATGGCATCCTGGGGTGCATTAGAAAGGGTGTGGTTAGTAGGTCAAGAGAGGTTCTCCTCCCCCTCTATTCTGCATTGGTGAGGCCGCATCTGGAGTATTGTGTCCAGTTCTGGGCCCCTCAGTTCAAGAAGGACAGGGAACTGCTTGAAAGAGTCCAGTGCAGAGCCACAAAGATGATTAAGGGAGTGGAACATCTCCCTTATGAGGAAAGGCTGAGGGAGCTGGGTCTCTTTAGCTTGGAAAAAAGGAGGCTGAGGGGTGACCTCATCAATGTTTACAAATATGTAAGGGGTGAGTGTCAGGGAGATGGAGTTAAGCTTTTCTCAGTGATGACCAGTGATAGGACAAGGGGTAATGGGTGCAAATTGGAGCATAGGAGGTTCAAGGTGAATATTCGAAAAAATTTTTTTACTGTGAGAGTGACAGAGCACTGGAACAGGCTGCCCAGGGAGGTTGTGGAGTCTCCTTCACTGGAGACATTCAAAACCCACCTGGACAAGTTCCTGTGTGATGTGCTCTAGGTGACCCTGCTCTGGCAGGGGGGGTTGGACTAGATGATCTTTCGAGGTCCCTTCCAACCCCTAGGATTCTATGACTTCATCACTCTCTTCAACTCCCTGAAGGGAGGTTGTAGTCAGGTGGGGGTTGGGCTCTTCTCCCAGGCAACCAGTGACAGGACAAGAGGGCACAGCCTGAAGCTGCACCAGGGGAGGTTTAGGTTGGATATTAGGAAGTACTTCCTCATGGAGAGGGTGATCAGTCATTGGAATGGACTGCCCAGGGAAGTGGTGGAGGCACCATCCCTGGAGGTGTTCAAGGCAAGGCTGGATGTGTCACTTAGTGCCATGGTCTACCCAATGTGGTGGTGTTAGATCAGAGACTGGAGTTGATGGTCTCAGAGGTCTTTTCCAGCCCCAATATTTCTGGGATTCTGTGGTCGCTACTCATTGACTAATTTTGTCATTTGCAAGAAAGCAAACCTCTTAAAGAGCTTCCATTTCAGCACGTTTCTTCTTTGAAGATTGCATCTCAGAAATTGAAACACAGGAGCTTACTCCAGGCCTTGATCCATGAGAGCTTTCGATGCTTTTGCATTCAGGTGGTTAGAAGCTGATCAGCTGCATTCACTTCCAGGGATCAAAGGAAGTTCACTTATCTATGACCTTCCATCATCAGTTTTCTTTTCCCTCCCCCTCCCCTCCCCTCTTTCTTTCTTTCTTCTCTATTCCCCCCCCCCCTTTTTTTTTTTTTTTGTTAAACTATGCCTGTGTTTGGCTTTTTCTGGATATGAAATGTTGGTTGTCTGACAGAAATAATCTCCAGTACTTCAGAGGTTATTTTGGCTATTTTCTCAAATATTGTAGATGGAATTCCAAAGGCCCCAGTGATTTGAAAACATTGCTTTTATCTCAGTACTTTAAATATACATTTTTTCCTGTTTTGTTCAGCAATAGTTGTATTGTCAAATGTTTGCAAATTGTCAAATGCTGGCAAAATTATTAAGGAAAGCTGAATGAGAACAGAGGTGGCCAAATCCTTGATGGTGTAAAGAAGCAACTTTTGAAACAAATCCCAGAAGTACACTGGACAAATGTATGCCTGAAATATTTATTTTGCTGCTTTTTTTTTAAAGGAATGTGGAAACCTATCTTGAAATAACCCTGCTGATACTATTTTAATTAAAGAAGAAACTTTAGATAGTATTAAGCATCCACAAAAGCAGTGATGGGGCCACTAGTACAATGTGTAGTGATGAGAAAACAATGTAATTATTTACAATTAGCTTTTACGAAATAATATGAGTGTGACAGATGATCTGAGGTTTCCCTCCCCCCCCCGTGCTTTGAGGAGCTTGCCTTGCGGGCTGTGCATTGTGTGTCCACAGCTGCCAAAGGGCAGATGTGCTCACAGACACGCACCTTTGGTGCCCAGCACGGTGTTTTCTGCAGCGCTGGCTCCGCATCCATGAGCGACCCGAACCTTCCCCGCACAAGGTCACGGCGGGCCGGGGCCGATGCCCGCCCGGGAGCAGCGCTGGAAGCTCCCTCACGTCCCCACCTTCACCCAAAGCTCTGGGTTATCCCCCGGCCATGCAGGGAAACTGCAGCATCACAGGGCTGCTCCCCCCGTCCCTCCGCAGCAGCGGCGGCCTCGGGGCTGAGGCGCCGTTTGCCCTCTTTGCCTCCTGCACCAGGCGACTGTCACAAACGCAAAGAAAAAAAAAAAAAAAAGGTGGGAGGGGGGCAGCATAAACCCACTCCCGCTATGTTCCTGCATCGCCGCACGTATATATATATAGGCGAGCCGGCAGTCGCTCCGCGCTCCTCGCCGATAACTTTTCCGCGCCCCCCGCTCCGCGTACCCCGCCCCCAGAGATCGCCCGGGGTGGGGGGCTCACGGCCTCAAACTTTCCGCTTGGTGAGGCCGAGAAGGGGGCTCGGCCCTCCCGGTTCACGGCGGGGCTGCAGCCCCAGCCCCGGTGCCCTCAGCCGCGCTGAGCGGGGGGCGGTGCGGCGGGGCTCCGCGCTCGTCCCCGGCGGCGGGCGCCGCTCCGGCCCGCCCCGCACGGGGGTGAAAGCGCCGGGCTCCGCCGGGCTCTGCTGCTGTTGCTCCCGCAGCCGCCGCCGGCGCAGCAGCAGCAGCAGGAGGAGAAGGATGGAGCCGGGTAAGGAGCCCCGGGTGGCCGCGGGTGAGAAGCCCGGCGAGCCCGAGCCGGCGGTGTCCTTTCAGGCCCGGCTATGGAAGAACCTGCAGCTGGGGGGCAAGGGCCGGAGCGGCGGCGGGGGGGCGGACGGCGGCCGAGCGCCGCACTGCGGAGCCCCCCGCCCCGCCGCCGGCCAGCAGCAAGGGGGACCTGCCGCCCGGCGCTAAGTGGAGCGGCTTTAAGCGTCGGAGGCAAGTGCTGGACCGCGTCTTCTCGTCCTCCCAGCCCAACCTCTGCTGCTCGGGCACCGAGCCCCTGGAGCCGGGCGGCGAGTCCGGCTCCGCCCTGCGCCGGCTGCGAGATCACCTGCTCCCCCAGGGCAAGGGGCCGCCGCCCGGCCGCCGTGACGATCCCCCCGCCGGCGATGAGGGGCCCAAGGCCGGGAAGGAGGGGCGCCGGCCCGGGGCGCACCTGTCCCACCAGAAGAGCTCCTCGCTGCCCAGCACCGCCTGCTTGGAGCAGCTGCTGCAGGGCTCGCCTACCGCCGGCAGGAGGAAGGAGCAGCGGGCGGAGGACGGCGACGGCAGCGCGGTGAGCGTCCGACCACTCGCCGCCCGCCGCGGGGTTGCGCTGAGCGGGTAGCTCCGGCGGCCCTCGGCGGGCGGTCCTGGGGGGAGAGGCGAGCAGAAGCAGGGCGAGGCGGAAAGGTGGTCCCCGGGGAGACGGGGGCGTGAAGGGAGGTGAGGCGAAGCGGGAGGGCGGCCGCTGGGGAGCGAGGTGAGAGGACGGGCGGTGAGGCGGGAAGGCGGCAGGGCGGCTGCTGGGAAGGGGAGGTGAGGTAAGGATGGGCGGCGAGGCGGGAAGACGGCTGCGGGTGAGGGAGGTGAGGAGCGGTGAAGTTACAGGACGGGCGGCAAGGCTGGAAGGCGACCGGGGCCGGTGCTCCTTCCAGCCGGCTGGTGCGAAGTGCCCTTCCCCTCAGGGGAAAAACGGTCTTGGGGCCTCCCTGAGCCCTGGCACAACTTCCCCCGCCGCGGGGCTCGGCTCCCTGTGGGACACCGGCGGCTGTCATGACCCACCATGCTGAGGGACCATGTCCACATCAAGCTGTGGGCACGCCATGCTGCGAGGGGTGCTCGTACTCTGGAGCGGGAGCAGTCTCCTTCAGACCTTTCTTGTGTAACTCTAGACAGAAAAAGTGTCCCCAAGGCTGCAGTTGCGGTTTCATACGTGGAGCGCAGGTTCCCTCGCCTTCGTGCCTTTCTCCAGAGCCACCTGGTGCCCCTGTGTGAGCGCCCGTCACTGCTGGTTTCTGTCCTAGACACTTCCAGGACGGCTTTTATTGAGGTAACCTCCGTCGTTAATTTGCCTGGTTATCCAAATTTCAATTATTAATGACGGCCACTTGTACAAATTTAATAGATGGTGGATGATTGGCAGAGCATACCAGGCATTGTCACACGTGGCTGTCAGTTCAGGCTGATGAATACTAGGGGGAAGCTGATGTATGAAGCCATAGCTCTTCCGACTAACAGTTTTGGAATTAAGTAGTGGAGCTGGTGTTGATAGGGGCTGCTGAATCCTGGAATAAATTTCCTGCAAGAAAAGTGCAAAACATGTGAGTCATTCTGGAGTTTGTGTAGTTCTAAGCAGTCATCCACTTTTTTTGCAGGAATAGTTGACTAATGGCTGTTGTTACATATTGTCTTCTCACATAATTAGTGAGAAGTGAGTAACTGAAGAAAAAGGGATGCTCTGCTGTCAAAAAGAAGCTGTATGAATATATTTGGCTTCTGTCAGGGCTACAGAACCTCTGGTCGTGGTGCACTGAAGAGTGGTAGTGGTTCTGCATGACTTGCAACCATTCCTAGAGGTCGGCAGCACTTTCATGTCTCTCTGCAGAGTCAGCCCTCAGTTTAGCAAACATGAGACCTAGACTTAACTTTTGAGTCCCACGGCGTCGTTTTGGTGCTAAACACAGTGCTGACTTGAAACTACTGTGGTTATCCCTTGTATAAATCATGTTTCCAAATGTTTTGGGTCATTGCTTCTTGACATGGGATTGTTTTGATAGGTGTTCACTAAAGAGGCGTTTCTTTCAGTAGTCAGTCTCCACCCCTGGCTCACAGAAATGTATTGCACATTTTAAGTGTTACTGTCCAGGTCTACAGGATATTCTTCTGTTCCAAAGACTATTAATTGCATCTAGCAATTAATAAATATGAAAATGTGGAGTTTTCTCAGTTCTGTTCTGTTGTGTTCAGCAAAGAAACAGCACATTTATTTGCAAAATGTATCAATTGTTGTTTAGTTGTCAGGGCATCACTCTTGTTTTGAACAAGGTACAATCATAACATTTGGAAAGAGTACTACTAATCAAAGCAAAGTGGCACCCAAGCTTTCTAACAGTTGTCTTTAATTAGTAGGATTATGGCCAATTCCTCCAAGCACTTTTTAGTGTTAATTTGGGCTGTGCCTGCATACCAAAATGGCTGGTTTTGGTATTAAAAAAAGCTTGTTATGACTTCCGTGTCAGTGGAGTTTGCAGAGCTGTTCATCATGATGTTTGTTTCGGAGGGATGATTTGAAACAGCTGTTCTGCTCTTCCATAATCAGCATGTCTTCTGCTCTTCCCATCTTTAGAGGTAAAATCTCACTCAGATTATTGGATCTGATTTTATTCACCAGCATCACAGAGCTGTGCTGGGGAAATGAGAGTCAGAGTAACAAGCACTGTTGGACTGTCTTCGGTGGTATCTGGTACTCTTTAGTGCTCTGTTACAGAGGAAGTACATTCCATTGTCAGTGGCTTGAGTTTCCCAATTCAATGTATTTCTGGAGTGCAGTCTTCCATGCTGCATTCCCAGGGCAGTAAGGCCCCTGCCTAACTTCAGTCAGGGCATTTACACCCCTCTGAGAAGTTGGGATTAGAATTCTGGTGACATGAGTTTGGAATAATTTATTTACTTGCAGCTGTACAGACTTTCAGTGGTGCCCAGACTTTTATTGCTCAGCAGTCTTGCATGTCCAAAGATAAAAAATTTCTAATAACTAACAGAGTCACAACAATGAGGTATAAAATTATCCAGAAACAAAACAATAGTGTAATTACAACTTTATTCAAGAGTGTTTAAGATTTGATGGAATTACAGGGGCAAGCAAATGCTGCTGCCTCCTTCTGATCAAGCATCAAGCCTGTTGATTTTTTTAGCAAGAATGTACACAAAAAGATCTAGATATTTTAAGGGACATGGTGGGGTAAAAATAAAATTCTCTGAGAAGTCAGATTTCTTGTGCTTTTATGACGAAAGAATACAGTTGTCATCAGTGAAAAGGAGTAAGATCAGTGTAGTGGATTGGAGGACTTGCAATGTAAGTTGCACTACTCAATGCAGATTTAATTTTGGTATAGTTAAACCATCTCAAATTATTTGAACTTAAAATAATGTGATATAGTGATATTGCATTGAACATGAACCATCTAGCAGAGGCCTGGTTCTCTCAGCATGGAGTAAAGCTTCTGTGTCAGGGAGTAGGGTTAGGTGCACACTAAAGAGTGGAGTTTTATGCAAAGAATAACCATTACATTTGGGCTCTAAATACTGATGTAGTTATCCTCTGAAGACTGAATGCTTCTCAGCTGTTGTTGAATAGTGCTGGGGGAGGAAGGGCAGAACTACTATATTTGTTTGAAGGAAATTTGGGTTGCTTTTAAAGGGTAGCCAAAGTGTAAATGTGGTTTATTAGGGCAAAGAAATAAACCGACATGGAATTAAACATCCTCTGTCTTCCAGCTTTCAAAGGCTTGGCCAAACCTTTCCTAACCCTAGACATGGCATCTGCTTGCCTTCACAGAGCTGCAGGACATGTGCTGCACTCTTGAGGCAGCAAAATGAGGGTGATGGCAGCCTCCTGGAGTGTTTCATGCCCTGGACATGACAACAGTCCTTCCAGGAGCTGTGCTGCTCCATGGGACTTCCAGGGGTTGAGCATGCTACTGTGCCCTGAGGCAGTGCAGCAAGGGTTTTGTACTTGCCCCTTATAATCAGCATCTCCTTGCCAGCAGGAGCTTGGGTTTACCCAGCAGTGTCTGTGCCAGCGTGGCCTGTCTCCTGAATGTGAGATATAGCTTTGCATGGAAAGTTTTACACCCCTTGCAGTTTATCAAAATTGAATAGTGAAAACCAGGAGGGTGAAAGTATCACCGTTTCTTAAGATTCCCAGTAATAAAGAACCCACAAGTGTTAAATTATCTTAATCAGAGGTCACAGGTGTGGGCATACCTCATCTTCAATGAGTGGATATCAAGAGCAGTTAGGGAGATGGTTTCTGGCTGAAGGGGCATCCAGGCAACAGTGGGAATTGTGGGCATGTTTCCCTGAAGGGTTTTCTTGCAAGATAATAATTAAGTAGCAACGAACTTGGTGACTTTTTAAAGCGTGTCACAGGTTGATCCGTTTAGCTGAAAGAGCGGGCAGGTTCTTGACTCCTTCCTTCCTTCCCTGTCTCCAGCTCTGTGGTTACAGAGGCAAACTGGGGATTTGGGGGGGCTCGTAAGGTTACTGAAGGGCAAGAGGGGGGATGACTGGGGCTGCTGGTCAACCTCTAGATACGTAGCCATAGAAAGTGAAACTTCATTAGTTTTGCTGCACACAGAACTATTTACTTAAGGAGGCATCCTTTAGACCTACATTTGTGGGTCTTCAGAGTCAGAGATTAGGTAACAGTGGTCTAGATTATCGCACAGGTTGTGATGAAAGAGGGAGAGATGAGACAAGAAAAGCTGTAGATATGCATCCAGATACAGGGTGTCTGTTATTCTCTCAATAATGTGTAAGTATTGCTTAATAAAGTTGTGTGAGAGTGAGCTGTGTGGCACATGAGAGGGATCCACAGAAAAGGGGGAGTTCAGTGAGGTGGTTGTATGAAGGGAGGTTGCACTTTCACAGCAAGGAGCGTGGTGTTGTGCTGAGGTGTCTGGGAAGGAGAAAGGGAAGAGGAGTGATGAAAAGGGAGCAGAGGCAGAGCTGCAAGGAAGCCTGAAGAGAGGAGAGTTTGGAATTTGGTGTGGAGGAGGATGCAGAGCCTGACTGGCATACTGTGCACGTTTTTCTGCATACACCAGAATAAATCTACGTCTGGCTTAGAGCCTCTGGAGTCAGTGAAGTTACACAAGGGAAAAATTTGGCTTGTTTGTTCTAATCGGAGTGTGTCACAGGTCACGTTTCAGTAATTTATCCACCCAATGAAGGCAAAAAAGGAAAAGAGAGAATGTGTCAGTGAAAACCTACACAGATGTCACCCAAAAGAATCTGAATTGCTACTACTTCAGATTTCTAAGAAACTGCACTGGGAAAGGTGAACGTGATGAGGAAAATCAATCAGTTCTGACTGTCAGGGATTACTTTTTCCTGAGATAGTGCCAATACAAAACAAGAAGAGTTGGGGAGAGCTCATTTGCACAGGTATTTGGAACATGACTTGAGGGCAGTAGTTCTGAGAATAGAAGGGCAACATTTTAGAAAACTGGAGAAAGCTTGCTTTTGGGGATCTGGCAACTGACCCGTAGGGAATAAGTAGGTGAGTAAATGTTAGGCTGTGTCAGGAGGGCCTGGAACTTGTTAATAGAAATTACATAAAAATAGAAACAGCAAGCAGGAGTGAAAAGCTGTTGCTAATGTTAATTTTTTTTTTAAAGAAAGTTGTTGCAGTCTTTCAAGGCTGCTTGTTTCTCCAAGAGCTTAATTAGACATCTGATTTTATCAAGGGATGTTCTGCATTACCTTGTTTTGTCATAGTATTACTCTGTGACAGAAGGTTTGTCTTTCACCAGCCTGAGATTCATGGATCTGTTTCTTGCACTGTCAGCCTCTGACCAGTCTGTGAACTTACAGTATGTAGATACAGTGTCTGTATATTACTGACATGAAAATCAAGAGATGGTACAACTGAATTGTATTTAATTATATCCTGAATAACTTCTGCTTAATTAACTAAAGAATCTCTCCAGAGTTTTCAAAGTGAGCTGCCTTTTTCAGAATTGGCCAGTTCATATTCATCCTGCTGTGAATTACTTAAATGTTTTAAAATGAACCTATGACCTCATTTAAGATTTACTTTCCCTTTTTTTTTTTTTATCCCTGCTTCCACTGCTCATATGTAAAGGTGTTCATGGTAAAATAATTGTATTAAGAGTAACAGATGGTTGGTGGATAGGATGAAAAGGAAGACTATGTCTCAGAAAATCAAGTAATTAATAAGGATGGTTAGCAGTCTCCCACTCCTTCGTCTTCTGCCTGTATGCTGATGTTCTCCCATGAAGTAATTTGATCAAATAAAATCTGTAGCTTCAGAATATTGACCAAACAAAACTTGTAGTTTCAAGTACTTAAAAGTTCCTGAGTGCTTAATTCCTTCCCTGAAGAGAAGGCATTAACTATATGAGTGACTGGGGGGTGCTGAGTATATGTAAAAGCACTAAAATAGATTCCTTTGCTTGTTCTGAACAGAACTTTTCACAGGGATTAACCCAGAACAGTGCAATGCAGGATAATGATTTTCCTGAAGGGCAGTATTTAACCCCACATTGAAAGTTATGTAGTAATGTTGAAAAGGCTTGTCTTTTTTTTACTGTTTTTTGTATCTCCTTCAGTATTTCTTTTGTAGGCTATATCTACTGTTAAAGGGAAACAGTGCTGTAAGGTAAAGAGATAAAAACTATCTCACCAGCAACATACTCACCTCTGCCCTGTTTGTGCTTTTCTCTAGCTAGTGAAGCTGATGTAATTCTTCATTTCCCTAAGAAGAGATTCAGCAATAAGTCACTAACAAAGCATATGATATTCTTCCTCAAAAAAAAAAGCTTATTTTCCAGGTGGGCAAATGGAGTAAACGAGTCTTGTAATTTAGTTGTGGCCCATGAGTAGAGCGTGTCATGCAAAGGGTTGTGAGATACTTGCAGCCTTGTTGGTTCCAATGGTCAGGTTGAGTTTTGCATCTCAATGAGAAAATGGGAGAGAAAGTAGTGCTCTTTCCACCACACCATGGTTGAGCATTGCATCAATACTTTCAGAGTGTTGTTCATCAAATCCTATTGCTTCCAGAGCAATGTGATTTTTCAACTTAGAATCATTGAATGGTTTGAGTTGGAACGGACCTTAAAGATCATCTAGTTCTAACCCCCTGCATGGTCAGGGACACATCCCACCAGACCAGGTTGCTCCAAGCCCCATCCAACCTGCCCTTCAACACTGCCAGGGATGGGGCAGCCACAGCTTCCCTGGGCAACCTGGGCCAGGCTCTCACCACCCTCACAGCACAGAATTTCCTCCTAATCTCTAACCTAAATCTCTCCTCTCAGTTTAAAACCATTCCCCCTTGTCCTCTCACTACAAACCCTTGCAAAAAGTCCCTCCCCAGCTTTCCTGTAGGCCCCCTTCAGGTACTGGAAACTTTTTTTAAGGAAAAGACTAAATATGGGTAATATTCTTGTTAAAGATTCCCTAAGGGAGTAATGATTTGGTGATCTGTTTGTGTTGCTCTGAAATAAAATTTTTCTATTGCTGATCATATGAGTTTCTACTCATTAGCACTGATAGCAGTCTGGTAATTACTTCACATTTTATCCTTAGAAATGAGGGTTTATGTTTAGAGGATATTTTTTTCCCATTAAACCCAGTTCTTGCTGTGACACATTTGAGGCTTACCATCACTGATGCTTAAAATAAACTTTTGGCTGTTGGACATGAAGTGGTGTTTGTGTTTTACATATTCCCACTTACTTCAGCAGGGAAAGCCCGGTAGGTAGTAGGTACTATAACTAGTTACCAAACAATGGTTGCTGAATTCTTCATCAGTTAATTACTTTCTTTTTCCTTGTGGACCCATGTCTTATGCCCCAGAAGATATGGCCCAGTCCCTTGCAAAGTTTTTCTGACCTGAAGATGTGGGTTCAAAGGGGATGTTGTTGGGCTGTTTTCTCTGGGAACTCTAAACACCAGTCGTGGCAGGAACAGTGAGTTTGATGGTTGCAAGGAAGGGGGGGTAAAAGATGGAATTCTTAGTTTAATATTCTTTGGGATTACATAATTCCAAAGCTGGACATTTTTTGTTTTGCACTAAGTGGAGAAATTTTTGAATAGATGATTGATGTTTTAACCACCATTTGTCAAAAGGATTTTGGTCAACTTATCCTTCACATTCTTCTGCCAGTTTCCCCCCAAGTCCTGCTTTACTGAGATAAATATTATTTTCTTACTTACCTTATGTAGATAAATAGTTATTTATCTCCAGGACTGTTGCTTTTTTTTTTTTATATATATATATATCTCCCCAGAGGAATCTAGCAAAGCAAAATTCTGGGTTGAATTACAGACATACTTTTCTGGTAATGTCTGTTTTTGCTGGTGAGATGTACTCTGTGGATACTGGACACTGCTGGGGCCAGGCGGTGGCACAGCAGAAGCAGATTTAGAGCTTTTGCTCTCAGTGGGAAGGGAACTTCAGCTACTGGGACAGATTTTGTTGACCAGTGCTTTCTTTGAAATGTCTCTTCATTTTGATATTGGAAATACAAACCTCTGTGAGCAGAATTTATTCCTTCCTTCAGCCAATATTCTCTGTCATTCCTGGCTGCTTATTCTTTTACATATTTTTAATTTTTTTTTAGGGTTTGACCTTCATCCTAAGATCACAAACTGCTGCAAGAAATTCAGAGGCAATGACCATATGAACTCCTGAATGAAATATTGTTACTTCAGACTTTTCTCAAATATGTGTAAATCTGGCTCTTTAGAGCTATGTATTTTTTATCTAGCTTCCTTCTGTTCTTTTGAAAGGGGAGAGAGGAAGTACATTTTTTTTTTCCTAAGAAATAAAGCCAGTTTAGTCAATTGTTGAACTGCTCTTAACCACTCACACTCTAAAGATGCTCTGTAAGTCTCAGAAACAGTTTTTGAAATGCTGCAGCCTGCAACTTTTGCTCTCCTCCCTCTGGGAAGTTCTGCAAGTGTTTCTCAAGAAAATCACATTCAAGAATGAGTCATGAAATGTGATATCAGGCGATCAGATGTTTTTTTGGAGAAAGGCTGAGTGCTATTTACATAAGGAAATTGTCTTGAGTCTGCATGCTGGGTGTGCTGTGGGTAGGAACCGTTTGGTTTTGATGTATCTGGTCTGGTGCCGCTGCGTTTACTGTCTCTGCTGTGCTTCTGATCAGGTGATCATATTAGTCAAAGATGAATAATCCTTTGAAGGCCTGCTAACATTTGATGAACAAGATAAAATTGATGTGCCTGACATATTCTTTGTGCAGTATGTCCAATTAAGCCATTGCAGTTAATTAACATCCCCATTGGATTCTCACCTTGTGTAAGCTGTTGTGTTTCATCTTTCTTAACAGAAGGGAGCCCATACTGGTGAGGCACTTGGTTGCTGCTCTGGATGTGTGTTGTTAGATCAGTGGCTAGACTGCCCTGTAGCTAATGCTAAATATTTTATGGCACTTTTTTAGACAAATACCAGAATCTTTGGTAGTGACAGAGGGGCAAGAACCCAGAACTTTTCTCTTGTTTGTGGTTGTTTAAGGTGGCTTATGCTGCAATTCATGCACAGGAGTAGAACTATAGAATCATAGACTGCTTAAGGTTGGAAGGGACCTTAAAGATCATCAGGTTCCAACCCCCTGCTATGAGCAGGGACACCTCCCACCACACCAGGCTGCACAAGCCTCATCCAACCTGACCTTGAACACCTCCAGGGAAGGAGCTTTCACAACCTCCCTGGGCAACCTGTTCCAGTGCCTTACTGCCTTCATGGTGAAGAATTTTCTTCTTGATGTCTAACCTAAATCTCCTCTCTTTCAGTTTAAAACCATTACCCCTTTTCCTATCAATGTCCTCTCTGGTGAAAAGCCCGTCCCCAGCTTTCCTGGAGCCCCTTCAGGTACTGCTCTAGGTCTCCCTGGAGCCTTCTCTTCTCCAGGCTGGAGAGCCCCACCTCCCTCAGCTTCAAACAAAAATAGCTAACGCTTTGGTTGGTAACTGTGACCCAAGTTCTCTTTCCAAGCCTTTTCTACCTAGTTCTGGAGCCTAGAACAAAGCCCATTACAGAGGTCACTGGCTCAAATGCAGTTTCAGTTTGTGCGGGCCCTCTATAGGCTGGCAGACCTAAAGCATGGGAAAGAAGTTAAGACCTTTTCCAGAAATTTATTTATGTCTCATTTGAAGAGGACTTTGTTTTAAGCTGTGGCAAGGCTACCGTGCCCTGTCGTGAAAAGGTAACTACATTCCAGGGACTCTTAGATGCATTTTTAATCATAGAATCATAGAATGGTTTGGAGTGCAAGGGACCTTAAAGATCATCCAGCCCCAAGCCCCCTGCCTTTGCAGGGACACCTCCCACTAGACCAGGTTACTCAGAGCACCATCCAACCTGCCCTTGAACACTGCCAGGGATTGGGATTCCCTGGGCAACCTGTTCCAGTGTCTCACCACCCTCATAATGAAGAATTTCCTCCTAATGTCAAATGTAAATCTCCCCTCTTCCAGTTATAATCCATTACCCCATGTCCTCTCACTACATGCCCAAAGCTAGAATCCTACCAGTTCATTTAAACATGGGCTCAAAATAAATGAGCTGATTCTGTCTGGCCAATGGCTCCAAATTCTTGGAGAGAGGGGACAACAAAAATCTCTGCAGCAGGTAAAAGCAAATGCTGACTTCCCACTGTTGCATTTCCTGGATGAGGAATGATTATCAAAGGAAACTTCATCAAAGCAGAGAAAGAGTCTGAAGTTGTAGGAAGCTTTGATGAAAAATAGAAAGAATTATCAAACTCTGTTAATTTAAATTAAGAAATGGAGCTTCCACCTTTCATTTTAAGGGCATCCTTACTCTTACAATTACAGGCTTACTGCCTTCCTTGGCACAGAATTTTTACATTCTGTTACAGTTTTTAAAACTCCCTTTTAAATTTTTGAACGTTATTGACATTAGTTGGGTGTTTTAATGTTCTGCATTACTGTAGTCAGTATAATATTGATGTGAAAACTGTTTAATGCCACAAGAGCTTGCTTTTGCCGTTGTGTTTTTTTTACTACATTTTAATGAAAAGAACAGTAACACCATGTGGGAATCAGCTAGCATCTGGGAAATGGGAAGGAATAAATGCATATTTGGAATGTAGACCTTGCGTGATGCATAAAAATCCCTCTATGAGCTACAAGAATTGGGAGTTTTAATCTTCATCATGTTTATAAGATTTACTCTAAGATACAGCTAATAAATGTACTTCAGGATGCAGGTTAACAGTTAATCTTATACAATTCATATGAGAAGATTTATGGTACAGGATTTTCTGTGAATTAGTGTGGAATAACAATATAAATAGTCTTGACATATTGGAAATCTGCGTTTCTGAAATGATCTGTAGAATTAAGGGATTTTTCTTTTAAACTTATATCTGCACAACTTAGGGAAAGGGGGGGTTTGAGAGTTTGTTTCCTCAGCTTTGGAAAGTTTGTCAGTCATCTAACTTGTCTGTATTTCCTGGATTTCTTAGAGAGGTAATGTCTCTTAGACACCTAATGCAGAACAACTGAGCAACTTCCCTGTTTCAGATGCATCCTTGTGATAACTAGATCTAGAAAAATGGAATGGGAGTCATGCTAAAATTTGGATGTGATGGAAAAAGTATGTTTGTAGAATCATAAATTACAGCTATTTCTGCTTTTCCCAGGAGACCCTTTTTAGCACTGTGTCAACCTGCAAAAGTGCTGCCTTATTTTGGTTCCAAATTCTTGCTGCTTTTGCTTTCTAATTTTCTTTAAAACTTGGGAATTTTTGGAAAGCGCTGTTCATTTCCTGTGAGTATAAGGAGCTAGGAAAAAAATGTCTCTAAAATAATTAATACACATAACAATAGCTTTTCAAGGACATTTGAAGTTCCCCTGTCTGCCCCAAAGGTGATATATTGAAATGTGTATCTCAAGCCATGTTAAATATTTCAACTATTTGGAAGCCAAATATTAACTGCAGCTTTAAAGTTTTCTGCTCTTTCTGCTGATCTTGTCAGGCTGTTCCTCCAGACAAATGTGAACTTCAGGCCTGTTTGTAGTAATGGTTTGAATAACACAAGGTGTAGTTAGTCACCTCATGCCAGAAGCCTCTGTCAGTTGCAGGATTGTAGGGTAATACTGAATTTACTTGATCTTTCTAGCTTTAAACATACATGTCTTGGCATTGAAGACTGTCATACTCTAGATAAACCACTTACAAAAACAAACAAACAAAAAAAGAAAATCCCATGCTTTACAATTATTCCTGCGTGTTTCTGCTTGTCCTTTCTGCTGTAATGGTGATCACAAATGACAAAACTCAGATGTTGGTACTTTTAATTATTTAGAAGAGAAACTTAGGTGTTTATTGGCCAGTTATCCTATTACACAGTTTGTACTCAAAGAAAAACCTTTGTCAAAATCCCTGCTTCGGTTGCTTTGGTTACAGAAGGGGTAGAAGCTGCTTGTCGAACATAAGGATATTCCTATTTTTGCGAATGATTGAAAATATCTAGGAGAACAGGAAGAACTTTTGTTGATCCTTACATTGGACAGTGTGTGTCTAGGAGCAGGCAGTGAAAGCAGAACAGGCAGAATAGTCCAGCACTTACTTGCCAGGAGGACAGACCAGGGCCTTCTAGCCTTGTGTGTGTAGCACTTCTTCCCTGCCACGATGTTCCTTCTTCGAGCTGGCTCTGGGTGTTTCCTGGGGTTGTTGGAGATGTATGGAAACCTAAGGATGCAGCTGTATGGGACAGGAGGGTTGAGGAGGGCAAGGGGGAGAGAGAGACCTGTGATATGCAGGCAGAGTACTGCACACACTACTGTGTTTTGTTCACTTTTACTGTAGTGATGCAAAAAAAAAAAAGGTGTTGACATCACTTAAGTGCAGTTAAGTATGGGCTGTTGTCATTCTAAGCACAGAGATCTGAATAATTCACACCAAAGTTTTGAGAGTTACTGTTTGGAGAGGTCATGGCACCCAGGAGAAACAGGTTCTAGAGAAGGCACAAAGCACCTTGAAACGGGGTAGTAACACAAGACAAAGCTACTCAAAATACTTGCAAGTTCCTTTCTAAAGAAAAGGGTATCGGTCAGTTGCTTTCTCTGTCAGTTCTTTTTTTGGCAAGGAAGAATGACTTCATTCTTTTGATTTATTCTGAAATGGTTGATGTAATATGTGTAACTTCTATTGCTGTTGAGAGGGCTGATGAGAACCAGGGAGAGAAACAGAGGTGGTATAGTAAAAGTGGGATTATCAGTACCTTCCTTGGGATGCAAGGAACAATGGCTGGTCCTGGACAGGTGCTTTGGTCTGTATGACTGCCATCAGCTGTTGCTGATGGGGAATTGATTTAGGCAAAACATGTTTGATTTGGTTTCAGAGTTACGTGAAAACAGTGCATGCACGGAAGAGGGAGGGAAGTAGGTGAGATGGAGGGGAAGAAACAGGGAAGATGAGCAGAAACCTTTGTATTAGAAAGGAGTCCCCTCTGCTCCTCAGTCATTGCTACCTATTGTCATCAGTGTGATAATTTCTGTACTAATGGTTTATGCACTAATAGCACAGGTACAGTAAAGTCCCAAGAGATTTACCTTGTGAATTCCAGCAACTCATCTGGTAACTTGTTTCCTGGTCTCTTAATTCAAAAAGTTCTGGATAGAATGGCAGTCCTTCACTGCCCTAGTTGTTACTGTCATTACCCTTTGATCCTGTTTTATAATGGGCCCATTCTGGACCATTTGTTTCAAATTTTGTCATGATCTTAATAGTATTGCAATGATAACATAGCACTTTAAAGCATCAGTAGCTCTTCAGACTTTCTTATTCATGTAACACTCATCAACAGTGTTACAGGTTACTGGTTTCTGTATGTGCCCTGCAGTTTAGTTGGTTGGTAAGGCAGATCTGTAGGTCTTAATTATGAAAAAAGTGCAGGCTTCTGCTGCACAAAAGTGTGATGACACTTGGCATAGTGATGCCAGACTGCAGAAGGGTTGCACTAGTGTCTCACTGTCACATTATTTGGCTACAGCCATCAGAAGCTACTGGTCTGTTTCCTTCCACTGTGCAGAATCTCCAGGCATGTTGGCCTTCAGAAGGCACTTGGGAAAGGAGGTAGGAGAGGTTTTCTTTCCATGCAACTTTATAGGGCATCCTGGCTGAGGGAGTAATCATTTGGTTTTTATTAATTCATTGGGGAATGGAGTGGTTTTCAGCTATATATAGTGCATGATTAAGTCAATATTTCAGCACTTTGAGGTTTGGCAGAAAAAAGGATTGACATCTTTTATTGACTGAATTTGTTCAGAGCAGGGCACAACTATAACCCCTGAGTTTATTTTTAAAATATAAGAAGGTTTATTACTGTATTGCTGGAATCTTTGTTGTTGGGTGTAAGACTGAAGTATTAGAGACTGAGAGTAAACGTATTTGGTGTTATCCTTGTTCTCAGTACTAAAATGAAGGTTGAGATTTGAGAAGGCATCTGTGTGAACATGCATGTTTTTAAACAACTACTGTTGAGAAGTGAGATATTTACGTCCAGTACA
The DNA here is from genome assembly GCA_020745705.1 of Hemiprocne comata. Classification (NCBI taxonomy): domain Eukaryota; kingdom Metazoa; phylum Chordata; class Aves; order Apodiformes; family Apodidae; genus Hemiprocne; species Hemiprocne comata. Next base: position 1,307,242 of record CM036616.1, read on the forward strand.
TATAAAAAATTGAAGTTTTCTATATTGTTTTCTCTCTGAAGTATTTGATATTTAGGGAGAAGCTTACCTCTTTTGTGCAAAGTGTACAAAAGGTATAATTTCTCCTGTGCTATATATATGTTTATATCAGGTACACCCCTTGTCACCTGGTGTTGTCCCTGTTTAGAAGAAGAAAAAGCTTTTGCATGGCTAGAGTATGACTTTTCACAAAATCCAGGATTGCTGCTTAATTCTCATTAGCCACCTGTATTTATTCTGGTCAATGTATTGCTAATTGTCCAGGTTATTACGTATTAATTATTTTTTAATGTCATATTCAATGGAAATAACTTTTGTCTTCATTGCACCGCATAGGTGGAAAACTGTCATGTTTTATTGTTTAACTTAATTTATTGTTTAACTTCAATTTATATTTTATAGTTTAACTTCAAATTTTCAAAAATTCCGTTGTATCCAGTGACAGGATATGTGGAACCAGCTCCAAGCAGACTTGACATTAGGAAACATTTCTATACAGAGTGGGTGGTCAAACCCTGGGACAGGCTCCCTGGGGAGGTGGTCAATCCCCCAGCCTGTTGGTGTTCAGGAGGCATTTGGTCAATGCCCTTAATAACATGCTGAGACTTGTGGTCAGCCCTGACATGGTCAGGGAGGTAGACTAGATGGTTATTTTAAGTCCCTTCCGACTGAAAATACTCTGTTTCTCCATTCCATTCTAAACCTGTGTTTTAAAAAGTGGGGAAAAATGCAGAAGTAGTGATAACAATAGCAAGCAAAATAGCTCTGTTCCAGTTGTTAAGCAGGATTAGAGGCTTCTGCTGTTCACTGTGTGTGTTAATCAGAAAAAGAAGGATTTTAATAAAATTCTCCTCTTAGCCTGTCAGAGAGATTGCTTTTTTATTGAGCTAAATGTCAGGAGAGCTGCAGTTCTCCATCCACTGTGTTGTAGTTTGCTCAGACAGACAGCAAACCAGTGTAATTTCTCCTGTTTCAGAATCTGCTGTTGTAATGCGTGGGAGAAGAATAAACTAGCATTATTTATTTATTTGCTTTGTATCAGAAAGGCCCAACCTGCTGTAAGTAACACATTTTATTTGTGCTGCTTGGCTGCCTGTAATGGAAAAAATGCCTTGAGGCCTAAAATACATTTAAGTGTTGGGTTTTCTTCAAAATGACATTGTGACTTCCAAAAAACCAAATTGAACAAAGTTACACACTTCAGTTTTTTTTCCCCCGTGTAGAAGTCATGCATCAGCTCATGAGCAGTGTTTAGATGAAGTAATGACAGCATGTGAAAGGCAAGATTATTACTGGACTAACTACTATAACAATAAGCAGGAAGAGAAATCTTTTGTGCTTCTTTCTGGCAGATGTCTCATCCTGTTCTCTGCCGTGCTGCTGTAGGTGCTGCAAAGGGCTGCCAGTCAGGCTGCTCTCCTGGTAGCACAGAACCAGATTCTGCATCACCTCAGTCATCAGTGCCCAGATACAGTGTCTGTTGACAGCAGACAGAAAATCAGCCCTTCTCTCTCTTGCTGCCTTTGCTCAATCCCAACATCTTTCCGTGTTTTTGCAGGGTTGGCTTTTATAGTACTTTATTCCAACAGAGGGGGCAAGATACCTTTGGGTGATCCAAAATTATCGTATTATGAGTAATTTGTTTTGTTTTGTCTCTGTGTGAAATATTTCTGTTTTAGAAGTTGAATTCATGAGACTTACATTTTATTGATGTTAAGTTTAAGAATAGACATGCATGTTATGTTTGCTGATCAGTAGTATCTTTCTTAAATATCTTCTGATACTTTTCAGTGAGGTTCTCTGAGAGTCCTCTATTGATTGACCTGAAATTTCAAGAGGAAAAAAAAACAAACAGTAGGCATGGAAAAAACTGGCCTAGGAATAAGCAACTCTTCAAGTCAAGAAGCTTTTCATTCCACACAGGAGCTTTCCAGTACAATTACTTTCAAAACATGAAGCATAGTTGCTGAATGACCTAGTAATGGCAGCATGAGATGAATGTGCTCTGCTTGTATATACACCATTGAGCTGCAGTGTGGGAAAAATCTTTGTGCTTCCCAAGTATATGATTTGAATAGCTAGTCATGGATTTTCTCACTAGTTCATTTAGGGGAGACAATTTTTCTGATAATTGGAATTCTAGTCTCTTAACAGATGAATAAATTGCATTGAAAAGCTTTTATCAGAAGTGCACCAAATTTTTATTTTAAACTTCAAACTGAAATAATCAATTTTTGTGTAATTACCTAGGGGTGGTTAGGCACAAACTTACAGGGAAATGAAAAGTTTTTTTCACAGAAGTTTAAGGTGAGATGTAATCTCATAAGATCTGATAGCAGTCACAAGCAAACAGCAGAGGAGGGAGTGTGGCAGTTAAAAGCAGAAGAGCAAACAACCATGAACTACAGTGTTCAGTAATTACAGTTTCTAAAGAAGCTACTTAGAACCTGACATATGTGATATCTTATGTAAAACTGTGATTAATTTTTTTCCTTGCCTGTCAGTGCAATACAATACATGGAAAATACACCAGACTTTTCTTTCAGGGTGGGAAAGAGACTGGTAAAAAAATGGTTATTTTTTTTGTTTATAAAGTAAGGAAGACTGTACTTTAATTTGAATGAAAGCTGACTTTTCTCCTCCAAGTGGACCATGTAAAAGAGCTTCAACCAGTGGAATGCTAGATCCATCGCTGGGCTTGGGATACACTAATTCATTACCCTTGCCCATCTGCCTGCAGGTTATGGATGCCTTCTGCAGGATCCATTCTGTGCCAGCAGGGTGAGTTAATCGACTTGAGCTGCTGGCAAATGAATCTGTTTCACTTAGTGGTCACAAAATGGCCTGATGTAATGCATGGGAAAGAAACCTCTCTTGAGGAAGAGTGAAGGGTATCCCAGATGACTCTAGTGTGATGGTTAGGTCATTTAGGTGCATGCTAGCTGGCATTATTAAATTCCAGCTCCAAATGAAGCAGACCAAATACATTTGAAATTGTCTCAGTTACATTGTAAGATTGTTTGGCAATGGGTTTAAAGTGAATATGTTACCTCCTTCTGTTCGTTTTCCCTGGTGTCCTAAAAGGTGTAGGGATATACCAAGCATTCCTGCCTTTTGGCTTTGTCCAGTGCCTGAGTGAGAAGATGCTTTTGGTGAAAGTATTGAGAGGGTTCAGACAAGGTGTCAGATTCAGAACAGCTCCGTGGTGTCCAGTAGGTGAAACCTGGGTACCTGGAAGGCTTTGCTGGTGGGAATAAAAATACAGACTTCATGTGCACCTACATTTGGATGGCACTTATGCAGGGATGCTGCAGGTCTCTGTGTCAGTGTAAGAGTTCCTCTGAGTTCTGCTGTGTGTCTTGTGAAATTCCTTCAGTGGTAAGTTCTAAGACATGACCTTGAGCCAAAAGCTGTCAATGTTACTTCATAAATAGGAGAATAATTTTTTTTCTGTTTGGTTTCATTGAGAATATTGGCTAAGGACTTGTGATGTAAAGAGAGAGAACAGGTAGAAACATAAGTAGCATCAAATCCCAGAACCCCTAGCATTTCATTGTAACAAAAGATAAATATCTGCAGTGACTTACGAGATACACAGGTCACACATGATCCACACTGCCTCCCTCACCCAGAGATTTTGTGTAGGCAGTGTCATCTTTAGTTTGTCTCAGGAATTGGAAAATGACCCTGTCCTACAGAAATCTTGCAAAATTTGGTATCTGCAATCTTGCATCAACCATTTGGCACCTGTTTTGGCCTATTGCAGAATCATAAGGTAGAAAAAAAAAAAAAAAAAAATTAGGTGTCAGATTTCTGAACCAATCCTGACAGGTTGTGCTTTTGTAGTCTGTAGTGTCATATGCATTGTAGTTAGTATCATATCACTTCTGAATAACCAGTCACTGTATTTGTGTGCTGCTGTAGTATCTGACACTGACCTTATCTCCTTATTTTTTCCTCAGCAGAATTAAAAAAGTTACATGAACAGGGAAAGATTCTTCCTCTTTTGGTCCTAGACTGTGAGACCTTGGCCCAGGTTGCCCAGGGAAGCTGTGGCTGCCCCATCCCTGGCAGTGTTGAAGGGCAGGTTGGATGGGGCTTGGAGCAACCTGGTCTGGTGGGATGTGTCCCTGCCCATGGCAGGGGGGTTGGATCTAGAGGAACTTTAAGGTCTCTTCCAACCCAAACCATTCTAAAAAAAATTAAATTATATATATATATTTTATGTATATGCTTTTATATATTTTTATATATATATTTATATTTTTTATATAAATATATATATTTTTATATATATATATTTATATAAAAATATATATATATATATAAAATCGTGGTCTTCCTGTTTGAGAATGGTCCTGTCCTGTGGTGCTGCTGTGCACTTGGATATCTACTGTGGCTGATGTCCTCCTGGTCTGGAGCTACAGACAGTGCTCTCTGTTTGCTTTTCTGGGTGGTTGTTTTTTTCCTTCCATGTGTGGTTGATCTTGGCAGGGAAGGAACATAGTTGAAATGGAGCAAGATCATTTTAGCAGGCAATTGGAGGAAAGCTAATTAGCATTTTAATTGTTTCAAATTTTAAGTGGCCTCTGCGTATTCACTATGGGTTGAAGAACTCCCTTCTACACCTGACCTGATTCTATTAATTACTATGCTTAGTGTAGACTGCTTTTATTACTTGGAGTTCATTTTTGTATCAGGTTAGATCCTCAGATGGTGTGAATGGGTGTACTCCTTGGATGTACAAGGCAGAGGATCAGCTTATACCTGCTCTTGTTTTGGTATAGTGAAGTCATGCCCTAGGGATACAGGTGAGAAGGGTGAGACCTTTGGTTCTACCAGTCAGCAACTGCTGTCTGAGGAGTCCCTCCACAGCATGCATTCAAACCCATGATGTGTAGCTCTGTTTGACTTCAGAGTTCTCCAGAGGCAGGTGAGTCTGCTTCGTGCTCCTCTGGAGGTACTGCAGTCTGAGCAGCCCTCTGCAAAGGTTCTGTCTGAACTGGAGGTAAAAAAAAATATAAAAATTGGGTCTGTGTCAAAGTGCCCCAAAGAGCTTGTTTTGATAGACTCTCAGGCACTGCCCAGCAGTAAGGTTGGGCTCCCTACAGAAAGCTTGGAGAAGCTGTCTTTTATATCATGTGATGGAAAATAATGTGGTTGAGTGTGCCTCCCAGCACATCATACCAGCCCAGGAGTTGGGAGACCTTGGTTCAGTGCCTTCCTACACAGAAAAACATTGCAAGTCTTATCTCCTGCCTCGTGTCAAGCTGAAGTCTTTTCTAGATGGTCAATTTATGTGCTTATTGCTAAAGGTATGCTACTGTAAAGGGAAAAAATAAAGATGCAGTGGTTTATAGAAGACACATGAGTAGATGTGAATCTATCACCTCGGAACTGGGAAGGTAGGTGCCAATAATTATGCAATTGTTTCTGCAGTTTTGGGGGTGAGTTTGTTGTCCTGGGCGTTTTGCTTTTGCTTGTTTTTTTTTTCTTTTTCCATAAGGAGTGCTTAATGTAAAATGAAGCAGGAGTTGGCTTAGGGAAGAGATCTTGGTTCAGCTTTTTGTGCAAAATGATACTGAAATTTTTAGTAGCCTGCAGGAAAGAAAATAGAAACTGTGCTGAAGGAAAAGATTGGTTGCAGGAAATAGCTGTCTTACCATTTCAATACCAGTTTACAAGAAAGGTCGTATTATTTTTGTTTCTTTTGTATGTCAAGTTCTGTAAGTTTAAAAAAAAAAAAATACTTTTATTTAATTGATGACATTACTAAAGTGCTCTGATAGGAACTGGTGCACACATGTGATAGCAGATGCATGGTAGCCAATTAATAGTCAAAGCTATCACCTACTTAATAGGTTTTTCCATGTGTGTTTAATCCTGCATTAATGCTAAAGACTTGCCCACTTCATTTATTAAAAATTAACATATCTTCATTCAGAAAAGGACTTCAGTGTTGTAATTAACACTTTCATAACAAAGTAATAAAAAGTGAAGACTAATCTACCTATTGCCATGTAAATGTAGGTAATTTTAGGTAACTGTTCTTACATACCAGATTAGGATGTGATACCTCTGATGGTTAAATATTGTTTCCTATGTGTACAAAGTTTTAAAGCATAGACAATTTTAATAAACCCTGTACAATTTAGTAAACTTTGCCATCAAATGAAGCTTCTACTCTCATGGATGAGCAGTTTTCCAAAGTACTTTGCTGAGGGCAGCTTGCTTAAGTTGTCATTTTAATGTGTTTCAGCTTGCTATTTGTAAAAGGTGCATGTATGCAATAAACCTTTTTTTTTTTTCCCCTCCATTTCTATGTGAAAGACTAGACATTTGGATAAAGCTTTTTCTTTTTTCCTTGTAGTATGCAGCTACTTAAATTCTGATGTGTTTTGTTGTTGTGCTTTATTGGAGAGAACATATTGCTGTCTCTCCTTGTTTAGACTATCAGATTGCCTCTCTTACCTGAGCTGTGATTAACAGCCTTATGGCAATTTCAGTTGCTTGCATATAAAAGACAATATTTGCAGCATTTGTATTTAGCTGTGTTTTAATATGTGAGCAGTGAAATAATAATACAGTTAAAACTGGGGGGGGGGAAGAAAAAAAAACCCAACAACCCCTTGCCTGACAGTATTTGACAAGCCAGCTACTCACTAAGAAACTGAGAAAGACCTTCTGAATTGCTGGTGATCTATTTTTAGAGTTTGTCTATTGCTCCTGCTGGAGAAACTTGGATAGAGTCACCTTTCTTTTAATCTCCTGGCCTTTCATGACACTTTTATATTCTGATAAAGTGCTATTCTGATAAAGTGCCCACTAGGTGTTCAAGGCAGCACAGATACAGATTTTTGTGGTGGTTGTGCTGCTTTGCTGCTAGAGCAGCACTGAGCACCTGATGTGCCTCTTCTCTGGGGTAACTTCTTCAGGAGATCTCCATCTGCCTGCAGATTTCTCTAGTGTCAGTTTTGCACCCTGGGCAGCCAAAATTTGGCCTGAAGAAATCCCCCTTATGTTGGTTGCTGCTGCTTAATTTTAATGGGTGAAAAAGATAATTCAGTTCTTGGTAACACTTTTTATTTCTGGTAATGATGCAGTAGACAGAGCCAAGCTTAATTTTGGTCCCAAGTTTTTTTATCGGATTGGGGGGGAACTGCAAGCATTTGGTAGAAAAACAATTAAGAACAAGAAACAATTCCATGCTGAATTTTTTATAGGAAAAAGTACAGGACTTAGTTTTGAGTAGGCATTTTACCTGGAATTATCATGGTAGATAGCCTTGGCATTTTGGAATAAATCTCACCTTCTTGTTTTTGACTTGGAGTACCTTTAAGTGAGAATTTTAAAAGTATGGAAGTGTGTTAAAACAGGGACAGGCCAAAATTGAGAAACAGAAGGTGCATTAAGGCTTTTTTTATCCAGTGGCCAATGAGGATTTGTTCTGAAGGCTGAACATTTCATCTCAATAAATTTCAAAATCATTGCATTTTTAGGTCAGAGCTGAACTGCAGAGTTAGATTAATCTCCCTAATTTATTCCTTTGTGAATGTTCATTACAAACCTTTAGGAAAAAGGCTTTGGCTTGTAAGGAAGAGGTGAACTAAAAATATCAGGGAAACATTTCAATCTCTTGCAGATAACTTGTACTAGATAGCAGTAATTTTTTTACCCCAATTTCATAGTTAAGCATCATGGATTTTATATGGCTTTATGGTACCACCAGTTATGTTTTATTCCTCAGGATTTCAGAATATTGGTTTTGGAGGAGCTCTGCTTTCACTTGCACAGACGTTTTTGCACCCAAATGTACATGGGTTCTTCAGTGAGTTTACAGTTGTTGCTGAAGTGACATGTTCTAGTGAATGATTTCTTCTCTCTTCCCCATTTTATTAATGACTTCAACAGCCTATTTAAAAGAAAAAACTAAACAACCCACACATTTTTTTTTTTTGTGGACTTAAAAATGTAATCTAATACATTATTCAAAATGAATTACAAATGGCAGTGAGTTGGGCTGTGTGCTGGAGTTGCTGAGGTTCTGAAACTCTGGGCTACCTAAGTATGTTTTTACATGCTTATATCTAGTGGATAACTACCTAAGTAAGCGTAGTAACCGTTTGAAGTATGTACATTTGTATACATTTTTTGTTTGCATTTTCTGTTATTATGACACTAATTAATGAATATAGTAATAATATATCAGAATGTAGAGTTTGGGGTCATAGGTGTTTTATTTTTTGTTAAAGAACAATCAGATACTTAGAGTATCAGCTGAATGGTGCAAATAGGAGGTACTAAGTATCATTGAGTTTTTACACATTCTTGTAAGATAACATTCCATGGCAAATGCAGCAGTAATGGCATGCAGAGGCAATACTAAAAATAATAAAAAAGCTTCTATTTGGGAGAGTTTGGGTTTTTAAAAATAGCTTTAGTTCCCAGGGAAAGTATTTTCAGGCTAGGTACTCCATTCACCCTCACAGGCAGTGGCTCCTTTTCTGTACTCTGAAGCCAGTAACTGTTTTTGACCTTGGACCAAGGATATGTATGCACCAAAAGGCCACATATATGATACCTCAAAAGAAAAGTGATATTTTAATGTATTACACCAAACATGTGCATGTGATCTTCATTAAACTTCAGTATGTTTGATGCTGAATTTAATAAAACACGCCATATAAAAATGCTGTGGTAGTGCCCATACTCCCTGTGTTCCCAGTAACACTCTGATACTGTTTAGACGTGCAACACTTTTTAAAAATGGGTGGTTTGTTTAAGTTCTTACATCCATGTCTTAATGTTTCAACAGGAGACCTGATTTTGAGAAGTGGAACTGGGTTTGGAACTAGGTGATCTTTGAGGTCCCTTCCAGCCCAGACCTGTTTGTCATTCTGAGTGTTCGGCAACTTGTATTACAAATGGAGCTGATGAGGGCTCTGAATTTCAAAACCCAAGCTGTTATTTAAGCTCTGAAATACAGACATGACTAACTTAGGCATTCATTTGAAAAACACCAGATCTTGTGTATAATTTGTACTCATTGTGAGGCAGTACTTCTGCTTAAAAAGAAAAGTATTCTTAGAAAATTCTGCAGCTGATCCAGAGGATGTTTTTTCCTGCCTTGGAATTTTAACCCAGAAGATAAATTGGCAGATCTTGGTTCTATCAGGGGTTGCACAGAGTTTCTTAATTTATTTTTTTCTTTTAATCTACAGACTGTTTACTGAAAGGCAAAGCAGTAATGGATAGAAAAAGGAGGAATTATCTTTTTCTTGTCTGGTATAACCTTTACATTGGAGCTGTCTCAGCTGTGACTCTGTGCAAAAAAACACAGATACAAAGTCTTCTTGCAGGTGTTGAGGATTTTTTGCTGGTGGGGGAGTTCTGGCTTCCTGGTTGAGGGGGCTGATGCAAGATGATGCTGGAGAGCAGTCATGTCTATTCCTGTGTCTCTGATTGGAGCAGGTCAGAGGACTGTTTTTTGTAATGAAAAAAGAAATGTAGCTTATAATCTGTGAGAGTTCCTGCTTTGCACTGTCTCGTGTGGCTGTTTGATGTACTTTTAAAGCATTTTCTTTTGTTTACCACAGGGGGGGCTGCAGGGTTTCCTTCCTGCACATGGGACAGCAATACCCTGAAGTCCTGACAGCCCTAATGGAGAGCAAGGCTTATGAGGAGTCGGTGAGAGACCTGGGGGTGTTCAGCCTGGAGCAAGGGAGGCTGAGGGGAGACCTCCTTGCCCTCTACAACTGCCCCAGAGGATGTTGGCGGGGGCGGGTGTCAGTCTCTTTTCTGAAGTAACACATGACAGGAAAGGAGGAAATGGGCTCAAGTTGTGCCAGGGGAGGTTTAGGTTGGATCTTGGGAACTATTTCTTCCTGGGAAGGGTTGTCAGGCCCTGGCCCAGGCTGCCCAGGGCAGTGGTGGAGTCACCATCCTTGAAGGGATTTCAAAGTCATGTAGATGTTGTGCTGAGGGACATGGGTCAGTGGTGGCCTTGGCAGTTCTAGGTTAGTAGTTGGACTTTATGATCTTAAAGGTCTTTTGCAACATAGACGATTCTATGATTCCATGATTCTAAGGTTGCATGAGAAGTTTTGAAAAAGTCTGTGTCGGTTTGGCACCAGATTGGCAGTCTATCGATTCACCCCTCCCCCCCCCTCCCCTCAAGTAGGGAAAGAGGGAGAAAAATGAGAAAGAGAGGCTTTCTGTGTTGAAAAGTGAAACAGATTGATTTTAATGATTAGTGATAAGGGAATATATCTATATCTGCAAAGGGATGTGCAACACCCCATCCCCTCCCTCCTCCCCCCAGCCACTCTCCCAGCAACTCTTCTCCCTGGGGACTCCCAGCTGAAGGGGGGAGTGTCCGGGCGCACGGACGGGGTCCTGGGATGTCCCTGGGAAGGGAAATGGGAAAAGAGAGAGGGCCAAAGAGAGGGGGAGAGAAGTGACAGGAAGCAGAAAAGTGAGAGGAGAAGGAAACCAAAGGCTTGACTTCCATAATGTCTCAACCTGTCCTGAAAGCCAAAGAGAGAAAATATGATGAGAAGGGAATATTCTGATGTGCTGATCCTGCCTTCGGTCTCATCTGCTCCCCCGTAGGGGGGGAGGCTGCAGACACTCAGAAGTGACCTTGGTTATTATCAGTCCACTGGTGCTGCTAAAAAGTTCACTGAAAGAAAAAAAAAAGAGCAAAGAGCTTGCTCAAACCAAAACAAAGTCCTTGTGGGAAACTAAGGGGCTCTGGGTGCAGAAGAGGAAAGGTCAGAGGAAGAAAGATCCAGAAGAAAATATTTGTGTATCTCCTCTCTAGACTTCTAGGTATATCCTCAGATATTCTGTTGTTCCCTGGGATGCCTGCCTACGACAGAGCTTCTCAGTATGTGACTAGAAATGGACTTTTAGAAGAAATTAGTTGGTACAGGCATTGCTGCAGGAGAGCATGATAGATTTTTACATGGTTCTGGTAGCATACTCTAAATAAGAATGGAAACAAAAGTCTACTGAATCCTACTTTGTAGACTTCTTTATGTTGTCATTATCTCATTTCTGAGGAATCCATATCCTGATTTTTAAAAAAGTATCTCTTAATCCAGACTTCTGGCTGTGATTCTCAGTTACTTGAAGTCTTTAAAATTCAAGTTCTGCTGTTTTACGTTGCTAAAATGGGATCAGGCTGCTGGGATCATGTGTGCCAGTTCCTTGTGAATTCCTTGCACACGAGGGATTCCTGGGTGCTGAAGGCCCAAGGCACTGTCAGACATAAAGTGTGTAGCACAGAGGTTTTTGTGGAGGAAAAGGTGTGTAGGCAGCTGTATATCCTGGAAGCCCCAGGATCGGGCTGCTATTTCATCTGAAGGCTGGAGCAGCAGTGTGGCTGGTGTTGGTGGCCCCCAGCCAGGGTGGTACCAAGTTATCAGTCTGCATGTTCTTTTCCTGAGAGATCCAGTTGTACATTCAGCTCACCAGCCAGGAGAATCTGATCTTAGAATTCGCTTTATATTTAAAAGTTGTTCTTGCGCTCCCCGAAAACATGAACCCCTGCTGTTTAAGTGGAGGTTGTTGCCTGTGGACTGGCTGCTTTGTATTTGCATGCAAAATGATTGTTGAAGGTGTACTGTGGAGCACACTTTGACTGTGTCCATGGTGCTGCGAATTGCGGGGTTTCTTACTGTCATAAAAATTGATCATTCCTCTTAAACATTCGTTACGTGTTGGTCTCTGAGAAGGCTAAACAAGTTGCTGGGAAAAGTCAAGTATCAAGACACCTACCTTGAAACACATGGAGCAAAAGTGCTATCCTGTTACTGTGTCATTTAGATTTACAGTAACCCCTGCAGGCACCATGACTGCACCAGGATCTAATTCAGGGGGAAAAAAGGTAATCAGGCATTGATCTTGAAGTGCAGTGTTGTACTGCCCTCCTTCAGCTTTCAGGAATGACTGATGCTTCTTAAGAGTTACAAGCTTAGAAACCATGAGAGTGAAACTAATGTGTTTTTTTTTTTTTTGGATGCATGCTGAGGCTTCTTTTTCACTTGCAGGAAACATTAAAGTCTCCTGAATCTTCAGACTCAAGAGCACAACAGTTATTAAATTTTTTTTTTTTTAAACTAAGGTTTAATATTTCAACTGTGATGTATTGAGTCTAGGAGCTCTGAAGAAAACCTTAGAATATCCTGAGTCCTGTGATAAAAATCGAGGCATCGTTAACACTTTAACATCTTTTTAATTTAACACTTTAACATAATTTTAACGTCTTTAACATGTGGTTCATATGATCCCATGTGGTACAATAGAGGAAATTCCACAGTAAGCTCTGTGAGTAAACATGACTAGACAGACTGAGGGTATTTTACTATGTTCTTCAAACATATTAACAAAAATCTTACGAGTGAGGTGAAGCTAGTGTGCAAATGGAAAACATTTAGGGGAATAAAACCAAAATACGTGTTGGGATGAACTTCCCTATGCATTTTTGCAGGTTTTCATGCTAGAACTCTTTTTCTTGTCTGGTATAACCTTTAAATTGGACCTGTCTCAGCTGTGTCTTTGTGCAAAAAAACACAGATACAGTGTCTTCTTGCAGGTGCTGAGGATTTTTTGCTGGTGGGGGAGTTCTGGCTTCCTGGTTGTCCATATGGCTCCTGCTGCACTGCACCTGGGGGGTGGCTGCTCAGGCTGCCAGATCCTTGATTCCTCTGCTGCTCAAACCTGAAGGCATTGCCAGGGCCCTGTTCATCAGGCCCTGATCCTTGGGCCATGGAGGGAGACAGGAATTCCAGCTTTGTAAAGGGAAAAAATTGAAGTTTTAAAGCACACACAGAGTAGAGAATTTCCTCTGCTAAGCAGGGGGAGAGGAGACAGAGGGTGAGGGAACTCTAGTAGAAACCTTGTTTATAGGAAATCTCAAAGGTATTTGTAAGTAGTTTCCAAATATTCTTTCTGCACAGTGGCTTCACATGCTACAGCACAGGAGCACTTTATTCAAAGTCCAGTTCAAGTGCTGGCTGAAGTTCATGTAAACCCACTTAGAGTGCTGTTTCAAAGTTGATGGAATCCTTCAAACAGATGGTGTTGACATGTCCGAGGTCAAAGATTAACAGCCACTTTTTCTGTCTCTTAAGTGATTTCTGAACACAAAGCTACAGATGCTGCAGACAACTGCTGAAGTTAAACATTTGTAATAAGTAAGTAAACTAACATTAACAAGTTATTATATTGTACAGTAGTATTAGACTGTTGCACGTCATCATGTTAAAAGTATCTGGGAAGAGCCAGTTAATTTCTGAATTTTTTTAGTTTTTGAGGTTTTTGCTTTATTTTGTTGAGGGTTTTTTTTTTCCCTTAACCAGGTGTTAGCTGTTGTTTGGTTTATGTTGGTTGATTTATCTTAGAGCATGAAATGACTTTGTTAAGAATGAGACAGGAAGGAAACTAAACCACAGCTATTCAGGTTGAAGTGATTCGCAGAATCATAGAATTGATTTGGTTGGGAAAGACCTTTTAAGATCATCAAGTCCAGCTGTTGACCAAGCACTGCAAGTCCATCACTAAAGCATATCCTTCAGCACCACATCTGCATGTCTTTAAAACCCTCCAGGGATGGTGGTGACTCCACCACTGCCCTGGGCAGCCCGTGCCAGGGCCTGACAACCCTTTTGGGGAAGGAGTTGTTCCTAATATCCAATCTAAGTTTCCTCTGGTGCAACTTGAGGACATTTCCTCTTTTTCTATTGCTTGTTGCTTGAGAGGGGAGACTGACCCCCACTTCACTCCAACCTCCTCTCAAGGAGCTGTAGAGTGTGAGAAGGTTCCCCCCCCCCCCCCCCCCCCCCTTTTTTTCTTCAGAATGGTTTACGGGGAAAAATGAAACAAATGTTCAGTGAAACTTTTAAATAATGCAGAGATCACAGAGCAGCCATACATAGCAATAATGTGAGCTTTATAAAGGGATAAATTAATATATGCAAGCATGGCATTTGAAAAAAATTATACTGCTGTTTATCACAGGTCCTGTATTTTATCTGTGTTCCCTAAATATGTGCAGAGCATTGTAAATATTGCAAGGGAATATGTTGGTATGCATACATGACATGTATGATGCTTCATGCCATTGCACACTTTGTGCAGGGTCTACACATACACTGTAAATGGAAGACAAGTAGTTGGTAGGTGCTGGTAAGCCAGAATAGTGGGCATTGCAGAGGTAACAGTGTCCAAATTTCTGCGGTTCTAAGGTTGTTTTCAGCTTTAGAATTTAATTTTTTTTTTCCTTAAAAAAAATATATATATATAATGCAAATTATACACTTTTTTAGACCTGGATGGCTATCCATTGCTTGGAGCCTTTTCATATGTTAGCAGGATAACTTAGTAGTCAAGCATTTCTTGGGTAAGAACCTGTTAATTTAGAAAGCATGTAAAATAGCCCTTCTCCCCCTGCACTTTGCTGTACAAAGTAGAAGCAAAAATAAAAGAGACAATTGCCCTACCTATAATTTCAGGCTAGTTCTGCTAGCCATTACTCTCCCCAAATGATCTGAGGGCTGGAGCTGCTCTGCTCTGCAGACAGGCTGGGAGAGTTGAGGGATTTTCAGCCTGGAGAGGAGAAGGCTCCAGGAAAGCTGGGAAGGGACTTTGGACAAGGGCTTGTACTGAGAGGACGAGGGGGAATGGATTAAAATCGGAAGAGGGAGATTTAGGTTAGACATTAGGAGGAAATTCTGTGCTGTGAGGGTGGTGAGAGCCTGGCCCAGGTTGCCCAGAGAAGCTGTGGCTGCCCCATCCCTGGCAGTGTTGAAGGGCAGGTTGGATGGGGCTTGGAGCAACCTGGTCTGGTGGGAGGTGTCCCTGCCCATGCAGGGGGTTGGAACTAGATGATCTTTAAGATCCCTTCCAATCCAAACCATTCTGTGATTCTATGAAATCTTTTTTTGGCTGGCATCATGGCTTTCTGTTTCGATAGATACCATACAGCTACATCCAAATCCATTCCTAGCTTCTGTGTTTGTATTCAGACTAGTCTTGTGGCATTTGTCAGGATTCCCAAGGGTTGTATTTCTTACAGTTTTGGCTAATATATATCAAACTTCTTTTTCATTTAACTACACTGGTTGTTGCCATTGCATTTTCAGCTTCACTGAGGCTTGTGGCTGCCCATGGATCACAGGCAGCCACAAGCCTTGCTGAGAGGCTTTTCATCATTCAGGACGACAATGCCACATGCTTGCAAGCACAGGGAGCACTCAAGAAAGCAAGGAAAAAGAAGAAGAAAAAAAAAAGCCTACCTCCATATTTGGAAAAGTCACCTCTGTGTTGTTCCAAAATGGGGAACGAGTACAGACAGCTGCAGCCAGTGAGCTTACTAGAGATTTTATTTTACATTTGAAGTGTTTTCCTGGGTCAGTTAATAGGGGTTAGCTGACAGCCACTTATTTAAACCACAAGAAGTCAAAAATATTTAAGTGACTTGTATGTAGATGCGTGAGAAGAGAGAGAGGGAAGAACTGCTGAGCCAGACAACCTTGCCTGTTCAGTCTGAGGATGGTGAAGGGATTGCTGATGAGGCAGCAGAAAACGTGGAGTAGATTAAGGACCAGCAGCCCTGGTGTGCAGTCAGAACCTTTTGCTTCATGCTTTCAGTCAAGCTTGCAGAATGTCTTTTGCTGGCCTTTCCTGGGGACTGGGCGTGGTGGAAACAAAGGAGAGACTGTATCTCTAGAGATATCCAAGTGAAACGCTACTTCTGATCATTTTTGTTACTGATGTCTGTGTAAATATCATATTTGTAAAGATGAGCATTAGAGGACTAGGAGGGATCAGAGATTAATTGTTTTAATAGAGGAATGGACCTCTAAGAACAAGTCAAGCATGAAGGAAAGGGAGGTGCTCAGGATACTGGCTGATGGAAACTCCTTTTCACTGCCTTAACTTAACCTGGTTCTTTCCTTCCTTCTTAGCCCTGAACATTGCTCAGAAACTTAATACAGTGAAAATAATGGAATATTTTGTATTTTAGAAACTATACAATACACTCCATGGATTATGATGCATGTTTATGCCAAGGACTGAATAGAAGAAATTTTGTTGGTTTTATTGATCAGATGTGGAGTTTAAGATTTTCAGGCCATCTTAAGGCTTCAGGGTGGTAAGTTTATTGTTGGAGTTTTTTGATGTTGGCTGCAGCTATAGTTTTATTTTCACATACTAGGAGCCTTCATTTAATTTTTGTCAGCTCTGTCTTCTTGTAGAATATAAGAAGAGCTCCAAAATAATTTAAGTACATTGAATAGACACTGAAATTAAAGCTGTAGAACAAAACCCCCAAATTTCTCTACCTACTTTTTGTGGTTTCTTTTGAAGATGTATCTTTTGATGCTTTAGTGGCCTATTTCACCTAGTATGCTCTTGGGCAGTCTGAGAAAAGGTGATATAGTTTAATCTTCTACCAATCTGTTTCATGTGTGAGATACAGGTTGTTTTGCAGTTTGTGTAGACTAATTTTGAACTGCAAAGAGGGTCCAGGCAAGGAAACTTAGTTTTTAAAAAGAAAAGTAAACCTTAAGCTTTTAATCAGACATAGCAATGTCAAATTGCTAAAACTATCTCTAGCACCAGATACTGGAACTCCTTTATCTATTGAGTCGAAATGTTTGAGTTACTTTGCTCCTCTCAAAGTTAATAGGATTTGTATGTCTTCAGACATTAACAGATTTTTCACCTGGTGGAAAAAGGAAAATAACGCCATGTTTCTCATTTTAGTTGATATTAGCAGGCCATGAGCATTTTTTGGTGTGTATTGTAATTAAAGCTATCAAAATAGATATCTTAATGAATGAGGTCAGCTGGAGGAGCTGCTGAGGTCATGCTGCTCTTCCTGGATTTGAACTGGTTGTTCAGCAAAATATGACTGTCTTCACCAGGGGTTTTGAGCACCATTATCTGTTTTGTAAATCCTGAGACATTTTCACTTCAGAATCACTAGTTACACATCAAGGGAGATCTGTTTTCCAGTTACTTTATGGGATGCATGCTTGTTTTTTTTACTTGTACCTTGCTTATGTCTGCAGAGTAATGCAGATTGCTGTAGGACCAGCTGTATTTAGTTGCTTTCTATAAATGCTGCTGCACTATTTCTGGCTCTAAAAAACAATTGTGATGCTTTACAAGGTGGCAGTTGACTCTGGCTGCTGTGTCCTAATGTGGGGAGTATGGAAGACATCTGTATTGCATCCATGAATATTACTTATTTGCCTAACTATTATTGGGTTGTGGGTGGTATAAATTCAAGGGGTTAGATTTTTTCTTCAGTCGGTCCATCTAGGAAAAGGAGCAGTGAGGTAAATTGTTAACTGAAGGCACAAAAACGCACTAATTGGTCAAAACATGTTTTCTGTCTTAGAAGTGAAGCTGAATAGTTGAAGCAGCAAAGGATGAAATGGTGAGATTTGGTTCTGTTGAAATTTCTGGTACAAATCCATATCATGCAGTTTTTGTGGTTATGGCCCAGAGGTTGTTGTAGTGTGGTAAGGAAAGCAGGGACATGTTTTCATGTTCAGTGTGGCACAGGACAGAGACCCTCAGTGCTGTTACAGCGTGGAAACATCCACTTACTCTGATACTGTTCAGCACATCCTTATGTCTGGGAAACAAACAAACAAAGTCCTGCCTTGAAAAGAATGACTGAACTTGCTCATGGCAGTCTTTGGACATAGCTGTTGGAAGCTATGTCCATAGCTGTCTCCTATTCTGGAGTTGTAGTCCTGCCAGAGTAGTTCAGACCTCTAGACTAGGCTCTGAACATCCTGAGGAAGGTATGAGCATGTCCTAAGAAGGGAGAAACTGTAAGATTACTTAAGTGATGAGTGCAGACCTTCTCCATTACTTTAATCAGAATCTCTAAGTTCTGTGTTCGTTTGGATAAACAAGAAATAAGAAGATTGGGTTTTATCTGTGCAAGGGGAAGAATTGGCCAGTTGAGTTCTGAGGCAGTATGGATCCCTGTGAAGTAGGCAGGTGAGTAAGAAAGAGGGGTGAAATTCAGAGAACCCATCTGAACCCATGGGGCAGTTGGTGAGCCCCCTGAGAACTTCCTTTTGGGAGGAACCAGATAAAAGGGTGTGTGCTGCAGTCTGACTACTACAGGTCTTTGGTTTTCTATTACACAGAAGGGTGAGGGTTGGAAGGGACCTCTGGAGATCATTTAGTCCAACCCCCTGCTACAGCAGTATCCCCTGGAGCAGATCCCACAGGAACATGTCCAGGTGGGTTTGGAATGTCTGCAGGGATGGAGTCTCCACAACCTTCCTGGGCAGCCTGTCCCAGGGCTCTGGTACCCTCAGAGTCAAGAAGTATTTTCTTATATTTAGGTTAAACCTCCTGTGTACCACTTTGTGCCCATTGCCCCTTGTTCTGGCACTGAACACCACCAAGAAGAGCCTGGCCCTGCCCTCCTGACACCCCCTTTAGATATTTAGAAGGATTGGTGAGAATCCCCCCTCAGCCTCCTTCTCTCCAAGCTGAACAGCCCCAGCTCTCTCAGCCTTTCCTCACAGAGCAGGTGCTCCAGTCCCTTAATTATCTTAGTGGCTTGTGCTGGGCTCTCTCCAGTAGTTCCTTGTCCTTCCTGAATTGGGGAGCCCTGAACTGCACACAGTTCTCCAGGTGAGGCCTCACCAGGGCAGAGTACAGGGGGAGAAGAACCTCCATTGGCCTGCTGGCCACACTCTTCTTAATGGCTCCCAGGAGGCCATTGGCCCTCTTGGCTGCAAGGGCATATTGCTGGCTCATAGTCAGCCTGTTGCCCACTGGGACTTCCAGATCTTTTTCCCCAGATCTGCTTTCCAACAGGTCACCCCCTAACCTGTAGTGGTGCATGGGGTTCACTGAATCATAGAATCACAGGGGTTGGAAGGGACCTCTGAAGTCCAACCCCCCTACTGCAGCAGGAACACCCAGGGCAGATCACACAGGAACACATCCAGATGGGTCTTGAAAGTCTCCAGAGGAGGAGACCCCACACCCTCCCTGGGCAGCCTGTCCCAGGGCTCTGTCACCCTCACAGTAAAGAAGTTTCTCCTCATGTTGAGGTGGAACTTCCTGTGTTGTCACTTGGTGCCATTTCCTCTCGTCCTATCACAGGGCACCACTGGAAAGAGACTGGCCTGTTCTTGACACCCACCCTGCAGATATTTGTAGACATTAGTAAGGTCCCCTTTCAGTCTTCTCTTTTCCAAATCAAACAGCCCCAGGTCTCTCAGCCTTTCCTCATATGACAGATGTTCCAGTCCCTTAATCATCCCTGTAGCCTCTGTTGGACTCTTTCCAGTAAATCCCTGTCCCTCTTGAACTGGGGAGCCCAGAACTGGACACAATGCTCCAGGTGTGGTCTCACTAGGGCAGAGTAGAAGGGGAGGAGAACCTTGGGGTTGTTCTTCCTCATATGGAGGACTCTGCACTTGGCCTTGTGGAACTTCATTAGCTTTCTACCTGCCCAGCTCTCCAGCCCGTCCAGGTCATGCTGCATGGCAGCCCAGCCTTCTAGTGTATCAGCCAATCCACCTAGTTTCGAAGCAGAAAAATTTTACCTCCATAGGATGGCATTTAACTTGGTCTTTTAATCCCAGAAAAAAGGCTTATTTGTTTGTTTCAAATACTAGGTATGTAATTCCTCAGTGTCCTTCTGTGTTTTCCAAAAGCAGAGGGTGTTTCTGGGTGTTGCTGGGGCAGTGAAGCACATGATTTGCCCCTGTCTTCTTCTGAGTTCAGCCTGCTTGCTTAAGAGCACGGTTTCTGAGTTAATGGAGCTCTCTGGGCCGTGCTGTGTGTCAGGACGCTGGGTACAGGGCTGTGGGGTGTACCCTGCCACCCCTGCCTCCTCCTCAGTGTCTCCCACACCAGGAATGACCACTCCCAGAGAAGCCCTCCTCACCCAGCCTCAGGAACCCAGTATCTTTATGCTACTTTGGTGTGTCTGCCCAGCAGAGAAGGGACTGAAGTGTCACATCTGAGCATCGTGCTCCTAATTTATTGCAGGTGAGCTCAGTCACTAAATGGTGTAAATTGCTTTTCACAGATGTAAGTTAGTATGTGTTTGTTTTTTAATGCAAAGCATTAAATAATAAATGAAGGTGTCCCTGCCCATGCTGGGGGGATGAAACTAGATGATCTTTAAGGTCCTTTCCAACCCAAACCCTTCCATGATTCTATGATTACAAATAAGCATTGCATTACCAATAATGCTTGCAAATAAGAAGCTTAAATTCAATGGCAAGCAGGTGTTAGTGGTGCTAGCTTTGTTTACCCTTAGAAAAAGGTAGGTACAGTTACCAAACTTGAGCAGCATACTAGGGCCAAATAAGTATGAAGGTGGGGATAACCTTTTTTTTTTTTAGTGAACTTGTAGAAAAATACCCTTTTTCTGGTAAATGTGTACCTTTATTTAAATTTGCAGTTCCTCTCAGACTGCACCACATTTGTTACTTCTGGGTTTTATACATGTCTCCAGTGTCTTGTTCCTTATTCCCCTTGCTCATCTAGACTGGAAAACTTTCCAGAGAGAGCTTTGTTACAACAGACAGAAAATACTCTTGTGAACCCTTCTGGCTTTCACAAACTGCAGTCTGAAATTTTCCCACCTGTTGCTGGTAGGCAGAGCGTGGCAGGCATGTCTTGCCTGGAAGGTCAGGTAATTCAGGCATCTCTCTGTTATTTTCATTATACCAATTGCAATGTTATAATGGCAACTGTATTTTTAGTTACATACATATTAACAAAAGGTGACAAAAGTAATTTTTATTTTTTTAAATGTATTTTTAATACTATTTTTAACAAACTTTGCTGTGGCTACTGAGGAAATTCAGAAATAGGTCTGCATGGCACAAGCCAGAAAGAAGGAACCTCCTCAACTACAAAATAAAAAAATGTACTGATGGAATGAGAATTGGCATAAGAAAGCTCCAGACACTACTAAAGAAAATCAAGGCAGAAAGATAACTACAAAGCAAGAATTATTTTTGCCTGTCCATCTCCCAACTAGACTGAAATCAGGAGCCCAGGTGGAGCCATCCCTTGCTGGCTCCTAGACTTCTGTCATCTGTCCTCATACCTTGTGGGTCACATGCAGTTGTGGAGTGCCCTGACAGAGGGCAAACGAGCAAGCTCAGAACTGGAGAGGGACTGTGCTTTTTTTTCTTTTGCAATGATACTGTCACTTTCCTCTTCAGAAAATAAAGCCGTGTTTACTAAAACAATTTATTTGCTTGTTGTCCATTAAAAGGGTGGTGAGAGCCTGGCCCAGGCTGCCCAGAGAAGCTGTGGCTGCCCCATCCCTGGCAGTGTTGAAGGGCAGGTTGGATGGGGCTTGGAGCAACCTGGTCTGGTGGGAGGTGTCCCTGCCCATGGCAGGGGTGGGACTGGATGGTCTTTAAGGTCCCTTCCAACCCAAACTGTTCCATGATTCTATAAAAGATTCTCCATCACAGATGCTGAGTTTTAACTCTTTGTAGGACAGGATGCTTGGCTTGCTGCTGTGATAACTTCCTAAACTTGGGTTTGCTGTTTATGTGAGGCAAGTTATGTTTGGTGTTTTGTCAGGTCTTATGACCTTCTGTCTCATAAGGTGTAAGATAAAGCTTCACTGTATACATGGAAGAATATCCTCCATACCCACCGCCTCCCTATCCATCAGGGGAGCCAGAGAGTTTGGGAGAGGACTCAATCAATATGAGGCCTCCTGAAGTTACTGGACAGTTCTCCTTGCCTCCTGTAAGTATTAGTTAGCCTACAACTTGGGTGCCCTGTCAACAAGTCATTGACAGACTTTATCAAGGCATTATGAAAGGACAGGCAGCTTAATTACTGTTGTAAACAGTAATTAAGTCAGTGGAAGGATTACGCAAAAGTTATGTGAAAGAAGAAGTTACCATACCAGCTTCTGATGGTTTTATTTTCAAATTTCACATAAAGCTTTTCAGAGGCTAAGATTTTTATCAGTTGCAAAATAGCTCTCATTTAAGCATTAATCAAGATTTTAGTGGACCACAATTTAATGTTTAGTGAATTCTCTGAACAGCTTTTCTAGATACCAGTTTCCTTGTGCTTTCCTAAAACCTTGAAGATCCATTTGGTCTAAATTGATGTTTATGGGTTCTGGGGTGTTTTCACATAATTTTTGTTTGATGAAGATCATTCTGGTAGTAAAGAAACAGAGTAAGAATAGAAAAAAGGTGAAGAGGCAGAACAATCTAGTAGTGTGAAGCAGCAAGCAGGAGTAGAGGATAGTAGTGGAAAGTATTCCCTTTTCTATTTGCCAAGTAGTGCAATTTTTCTAGGTGATTGTCAGGGTGCCAGAGTCCTGTATTCCTGTTCTTTATACAGTCTCTCTGGGAATGTGTTCTTTCAGTCCCTGGCCCCTCTGTTTTGTTTTGTTTTTTCCCACAGATGAGCCCCATACTTGTAGGCTGGGTCATTGGTTTCAGCTGCTTGGTTTTATCATCTCATGATTCCTCTAGCAAAAGAGCTTGAGCTCCTGTGTGAGGTTTGGCCTTGTTGGGAGGTATGTGGAGAGCAGAAATTTTACAGCAACACATGGTGAACTTTTCAAAACCAGGCAATGTTTATTAGTCAACTTGTTCTGTTCTTCAGCTTCAAGCATTGAAGAAAAACTTCTTATCTGTGCTGGCAGTGTTACCTGCCTCTTGGGTGGATGTGACCAGGATTTTGTCTGCCTTGGTATACCTGGAGCAGCTGGATCCTAGGCCAGATACATACTTAATGTTTTAAGTCTGTTTGGATGTTCTTTCTTTGAGCACATGATAAAAGCTAGTATTTAGACAGCTATATGTTGAAATAATTAGTTTTGTTAGTGTAAGCTGGACCTTGATCTAATGGGTGTTACCCATTGCTTTTTTGGTCCTCTGTCCTAGGGAAAGGATTTTAACCCTTCTGTCACACAGTCTATCAGGGTATGGATAAACTGAGTGGTAGGCACTCCATTAGTGCAATTTGGGTGAGTCTTTGCCTACTGTTGACCCCTGCCTGGGGAGTGAAGACTCTACATTTACTCTTAATGACATTTTTTTGTCTTTTTTTATGGAAGCTTGTGCTCAGTGTGATTTAGCTCAACATCTTAGTTCATGGTATTAGTTGCAGAGAGACTCAAGGTGGAATGGCCATGTGGTTTGGCTTTGGAATTCATTTGGTGTGCTGCTGTGCTCCAAGGAAAGCCTCAGATGTTACTGTTTGGGAAGGATATTTACACTCCCATCTCCCTCTCTTCCTCTACCCTTTCCTAAATAAGACCAAGGGGGCTCATGTTTGTGTGCTGGTGGATGCTGTAGTGGTTTTCCAGAGAGGCTGTTGCCTGAGGTGCAGAATCCACGGTAGGAGCAGCAGGTACTGCTGGGAAAAGCTTTATAGGAGCTGGACTCTGAGGGCCCAGGGAAGCAGGAATGAGGTCTGGGCACACAGCAAAGAGATGTTAATGTAACTATCTCTTATCTGAACTTGGAGTAAGGGAGGAGAATTCCAGTTTCTGGATTATTTTTTTTTTTAATTGCCAAAAGTGGGTTAAAAATGTATGTCAGTCAGGGTATGAATTATTTCCTTGTTATGAGTATGGGGGACACATCACATTCAGTTCTGAGCACTGGCTCATTTGCAGTTGTTACTATCAGTTACTCTTCTGGACAGAGCAGTCACAGAATTTCAGTACTGAAGAGTATTACCCTGTGGTTTGCAGGATGACATAAAGACCACCACCACTGCCCCCTGCCCCAGCTTTCTTGTACTAATTCCCTATTCTGATTTAAACTAGAAATTTTTGGAAGTGGCATAAAATCAAAAGGTGGCAAAAATAGTGATTGAATGCAGGGTTTCAGAAAAATACTGGTTAAAATATTAACGTTTAATTAAGTACCATTTATGTAAACTCATCAGTTTATATATAAACCCATGTATATGGGAGAAATTTGGTATCTGGGCTATATCGTGATGAAAATGTACAAACTATATTAGACTAAGTAAAGTACAGGGGCTGTTCAGACTGAAGATTCATCTAAACCAAACGGAAGAATATTGTAAAATCTTAAATGGAAACTTTGCTTGTTGGCAAGGGTTTTAATTCTGTTAAAATGCATGAAACGTTTGGCTTTCGAAATGCAAAGGCAAAATGAGTTGTAATGGCTTTGAGTGTGGTGAATATAAGGTGCTATTATATGGATAATGTGGCATGACAGGATTTTTTTTATAATTAGTATAATAATCCTATGATGGATTGATTTAGCAGGATTAGAATGTATTGAGTAAAAGGAAAAAAATGGCATATTGGTATCAACTTTGATAACGTCGAGGCACAGACTGATGCAGCTTTAGGAGAACTCCTGCTGGTTGTTCTGAAGGATTTAAAGGAGATAGCTGAAAAAGAAGAAAAATTCCAAATACAAACAAAAAGAATTGGAATCAGTTTGTAGTTTCACTTTCATGAGCTTGGAATAAGCACAGGACTTAACTTCACCAGGGAGTGAGACAGCTGGTCTGTCACTGCAGGGTGCTTTGCAGTCTAGGATAGACTGAAGATAGGAGCTTGACTTCCCATGTACACAGTCTGTTTGAAACCCAGGTGCAAGAAATAAACTATGGAATGTACAGAAAAGTGAGAGAATGGTTGGGTTTTGTTGAAGGGGCACCAGGAATGTGTCCTTTAGTTTTGGAAAATTGATGACATTGAAGATAAGGAAACTCTATCATACCTTCCAGTACTATGCATTATTACATTTCTGGAAGAAGAAAAAAAGGATAACTCAGATACTTGACAATAAAGGCCTAAAAATAACCATGTGGTGTCCTAATCTCTTGCAAGCCCAGTAAGACAAATTATTTAAAACAAACATAGAGAGTGGATTTTTTTTTCTTCAAGCATTTTCTTCAATACTATGAAGCAAAGTTTTTACCATTTCATCTTCCAGAATTACTTAGATTTGAATGCAAAAGCCAACACATTTATTCTTGGAACGTAAGTTATTTCAGTATTATGAAATATAAAATAAGAACAGTCAAAAAAAAAAAAATTGAAACATGTTAAAACCAAGAAACCAGATTTGATAGGCACAGGAAGAAAAGTCTGTGCCCTTTTAAAAAAATAACATTTCTGAAGCTGCCCTCTGCCAGCTTCAGTTTATAAAACCTGATATTGAAAAAAACATTAAATATGTTAGAAAAGATGAGAGGTATTCTGCATATTTTTGTACAGCTACATAAAGGAGAAAGATTCCAAACATGACTGCTTTTGTTGTTTAAAAAAAAAAAACAATCTAAAAAATTAAGATAATTTAGAATTTAGATATGCACAATAGTGTTTCCATACTAACTAATGCAATGCTTACTAGTGGCCCTTCAAACACATTTCATGGTTTTTGCTTTTTGTTTTATTTGTTTTTTTAAGGTCAACATGTAGAAAAACAAGAGAAAGGAAATCAAGCAATTAACCAAGCTTTAAACCAAAAGGACTTCTTCCATTAATGCTTAAAAAAGAAAACCCCCCAAAAAACAACTTGCTAATTGTTCAGTACTGCTTTTATCTGCTGAATTGCTGTTTGTATCAGCTCAGATCCGTGTGAGTCCCTGTTTGTGAGCATTTTTCACATACTGTGTTAAGTGTTGAAAAATGTCTCTGATGCCACAATATGTTTGGGTATTTTTTTACAGTTCCTCCTGACAGCTCGTTCAGAAGAGATGGCAACAGATCCCAGTTCAGCAAACTACTTCACATCAAAACATACCTAGAAGTTCTTTAGGGGTGCATTGTGTAGAGCTCAGTATCATCTCTTAGAGGAAGATGTGGCAATCTGTAAGTCCTCACCTTCTAGTGACCATGCAAGCACGTTTGCTGATGGAGCTCGCAGCAAGGTGGAATTCTGTATCAAAAGATCAGATTTATATTTGGCAGAGTTGATACACCTTTGCATTTGAGTGCACTATTCTAGAAATGAAAACATTTGCATCAGATGAGCGATGCAGTTATAATGTCTTTTTTGGTCAGCTGGAAGAACTGGAAATACAACCTGTTGGCCACGTGTCTGCTTGTTCTGAAGAGCTTCTTCAGGGACATAATTTCTACCTTGGTTTTTCTGTAAAATTTTTTATGAAGTATTTTTCCAAAACAAAAAAATAACTGCAGCACAGAAGTTGTGTAGGGAGTTTTCTCCTGCCTGTGTGGCAGGGCTGAAAGGTGTCCAGACTTTTATCTCCTAGGTGGGCTCTTCTGCTCTCTTGCCAAGTTTTGCTGATTTGAAGGTCACAGCAGCTGCTCAGCAGCCAGGACATAACAAGAAGTCAGATTGCTGCAGGGAGCACGAATGGCAGAGCTTGAGCTGCTTTGCTCTCAAGGCAGATACTACTCAAAACAGTGCTGGGGGTGTATTTGTGGATTTTAAATCCACAAACTCAAGCTAATCGTGTTTGTTCTTGCCTAGGAGCTGAGTGGGGTGCTCACCCTCACTGCAGAGCTGCACGGGGAAGGAGCGCGGCAAAGCAGCAGCTGTGTTACGAACGTGCATGGGTACCTGTGTGCTTCCATAACTGTTCTCAGGGCTTTCTGGAAATATATAATGAAAAAAAAAATGCTGAGAAGAGTAAGTGGTTTAAATAGGTAAACTGAAATAATTGCATGAGCTGTTTCTGATGAAAAACTGTGTGAACTTTTCTGTCAGAATATTCCTGTCCATACGTTCATGTGAACTTACTCAATAATTTAATAATTGTTTCTCTGGTTTTGTGCTTAGGGCTCTACTTGTTTTTTTCTTCTTTAAAAATCTTTTTCTCTTGCACTTTCCCTGTGCCGTGATAAATTAATTTTGTCCATGTAGATTCCAGTAGCATAAGGGCTTTTCTGCTGAGAGGTAATGAATTTCTGTGGGAAGGATGCTGACCTGCGTGCTGGGAAACCTGTGTGCTGCCACTCACTCCCTGAAATGGTTTCACCAAGACCTGTCTTTCTGCTTCTGTTTCTGTGATAATACTATGCCTTGCTCATCAATGTCATAGTGGTAAAGATGAGTTAATTATTAACTCAGAATTATGCTATCAAGTATTGTAGCTTCAACAGAAAGGCTCTTGGCTTCAGCTAACCACCACGAGTATTGCTGCAGGTTCTCTTGGCAATTTCCTCAGGTGGGGCTAGATTTGGCTCCACAGCTGAGCTACCTAGCTAGCTTTAGTTAAGTCTCAGCCAGTGGCAGCCACTGCAAGGTGTGTGGCAGCCACTGCAAGGTGTGTGGCAGCCACTGCAAGGTGTGTGGCAGCCACTGCAAGGTGTGTGGCAGCCACTGCAAGGTGTGTGGCAGCCACTGCAGGGGGTATCACAGCTAAAACCGGTCACATTTTGGCCAAAATTAGGAGACTTGATTCTACTTTTGGAAAACTGTGTAGCTTATTGTTTAACATAAATGCCAGACTTTGTCGTGTACCATCATCAGTGTACAGTGAAGTGCTGCACAGATTTACTTCATTAGGTGTCTGGAGTGGCATAGAGTCTTGAAATAATAATCTCTACTGAAATAAAGCAAGTCCTTCACTGCAGAATTTTACTTTATGACTTTGACCTCAATCTAGTAAAATACTAGTAAAATACTTCAACATATACAGAATTTTAACCATGTAAGGTAAGCGTTGCATGGATTTGTATTCTGGTCTTTAACAGCATGTCTTCATTGTCCCACAGATATTTTTTTATCTTGTTGATTTTTTACTCAAACCCAGTAGGTGTATTCTGAATCTCTGTTGAGTAGACAAACAATTAAAATAGTGCATTTCACTGAATTACAGTAATTACATTGTGGTCTTTCTCTGAAAGCAAAAATATTTCTGCCTATGCTGCTTCAGATAAATTTTGGTTCTTTATTTTTAAAGTTAACATAAAAGTAGTTTATATTAAAAATAATGTCTACTTAGTAGTGTTCAACAATGACACGTTGCTTTTCAAAAAATCTCATGTGTTGACTATTCTCAGATCATGTGTAACAACAGACGTTTGCAACTTGATGTGTAACAGCTAGGGAATTTCTATTTATTTTAAGGGTAATTCAGTGGGGGGATGAAAGCCTTTAAAATAATTATTGAACAGAAGTTCTCTATTAAAGGAATTCTCTGAGAGGAATGCTAAAATTCAGTTCCAGGAAGGAAGAGGTATATAGTATCTTAAAATGTGAGAAATCACAAAAAAAAAAGCATATGTGCATGTTTGTGTTACTAATTTCCAAATAATCTGATGGATCACACAGTTGGTTTCTAAAAGCGGATCTATTAGAGATCCTGGTTGTTAATTTAAGTTTGTATTTTTGTTCTCCTAGTGTGCAAAAGGTATAGCCAAGATGTGATTACAATTTACAAGTGTTTTCTTTACCTGAGGTGACAAGCTGACTATATTAGTTATATATAGTTAGTTATATATTAGTTACACTGACTATATTAGTTATCTCACCTGACCATGTTTGCACTATCTTTTAAAATGTTGAGAATTCTGACAAGTAGTTGGGAACAAGTAGGGCAAATGTTTGTCTGAGTTGTAAGAATTAGGCAAAAAAGTCAGCTTGTTTGAAAAGGAATGTTCTTTGCTGACAGCAACCCTACAGTCTCTGTGTCTCTCACAGTTAAACCTTAGAGATGTTCTGCATTAATTAAAGGTTACTGATTCTCTAAGTGAAGCACAGCTTTGTCTTCCATCCCCAACGTTTCAGTGGTGTATGGCAGTGGGGGACAGCAGTACCCCCCTTGCTTGTGGGGGGATGTTCCTTTGTTCAGGTTAGTTCATTAAGAAGTGGTTTTTAACTCTCTGTTGAAGTGAAGGAGGCTGTAATGCCTTCACCCATGGGTTGGGATTGAGGGGTTATTGTCTCCTGTGATGCAGCACATCTGGAGAGATGAGCATGCAAAGAGAAAGCAGGATGTTTCCTTTAACTGTTGGGTTGACAAGAGGGCAACAGAAAGGAGTGTCTTTGCATGGGGCACTTCCTCAGGAACTATGAGTGCTTTTGTCCTGTATAAACTTGGCAGCTAGGTAACTTAATATGCCTAAGCTTAGATTTATCCTATTGAGAGATTTCTGGCTCTTCCAGATGTGGCTTTTTTGGAAATGAACAATTATGCGTGTACATTGAGAAGTTTACAAGCAGGAGTATGTGTGTATTTTATCTTCACTTGTGTGCATCCCTGCTACAATAGAAGAAACTGGAGATTTATGTGGCATTGGGAGGAGTCTAAATCTCTGTCTGTTCTCAGTGGTGACTTCATGTTCTTATTATATATTTTCTGTGCCACTGTCAAATTCTGAATTTCTTTTGTGTAATCAGCAACAGAAACTGTCTTTCACAGAATTCAGGAGGATGATTTTATGCCACGTAGAACACCAGGAGAGCACTGAGGCATTCCAACACTCTTCTGTACTTTCCCCAAAGGAGTTTGTTGATGCTGTTGTATAATTTAGATGGTTGTTTCATGAGTGTGTGATGTTTATTTAGCCCTGGTCCTGTAAGGGGATTACCTTAAAGAACCAGAACAGACTTCTAGCAAATATTTTCTGGGCTGAGGTGGTCTGTTCATCAAGTAACATCTTAACGTATCTCAAGTGCAGTGGAGGAGATATGAGCTGTCCATTATCCTAAAATATAAATTAATATATTAAATATATCCACTTGGATTACATTTTAGTGGTGAAATAGTGCTTCATTATGCAGATGGTGAAACTGATGCACCTGCTGCCTTCCCAAATGAGGGAGCAGCAACATGGCTTTAAGATTGCCTAGATCCAAAGGCTCTGTGGTCAGCAATACTCCTAATACTGTGGATAGCTGGACATGGAAGTAGAAGATTGCTTCTTCCATGTATCCCTGAGCAGCTGGTCCTGCACATGAAGGCAGAAGGCTCCAGCAGCAGCCTCCTTAAATTGAACAAGGGACAGGGAGAAGAGCTCTGCTTTCTGCCTCTCAGAAACTGGATCTGGTGGGGATAAACTGTGCTAAGTAGGCAGGTTTTAAACCAGGGCTGTATTTGTAGCTGAAAATCAAAATGCTTTCACTGTTTCTGATCTAGCAAGGAAACTCTGTGAGGTAGATGCCAGGTATTTTCCCAGTTGGCAAGCATCTCCCTGCTGTGGGCAAGAGGCAGAAGTGGTAGTGAGGGGGAGCTTTTCAGCCACCACTTTGCTTTTTCCTCTCCTGTAAGACATGAAGCATGTTTGAGGGGGATTGGAGATCTGTTGGAGCAGTAATGCACGTGAATAAACCCTGTCATTGTTTCAGTTGTATTTAACTGAATAGTTATATAATTTTTCTGAAAGAAACTCTCATGTGTTATGTAAGTTATGCTTCTTCATCCTAATTATCTGTTTAATTAAACTTACTAGAAGTCCTTGAGAGAAAATAGTTCTTTGAGAGTGATTACAAATAGCTCCTTTATATTGCCTGTCAACTGAAGATTAACATTAGTAAAGTGAAGTACTACTTACTTTTCAAAGGAGAAAAATGGTATTAAAGCTGTATTTCTAGAAAATTTTTCAGAAGTGCTTTTCAGGAAACCACGGAGACATAAAGCAGCAGGTGATTCCTTGTGACTGATGAGGAGCACAATACTGGTATTAATCACTTAAACCACAGCTGGTAGTTGTTCAGAAGGGTATGCTGCTGACACTGGCATTTTAGTCTGACCTCTCTTACATTATTTCTACCCTCTGGGATTTTTTTTTTGTTGTTTCCTTTGGGTTTTAAAAAATTATTTATGTAAAATTATTTTTATAGTGGTTTCAGTGGCAATTTTTAAGTTAATGACAAGGCTTTTGCTGGTAATGTGTATGGTTTCTGAATTGCTGTACTGCAGCAGTACTTTCATAAGCATCAGGAATTAATTCTCACTGTTGTAAACATCTGTGTCTTTCAGTGCCAGCAGTGAGCAGATGACTGAAATTGTTCCCTAAGTGCCCACTGAAATCTTAAGTGACTGCAGGGCCATGTGTGGCTTAGTCAGTCCTAGCTAGCTGGATGTAATACCCTGCTTTTTCTATGAAGATAAGTTGTCTGATGCCCTGTGAAGTTAAAAGCAGAACTATAGTAATGGGATTTCAAGTTCCGCTGCTGTAGTTGCTGACTTTTTCTTCTGTGTTCCCAATTTCCTTTTGAAAATGGAAATGGTTGTAAGAATATCTGAAATGATAGAAACCTTCCTGCAGAGTCATTCTTGAAGTATTGTCTGATTAGAATACTAGATAAATTCATACAGTTCATGAAAATGTAGAAAAAGATCTTGTGAGCCACTTAGAAGTACCTCAGGGATTAATATATAAAAATAACTTTGTCTTTAAAATTTGATTGCAGATTTTCTATTTCTTTTATGCTTATTCATCTTTTGTCTGCATGGATTCTAACAGAGCATGGAGATTGCTTTCCTGCATTGTATACTTTGCTGGCAGGTGCAATAAAGCAACTATTGGAAGCAGTAGCTGGCACTTGAGTCATGTAGATGCGATGCTTTGTGTAGGAAATTGATAACCACAATTACTAGGTCGGGAAGGGGAATGATTCTAAACACCTACTGCCTGTTTCATTGCTGCAGACACTCTCTGATCATTCTGGTCAGCTCTTCTAGGCTTTGAATTGCTTTTCTGGTTGGTTTGTATTCAATGTTCAGTGAAAGCAATTTCCGTGGTCTCATGTGGGTGGCCCTGTGACTGGATACCCTATGATCTGAGCAGGATTTGTATTGGTAGCATCCAGGTGCAGCTTCTTCTTGTTAGATTAAAGGGCTGTCTATCAGTCTTGCATTCTCCCTCATTTTCATTCATTACTGGTTATTTTCTTTGGGCTGTGGAGTTTTGCTGTGCTGCCCTGTACCCTGATATCAATTTTCCAACCTACGTTCTTTCCATATAGGGTTTATTGAATGTGTTTGAGGATGGTGTGGCTGGAGCCAAGGTGAAATGGGGATAGTCTCAGAAACTTTCAGGTTTTGACAAGTGCAGGTTTTTTACAAGTTGTTCTGGAGGTGAATCTTTGTTTAGCTTTGACCTCATCTTTCCTTATGGGAGGCTGGAATTTGTCAGCATTTCAATCTGTAAATATAGCATTTCTAGCTTTTTTCCCCCCTTCTTCTTATTGTACAGGAAGAGGCATTTTATTTTGATTATTAATATTTAAAAATATTTTTATTATGCAGGTATAGGAAATCCAAATCTGTGCATCATTCACATTTCAAACAGAGCAGGGCTACTGCCCTTGTCTTGCTCACCTTTGCTTCTGTAGAGGGAGCTGTAAACTGAATTGTTCACAGTCAGCAGCTTTATAGTGAATCGTGAATAAAGGTACTTTGACAGGGCACTTGTCTGTAAAGCATTGCAATAGATTGATCTTTGAATGTGACAAATGTGCTCAACATGCAATGCTGAAGATCTTGGTTTGGTATTGATGGCCTGTAACATATTCTGCTGTGACTATAAGAAATATTTTCTCATTAGAGAACAGAACTGCTGTGTTTGTAAGGTAACATAGCTTGTTGCAGTTTTATTTTTGTCCAGGAGCAGGAACTGGGTGAAACTGCCTGTGTTCAAGGGACTGCTGAAACACTTAAAAATATGACACCAAAGAATAAGCTATATGAGAAACAATAAAAGAAAGGCAAAATGCTGACTCTCAGTTCCCTTGAAGTGTACTATTCAAATAAGAGTCAAAGAAACATGGTGGCTCCATGCTGGAAATCTGGTATATTTAAATACAGTGTGTTATTGCAGACTGTACAGACATCCATAACCCGTGCCCTGGTTGCATACATTTAGCAGTATTGTTGAAGCTTATCAGCAAAGGGATCACAAGTGCTTATGCAAATGTATTGAAAATGCCTTTGAAATGTGTAATTTTACAACGCAA
Source organism: Hemiprocne comata (assembly GCA_020745705.1). Lineage (NCBI taxonomy): Eukaryota > Metazoa > Chordata > Aves > Apodiformes > Apodidae > Hemiprocne > Hemiprocne comata. Next base: position 1,340,178 of record CM036616.1, read on the forward strand.
AGTGCAGTTGTCTCCTTGTACACCTGGGGTGTCAGGATGCATCTTGCAGTGCCACCAGCTGTGCTTGAGTGTGCAGGTGAGGGCAGCTGCTCCAAGCCAGTGTGGTGAATTGCTGTGAGCAGGAGGCCCCCGGTGGTAGCACAGGGGAGAGGAGGTGCATGGGGGAGCAGTTACCTTGCTTTGGATGTCTGTGAGCTCGTGCTGAGGGCAGGAGTGGGAGATTTGAGGCATAAACTTGGCCTTTTCCTTTCATGCCAGTGACAGGATTACAGGAGCTGATCTAATCACGCACAATTCTATCTAAAAATTTTTGCTGCACAGTATCATCAAAACTCATGTTAAAAATAGCCATGCCCCAAAAAATAGTCATTTTCTAGCATCACTGAACAGAAATACTTCCGCCGAGGTTTTTCAGAGCATTCCATCCAATGCTTTCCAACGTTGCATTTAATGATCTGTAAGTAAATATGTTTGCTGTTAATAGAATTGACAGGCGGCGCATTGCACACAAGCATAGATGGCAGCTGGAGTGACTTCATGAAGTAGCCTCATTTGAACAAAGAACAGTTTTTAAATACAGCCAAAATTGGTATTTGCCTATGGACTGAGAGATGAGAAGAGCAGATCTCATCTCTGTAAGAGGAGAGTAGTATCCTGGAAAGGAGAATTTATAAAAGGAGTCGTGGAGCCAGCAAGCAATTCAGTAAGAGAGCCTGGTGTAACATTGCAGCAAAATGATCCTTAATGACTTGAGATTTATAAAACTGAAAATCCTGACTGCAAGGAGAGTTGATTTCATCTGTGATTTAGGAGAGCCTGAGGACACGAGAATATTACACACACATTTTAGTGAGATGGTGAAAAAAAACAGACTTGGGTTGTCAGAAAAAGGATTTGCAGGCTGAAGAAAATGCCCAGCACAGAAAACCTTAAAATTTAGTATGTTCAGCTTACCTAAAAGAAGGTGGAGAATGGTCATAATCCAGGAGTCCCTCAGCTGAGTAAAAAGGGTGTCTTCAGTAGATTGTTCCTTCAAGATTGCTGGTGGTGAGAGTAGGGGAAAGGGAGACATTATTCATGCTTCTGCAACATTACATAAATGTAGGCACATCAATCAAGTGGGGAAAGAGCTCCTTGCCTTTGGTTCTTGTCTGTAAAAAGGCATCTCTGATTTACATGTGTTAGGATAATTAGCTTTGAGAGCAAACTGTCAAGGTATTCAGCAGACTTGATACCTCTGCACACAGAAGGATCTGTTCTGTCCAAGCAATGTGATGGACACAGTGGGAAGCCAGTGCATTCCACTGGCCTCAGAGAAGTCAACATGTGTGGTTTTTATAGTCCTGTGAAGTCTTCAGTTCTGAAATGGGTGGGTCAGTGGAAATCTGTACAGGTTTTTCTTATCTTTTTTATTTTCTAAATGTTATACTGTAGAACTTACTGAATCAGACCACGCTTGCTTGCTCTGCTTTTCATGATGTGTATATGTTAAACCTGATGGAGTCTAAAGGACATCTGTCTACAGAAAGTGTATGATAGCCCTAACTAGGTTTGAGCATTCTTTAAAAAAACCTGTATTATATATACATTGTACTTCCCCTGACATTTCTGCCAAGAACTTTTCTGTAGCAGGGATATACACATTGCTCTTTCCACTGATGTAAACATGGCATTTTTGATAGGTCTGTACCTATCTTAAATGAATAGCTGGCATTTAATCCTACAATTTATACACCCAAGTCAGACAAACTTTAAAGCACTAGAGCTCCTTTTGTACTGTAGACAGAACAGTTGCTTACAGCAATGGTAAGTCATTCTGCATTCATCTGTTTAAGAATTTGGATTATGAATACATTCCTCTCTTTTTTCTTTTTCTTAATTTTTTTTCTGGGCTCCAGGGCATGAGTTGCTGAGGGCCCAGCTGGAGAGTTGCTGAAGCTCCCACAGGTTCTGTGGCACTGCTGGGGTGTTGCAGGCTAGTGCCTGAGTTCAGAACCTCTCAGAGCTGGGCTCGGTAAGGGCAGGTTTCCCACACGCTTACATGAGTTTGTTTACAATTTGAGTGCATAAATTCCTATTACAAAAGTGTGTGCTGGTCTGGGGGAAGAACGTGCCTTCAGTCAGGATTGAGTTACAAATGAGAGTGGGCTTACGGCCTGATCTTTGCAAAACAAAGGAATGAGGGAAAGAGTAATCTGAAACTGTATATGCAACACTGAAGAGAAAATACTACACTTTACAGAAAGTGTAACTAATTGACACAGGGTACACCTGAGGTTGGCAGAGGAAACAGGGCAGAAACAGTGAAATACAGGACTGGATGCAGTCATTTGAATACTGTTTATAACCATGTCATTTTGTCACATTTGAGAACTGAGAGGCTACCTGGGAAACAAGGTATGCTTTCTCTCTCCTGTCTCTACTCTTCTTGTAGAGCTGTACTCCTTGGGTTATGAGGCACTTTCTTCAATTTTCCAGCTCTGACTTGTTCAGGATCATTGGCAATGTTATACTTTATTGATATAGCTAGTCTTTATCTGCATGATCTGCATACAGACCACCATGTGTCTGCTTGAGGTTTGGTTATTTTTTGTTCATCTTTTAAAATAACCCATCCACCCCCCCAAGTGTTTTGATACTGGATAGCTTATTACAGTTTGTTTTTGATATGTTTCCTTGTACTTGCATAATGCTTAGGAGCAACAGTTGCATATTGCTGGGCTCTGCACAAACAGTAATACCATGATTCCCTCTCTGCATATAGAAAAAAAAAATAAATCTTTGTTTTTTAATTCATCTGTTCATTGGAGTGAAGCTTTCTAAGATTTTATTTAATAAATTAAAACCCTGAGGACTATATGTGAGGAGCCTTTTTTTTTACTTCAAGGAAGTCTGAGTGACAGTCAGTATCATGCTGTGACTTGGGTGATGACTGCAGTGTGAAAGCACCACAAATGCCCAATTCCCACCTAGTGCTCCTTCATGCAGAGGGCATTGTGCAGTTGGAGGTAACTCCACCAGCTGTTGCTATGACTTCATTTTATTTTCCTGTTGCACCCCATGAGTTGAAATGAATCAGCAAAGTAGTGCTGATATATATGTTGAGTTTGGAGGAGTAAAACTTTGAGATGGTGAACAGCTACGTACTAAACAGTAAGCCTTAACTAGAGCAGTGATGTTCTCTACCATTATGACTTACTGCAAAGCTCACCTAAAAAAAGCATGCTTGGCCATTGTGTAGAAAAAGCATCTGGAAAGATTTTACTTGCTAAAGCATCTACTTCAGTGATTGGTGATGCAGTGGTTTTAGATCAATGTCCTGCATCCCAAATCTGTTAGATCGTAGAAGGGGTTTTACTGCATCTGTTGTACCTTACACAGATGACTTGAGCTGAATGCTTAAACTTGTGCCCAGCTTTTGGCTAGCAGGCAGAGACATGAAGAAGGATGTGCTGTGGCAGTGACTTGGCCAGAAAAACATTCAAGTAAGGTTAGGTACTTGTCAGAAGACAAACAGTTAAGAGTAGGAACAAGTAAAAGCAAAATAAAGATATGTCTGAAAACTCAATCTTCAGTCTTGAGAGGTGTGGTCTTTTGTCTTTCACTGTACTTAGGGTGTCCTGCCTGGGCTGGGCATTTTTATAAGCTTTGTTTCTCCTGCTTTGCAGAGGCCATCCTTTTGCAGGTGACTGGGAATGCATCATCACAAATGAGTTTATTGTGGGTAATGTAATTCCTTTACATTTATCTTGTATCAGAGCAGCTTCCTTCTAGTGCCCCACCCATGAATAGAAACTAAAGGACTTTGGAGATTCTATGATTCTATGGTCAGGATCTCTCAGGAGTGGCTTCACTCCCTAGCAGATCTCACTGTAACAGGAGCCAGAGTAGAACCTGTTCCTGCACTGGCTGTTGTCAGGTATCCTCCAATGTAAACTAATCCTCCATCTGTAAACTTGGATCCACTTGTTTTGTTGTTACTTTGATACTCTGAATATTGGAGGATCTCACAGGGTTTGTCACGATTACTTCTGCCTGGGTAAAGCAATCCAGAGAGCTTTCCACTGATTTGTTCCACAGAGGTTTTTGCAGTATCTCGACACAGAAAGCTGTCCTATGTTTTCTTTCATCTTTGTAAGAAGTTAGAGTAGTACTACAGCACATTTCAACTCTCAGTTTATGCCATCACAGTTTCATACACACTGGAGAACTATTAATTGTCTAACATTTTTATTTTTTTTTTTTTAGCACTCTAATTCCAGAACTGTTCTGTTTTCTATCTTTTCTGCTAAAATGGAAGAAAATTTTACAGCCTTTTCATTGTTTGGTCCATCAGAGACATTGTGGTCTATGCTCAGAGATTGTGTGTGCTCACAAATTCTAAGCATCAGCCTTTCATCTGTTATTTAAGTGCTCAGCTGCAGTTCTCTAGCTACATCTCTGCTGTGGTAAGTGTTCTTGCATTTACTAGGCTGTAGCTATTTTGCTTTTTGACTTGCATTTTATTAAACTTACACCTCTTGAGCAAAGGAAAATAACAAACCCAACCCCTTCTCTGTCCAGAGCTACTCATTAAACAGTTATAGTAACTGTTTTTAAACTCCTTTTAGTATGTGTGCCAAGCTCACATTAAATCATCTTTGAAATATGTGTATATGTAATGCACTTTGAAATTGTCTGTTCATAGATGCATCATGTATATATTCAAAGTGAGCAGTTAATAAAAATTTTAGCAGGGAGGTAATGCAATCCTGTACATTTAAAATAATATTTAAAAATTCACATTCTCTCAGGAATTAGGTTAACTGAATATTTGATAAGGACTCCCCAAACTCATATGGCAGACTCTTGTTCCTCTCCAGCTCCTTCCAGAGACAATGCAAACTGCCAGTCTAGTTTCTAAGAGTGAGTGTGTTAATTTTACATTTAAATCTTAAATTTAAATTTAAATTTACATTTTAAATCTTACAGTTTTATATAGAGGAAAGCAGAGGCTTGGAAGGGTTTGTAAACAAAAACCCTGAAATACCTAATATAATTTAATGCTAGAGAAAGAAAAAAAAAATCCTGAAGCAGATTGGACTTGGGACACTTTTTCTCCCTCAGTAGAGAAATTAGTATAAGCAAGCCTGAACAGTTTGAACGTAAGCTGTGTTAATTGCTGGCTGGCATTTCTCACTGTACCTTGGCAGTTTGTCTCTGACCAGTTTGGTTCTTATGCTGTGCTTGGGCATAATGTTTTGCTATGTTTTCATCTTTCATATGAGGACTTCTTAGGTGTTCATAGGAGTTTCTGGATTCCTGGAAATGTTATTAAAATTAGCAGATTTACTATGTGCTTCCTGCCCTTTCTTTTCGTCATGGATGTTATGTATGCATTTTATCCGTAGAAGGGTATGAATGTGAAAGTGGACAGCTTATTAAAGCATTTGTATGTTCATCATGATATAAGCATGAGAATGTTTGACTGTCCTGCCTTTTTAGAGTGTTTTTTTTCTAGTTGGCTTAGTTGTGAGTATCACTTGTGGTGTAGTATGAGTCATTGCAAGCTGGCTAGCAAGTTATGTAGTGTCCTCCCAAGAACAGTCTGGTGCTGGTGCCTTCCCCAGTTATTTGGAGTGCAGAGAAGCTGCAGATGAGTGCTACCAACAGTGCCCTGATGTGCTGTGGGATGGAACTTGGATGTGATAAGATGAAGATAGTGGAAGACCTTAACCGGGACAGGACAAAAAGTTCTTGAGTCATTACTGTGCTCAAACCTCAAAACACCTTACAGAAAACTTATATTTGAGAATGCTGGAAAATAAATTATTCTTTGGGACACATGCTTAGTGAATAATTTGGAATACAATATGAATATAGTCTTATTAATATGGTGGTCAAAAATATGGGTAATTTATGTTAGAATATTTTGCATTACCATTCAGGTGTTCCCGGTACATTAGAAAAGGATCTGTAACTCTAACAAATAATTGTCTTGAGTCTGCCATATCCTGCTGATTACACTGTTAGAAATCTAGGTAGAGTGGAACTTCATGTATGACTGCAGAAAAATACATATTGTATGTCTGTATGCACTTGTGTTCTGTCTGTATGCACTTGTGTTCTGTCTGTATGCACTTGTGTTCTGTCTGTATGCACTTGTGTTCTGTCTGTATGCACTTGTGTTCTGTCTGTATGTCTTGCATGTGGTCATTTCTCTGTTCCTCTTGACTGCAGTGGCCTGCTCCCTCTTGCTAGCTTGTACCTTTTGCCACAGCTTACACAGGCTTTGGGTGCTGTGGGTGTTGTCTGGTGTGGATCTAGTGGTTGGTGGGTACAAATGCAAATACCCTTTGGTTCCCACACGTCTCAGCTCTCTGCTGTGTTCTGCTGGCTTGATTATAAACTTTCTATGATAGCTAATCTGCATCTCTCCTTAAAATGTGGGAAAGAACAGTCAGTTCTCATATTGCTGTGTGAATTCCCAACAAACTCAGATAATAATGCAAATATTAGAGAGTGTAATTGCAAGAAAAGTATTTCCAGCTGGCTGAGATATGCAGGAGTAAGTTCCCTAAGCTGTTAATACTCCCATACAATAAGATTTTTAAAATTTGGAGGTTTTGTTCATAATTCCCCAATACCTTTTTGGTTTATTTTCTAGTCAGAGATTTACAGAAAGCAAAATTGGTACACTGTTTAACAGGTGCAGAGAGTGGAGGATACTGAAGAAACCTTTTTAAGTTCTGAAGTTTAGAAATCAACCTGATTAAAGGGATTTTTTCATCAACGAGAACAAAAAAAACTCATTCAAAGGTATGTTTTTGATTTGGCAACAAAACTTTTGATGCAGGAAATCACACCTTTCCAAACGCCGCTTGGGGGTAAGAATGTAATTAGCTGAGTGTCAGGAGAGCAGCAATTACTGACAGCAGTCCTGCAAAGAAGTCCTGGGAATGGGAGAATGAGGAGGGCAAGTGATGAATGTTAAAAATATACATGGCTGCCTAGGGACCATGAAAATAAGATGTTAAGCCCTGTAGCGTGGTAGATTTGCATTACTAGGAAGTCAAAGCTATGAGATTGATAATTCCTCAGTGTATCTGTAGTGTGTCTTCATCACCAAAAGACACTGCCAGGAGCTCTGAGCTCTAATTCCTTTTGTCACGAGTTCTCAAGCTTTAATTTTACTGCATTAGGCAAAACTTCATACAAATTTCTCATGTTATCCTCTTTTCTTAGAGTGCATGATTCTTACACCATTGTGAATTACTGCTCTCAAATGTTTTATTGTAAGGCTTGCTAAATATTTGTGGGAGCATGTTCTTAAGTTAGAATTATTTAAAAAAAAAAAGACAAGTTAGTATTTTTAAAGCTGACTCAAGATTTTCAGGTGCCGTGGTTTCCTGACATAGAATATAATGATGGTTATTGTTATCTCAAAATTACTGTAAAGTTACAGTAGAGTGAAGTGATCATTCATTTACTGACTCTTTTGCTGTATTAATTTTTTGAAGTAAGGTAGCTAGGATCAAGGTTTTTCTAACAGCTTGGGTTCTCAGAGGAAGCAGTTTCTGTTTCCATTTCTGTCAGTTGCTGTTTGCTGTAACTGAGGAATGTGGTTTTTCTAATTAGCATGCCTATTAGATTGGTGGTTTGAAGTTCCCTTTGTGATTGGAATGATGAACTTCCCCAAACATAGAAATAATTGAAGTCAGAATCTCTGGCTATTCAGACAAATAACTTTTTCAGCTGGAGAAGGTGCTGCAGGGAGAAGGGAGGCCTCTTTCCCTCCAGCTGCAGGGAGCCAGGTGTGTCAGTTGAAGAGATTACTGGAACCTTGGATTCTGGATCATGACAGGTGCTTAAATCTGTAAAAGGGATAAGCAATTGCCCTCCCTTGTTAGCACTGGCTGTGAGACAGGCTCCCAGTTAGTTGTCACTGAATGTGAAAAGGTCAGGGGTGCTTAAGTTTTGTGCCTCTATTTTGGAAGTGAGACATCAACTTGTTCAGGGCTGTGCACTCCACAGACAGCTAGAGAAAAAAATCAAAGTTGCTGTGGTCAATCAGAATTAGTTTTGTTTTCTTTTGTTCATGCAGATTCTGCTCTGTATACATTCAGGTACTTCTTTCCAACAGACTTCCATGTCTTTTTTCAGCATGAAATTCAACAAGACCAAGTGCAGGGTCCTGCACTTTGGCCACAATAACCCCCTGCAGAGCTTCAGGCTGGGGGAAGAGTGGCTGGAGAGCAGCCTGGCAGAGAGGGACCTGGGAGTGCTGGTGGACAGCTGGTTGAACATGAGCCAGCAGTGTGCCCAGGTGGCCCGGAAGGCCAATGGCATCCTGGCTTGGATCAGGAATAGTGTGGCCAGCAGGAGCAGGGATGTGATTCTCCCCCTGTGCTCAGCACTGGTGAGGCCTCACCTCGAGTCCTGTGTGCAGCTCTGGGCCCCTCACTGCAAGAGGATCTTGAGGTGCTGGAGCAGGTCCAGAGGAGAGCAACGAGGCTGGTGAAAGGACTAGAGGGAAAGTCTTATAGGGAGAGGTTGAGGATGTTGGGGTTGTTTAGCCTGGAGAAGAGGAGACTCAGGGGGGACCTCATCACTCTCTTCAACTCCCTGAAGGGAGGTTGTAGTCAGGTGGGGGCTGGGCTCTTCTCCCAGGCAACCAGTGACAGGACAAGAGGGCACAGCCTGAAGCTGTTCCAGGGGAGGTTTAGGTTGGAGATCAGGAAGCACTTCCTCATGGAGAGGGTGATTAGACATTGGAATGGACTGCCCAGGGAAGTGGTGGAGGCACCATCCCTGGAGGTGTTCAAGGAAAGGCTGGATGTGGCACTTAGTGCCATGGTCTAGATGGTGTGGTGGTGTTGGTCATAGGCTGGACTTGATGGTCTTTAAGGTCTTTCCTAGCCTTGGTAGTTCTGTGATTCTGTGATTCATTATTGTGGCTTCTGTTTTAAGTTCATGTGCTGGCTTTTCTGCTTGGAATCACAAAAAGGAGTTGTAAGAGTTTATCTGGGAGACAGAAAAATTGGGGGAGAGTAATTAGTTAGTGGATCTAAGGTCCTAAAATTAGCACAGGCTACTCACACTCAGTCTGCAAGCAGTTGGGCTTTGGAAATGAATAATTAGAGTGAGAGGAATCTGTGGGCCTCTTTGGAGCAGAGCCTTGCTCTGCCGCGTGAGCTGTGGGATGGGGGTGACTCTCCAGCTGTTTCTGTGCACAGGGGGCTCCAGTCCATTCCCTGTCTGTAGCCCTGGTGTGTCTAAATCTGGCTGCAGTCATCTCATGCTTCTTGGCTCACTGCTTTGTTACCTAAAAATAATCCATACGTCTGAGCAGAACTGCCTGGTGTGTGCGTCGCTGAAGCCACAGGAGTTGCCATCCCGTGTTTGGGTAGCCTTGCTACCCTCTGTGCAGTGTGTCATAACTGAAAGGTAGGACACAGGTTTTAGCTTAAATATCAGTTCTGGTCACTTCATTGCTAGATAGTGAACTTCCAGAACAGCAAATCTAATGTAGTGGCTGTGTTTTAATTACAGTGATGTTGCTTTTAGTGTAATGTGAGTCACTCATAAGATTTTTAGTTTTACCTTTATATTTTTCACAGGATGTTTAGCACTAGTTTTGCTAGTGGGGTTTACTGGTCCCCTAGCAATGATGACATTTTATAGTTGAGCTACAGTATATAAATGTATCAGAAGTTTTTACTTCCAGACACTGTAATCTTTGATTAACTGTAAAACCCGTTGTTGTAAAGGAAATCAAGATGGAATACATGTTACTGCTTTTCTGGATTGTTGCATATTAATGTAGGGGAAGTATTTCTAGATCTGGAGATGAATTCACTGGAAGTTCTTCTGTAGAGATACAGGAATTTAATCTGTACAGATTAAATTCTGTGCAGAGTGTCATTCAGCTGCAGCACTTGAAAGAAGTTTTTTAATTTTGCTGAATGATTGCTAATTCCATCTAGGGGGGCACCCAGTGTAAAGCATCACTGATACTCAGTTGTCCCTAAACTGTGGATGGTGTGTGTGCCTGCCAGCAGGAGCAGTGGCTGACAGCTGTGTACACTCAGCTGCAGAAATAACATGTAAACCAGGAGTAAACTAGTTTTCTGGTGGACCAAGGAGGCAGCAGTTTTGCCTGAGACTGGTTAAAGAGCTCTTAAAAGGAAAGCTAGTGGTGTAATTAGAAATTCAGAAGCAGTTTCTGAAACATTCATTTTAAGGGAGGTCAAAAGCTAGGTTAATAGTTAAGTTTTAGGTGCAGCCAAGAATCAGCTCTGTGTTGAAAATTGCAGTGCACTTCCCTTTACTGTTTGGTTCTCTCACTGTGTAGTCATAAGGAGTTAATAATTATTGAATGAAGTTGTATTCTATATTTAGTCCAAGATACAGGGAGGAAAAGAGGGAATTGTGACAACCTTCTTTCCAGGTACTGGAAACACAGAAGATACAAGATTTGCACATTGCATGAAAGAGACTTTTGGGTGTTACTGAGAACTAATGAGGAGCTGAGGTTTGCTAAGAAAAAGAAAGCTTATTCAGAATATGAAAAGTGTAACATTTCTGGAGAACATGGGGGGTTTTGAGGACTTTGGTGATCTAAAGTAACTTTAAAAAAATAATTCAATTTTTTAGAATCATAGAATGGTTTGGGTTGGAAAGGGCCTTTAAAGGTCATCCAATCCAACCCCCTGCAGTGAGCAGGGACATCTTCAACTAGATCAGGTTGCTCAGAGCCCTGTCCAACGTGGCCTTGAATGTTTCCATGGATGGAGCATCTACCACCTCTCTGGGTAACCTGTTAACAACCTAATTAGAAAAAAATTATTCTTATATCTAGTCTAAATCTGCCCTCTTTTAGTTAAAAACCACTACCCCTTAACCTGTCATTTCACTGTCTGAAATCTGTTAACTTCTGCAGTACCAAGTTTTGCCATTCATCTCACCTTGGACTGAAATCAAGTTGTCACACAAAAAAACACTCGATCATCCTTAAAAAAGAAGAAAGGGGCAAATGACCACACTGCTGAAAGTCAGTAAATAAAACAGACTTTACTTGGGGTTATCTTCAGCCTACTTGATGTATTGTTTTGTAGACATACCTGGTTTTCTGCAACTGCAAGTTACACCTGCTGTGTCTGGTCATGGTGTGCATATGTCACTAACAGATTGTCATAGACCTTAGGAATGGGACCTGCCTTAAACGTAAGCATAGGAACAGGGGCACCAAGCTTCATGTCACTGGCTCAGCAGACTGCCTGTCATGCAGGTTTGATCCACATGGAAGTTGGAGCAGAGACTTTTCCAGGCATGTTTCTGTTCTGTTAATTCTGTTTTTTCTATAGGAAATATGTTCTGCTTGCAATTTTATTCTTCTTCCCAGACTTTTTCATTCCTCAGTACTGTGGCCAACGGCTTCAACTGAGCTTTTAACTTTTGCAGGTTGTTTTGTGTCTGTGTTGTTGGTTGGTTTGTTCTTGCTTTGTTTTGCTTGATTTTTTTAAAGGTGTGTTTCTGCCTTTTTATTGCAAAGCTGCATGGTGGGTTGTTCATCCTCTTTTCAGAATATTCTGCCAGACTCTCAGGTTGGGTTTGAGAGAGGAACGTAAAAGGAACATGATATGCACTATTTTCTACCAGGAAAAGCTTAAGGCAATAGAGCTTTTTAATGTTCCTACCCACTTTAGCAAGACTAGAAGACCTAATCTTTTTAAGTATTCCTCTAGAAAGTAGTAAATTATGGTCATGGGTTACTCTCATAATTTTATATAAGAAAGTACTAATACAGTCTGAAGGAGGTTCTCAGTACATGGGACGAAAAATAATAGTAACACAGAGGCAGGAGACAGAAGAAAAGGGTCGACTTTGTAGGAGAGCAGCTAGCCTGTTTGGAGATCATTATGTGCTAGTTGTAAATCATAACTCACCTGCAGGGAAAGGTGGAACCATCCCAAACCTCCTTTTAAAAAAAAAAAGTGAAGCCTCTTCTGTCCCAGTTTGTGTTTCAGCAGCCTCTGCATCCTCAGGGTGGTGAGGAAAGGCTGAATGTAGCTTTGGAATTTTCTTCTCTATCAATGCCTGTTAGTCCACTGGGTGAGCTGCCTCTCTAGCCCCTATACAGAGACACTAGTGCACAGGAAATCATTCTCAGAGAGACATCCACAGCCTTTTCCATTTTCATCAGCCTTGTGATATCATGCAATAATTGACTGAAGATTCAGACCTGTTTACCTGGGAAGGAGAAGGTTACCTAGCCCACTTAGAAAATGTGAAATGAAAGTAGTGGCAGCTGAGGCCTTTGTGTGGCAGTGATCAGCGTTGAGCAATGAGTTTTTGTGTGGCAGTCACACTTGAAGCTGCTCATCAGAGTTTCCCTGCTCTATAACCCTTTGCTTCTTGTCCCCCTACAGGAATGGGGCAGTTGTTTCAGAAGTCGTCAGGCTGCCTGAATAATTGCAGTTTACTAGAATCCATATGCTCAAAACACCAAGATATGGCAGGTGTTCAACATAAGCAGAGTATCTCAGCACCCTACACAGATTTTCATCACCAAATAGTATTCCCTGTTATATACTATTTATTTATGTATTTATTAATTACCATCTGGAAGAGTATTCTCTTCAGGCATTCATCTGCTGTTGTTAGTTGACAATCACTTTTGTGCCTTGGAGCCCTTGCAGAGTCTTGCTATTGAGGGAGAGGGGCCATAGATGAAGACTCCTGATCCTTTCTGGCCATGCAGGGCAAATAAGTGTGATTTATGTCACAAATTACTTCATTTGTACAAAGCAAGTAATAGAGCAACGTGCTCATAGGTGACTTTTGGTAACACAAGTTTTGCTGTGTTTTCTAAGAACTCTGAAACATTATTGTGTAATAACAAAACTCTGCAGTGTTACTGCTGCTCTTGCTGTCTGAGCATTACTGCCTGATTTAGTTAATTAAGTATTTTGTGTGGTAATTGAAAGGTACTGTAAGCACCAAATATTATTTATAGAGGTGTAAACCTACTTGTTAAAAAGGAAACATTTATGACCACATATTGGGTTAGAAGTATTAATTCTAACAAGTCAATGAAAATTTTATCTTTGGGGTACATTTTATCTATACTTATTTGTATATTTCAGAAGTATTTTGTTAGTAATTGTGCATCAACATGGCAATGTGATATTACATGGTGTGTTATGCAACTGTGCAGTTAGTTCTTATAATGTTAAATATACTAAAGCATATTAGTAATATCAGTCAGGATGTTCAAATAGGAGTTATACAATCTTTAGATACAAGATCATGTGCTTTTTATTTTTTGCTTCTTGTTGTATCAAGCCACACTTACTAAAGACACACTAAGTGGTTTGATAAGAGCTGGGGGTGCTATGATTAATGCTTTTCTTTAAATACTTTCATTAATCTGATGAAAAAATGGAAATAGGGAATTCAATGAGAAAAGTCAGGAAGAGAGCAATGGGCAAGGTTAAAATAGTAAAAAGCTGACGTGGAGGATATATATATATATCTTTCTTAATTTGCTGCAGAGTTCCTAGAAGGAGTTCCACTTTTTTTTCCCATCTGCTGAACTTGGAATGCCTGGACTCTGCTTTGCACCAGTGCCACAGGGTTCACTGTTCCAGAAAAACTCCATCCATAAAACATGGATCTCTTAATTAATCACAGGCTTTCTGTGACAATGAATTAATATGGTGAAAAAAGCAGTTACTGATTGCCCCTTGGATAATACTCATTAGGAGTATTTGACAGAATAAACCTGAACGAGCATTTTATTTTGGGCTTTCCTTGTCTTTGAGAGAACTTTAAGATATCATGGACAAGGTCACAGCTACCCCATAATTTTGACAGGAATATCCAGTGGTACACATTTACCTGCTACTCAATTTGTCTAGCATAATGCTTTCAACTTTCCTGATGGAGTTTGGTTTTTTTTATATGTTAGCATTATACAATGGGTAATGTATTTTTTTTGACGCTCTTGACTAAGCTGAACTATAAAGTTTTATTGCAAATACATATAATTAAATGTCATTCTCTTACACAAAGTGGCATGAATTTAAAAAGTTCTTACTACCAATTCAAAGGCTTGTTTCTTTAAAACAGGAGACCTTGCTTTGATTGCAAATTGAGGAAAACGTTTGCATTTCAGGTGTGTTGCATTTCATCTGGTAAAGCACCAAATTTGCCACCAGTAAAGAATGTTTCAAGTAAATGAAGAGGTGCAGAATCTTAACTCATGAAGGCAGCTGTAGAAAGCTGTTTGGTCTAGGGAACTGAGTTCCATTACCTTACATAGATCCATGGTAGTTGTTCATGGGATGATCCCAGAAGATTTGGACTGTGCAGTCTGTTTCATTAAAAGGACCCAGTAGTCTCCAAAGTTCATTGACTACTGAATGTTGTCCAGCTCAAGCCTTTCTGTTTTGCCAACCAAGTATCAAATGTCCTGTTATAACTTCAAATTATTGTAATTGAGGTGGTCTTTCCTGCAGTATCATCCTGTCCTGTAACAGTAAACTCCTAGATTCCTCAGAAGTAGAGTTTTTGCAGTATTTCAGAGTTCTGTGTTCCTCTACATAATTTAGATAGTGAGTATTAAATTATGGTTCAAATTAGTAATGTAGATACATGGATTTGAAGTATCATGGTGCTAAGTGTGACATCCCACAGCTCGTTTCTTGTAGCGTAAACATATTTAGTTCTTCCACCCATCTTCTAGTCAAACCCATAGCAGTTCAGACAGTACCTTATATGTTTGTCTTTCCTGATTCTGGGGATTTTTCTTACTTTCCAACGGATTTCAGTTGTCTCCAAAACTCCTTAGAAGAAGGACTGTGTTGCAGTTTTGCTAGTGTTTATATTTTCTCATGAGTTAAAGCACAATGCAGCGTCTTCCAGCACCAAAAAGAGCGCTTCTTTCAGTAAAAAAAATTTATTTGCCTGGCTGATGTTTGCAGTATCAAACCACGGTGTGGTTCTATCCTTTTATGTTAAATGGAAAAATTACCAAGCATAGGCAGAATGTTCACTATTAAAAAAAAACGGGGGAGTGGAGGGTGGGGAGAGACACACACACAGAGAATTTAATCTGGTGTTTTCTATGACTAAGACGAAGGAGGCTACTCAAGTGAATAAAACTTTATGGGGAACATAAATGTGTGCACTAGATTGGTCTGGATGGTAATTAAACATGTTAGATTATAAACAAGAACGTGTTAGATTACAAAGTGGTCTCAGTATTTAGTCACTGACAAATTTGGTGCTTTAACAGCTGCAGATGAATTACTTGGTTGTGCGTGAAAGCATATGGAGCTTCCAAAACTCAAATACAAAAATAGCATATTTGAGATCTAGCAGGTTTTCAAGAAGACATGAAAGAATTCAGCATCAAAACCAGCAACTTCTTACGGAGTGATCAAATAAAAGGCCTCGTATTTTGCTGGAAATGTCAAGGGGGTGGGAGCAGGGGACCAAGATTGGTTTATTTTGGCAAAAATGCTCAGCATATATAAAAACGATAAAGTTGAGTTGGAGGTACATGCACAGTGTGCATTCTGGGGGGGTTCTGGCAGTACTGAAAGCCTGATCAGTCTTTCTACCTTGTTCTGGGCCACCACCTGCCTGGTGATGATGCTCAGCCTGCAGAGCCTGTGCTGCCTCACCATCAAGCACAGCTGATGCAACAGGCAGCCTGGGAGGACTGCTCACTGCTTTTTTCACCCTGTAAATTCAGAGGGTGACTGCCCCTCTTCCCCGGGCGGTGGCTCAGGAGTCAGATGTGTCACCTTTTCTTTCCTGTGGCTGTACAGAGAAGCCAGGAACCCTTCTGACGTGGCTGAGGGATGGCACTTGGAGGCAGCAGCCCAGTGGGTCAGGCTGAGCCTTTGTCAAACTATATTAATCCGAAGTGGCCACATCTATTGTTATGATTTTTTTTTTTCTCCTAATAACTTCATTGTTCCTGTCAGCTGGGGAAGGAATTGAATAAAGAGAAAAGTAGAAATAAGTCGAACAAGTCAGATGCCTGGGTCCAATGTGCTCATCACGGAGTATGAAACTGGAGAGAGCATTGTTACGTAGGATTTCTTCATGGCTATCTGGAAAATAATATGTGATGTTAATACCTTTTCTAGAACAGAGCATCCATCCAGAATGGAGGATACTCTGCTCTTAAAGGGGTTAAACTGTTAAACAGGGAGAACAGTGGTGTAGTTGTCCATAGTTGTCCCAAGAGCTGTTCTCTCTTTTGCTGAAACTCTGAACTGCTTGAGGCCAGTGACCCTTCCTCTTCGTGCCAGCTGCAGCTCTTACATCATTTTCCAGATCACACTAAGGGACGGAACAATATTAACACAAATGCTTCTGCAAAAGCGGTTTTTCTCCTATTATTATACTGCTGTTTTTAGATACTGTGAAATTTAGACAATATTGTATTTCTCTGCCAAGCTAAGGCAGAAGTGCTGCAAAGCAGCAGTGCGTATGTTACTTCATGGATTGGCTGCACTGCTCAAGGACACCAGTTTCCTGTCTCATCCCTCTAAATGGTAAAGAATTTTACAGCTATTGACATGTTTTTCACAGGAATCTGTTTTGGAGAAACTGCCTAAAAGCTATACTCAAAGATACATTGTAAACTATTTCTTAAATACATTTATTCATTAAGGTTTGTTAATTAGAAGACATTCTATAATTGATTTCCTCTCATGGAACCCTTCTCCTTTTTTTCTTTTTAACTAAAATCTTACTCGTATTTAAATTCCTCACCTCTCAATTTATTTTTACTTCAAATGTTACTCCAAATTCCATTTTACTGCAAACTACTGAAAACAGTCATGATTTCTTCATGAGTTTTCTGAAAAAGTACAGAATGCAAGTACACTCCCAAGCCAGGTATTTTTGGTGTGGGGGTGGAAGGCTGGTCATGAGGCACGTGTCCTACTTCTTCACCACGTGTTCTGCCCTGCTACTTGTCTCTGTCTTTTTCCTCATTCCTGCCAGTTTGGGATCAAGGAAGAGCAACCTAAGCTCATGTTTCCCCAACTGGAGGATATACATGAAGTGCAGGGTTGAGGTGAGGATTCCTGCCAGAGAAAATGATGTTCCATAATGTTCTTCTAAATCACTCATAATCACTCTTTCAGACAATATATTTATTTTACTGTATCACACAGAGGATCTTCTTGATTGAGTGCTCTCTCTGAAGCCAAAGTTTACCCTGTTTGCTGGCTCAGCCTTCTTCACCTGTGAGAAAAACACAGGATCCCAATATGGTGAGTTTGAGGACTTAGTCTTGAGTTTGTTATCCATCTTCATACTAGGTGAATCCTTGTGTGTGCTTTCTGCTGCACTGTTCAGGGTTAGATGTGATAAAGCTAAGCTGACAGGAATTAATAATGCCAGGCAGAGGATCCATACTGAAAGCCAGTGGCTTTTCTGAGCTCTTTCACTTAGCATTAATGAAAGAAACGGATCTAGCACAATAAAGGGTATTTTTAAATTGCCTTTTTTCTATTTTAACAACAAAGTTTATTGGACAATTAATGTGTTCTATGGCTGCTGTTGAGAGAGACTCTATTAGATCTTCCAAGGAAAGAGAGTCTTGAATGCATCTAAGTAAAATGTGAGATATCTTCTAGAAGTAATGCTAAACAAACACAATTAAAAAAAAATCAAACCATTTTTTTAAGAGTGATGTTAAACAAATGCACTTAAAAACATGAAAAAGTTTTTTTTTAAGTGATGTTAAATGAATGCAAACATAAAACATCAAAAACTTTTTTCTAAAAGTAATGTTAAACAAATGCACTTGAAAAGCATCAAAACGCAGTTTTTAAAAGTGGTGTTCAGGACTGCAACCTGAAATGAGTTGTTCATAATACCTGTGATGAAATTACCTTTATCTTGTTAATTTTTCATGTTACAAATTGTGTGACTCATACACTCCCCACAGATGTACAGTTTCCTTGCAAAAATCAGACCGAGGGTCAGTTTATAGTGCTGAATGAGCATCTCCTGCTGGTCAGTGTTCAGTTGTCCTGGTGGTGAGTTGGTGATGTAGAAGTGTCTGATGGTCAGCTGGCACCATCCAGTCGTCCTGGACCCTTGGTTGCTGTTTCAGTTGGGTAAATGGTCCTGAGTTCTTCTCCTGGCTAGTGGCTCTTCACATCTTTGAGTGACTTGTCACATCAGGGGAAGAACAAATAGCATGTTCAAACACAGCAAATTATGTTTTTTAGTTAATAGGAGAAAGCTGATGATTAGAAGACTGACTTCTCTGAACAAATATGTCTTCTTAAGGCCTCTGAAATTACTTGCTTACAGAATATTGAAACCTCACAAGTATTACAGTGCTGTGGTTTTCCCTTGTCCACAATATTGCACTGGATGGTTTTATGTCCCCTTTGTAGGTGGTGAATCTGTGTTGAGTTTGTACAAGTGCTAAACATATTAAGTTTTGGACAGAATGAGAGAAAAATTAAGTAGGTTTCCTTACACACATCACTTTGTGTTTGAAGGGTAACTTGCTTACACATCTTGGAAGTCAGCCTTTAAAAAAAAAAGGGGGGGGGAGGTAAAATAAGTAAGATGAAAAGTAAGTAAGATTAAAAATAAGTAAGATGAATCAGTGAAGGTAATGCAGGACCTTCCAGTGGGACCTTTCTGAGCAGACAGATACTACTGTACATAGGTGCCTAAAGATAAGTTCAAGCCAAAATGAAATTTTGAAACTTTGTCCTGTGACCAACAGCACACAAAATACATCTCCATGACCTCATCACCAATGGTGGGAGAGGGTAGAATTCCTAATTAATCTGTTCTGTGTGTCTATCTGGAGGTGTTTTGCAGAAATAGAAGTTCAGTACTGGGCTGCCAGTTACATTTCCAGAAGTGTCCATGTATCTGTCTCTGTAGTGTTGCTTCCATTTTCTGCCATCTCCTTTGCCTGGAATGAAACAGCTTTACTTCTGGGTGGGTTTTTTTTTTTTTTTTTTGCACTTTGTACCCTGAAGCCAGCATACAGTTCCCAAGGACTCTGCATCGGTGTGCTGAAATTCCTGTTCAAATCCAAGCACTCTAGAATTATGGCCACCACCATTTAAATATTTATGGAAAAGACATTTTAAGTTTCATTTTACTGTATAACCCTGGAGATACCAATGCTGAGACAAAACAGATTACTTTGGTGAGTTAGAAGGCAGATATTGAAAAAATTGAGTGTACTTTTATTGCTGTGCTGTCAGCACTCTTTATCTTCACCGACTTGAACTTGTCTCTCTGTATGATTCAATTTTTATTCCAACTTGTCCTGTTCTGAGTACAAACTGTGCCAGATTGTCAGTTTTATAAGTGAATCTCTCATGAATACAAAACTGTACCTACTCTACCGTGTGAATTTGATGGATTAGCAGTATAATTTACAAGGTAAGCTTATTTCTGAAGAAATGATACAAGTTTCTATACAGAATAAATGAACTGTGGAGACTTCATGTTTTCATTACAAGTGTAATTCAGTTTGTACTTTTGGAATAATCAGCAGTGAATGTAAGAGGTTTTTCTGACAGTCCTGCTTAAATAATGTTTTCTGCCTTTTATACTTAGCTAATTCCGTTTTTACATCCTCATAAAACCAGAATTCTTAATAGGAAAACGAAACAAGAAAACATGCTTTTAAAAAACTCTGTACTTAAAAAAAAAATTCTTATGACATGCCAGTGTGACCTTTTTATGTTTAAGTGCTGATTTGGTAGTTGTTGAAGATGGCTGCAAAGGCATGGGCAATAATGATAGGGAAGAAATAAATGTTACAGAAAATTACTCACTTTCATTTTCCATTAGTACTTCAAATAACAGCTAAAATCTAACCACCCATTTTTGAAGCTTCTTTGGCCTGTGGTATCTTTCTGCATATTGAAAGCTCTCTGCCCTGCAGTGTTTTCTCAATCAGAAGTTGCACTAGGATAAAACAGTTTATTTAAGACACACTTCAGAGGTTTCTTTTTGTGTTTTAAATGGAGCTGTAATCTCAGCACAGTTGAACTGAGCTGTAAAGTTAGTCAACATCAAACTACAGTATCACATTCTGAAATTAGTGATGACATTATTTTAATTTTTGAATTATGAATATTCTAGTTGTTGGTTCATGATCTTGACTGATTCAGACTCCCACAGTGGTTTTTAATCTTCATGATTAGTTTTTTTGTCAAGTTAATTTATTGTGCTTAATTCAAATTTTAGGATCAGTGTTACTTGTACCAAGATTAAGTGCTAGAGAACCTAAGTTGCCGGGATCAATACAGTGCATTGGACTTGATCTTCAAGGTCCATTCCAACCAGGATGATTCTGTGATTCTGATTCTATTCTATGATTTGGTTCAGGTATATATTTTTTTAATTGAGCCTCATGCAGTATGTTGAATTGAGGGCTATTGAATGTCATTCTCATATGAGGAATTTATATTTTTAGTGGCAGCTAATTAAGAGATGTGAAGAGCTGAGCCTTGATGCTTCAGTGAGTAATTACCTCCTCTTGATACTTATTTTAAATTTGCCTTATAAAAAGGGTAATTTGTGGCTTTCAGCAGAGCATGGCTTTCCCTGGAGAGGGGGGCTGCTCAGCAGTGAGGAGCTGAGTGCTGCTGCATTAGCTGCTGCTGGTGACACTGTGGGCACCAAGGAACTCGTGCGTGTATTTTTGGGCTGGCTTTTGTTGGGAGCACAGCTGATCTCCAGCTCTGTTGAGGTTCAGGTCCCCCTCCCCTCCTCCCCAGGGTCTCTGTGCTGACACAGCAGGAGTTCTGCCACCCAGGGATTGCTGCTTGCAGGGCAGTCCTCCCAGGCAGGCCTGATGGGCTTTCAGTTGCTTTGCAATGCTGGAGCACCCCAGAGTGACAGGTCAGAGCCAGAGAATGGGGACGTAAGGATTTACTAGCGTCAGATGTTAAGATTTGACTGGGAAGGAACTATGGGACTGTGACCTTACCCTTCATTGTGTGCAGCAAGAGGCAGAGGTAAAGAAACTGTTACAGTATCATAGTATCACCACTCTGGTTGGAAAAGACCTTCAAGATCATCAAGTCCAACCACTATCCTAGCTCTGCCACATTCACCCTGTCCCCTGGCACCACATCTGTCTTTTTAGATGTCTCCAGGGATGGTGGCTCAACCACCTCCTTGGACAGCCTGGATCTCCAAGTCCAACTCCCGCCCCAGAACAGGACAACCCCAAGGTTCATACCATGTCCCTGGGGGCATTGTCCAAGTGTTTCTTGAATATTGTCAGGCTCGGTGCCATTACTGCTTCCCTGGGGAGCCTATTCCAGTGCTCCACCACCCTCTGGGTGAAGAATCCCTACCTAATGTCCAACCTAAACCTCCCCCTGCACATCTTCCTACCATTCGATCAGGCCCTATCGTTGGTCACCAGAGAGAAGAGGTCAGTGCCTGCTCCTCTGCCTTCCCTAGTGAGGAAGCAGTAACTGCAGTGAGGTCTCCCCTCAGTCTCCTCTTCTCCAGGCTAAACAGACAAGTGCCTTCAGCTGCTCCTCACACGGCATCCCCTCCAAACCCTTCACCAACCTCGTGGCCTCCTCTGGACACTCTCCAGCAGCTTCATATCCTTTTTGTACTGTGCCACCCAGAACTGCAGACAGGACTCAAGATGGGGCCGCACCAGTGCAGAGTAAAGTGGGACAATCACCTCCCTTGACCAGCTGGCTGTGCATGCTTGATGCACCCCAGGACTTGTTTGGCCCTCCTGGCTGCCAGGACACACCTCTGGCTCATGTTCAACTTGCTGTGACCAGAACCCCCAGGTCCCTCTCCACAGGGCTGCTCTCCAGCCTCTCACTCCCCAGACTGTCTGTATATCCAGGGTTACCGTGTCCCAGGTGCAAAATCTGGCACTTCTCCTTGTTAAACTTCATGTGATGGGCAATTGCCTAGCTCTCTGATTTGTCCAGATTCCTCTGCAGGGCCTCTCTGCCCTCCAGAGTGTAAACCACTCCTCCCAATTTAGTGTCATCCACAAACTTAATAAGCAGGCTTTCAAGTCCTGCATCTAAGTAATTTATGAACATGTTGAAGAGTACTGGCCCTAAGATGGATCCCTGTGGAACCCCACTAGTGACCAGTCACCAGCCTGATGTGACCCCATTTACTATGACCCTTTGAGCTCGACCCATCAGCCAATTTCTCACCCAATATTATGTGCTTGTCCAGTTGGATGCTGGACATTTTGTTTAGAAGGTTACTGTGAGAGACAGTATCAAAGGCCTTTCTGAAATCTAGACAGATTACATCAACTGCCTTCCCTTGGTCAACTAAGTGGGTAACCTTGTCATAGAGAGAAGTCAAGTTGGTCAAGCAGGACCTTCCTCTAATGAACCCATGTTGGCTGGGACCAATGACTGTGTTGTCTTTTAGGTGTTTTTCAATAGGTCCCAGAATAATCTTCTCCATAATCTTACCAGGCACTGAGGTGAGACTAACAGGCCTGTAGTTACCGGGGTCATCCCTGCTGCCCTTCTTGAAGACTGGGACAACATTTGCCAGCTTCCAGTCAACTGGTACCTCCCCAGATTCCCAAGAGCATTGAAAAATCATTGAGAGAGGTCTCACTATGACCTCCAGTAGCTCTCTAAGTATCCTTGGATGAATCTCGTCAGGCCCCATTGACTTGTAAGGATCCAGCTGGAGCAGCAAATCCCACACAAGTTCAGGGCTGACTGGGCGACTGTCATTTGCCAAGTCCTGGTTCTCTAGCCCAGGGCTCTGGGGGTGCTCAAGCCCATCATCAGTGTTGAAGACAGAGGTGAAGAAAGCATTAAACCTTGTCTATATCCCTGTTTATGAGGTGTCCATGATAATCAAGTAATGGGCCAATGTTATTTCTCCCCTGCTTTTTGCTATTGAGATTTTTAAAAAGCCCTTTTTATTATCCTTCACAGTGCAAGCCAGCTTCAACTCTAGATGAGCTTTAGCTGCATGGATTTCTGCCCTACAGTGTCGAACAGCATCCCTATAGTCCTCCCATGTTGTCTGTCCTTCCTTCCACTGTCCATACACCTTCCTTTTGTGCCTTGGTTCTAGTAGGAGATCCCTGCTCAGCCAGGGTGGCCTTCTACCTTGCCTGCTTGACTTCCAGCGTTTTGGAATCACCTGGTCTTGTGCTCTTAGGAGGTGGTGCTTAAAGAGTGACCAGCGCTGTTGGACCCCACTAGCCTGAAACACTTTTTCCCAGGAGACCTTACCAAGCAGTTCCCCAAGCAACCTGAAGTCTGCTTTGCTCAGGTCCAGAGTTGAGGTCTTACTGTTAGATTTCCTCCTATTACCGTAAATGTTAGACTTGACTGCCTCATGGTCACTGTGGCCAAGGCAGCCTCCAATCACCACTTCACCCACAAGACCTTCTCTGTTTACAAGTAACAAATCAAGGAAGGCATCTTTCCTTGTTGGTTCTTTCAACACCTGTACCATAAAGTTATCATCTAGATAGTTTAGCAATGTTCTGGACCTGTTTGTACCAGCTGTGTGGTGCTCCCAGTTGATATCTGGCAAATTGAAGTCCCCCATGAGGACAAATGCAGATGACTTGGATGTATCCTGTAGTTCCCTAAAGAATGACTTGTCAGTTTCCTCATTCTGATTGGGTGGCCTACAGCAAACTCCCACAATGATGCCTGTTTTAATTGTTTGCCCCTTAATCCTTACCCAAAGGCTCTCAACTGTGCCATCACCCACTGCAAGCTCCACACATTCCAGCCCATCCAATATATACAGTGCCACCCCCCCACCTCTCCTACCCTGTCTATCCCTCCTGAAAAGCCTGTGACCATCCACTGTGGCACACCAGTCGCAGGACTTATCCCACCAGGTTTCAGTAATGCCAATAATGTCAAATTCCTGGGAATGGGTCAAGGCTTCTAGCTCCTCTTGCTTGTTCCTCATGCTGTGTGCATTCGTATAGAAGCACTTCAAGTGTGGCTTATTGAGCCCTCTTCTTTGTGGAGCAGAATGAAGAATCTCACTAGGACACAGTTCCTCAGATTCTGATGAGCCTTCCCACTACTCTACCCTGACTGGCCTGCTATTGCCCCCCTCCCCCTTCAAATCTAGTTTAAAGGCCTATCAATCAGTCTAGCCAGCTCTTGAGCAAAAATTCTTCTCGCTTTCTGTGAGAGGAGCATGCCATCAGGCATCATTAGACCCAATGAAGAATAGGCCATCCCATGGGCCAAAAACCCAAAGTTCTGCCTATAGCACCAGTCTCGGAGCCACATGTTCATCAGCTGGGACCACCTACTCCATTCGTTACTCTTTCCTCCTACAGAAAGTATTGAAGAAAACACCACCTGCTCACCTGACTCTTTAACCAAGTGTCCCAGGGCTCGGAAGTCCCTTTTGATTGCTTTAAGATGTCTTCTTGCTGTCTCATCGCCACCAATGTGAAAAACCACTAGTGGGTAATAGTCTGAAGACTTTATCAAACCAGGGAGTTTTCTAGTGATATTCCTTACCTTAGCCCCAGGGAGACAGCAGACTTCCCTGTGAGTTGGGTCCAATTGCCATTCCAGTCAGAAAGGAGTCACCAATGACCACTACCCTTCTTTTCACCCTTACATGAGTGGTGGTGATGCATGGGGGAGGCTGCCTAGATAACCCCTTCATTCTTGAAGGACCTTCACCCATATCATCAGCTGTTTGCTCATCCAATTGCAGGGCCTCATACCTGTTGTGGACAGGCACCTGAGAAGGTGAGGCAGGCTGAGAGCAGATTCACCTACCACCCTTAGAAAAGTAACCTTTTTCCATCCTCCTTCGTCACCAGGGCTTCCACCATCTACCTGATGGTGAGAGGAGGGTGGGGAGTCTTTTGTCTCCTGTGCCACAGTTGATTGCTGCACCTTTTTTATGGAGGGTAGGTTGCAATTCCACGAATCTATCTCCCTCTCACACTCCCTGATAATTCTCAATCTACTTACCTCTTCCTGAAGCTCCGTGGCTAGTCTCAGGAGCCCCTCTACCTGGGCACATCTGCCATGCACACACACATAGCTTCCCCTTTGGCCTCTTATTTAAGCAGCATGTATTACTTGTCCCATTGTCAAAGTCTGGACCATTTCTGAGATAATTTGCTGTTTAACATAATAAATTTAAAGCCGTTCTTGTAATTCAGTAAGTACATACATAAAAGAGAGTAGTTGAGAAAAAAATGAATTACCGTATGGCTTTTGTGTAGCACTTGCTAATATATATGCTATTAAGGTACCATTTTGGAGCAAACAGCACTTTATGACTTGAAACACTACTACTTTATTTAATTCAGTGCTAATTTGCCAGCATCACTTGCTTCCTGCTATTTCATGGGTAAAGTATGCACTTTTTTATATCCAAGCACAGTTTCTTTTACAAAGTGTGCTTTTCAGGAATGCAGGTTCTAAGTATCAAATATTTATTTTTCTGCCATCTGGAATTAATTATTATGAAATACTGTGTAAAGCTAGTTTTGTGTAATAGAAACAATGCTGCGACTGGAAAAGAATAGATTGTTGAGGGAGAACTGTACTTGAGGGGATTTAGTGACATTGGAGGACTGGAACTACCTGAGTTCCATTGAATGTAACTGTGAAAGACAAATTGGAACACTTTACAGATGATTGATCTAAAACACTTCAATAAATGCTCAAGTAATTTGTACTAGAGGGTACTTCTCAGAACTTCTGTAGGCATCTCTAGCTCGTAGGAGCAGTACCATATTGGAGCTGGTAAAAACAATTTGTGCAGGATGGGTTTGGTTATTCATGGCCCTTTCAGCACCTGGCAGCAAAATGGAAGTGGTGTGAAGTCATGTTTGACCAATCTGACAGCCTTCTACAGGGGCATGACTGGATGATGGATGAGGGGAGGGCAGTGGATGTGGTCTTCCCTGACTTCAGCACGGCTTTTGACACCATCTCCCACAGCACCCTCTTTGGCAAGCTCAGGAAGTGGGGGTTAGATGAATGGACAGTGGGGTGGGCTGAGACCTGGCTGAAAGATGGAGCTCAGAGGGTTGTGATTAGTGGCACAGGGACTACTTGGAGGTCCATAACAAGTCATGTTCCCCAGGGGTCAGTACTGGGTCCAGCCCTGTTCAATGTATTCATCACTGACCTGGATGAAGGGATGGAGAGCACCATGAGCAAGTTTGCTGATGATACTAAACTGGGCAGGGTGGCTGGCACACCAGAAGGCTGTGCTGCCATCCAGCATGATCTGGACAGGCTGGAGAGTTGGGCACAGAGAAACTTAATGAAATACAAGTGCTGCATCTGAGGAATAACAATCCCATCAGTACATGTTGGGGGCTGACCTGCTGGAGAGCAGCTCTGTGGAGAAGAACCTTGGGCTCCTAATGGACAACAGGCTGACCATGAGCCAACAATGTGCTCTTGTGGCCAAGAAGGCCAATGGCCTCCTGGGGCGCATCAAGAAGAGTATGGCAAGCAGATGAATGGAGGTTCTGCTCCCCCTGTGCTCTTCCCTGGTGAGGCCACATGTGGAATGGTGCACCCAATTCTGGGGTCCCCATTTCATGAAGTTCAGGGAACTGCTGGAGAGGGGACAGCAAAGGACTATGAAGATGATGGGGGGACTAGAACACCTCTGTTATGAGGCGGGGCTGAGGGACTTGGGTCTTTTTAGTCTGGAGAAGAGAAGACTGAGGGGAGATACTATCAGTGCTTGTAAATACTTAAAGGACAGGTGTCAGGAGATTGGACCAGTTCTTTTTCACTGGTGCCCAGTGGCAGGGCAAGACATAGTGAGCACAAACTTGAACATAGGAAGTTCTGTCTAAACTTTTTTACTTTCAGGGTGGCAGAGCACTGGAACAGGTTGCCCAGAGAGGTTGTGAAGTCTCCTTCTCTGGAGATGTTCAAAACTTGCCTAGATCCATTCCTGTGAAACCTGCTCTAGGTGACCCTGTTCTGGCAGGGGTGTTGGACTATATAATCTCCAGGGGTTCCTACCAACCCCTAACTTTCTGTGATTCCCTGACGTTCGTTCTTCTTCTGAGAGGCAAGGCAGGCTGGAAGCAGCATGAGGAAGTGATGTAATTTACTGTGTGCTTTTGTTTTATATTTACTAAGAGGCCTCAGGCACCAAAGTAGCGTTTGAGGGCTTTGGTGTGGCAAGGGAAAGTTCTCTCCTTTCTCCAGAACAAAAATTCCTGTTTGGAGGGTGAAAGTGTGTGAAATAGCTGGTGTGATTTGCTAGAGGCCTTTGGCAAAGCGTGCAGCTGGTCATTCTGGCAGCAGTGGTGAGTCACTGTAGTTAGACTACAGACTTCAGTGAAACAGTTAACTGTTGAGGTTTGTGCTTCAGTGCAGCAGAATTAACATCTTTGTGGGACATCTGGCGCAGCTTCTTAGGCATGATCTTCTGTTGACCTCTTTGGACTTGATGTGTAGGCAGTTTTCCTTGTAGAAAACCACAATAACTGGAAATATGTGATACATTAGGTAGTCTTTGTATGTGTTTCAATGTTATTTAACTGGCAACATGCTTATGCTGCAAATAATATTTGAGCACTCTAGGTGTCTTGGCCAACATCTCAGTGCTTACTCCTTGCTGGAACGTGTAGATCAGGGCATTGACTCCAAAGTCGGTCCTCAGATGAGTGGAGGAAGTACCGTGTAGGTACAAGGAGTGGGAGAAGCAAAGCAGCAATTGTGAATTCTGATGATCTCTCCTCATGGTTTTTCATAGGGCCTTAAAATAACTGCATTAAATGCAGTGTGGGTAGAAAGAGAAGCATAGTAATGATTTAAGAGTTGCTTCATGAGAAGGTTTTCTGCTGCTTAGCAAGTTAGAAGTATATTCTCTCTAGTGGGTTCTGACAGGCACGTATAAGTTAGCATTTGCTATCCAGTGCAAGAACCTCCCATCATTTGCTTCACTGAGATTTTAATCATGGTTTCTGATCAGCCCTGTATCAGAAAATTATGGAGGAAATTAATGGAATTTATGGACAAGTACTGGAAACTGAACTGGTTTTGTTTTCTGGAACACTTTTAATGTAAGACACTCAAATGCTTGGTCATTCAGTACACTGTATGCTACTCTGCAACAATGAGCTGATTTAAAGACAAATTCTGCTTATCTTAATTTTTCTCCTGCATTTAGGGTTCTTTGCAGACTTCTGTATCATACAGAAAAAAGAGATTATTTAAAAAAATAAGAAAATCAATATAGTTAAGTTATAATTTATTTCTTCTTTTTACCTGCTGGTTGGATTCAAGAATGCCCCTCAAAAGAGTGCTTTTTATTCAGTCTTATTCTAAAAACTTTTCTAAAACTGAAGGAAGCATTTCTGCCAGTAGAAAGACAGCAGGAAAAGAGCATGAAGGAAGTGAGCAGCTGCACATCAGAAATATGAAGACTGTTACTGTTCATTCTTGCTTCTACCTAGAAAATTGCTAGAAGACTGTCAGCCAAGATCTGAGACTGTTAACAATGGTCTGAACTAAGCAGAGTGGAGGTGAGGCTCCAGAAGCTTACAGAGGCTGACGAGGTGATGATATTTTAGAGCTGAGAATATAAGACAGAGATGTAAGTGGATTGACACAAATGACTTATGCATTGACAGGGATAAAACAAAGCACAGAAATGCAGTCTCCCTGTTACGTTTGGTTCTACCCATTGGAGACAGAATTGAAGCATGCTGGGATGCAGCTTCCTGGAATATCTCTTGTCGTAGGCAAGATTTAATGGAAGAAATTCAACAGATCCACTGCAGTGATAAAGCAAGTGGTTTGTTGGATACCAAGGTCAAGAGCGGTATGGGACCACTTAAAGACTGATTTCAGGTGAATTGTGTCTGTATGTATATATGCACTTATGAATTCATATGCATACCTGGGATTTGCACTTGGTTTGTCTCAGATTTTTAAAACTACTGTCAGAAATGTTTGGTGTAGAGGTTTATGGTTTCTTTGCGTGTTCTTATTCTAACATGAAGATCTTCTGACATTTTGATTTGCAATTACAGACTTCCGGCATTCAAAGTTCTCACTCAATTCTAGCTGCTCATGAGGAAAAAACCCCTGAATAACAACTTACAACGTTTGATAGCCACCAGGCATCTTTTTTTTTTATACTACAGACTTCAAAATATATTTCAGTATTGTTTGACTGGTAAAACAGTTGCATGACAATAGCATTTCAGTGACTCACTTTGTTTTTCATAGGCACATTTTTACTTCAGGAATGAGGCCTTGTAGGAGGCAGTCCTCCTCTGATACATCAGATTTCTTTCTTTTTCACTTCAGATGTCTGTTTTCAAAACAATTATTCTGCATTTCTTGATACACAGAAGAAAAGGTCTAAATTTGTTAAAGGAGGGAGTGGAAAAAGCATTAGGAATGCAAAAGCAAAAATTTGTACAGCATCTTCCAAACCCTGTAGCACATTTTACCATAAGTATGAAAAGTATAATAAAAGTTTATGTAGTTGTAATACGTGACATATTTTCTTGCCAGTGACCTGAGTCTTTTGGATAGCACTCCAGAACAGTTGTCTCAGTGATAGCTTTGGTAATTACTTTTATTCCCTGAGAGGGAGTTGGTGCAGTGTAACAAATTAAGATTTCACCAATACATACTAGCAGCGAGGGATGTTCACTCCTAATTGCAGAGGTGATTGTTGTTTCTTAGCACTCAGCAAGACGAAATCTGTGCAGAGAATTTCTAGGCTGTGATCTCCCATTTCCTATGAGATTTAAGTCAAGTGGACCCTTTCCTAGACCTTTGCAGCCTGTGGCATCTGCTTATCTGTAACTTTCTGCAGAGCGGGGCGTTTGCTTAGAGGGGACAGCAAGAATCTGGAGTGGGCTAAGATGTCTGTGTCCACATCACCTCAGCATTTTGTGAAACAAAAGAATCTATTCATGTGTTAGCTGCTTTCATCCATACAAAATGGAGTTGTAGAGTAATTCATTCTGCTTTATTTGAACGCTCTCCTGTGTGTGCTCTCTCCATCTGTGAGGCAAACTGTCGGATACATGTTAAGCTTCTGTTGGTGTAAATCTAAGGGGCAGTGATTAATTTCCCAAATTATCTTTTTCTCTGCCTAGAAATTTTACCATGTCTTAATCAAAATGAAATAAGAACACGCAAGTAGTATTGAGGCAGACACTGATCCTTTAGGCCCTTAAGCTTGTGCTGTTAAGAATGTGTATAATACTAAGAAACCAGGAGAAATTTATCAGCTGTCTTGGGAATGTCACAATACATGTAGGTGTGTGTGTGCATGCACATAAATAAGTATTTGTTTGAAATGAGAAATCTTTAGAAAGTATTACTGTTAAAAAAAAAAAGTGCACAGTATAAGTAATTCTTGCAAAGGAATATTTGGTGCTTTTTTTTTTTCTGTGCATTCTATTTCAATATTTACATTTGAAGATGAGTTCCAATTCAATCCTTGGCTGATAGCCTGAATAATACAGACACTAACCTACTTTTTTTTTGAAATGACTCTGCATGCTGTGAACATGGTACAAGTTGGAAATGAAATGTTTAACTTAAAAATCTCCTATCACTGATTGTTAATGACATTCCAGACGAAATAATAGACAACAAAAGCAATTTGTTGAGTAGCATTTGGGAAACCTGTGTCTTGCCTGTTACCACTGTAATCTGAGGCTGCTGTTTTATTTCACAGACTCCTGCCCACCTTTTGGATTTTGGCTGTATCTTTTTTGTCCTGCCCCTCTCATACTTCAGGTGGCCTTAATACAGACAATTCTGATGGCTTCTTGTTTGCCTCAGAGAACTATTTTGGTCGGGGGGGTGATGAAAACCTATTGGTTGATTGTCACTGGGAACAGATGTGTCACTTAAACTGTACTTCTGAAGAGTATTACATATGCAGTCTTTCTCTGCTTAGTCACTTGGGATATAAAAGGCTTGTCACTTCAATGGAAAGTAAAGCAGTTCATGACCAAACTTTAGAAACACATATTAAAGGTTTTTATGTATAGTTCAAAAATTGAGCTTGCTAGTATGCAAGAGCACTTGTTTCTGGATGTTCAGATTAAAAAAACAACTAGTACAAAAATTTATGACCATTCTGTATCTGTACTGTAATTTTGAAGATTCCGTCAATGTGCATAGGCATTTCCCAACTATAAAATACAGGAAGTTTTTATTAAACTGGGTGATAGTGGATCTTATGGATTAGTGGACCAGTAATTAGTGAAAGAAGTTTGAATTACAACAGAAGCAAATTAGAAATCAGAAGGGTTGAGGCTGTAGGGTCAGGCATTGGGTAAAACATGAAAGTGACTTATAAAGCTTTCTTTGGTCAAGGTTGGTGACTCTGAAAGTTAGTCACCAAGGAAGAAGTCAGGAATGATGGATTGTCAGTGTAACAACTCACTTCCTTCAGATAGAGGACATCCTGAAAGAGAGTGTGTTGTTGGCAAATGCCTAAAAGAGGTTTGTGGCATTGCAGCATGTGGAGCTTTTTCTGATCTGCATCCCTTCGTTTTCTTACAAGACATGCAGCTGTGCGCAGTAGCAGGTTGCTGGGGTTTTTTTTTCGTCTCCCTACTGTGTCTTGGCTGCCACCCAACTGTCTGTTAGTTCTTGAAGTGCCAGAAAGCGAGGAATAGCGTCAGACATTTTGTAAAGGATCAGTGCCAGTGTTCTTATTTGTGTCCTGTGAAAGCTCTGAAATCGAACACAATGGCTTTGGGCGTGCGGGTTATGGCGATCGTGTTCAGTCTGTGGTGAAGAGCTGACAGTGCCCTCTTGCTGGTTGCTGTTTTCAGAAGCCTGCTGGGTACAGTTGGTGAGTGCTTTGTTTCTGATGAGACCTTGGGAAAAGCTTCGACTTGGCCCCTCTTCTCATCCCCTTCTTTTGTTTCCCTTGCTTTGGAGAAGGAGAAAGCACTATCTCCAGCAAAACCATAATCAGGCCTTCCTCATTTTTCTGAGACAACAAGTATGAGTCAGTACGGTTTGGTTTTCATGCTCTGGTTGCCAAAAATACAGACTCAGGCCAGCTACTGAATTGGTTACATGAACACATCAGGTTTCCCCAGTAATGTGTTACCTAATGTGAACATAGTCTCTCCTTACAGGAGGTCACCTAAACATATAAAAAAGCCTGTGCCAAGGAGTATTTGAAAACTGCTGTTTGCTTTTCTGCTGTTGTAAATGAGTCCCCTGTTACGAACAAGTCCCTGTCATAAAGGTTTGCCATTATACAGCTCCCAGGCAAGTTCTGAACTACTCAGGCTTGATTAATGCAGAAGTGTTCTGGGCTCCCTTCCTACATTATATGGGTTAAGATTGTATGTTTGTCTTTTCTCTTTTCTGGCTTTTACATTGATTTTATCAATGTTCTCAAATACCTTAGAAACTGTAATAAAATGTATTCAACATGTTTTTACACACTGACTTTAGTTTGGCAGAATGGGATCCAAGGCAGGAAGTTGGGCTTCTCTCAGAGTTTGTGCCATACAGATTGTGGGATCATAAGAAGGGTGTTTCCTAGACAGGAAGCTATCTCTCAGTTTCAGCCTTACTGCAGGTCTCTGCCAAACTGTCCTGTGAAGTGCAGAAAAGCTGGACCACCAGATTCTTAGATTTGTTTGGATCTGCTGCTCAGCCTCTCAATCATTTCATTTCAACCTAATGAAAGGATGGAACTAGTCATTAAGATCTCTTACAGCCATTGTTGTCATCAATCCATCAAGACATTGTCTTGTCTTTCCTGGCTATTGCCAGAACTTGGAACAAACTCAGCTTTCCCATCCAAGGAAATACTCAGAATTATTTGAAATATAGACAAAATATCCCCTCAATTGTTCTTCTCAGTCTCACTAATTGCTGTGTTGAGAAGGCTAGGATTGTGTATCTAGGAAGCCTTCAGGCAACTGTTGCCTCAGATTTATGAAGTGCTGCTTACATTGTCTGCAAGGGACTTGTGTTGGTTTTGAATCTGTTGCTCATGGTTGAACAATAAACCAGACAGGAGATGGTTCATTTCGGTATTTTGATTTGATTGCTTTAGTAAAGTATTTTTCTTAGATAAGGTGCCCTTCTGACATGAGGTTTAAGTGACAAAATACTGAGCAATGTGACAGCTTGTGCACCATGTTCAAGCTGTTCCTTTCAGTAGTAATTAACTGCTACTTTCCTGCACTGCTGTTGTGATCTTTTTCCAACAAATTTGTATTGCAAGACTACAGAGCTGGCAAATCCTTTAACTCTTATTTTGTAATATATTTTTTTTAGCATAATACTTCACAGGTATTGTCACTGTGATTTTTACCTAGATCAAATCAATACAAGCTCAAGACTGTTGGTGTGCTTTTTCTTGTGGAGTTACTGGTCACACTAAGGCAGGTGATTTTTGCATGACTGGCCAGTATGGGCTCCAGTTAAAACAAGGCCTTAAGTATGGTCTGTCAGCATCCTGCCTATGGTTGAAGTGCATCACTTCTCCATCACCTTGGGCTGCTGAAAATACTGTGTCACATTTGTATAATAGTTGGAGAAGTACATTTATGTTTTGTGTTGAGATACTTGGACTAACTCTTTACAGAAATGGCTTTTTGTGTGAATAAAAAGAGGACAGTGAAAATTTTAATTTTAAATGATACGAAAATGCTAGGAAATCCAATGTGCCTCTTTTATGCCTAAAGGAATAGAGAAATGGGCCCAGGGCTTTGGGTTTGGTCTGATTAGCTTTAGTGGAGCATTAATAACTGACTATGACTGTGAATTATCATGATTTGTATGAATTATTGGTAGTTGCAGTATATGTTTACTAAAACATTTATATACTGAAAAATCTAGTAAAATCGTAACTTAACCATGTTCCTATTTTTATTAAATTATCTTTTTTTAATTAAAGGTACAGTGCTCATTAGTAGCTTTGGCTGGGGAGATCCCAGAACCCCATGGTTTCTTACACAGTTTTAGTTCTATTTTCTTCCTCAAAAATATTGCTGTTATCTTACTTCTCTCAGCAGTGTCAGGTTTCATGTGGGGGCAGGTGATTTCCGTGAGAATGCTAATTGCAATTATGAAATACTTAATTCAGTTACATTCTTGAATTACCTGACCTTGGTCATGCCGTGTTATTTGTAATTCCCACTCTTTCCTGTTGTGCCAAGTTAGATGGCATCAATCTTGTTCTGTACAGACCAGGCTTAAAAGTCAAGGGAAAAAAAAGTAGCATGAGAAAGAGAGCATGATCCTGTTAATTATTGTAAGAGTGGTGTGCCTTCCAGAATCATAGAATCAAAAAATGGTTTGGGTTGGAAGGCACTTCTAAGATCATTTAGTCCCAACTGCATAGGCAGGGACACCTCCCACCAGACCAGGTTGCTCCAAGCCCCATCCAACCTGCCCTTCAACACTGCCAGGGATGGGGCAGCCACAGCTTCTCTGGGCAACCTGGGCCAGGCTCTCACCACCCTCACACTAAGTAATTTCTCCCCCAGATCTCATCTCAAGCTCCCCTCTTCCAGCTTGAAACCGTTCAACCTCATCCTCTCCCTCCCTACCCTTGTCCAAAGTCCCTCCCCAGCTTTCCTGGAGCCCCTTCAGGCACTGGAAGGTGCTCTAAGGTCTCCCTGGAGCCTTCTCTTCTCCAGGCTCAACACCCCCAATTCTCCCAGCCTGTCTCCAGAGCAGAGCTGCTCCAGCCCTCAGATCATCTCTGGGGCCTCCTCTGGACTTGCTCCAACAGTTCCATGTCCTTCTTGTGTTGGGGTCTCCAGACTTGGACACAGTGATCCAGGTGGGGTCTCCAGAGACCTGAGTAAAGGGGGAGAATCATCTCCTTCACCCTGCTGGTAGGAAGGTAGTCTTCTGCTGGCAGAAGGTAATAATGACTTCCAGTCTCCTTTCCCAGAGTGGAAATTTGGAATAAGAAGCATTCGCAGGGCCCATGAGGTTGCAATGCACTTTAGTGTGCAAGGTCTGAATTCACCCTACATGCTGAAGGAAATCCCCACGTGTGCTGAAAACTGAACTCTTATTTTGATCCAGTACTAATTGCTGATCCTAGCAAGAATCCTACTGTGTTAGTTTGTGTGGAAATTACTTGGTCTGTTTCTTAAGTGAAATCTTACATTTGCAAGTGTAAAGATAGGCTTGCCATGTGACCACAAAACAAGCTGCCTGTGCTGGCCCTTTGATACCTTCTAAGTCTTGTTTGCTGGATTAATTGCCTAATTAGAGCATGAGAACAGATGAAAGCTGGGCATGAGGTAGGAATGTTTTCTTTCCAAATGAAGTCTAAGTTCAGTAGAAGAAAAGATGCAAGTATATGCACTTCACATGTTCAGAAGACTCTTTGTAAATTATTAATAGCATGATAAGTTTGGGACTTAATTGAACAAAAAGCCATGTCTACCTTTATTCTGAGGTTGTTTGTAAAAACTGTATGCCTTCCTACCTACAAAGAACAAATCACAATGCAGCCTGTTAAAATGATGCTTTTCTAAGGTGTCTTCACTGGAGGAGATGAAGAGGGTTTGCACTCTGTTCTCTTACAGCAAAGTCTGCAGTGTTCCAGTGAATAAAATGTACTGTGCTGTGCAATTGCTGTGCTTTTAAAAGCACTGAAGAACTATTTGTTATAATGCTGTTTCCAACAGTCTGTCTTCAATATTTGTATTTACAAAGATGTTGTGAAACCAGCACAGATTTGGGCAGAAGCCCAAATGAAGTGTCATAAATGCATTTTTATGTGAGTAGAAAAAGGAGTTGCTGTTCAGGTTCCAAGGCTGGGAAGTGGCTATCGTAGCACATCAAGCCTCTGCTCAGTCTGTTCAATTATTGAAACCTCTTGGGTCCAGTCTTTCCCTAGAGTGCATGATAAATTCTGCTGATTGTTTGGAAGAAATCATTATGGGAATGAAGAAAAAGCCATACAGGTAATCATAGAGGGGACAGAGGGCACCCTCAGTAACTCTGCAGATGACACTAAGCTGGGTGGAAGTGTCGATCTGCCTGAGGGCAGGAGGCTCTGCAGGGAGACTGGGACAGGCTGGGTCGATGGGCCCAGGCCAATTGTGGGAGTTTCAGTGAGGCCAAATGTCGGGTCCTGCACTTGGGCCACAACAACCCCCGGCAGCACTACAGGCTGGGGGAGGAGTGGCTGGAGAGCTGCCCAGCAGAGAGGGACCTGGGGGTGCTGGTTGACACCAGGCTGAACATCAGCCACCAATGTGCCCAGGTGGCCAAGAAGGCCACCAGCATCCTGGCCTGCATCAGGAACAGTGTGACCAGCAGGACCAGGGAGGTGATCCTGCCCCTCTACTCGGCCTTGGTGAGGCTGCACCTCGAGCACTGGGTGCAGTTCTGGGCACTGCAGGGTAGGAAGGACATGGAGGTGCTGGAGAGGGTGCAGAGAAGGGCAACTGGGCTGCTGAGGGGACTGGAGAACTGGTCTTATGAGGAGAGGCTGAGGGAGCTGGGGCTGTTCAGCCTGGAGAAGAGGAGGCTGAGGGGAGACCTCATGGCTCTCTACAACTGCCTGAAAGGAGGTTGTAGTGAGGTGGGTGTTGGGCTCTTCTCCCTGGTCACCAGCAATAGGACAAGTGGAAATGGGGTCAAGCTGCACCAGGGGAGGTTCAGATTGGATATGAGGAAAAATTTCTTCACAGAAGGAGTGGTGTCTTGGAACAGGCTGCCCAGGGAGGTGGTGGAGGCACTGTCCCTGGAGGTGTTCAAAAAACGGGTAGATGTGGTGTTTCAGGAGATGGTTTAGTGGTTAGAGGTTGTAGGGCAGATGGTTGGACATGATGATCTTGAAGGTCTTTTCCAACCTTGATGATTCTGTGATAGAGAAACTCTTTGAAGATAAAAGGTATGCAAGCTACTAATACTAGAAAATGCCCATTCTCTTCCTCAAGAATAAGACTTATCAAGGGAAATACATTTTTATGGTAGATTAGTTTTATATTTTTGCACTTATGCTGTTGTTACTGTCCAAGAGCAATTACCTAAAATTTCACTGAAAGGTGATAATGGAAACAAAATTAAGCATCCTCATAGTGGAGCTTTGTGACAACCATTGAACAGTCCACATAGATTTCAAAAGTCACTGAAAAGCACTTAAAAGTTTCTGAGAATACTTACAGCAAATTCCACACGAGCCCGGCCTCGTGCCAGGAAGCACAATCCTGAGCTGCATATTAAGGCTTGCTGTGTAACACAGATGGCTACAGCAAGGCATCTGGTACTAACCTGTTAGTTAACATATCATTATTAACATTTTCTTGATGAGAAACTTAACGTCCTGAACCTCCTCGAGATGAAGAGCCATACATCAGAGAGGTGCCCTTGGAAATCACAGACCAGCACTGCTTCCAAAAGTGCACATTTCTCCTCTCTCTTGGCAAAGGAGGCAAAATACCACATCCAGGGGAAGAGTCTCAACTGTCTTCATCCTTACCTCTACACAGCACAGTGTTATTTATAGTGGCCTTCCTTGGTCAAAATTGCACAAAAAATTACACACAAAATTGAGCTTTAATACAAACATTTGAAGTCTGGTGCCAAATTGGTTTGGAGGAAACATCTTTATGAATTTTGTATTAGTTCTAACGGCCTTTGTGTCCCTTTCTGTGTGGTGGCTGTGTCCCACTTTACTGTGGTTATTATAAAAGGAATGTCCTGAAGGTCACTGGGAGTGCTTTCATGGTGGTCATGTCTTTGATGTATTGAAGAGGACTGCTTTATAGTAAAGGACAAAGTATAACCCCTTCCTGAAGTCAGGGAATGCAAAGGGGCATCTTACGTGAACGGGGTATTTTCTGCTGTCTGAGGAGTTTGTTTAATCAGTTCTGGAAAGAGAGCTGCCTTGATCTGTGAGCAGTGTAACGGATGGACATGGTGTGTTCTACAAGGTCACCTACATGAGTCTATAAAGCTACACAAAAACCCCTACTTTTAGCTGCTTTAGCATGACTTTAGGCTTTTTTAGTTCAACAGAGTCCTCCTTTTTTTTCAGTATGTTTTTTTTGCAGTCAAAGTGTCCTGTCAGGCCACTCTCTGGGCCTTCTTCCTTCTCTCTTAATTTGGGGTTCAGTCATAACCGAGCTTTTGTCATCACATGTGTTCTGTTGACATCTGAACTCTACCCTCAGCCATAATATTTGTGGGGAAAAAAAAAACAAGAGTGGAAAAGACAAGTACAAACACAGAAACTGCCCCTTGTGCCTCTGAAGGCACAACTGTACATTTTCAGTGGTTAAAATGAAGAGGTGTGAGCCAGTCTCAGTTCTCAAGAGTCTGCTTGTATCAACTTCACATCTTCAGCAGTTGCATTGCAACAGGGCTTCAAAACTAAACTGAGGTGGTTTTTATTTTCACAGAGCTTTTCCTTAAATTCCATTAGCATTAACTAAGATGGTAGTCCCCTTAGTACGTAAGTATGTAACTGTAAGTGGATAATCTCTCATTTACATGGATAATTGCTTATTTCAAAGCCCTTAATGGTCTTTTGAATTAGGTAAAACACAAGACCTTGCACAAGATTCTTTTCCACGTTGTCTTTAATGGGTACTTAGTTAACAAAGCCTGTGGCTATTAGAAAGAAGAAATAATGGTTCATCTAGCTTGGAGGTGTCACCAAGGTCAATTCAGTCTATGCCCTGTGTCAAAACAGCTCCCATAAAGAAAAAATGATGGGTTTTTGTCATGGAAGACTCTTTCCTGAGAGGAACAGAAGGCCCAACATGCAGACTGTACCAACTTCTTTGGAAAACCTGCTGCCTCCCTGGGGCCCAGGTTAAATATGTGAAGAGAAAGCTTCCTAGTCTGGTACAGCCCACAGATGATCATCTGTTACTGGTTTTTCAGGTATACAGTGATGAAGTTGTAACAGGAAGTCTGAGGGCAGTCAAAAGAGGCTTCAGGGCCTTGGGATGGCTGGTCAAAGAATCAGGAGCACGGAGGTATTCTCTATCCTTCCAATTGCAGGGAAGGCTGAGGGAAGAATCAGGAAGAGCCAGCAGATCATAGAATCATTAAGGTTGGAAGGGACCTTAAAGATCATCAAGTTCCAACCCCCTGCCATGAGCAGGGAACCTGCTTCAGATCAATACCTGGCTCAGAGCCTGGTGTCACCAGAAGAATTTTGTGGGGTTTTTTAATGATCATTGGTCAGCTTATCATAGAATCAC
Organism: Hemiprocne comata; assembly: GCA_020745705.1. Lineage (NCBI taxonomy): Eukaryota > Metazoa > Chordata > Aves > Apodiformes > Apodidae > Hemiprocne > Hemiprocne comata. The sequence goes on from CM036616.1 coordinate 1,379,377, forward strand.
AGAATGATTTTGGTTGGAAAAGACCTTTAAGATCACCAAGTCCAACTGTTAACCTAACACTGCAAGTCCACCACTAAACACGAAACCAGGCCTGCTGGTGACAGGCAGGTACACCTTTCTCAAAGGGGCAAGAGGGTCTTTGTGCAGGAGGTAGCAGAGCTCATCAAAGGAGCTTTAGTAGTAGTTTTGAGGGGGGAAGGGGATAAACCCAGGCTTGCTAGAGATAACCCCAGGGGCAGCATGCCAGTGTGTGAGGGATAGTGTGCTTTCAGGTTCTTTTGGTCTGCTGTCTCAGTGCAGGTAGGGGGTGGAGAGCCATGTGACAGCAAACACACAGGATTATTGATGTGTTAGAAACCACTGAAGTGCCTGGGAATGGTCACATAGGAATTAGGGCTTCTTGCCCAGAAAAGGGGTGGTGGGATCAACAGACCAACTGAAGTGCATCTACAGCAATGCATGCAGCATGGGCAACGTACAGGGGGAGCTGGAAGCAGCTATAAACTCTTCAGAAGGGATAGCCGTGGTGATGGAGAATCAGTGCTATTCAAGATGGTATTTATAGACCTAGAACTTCTAATAAGATGCTGATCTCTCATTTGGAGAAATACAATTACACCAATAAGTTCTGAACATGCCCGTGTATTAGGGTTTATTCTTTACCAGGAGTTTCTTTTCCAAAAGCATTTCAACAGCTCTTTATCGTGCGATCTCTGGTTAGTTTTTTACTATGCTGAGAGATGTATTTTACAGATGACAGAACAGAACTAGGGATTTCAAATGAAGTATTTACTTCTTAATACGGAAAGAGTAAGGATTTAATCTAAGTTTGTGGTGTTGGGTGTTAGCTGTGGTTTCTACTTAGTTTACTAAGGGCAAACTGATTTTTTCAGGTCTTCAGGGCAAGGTCCTGTGACTTGTGCTATCAAGTGATCACCTATAGGTCCGACTGTGAAATCCACCTGCAAAAATCTGGACTGCACTTGAATTAGGGGAAGAAAGCTGTAACTTTCATACAATAGCTGCAGTAAGTGTTAAGATCGTTGGAGCTTTGCCTGTCAAGCTGCAATCAAAGATTTCCTTCCCCAAAGAATTCTCATTATTAGAAAGATGTTAGGGTAGGCAAAAAGAAAAAAAATAATCACAGAATCACAGAACCATTCTGGTTGGAAAAGACCTTTAAGATCATTGAGTCCAACCACAACCTAACTCTACCAACCATTAACTGAACTCTGCCAAGTCCAGTGCTAACCCATGTCCCTCAGCATGACATCACATCTCTTAAACACCTCCAGGGATGGAGATCCAACCACCTCCCTGGGCAGCCTGTGCTAGTGTTTAATTACCCTTTCAGTGAAGAAATTGTTCCTCAGATTCAATCTAAACCTCCCCTGGCACAACTTGAGGCCATTTCCTCTTGTCCTGTCACTTGTTCCTTGGGAGCAGAGACCGACCCTCCCTGGGTCCAACCTCCTCTCAGGCATCTGCAGAGCTAGAAGGTCTCCCCTCAGCCTCCTTTGCTCTAGGCTGGACACCTCCAGCTCCCTCAGCTGCTCCTCATCACACTTGTTCCCCAGCCCCTTCCCCAGCTCCATTGCCCTTCTCTGGACACACTCCAGCCCCTCCATGTCCTTCTTGTTGTGAGGGGCCCAGAACTGACCCCAGGATTCAAGGTGCTCCCTCACCAGTGCCCAGCACAGGGGCATGATCAGCTCCTTACCCCTGCTGGCCACAGTAGTGCTGACATAAGCCAGGATGCTGCTGTGGCCTTCTTGGCCACCTGGGCACATGCTGGCTCATATTAAGCCAGCTCTCAGTCAACACCCACAGGTCCTTTTCCTCTGGGTAGCTTTCCAGCTACTCTTCCCCAAGCCTGGAGTGTTGCATGGTGTTGTTGTGACCCAAGTGCAGGATCTGGCACCTGGCCTTGATGAACTTCATACAATATACCTCAGCCAATGGATTCAGCCTGTCCAGATCCCTCTGCAGAGGCTTCCTACCTTCATGCAGATCAACATTCCCTCCCAGCTTGAGGTCATCTGCAAACTGACCGAGGGTATCTTCAATCCCCTCATCCAGATAATTGGGGAAGATACTGAGGAAAACAGGCCCCAACACTGAGCCCTGAGGAACACCACTGATGACTGCCTGCCTGCTGAATTGAACTCCATTCACTACAACTCTTAGGTCATCCTGCCCATCTACTCTGCCCTGGGGAGGCAACATCAGGAGTAATGTGTCCAGTTCTGGGCTCCCCAGTTCAAGAGAGACAGGGAACTGCTGGAGAGAGTCCAGAGGAGGGCATCAAAGATCACTGGGGGATTGGAGCACCTCCATTACGAGGAAAGGGATGCATGTCTATAAAAGAAATAACATCTATCAATTATTATTTTATGACAAGCTACTCAAATATTTTGATTGATATTCTCTCAGCTATATGCAGATGTTTTTGCAGATAGATGTACACAGTAATACCAACAGGACGTACAAAAATGGAACAAACCAGCTTATTTAAGACACTGTTTTCCTGAGCATTATAATAATTTAGTGACTGCTTTGATAAAAATGACAGGATCATGCATTTTCTTGCTCCACAAGGTATTCTGGAATTGCTCACTTCAGCTGAACAGACTGTTGTGCACAGGAATGCTCATCAGTACCGTTAATGTGAAGGTTGGTCCATGACTCTCCAAAAGCTTCTTCATAAACCACACACCATGGAGGCCATGCAAGCCATGAGCCTCTGCTGCAAATCTGCCCCATGATTTCAAGCTCTGCTTTGTTTTACTTACATCTTGTTCACTTTAAAGGTATAAACGACCAAATGGTACATAGGTTTAGGGACAAGGGCAAGCTTTGGATTTGGTAATATGATAGAATTTGACCAGTATAAGGTTAGACCATCACACTCTCTTAGGAATAGTTTTAAAAACAAACTGAAGAACTTTATGTTGGAATAGTTGCTATTTAACTTAGACTGTATTTGGTTTTTGAGCTCGCTATTAATTATCAGATACTGTGACACTTCTGAGGACAACTGATATGTAGCATTTCATAAATTAGGAAGTTTTGTCAACTTGAAACCCTGAATTACATGTCAAATTTCCTGCTGGTGTTTTTTTTATCCCTTTGGCACAGGGATAGCATCTATGATGAGTCAATATTGGTGGAACGCTCTCAAAAATAACTCTTAATAATTAAATGAAAATTACGATGCCCTCTTTTTCATCCTCAGCAATTATTCTTGTAGAATTAAGGCAACAAAGATGACTGGGGGGGTTGGAGCACCTCCCTGATGAGGAAAGGCTGAGAGAGCTGGGACTGTTCAGCCTGCAGAGGAGAAGGCTGAGGGGAGACCTTCTGAATGCCTGTGAGTATCTCAGGGTGGGTGCAGGGAGGATGGAGCCAGACTCTGCTCAGTGGTGCCCAGGGACAGGACGAGGGGCAACGGGCACAAGCTGGAACAGGGGAAGTGCCACTGAAATAGGAGGGAAAACTTCTTTACAGTGAGGGTGACAGAGCCCTGGGACAGGCTGCCCAGGGAGGGGGTGGAGTCCCCTTCTCTGGAGATGTTCAAGATCCCCCCTGGATGCAGCCCTGTGGGATGTGCTCCAGGGGGTCCTGCTGTAGCAGGGGGGTTGTACTGGATGATCTCCAGAGATCCTTTCCTAATCTGGCAATTTTGTGATCCGTTGATCCGAGAGCGCTGGGCACACCCTGCAGCCTGAGAGCTGAGCGGTGGCATTTTCCCAGGAGAGCTCAGTCTGGGAAGACCTTAGCCCTAGAGGGTGCAGAGCTGAGAGATGGCACAGCTTTCTGCTGGGTGGATCCCATCGTTCCCCGGCCGGGCTTCCAGGCTCTGTCGCTCTCTCCCTGCGCGCTGTGCCCTCCCTGGGCGGCCGGTCGCGGCAGTGGCAGCGGCTGCCGGGGGGATGGCCCGGCCCTTGCCCCCCGCCCACATGCTGCCGGCACCAGGCACAGGCTCTCCGCTCCCCCGGCTTCCAAAAGCCCCAAAAAGGCCCCAAAAAGAGCCCCAGTCCGGCCTTACTTACTGTGATTGCCTTCCCCAGTGCTGGCTCACCTGCACTGAAGCTGATCTCATCAAAAAACAAAACAGAAAACACGGAAGAGATCTGCCCAAAGAAAGTTACAAGGAACATATCAAGAATGTTGTGTCAGAAGTGTTCCATGCTAGAGAGCAGGAAAAAATCCAGGGATTTGAATTCTCTAGAAATGCTACCGGGTACTTCAGCCGATTACAGTTACTAACTCCATTTGTCTGGGGTCTGTGATAGAGGCTTAACAATGTCTTCATGGGAGAATAGAAACATTTAAGTAATGTCTTGAATTAGCTTCTCCCATTTGCCATGTCACTAAAGAATTTCATAGCTCACCAAAGGACAATGTAGAAAAATAACATTTTAAGGTCCCAGAGGCACTCCCAACATTGGATGCTTTTAGGATTTGGCTGGACAGGGTGCTGGGCCATCTTGTCTAGACTTTGTTTTTTGCCAAGAAAGGTTGGACCAGATGGTCCTTGTCTCTTCCAGCCTGGTATTCTGTGATTCTGTGGTTCTATGATTTTTATATTTGTGTTAGCATGCAGTTGCTCATCCATGCCAAAATCTGAGCTTCTGATTTTGGAACCAGGTTGTTCATGGCTGGCTAGGGATTTTTGCATGGAATTGTACTGTGTGTAGGCACACCTGAGCAGATTTGCCTGATTTGTACAGCAAGGCAGTAGTGTAACCAAAATAATCTCAAATGGTATTCAGACCTCTCACAGAGGAGAAAGAAAACCAATTTTGTAATGGAGCTCTAGAATGGGTTTCAACGTACATAATCCAGAAATACCTGAAGAAATATTTCCAGGAATTGATATGAATACTATAGGCATTATCTACCATTATGTATGAGCAATGGAACTAAATTCCTAACTGAGAATAAGTAAATGTATTCTTGAAAAGATAAATAAATAAGTAGAACTCCATTAGCTCTTATTATTGGCTTTCTTGAACATAAGTGTTAAATGCATCAAAATGCATTTGGCATCTGCGTGATTCAGCAGTGCTTTAGGGGATGAAGCACTCTCTTTTTTTGCTATCTTTTCGTGGTAAGAGATGAAGATGTTTCAGTACCCTTTGGTGTGGGGTGACTTGGGACATGGTGACTCTTTCTGGAATGCATCTGTCTGTAAGGTGTTTGTTTTGGCGCAGCATCATTTTGCTCCTCAGGAAGAATGTTCAATTGTTTTACAGCTTTCTCTCTTTGGTAAACTGCACACACTTGAGGTTACCTGAAGCTGTGGAAAGATTAGGTGTAGTAAAAAACATAGAGAAAAATTACATTTGCATCTGATTCCAAGCACAAATCTACTGCAGAGACAGCTTTCTCTATAGGTTGCACTTATTTGCTTAACTTTCTGTAAGTAATGGAAGCATTAATTGCTATTAGCTTGACTTTCTCATGGTGTGCCAAACATCAGATGTCATCGCAGAGTGACTGTTCAGAGGTTAGTACATATATAATCATAGGTGAAATTTAGAAATCATGGAATTGTTGGGTCGGAAGGGACCTCTAGAGATCGTGTAGTCCAGCTCCCCTGCTACAAGCTTTGTTAAGGCCCAGGGCTCTCTTCGTGTGCAGATCACCAGGTGCAGTCCCACAGGCTGAGATCCGGCCTTTATCTCACAACCTCTGACCATGGAGCCTTCACTGCACTCCACAAGTCATGCCCAGTCCAGCCATTTTTGAAGATAAGCAGACAAAGACAGCGATGCATTCCTCTCTGCCAGCGAGTGGGGCCTGTCCTCCTCACTGCACGTAAATTTGCCTCCTTGTCAGGCCCATGGCCGAATGCCCAGTGAAGCACTGCTCATCTCACACTCCTCTGCACAGCTCCTGCCAAGAAAGTTAAAACAAAGCACAATCCAAGTTCTGTTTTCCCACACAGGCAGACAGGCATGAGAAGCCCAGTCTTCTCGTCCTGGAAGCTGCACTGCTAGTGCTGCTTTCTGGAGAAGTGTGGTTGTTGTGGGCAGAACCAGAGAAATCTTTTCCGAGGTTTCCACATGGACAGGGAGGAGCTGGTTTCAGTTCTCTTTCCAGCTGGTAGCAACTGACTCCTTTGTGGTCCGTAGAGCTAAGGCTGGAGGCCTGCAAAGGCCAACATGCTCAGTAAAACAATTATTTATTTTGGGGCATTTTTCTCATGTTTCAGTAGGAAACTCAGTGTCTTAGCAAAGTGTATTTGATTCCATCTGCAGAAAAAATTGATGTGGGCAGATGTAATCAATAAGAAATTCAGATGAAGCACACTGTCAGTAAGCAGAGGCATTAGTCAAGTTGCAGGGAAATTGACATTAGTAGCTTAACTCATGCAAATAATTCACACTAACTGCATCATAGTTTTGGTACTGTTATTTGTGGTTAAGTGTTGTCACTAGTGGTTAGGGTTGCTGTCCTGTCTCTTGGTTATGACATTAAGACCCCGCAGAGGGAGCGAAGGGAGGAGCTGGCCCGGTGGGGTTCCCCCTGTCCAAGGGGCACAGGGCAGCTCAAGTGCTGCTAAATGTGCCTGTGACCAGGGGATCTGGCATTCACCAGCAGTGAACGTGTCTGCATCCTGTGAAATTTAAAAGAAAATGTTACCACGTTAAACTAAGTCTGAGTTTAAAGAATGTTAAAGAGTGCTTGTCCGTTTAGTACTGAACGCAATATAGAATCATAGAATCACTAAGGTTGGAAGGGACCTTAAAGATTATCAAGTTCCAATCTTCCTGCCACGATCAGGGACCCCTACCACTAGACCAGGTTGCACAAAAGCTTGTCCAACCTGGCCTTAAAAACCTCCAGGGATGGGGCATCAACAACCTCCCTGGGCAACCCATTCCATTTCCTCACCATCCTTATAGTGAAGCGTTTCTTCCTAATAACTAACCTAAATCTCCCCTCTCTCAGTTTAAAACCATTACCCCTTGTCATATCACTATCTTCTCTGATGAAAAGCCCCTCCCCAGCTTTCCTGTAGGCCCCTTTCAAGTAAATTATATGCTTGTATCCTTCTAATCAAACATAACAGTGTTAGAATTGTTGCTTTCATGAACAGAAAATAATTTTCCCCTCATTGTACCAGTACTAACAAGAGGTATCTCATTAATTCTGTATTAATTAGGAATGCTAAATTGGGAGCTAACATTACAAAACTCTTGTGGGTAGTATTTTCCTTTTGAATGGTGCAGCAAACGGTGGGAAACTGGATGCTGCTCATGAGGCTGTAAAGTTTTCTGAAGGAAAGTGACACCACTGTTGTCTGAGTGGAACAGCTGAAATAAGTAGTTTCACTCTTCCAGGTGAATGTACTGTGCTTTATTCAAATGAGTAGATTAGAGTGTAGTTAATTGCAGTTTATTATTACTTAGTGTGACTAAAGAAGCTTTTTGGATGCTGGTTTCAAAAGCAAAGTCACCCAAATGAAATGTGCCCATGGATTATGAAGAAGGGGTTTTTATTGCGTGTTTTTATTGGAACATGAGCTTCACCAGAAAATGCAGATTTTAAGCACACTTTCCTCAGTGTTGCAGGTCCATCGTCTGCTGTTTAATTTCTGATAGCAGAGAGATATGAGACCTTTTCTGCTTTCCAAATAACTGATTTCTCATTTATTGCAATAAGGTTTCAAAAACCACATTTGCAAAACATGTTGGATGTAACAATACATCATCATGTGCCTTTAGAAACTATGGAGAGAGGCACATTCTGAAAGGAAAAAAAAGGAGACAAAAAAAAATTCATTTCTCCCACTGTTGTGGGAGATGCACATGGTTGCATGATGCTGTCGTGTGGGATGCTCACTATCACAGCTTTTCATCCAAGGATCCATTTGAGTGCTCTGAATGGCATTTTTCAGTCCATGCTGATTTCCTTCCCCCCTCTGCTGGCATGGTAGAGAAGTCATCCATGGCTTTGGGGGAAGCCCTCAGCATGAGGGCCCAGGAGAGTGCTTGCTGGGGCTGGTGGGTGATGGAGAGAGTTCATGAGGCACCAGTCAAGAAGGGGATACCTTCCCAAGAGTGCAAATGGTGGAAAATTCAGTGATCTTCATCTCCCTGTTTTATCTAAAAGACCAAGGGGCTCGTTGGGGTGGGTCCCCATCAGCAGCATCCGTGTTTCAGCATGTTGTTGTGGCCTTGAGTAGCAAAGGGCTTTCTTTTATCAGAAAAAGTGGTGGCTGTTTTACTGTATTTCAAGCAGCTCCTGCAATGAGTTCTTCCCAGATGGATTTTGACCCTATATAAGAACCTGTCTTTTGGTATTTATTAGTTTGGAGCAGATGGGGTTTACTGCTTTGAAGGCAGGCAGCAGTGATAGATGACATTGCTTTAAAAAGTGCACGCCTTACAACTTCTTCTTTCTGTTGTGTTTCGTCCTCCGTTGCTTGCTTTTCTTCTGTGGAAAAATACACAAGATTCTTTGGAAATGGCCTTTAAATGAGAGCAGCAGCATATGTGCTACTTAAAGATGAATTCATTGTTCTCCAGAGCTTCAGTCAGGGAGATAGAAAATGTTATTACTCCTTTCATGGACCCTCTCCCAGCAGTGTCTGAGTGCTGTGCTGTTCACCTGGAAGGAAAGGGAGAATTATTACGCCGCTTCCAGTGGTCAAAACTGAGGCATAGAGGGATTAAATGGTACAGGTGAGGGCAGATGCATGGATCTGAAGCCACAAAAGCTGCACAGATCCTTATCTTAATAACTTAACCATCACTCCCTGTTGTTTTCTAAAATAAAACTCTGCTGGTTTAGGAAAAATGTATCTTGTAGTAGAGAAAATCTGTTCGTCTAAGTTACTTCTGGGTGCTGGTAGTGAGAAGTCTGCCAAAATAAGCTGTCTTCAGCTGTTGACATGGAGATTTTGGTAGTGTCAAATATATGATCACATGTGTCACGTATGTTACATCTACAATCTTTCTTCATGCCACAGGAGTGATGACTTCTTGAGGGTTCTTCTGCACCCATCTCCCATGGTCTGTGTTATCTCAGTGTACCGCATTTCAGTCAGAACCTGTACTCACAGTCTCCTTCCTCAGGGGAGTGATTCTGCTATGAGCTGTTTTTTCCTTAGGATGGATTTTTATTTTTTGGTCCCAAAGTGAATGCTAAAAGCATATTTAAATCCATGGTTGTAAAATTATAAACTAACCTAAAATGAAGAAAAAATTGGAAGAGTCTGATCAAGTCAAGTGCGCAAGGCGGGTGCTGTGTGATATGAGTTAACCAATTCCACCAAACTTTTCTAACCTTAGTAGCAAGGTGCTGTTGAGGGCAGAATCTGAAATTCTTAAGTGTTTAATTTCAACCATTGGTGATATCTATTAAATCACTAAATTCAATGATTAAAGTATAAATCCCTGAGAAAAGTGCTTTGCCTACTTGGCTGCAGTCTGCTGTGTGCTGTCTGATTATCTGTGAAGTTCACAACTAGTAATTCCCAATCACACCACTGGATTTAAATCTAGCCTTGGAAATTCTCCTGTGAATGGCAGCACTCTGAGGGGGAGTCCAGAGCATCCAGGGGTGTCCTTGGGGAATGGAGATGTCTAGGAAGAGAAAATCCACATTTCCAGATGGTGCTTGTTTCTCATCACCTGTGGAATGTTACGTTTACTGCAGAGAAACCAAACACCAGAAAATGAAGAACCCATAGATCAGAAGCAGTCTGATAGAGAGGGATGTTAAAGGAACAAAAATGACTATAAAATGTAAAAGACATACAGAGATTTTAAGAAGAGCTGTTTGTCTTTCTGTATTTTAGGTTCAAGCTAAATTTATGCAAGATTTTCTTCAATGGGTAGAAATTAGGGAAACAATTGAAGTGTCAAACTAAAAGTATGTAACTGACTGGAGAGGATCTAATGCTAAACAAATAAGAAAGCGTATCCAGTTATGTAATACTTATACTTACTCATTTATAACTGCATACGTATTCAAATTCAGTTGGATAAAATCTACATTTTTATTGCTTCCTTCTTATCTCAATTCCTTCTTTTTCAGTTTACAGTATTTCTGTAATGGCCAAGAAGGAATTTTTCGTACATTTTACGAGATTAAGATGAGGTGGTATCTGAATACTGCTTTTAAATCTCAGAATATCTTCAGAATTAATATACCGGGATATAAAGTATGTGTCCATTTTCATTAAATACTTATATATGCATTTGTTAAAACTCACATTTAAGTTTAGTATTTCTCTGCTCAAGGTATCATATGAAACAAGTCAGTATAGGAATGATCTGTTGTTCACCAGTTGAGCTTTAATTCACGCCAATATTTAATAAATAAGCCACAGAACCCTTCAGCTGACACCATCTTCTGCAGTGGGGGAGAGGGGAGGAAGCAGCTTTCAGTGTTAAGAGATCTGGAGGTAGTTGAGTCACTTCCTCTGAGCATGTGTTGAAACACTCACAGAGCAGGACTTGCCTTACTTTCACTCTCAGTAGCTGCGGTTCACAGCAGTAGTCTAATGATATTTGCACAGAGCTGTTGCTACCAGCTGGAGGTGAGCAGCAGTTCTGAGCAGTTGTCAGCTCCAGAGGCTAGCTCAGATTTGCAGACAGCTTTTTGAAGCTCTGTATGTGTCTCTCACTCTGGTGATGCTACTTTAGATGGGTGAGAGCGGCAGGAGCTTCTCAGGTTGGATCTGCTAAGGTAGGAATTTAGTTTTTTTACAAGTCTAACATGCTGTTATGCATTATTAAACGCATCCTGCTTTAAAAAGCAGCCAATTTAAAACTCTGCTTTGAAATTGATGAAATGTTTGCTTTTGATGGAAACTGCATGCCCTCGGTGGGTGATAGGGAAGGAGGAAACCTGCTTCTTCAGTTTGGAGTGCACAAAATCACACAGAGAGCAGCAACATTCACTCGCAGGCAGACTAATGCCTGCAGCATAGCAGTTTAGAATAGAGGAGATTTTCTGAAATTCTCTCTGTTGATATTCTTTTGCTGAATTCTCCATATTAACAGAAGGACCTGTTTGTTTAATTACTTACAGGTTTGGCAGGTTGAAGACTGTTACTCTTCCTTTTCAGCCTCTCTCGGGTACCTGTCTTCTCCTGGGTAGCTTGTGTATTTTTATGGATTTTGTGGCTGTAATGCACTGTCATTCTTTAATGGCAGTTGAACATGTCTCCTTACCTAGGCAGCACATAAATCTAGCTTTGACTATAAAATGTGAATCTTACTTTTAAAATGTTTTTGCCACTTGTATGTAACAGAGCAGTGTTACCCTTCTAGTCTTGGTCTTTTGAACTGTGGGTACAAGCACTAAGAAGTTAGCTCCTCTTAGCAGTTGTTTGGCTGTTAGCAAAACTATTGCTGAATTTGCTTTAAAACTAATTCAAAACAGTTCAGATGCCGTGTTCTGACAGTTTTATTTCCCAAAATTGAAAATATAACTTTCTTATATGATTTAAATACGAAACTACTTCTGAATAACTTGTTACATAACGTGTGTGTATATTTATGTATGTAATTTATTACAATTAATAACATGGAAAATTAGATTAGGAATATTTTAACATGGTTTTCTGTGGTAAAAATGTGGATAGAGTATTTTTAAGGACAATGACAGAAGTTGGGTTTTTTTTCTGAGGGAATGATGTATATGACATATATGTTGGCTTCAGGTATTTATCTCATTTTGAAATGGAAACATCTAATTGTTCACAGATCATCTTTGATAAGGATGTGACACCTGTCGGTAGTTCCCAGTTGAGTTGTCCTTCATATGCCACGTTTGACATAACTTGCAGTGTAATTCTGCACTCTTCAGGCAAGTGAGAGGATTTTTGTGTCTGATATTCCAGGTTTTCTGTAGAGATGATAGAAACGCTAGTTTCAGAAGTTAGGATGGTGCTGCACCTGCCTGAGACTTGTCTTTGGGAAAAATAGAAAACAGAAATGCAGGCATTATTTTAATCCCCCACAATTTGATAGTTTAGAAATCTAAAGTTTATTTTGGACCGAAAAAAGTGTATGATTTTTGTATGTTCAGGGGGTTTTCATCAGACTGGTTTTACTTCCCCATTTACTCTGAGCATGCATCACATGTTCATGAGTGCAGGTACTTACAAAAATGAACTCAGATGGCCCATGTAACGTCCAGTAATCTCCTTAAAACCAAAATGTCACAGAAATGCTTGTTCTTTTTGCTTGTCCTGGTACGTGAATAATTCTGCACAGATGAAAGTCAGATGTAATTAGTTTTGGGTTATTTTTATTTATTCTGCTTAAAGAAGGAATTTTTTATTTATTTTTTTTTAATTTTGAAAAAGATTATACTCCTGGCATTTTTGAGAGTGCAGGTAAATGCACTCTCAGGTGCATTCAGGAAGCAGCTTCATGTTTATATAGTCATACACAAGATGTCTCTGTGCCTTTGAAAATAATGGATTTATTTACAGGAGAAGACTGGGGTGTGCAAGGGAAGGGCTTAAGTTGCAGCAACGTGAGCACTGCAGCATAGAGCAAGGCACATAGATGGGCTTGTTTTGAAGTGTTCAGGGTTCAGTTGTATCTTGGTGCCTTGGACATTCTCTGCATTCCTGGGGTGGAGGGGCTGGCAGTTCTGCATGTCAGCTGCAGCACTGCTCTACCCTTCCAGCCACAAGGGGAAAGGACAGCAACGCTTTGAGGTCAGCATAGGCTTTATTTATTATGGTATTTCAAAGCAATAGAGAATCCCTGAATGGCTGAGGTCTGCAGGGACCTCTGGAGATAGCCCAGTTGAGCCTCTGCACAGGATTACAGAATTGTCAGAGTTGGAAGGGACTTCTAGAGATCCCACCACACTGCTACAGCAGGACCCCCTGGAGCACATCCCACAGGGCTGCATCCAGGGGGGTTGAACATCTCCAGAGAAGGGGACTCCACCCCCTCCCTGGGCAGCCTGTCCCAGGGCTCTGTCACCCTCACTGTAAAGAAGTTTTCCCTCCTATTTCAGTGGCACTTCCCCTGTTCCAGCTTGTGCCCGTTGCCCCTCGTCCTGTCCCTGGGCACCACTGAGCAGAGTCTGGCTCCATCCTCCCTGCACCCAACCTTTAGTTACTCACAGGCATGAGCCTTACTCAGAGCAGGGTCATCTCAAGCAGGTTTCCCAGCACCGTGTCAGAGCAGGTTTTGAATATCTTCAGGGCCAACCTCTGGGCAACCTGCTCCAGTGTTGGACCACCCTCATACAGCAAGAATAGTTTTTTCTCATGTTTAAAGTGAAATACCCAGATGCCTCTCCTGTCACGGGGCACCACTAAGAACCTGGCTGGTATTTTATCCCTCTTGGATACAAAACTCTGCTTCTGCAGGTGAAGCAGTCCCAGGTCTCTGGGAGCATCCACACAACAGATGCTCCAATCCCTTCGTATCTCTGTGACAGGTCACTGGACTTGCTGCAATGTGTCTGCATCTCCCTCACACCACACAGCCTTGGCACTGCAGACGTGGCCTCACCAGTGCTGAGTAGAAAGGGAAGAAGTGTTGTGTGACCTCCTAAAACTGAAGAATGAGCTGTTGAAAAAGGAGGGGTGGTCATGAAAAGCTCCCTTTAATTAACTTTTTCTCAGGTTTTATTTTGCACTCAAATTTTAAACTGTTACTCTAATCAATACATCAAAGCCCCTTATACATTTAGTGTGTTTTTTAAATTAACTTACAATTGGAGGTGATGATTTTGTAAACAGTTGTGGGAAATTCTGGTAAGTAAAGACTGAGGCCAGTAGGCAGCTCCACATTCCCATGGGATAAGCTAGCCTGTTGGCAGCTTTTTTTCACAAGTAAGATGAATAGTCTGATAATAAAATTTGCCCTGGAAATATGTTGCATACTACTTGTTATTTAGCAATTAAAGAAGAGCAGTATCCTCCTTTCTAATATTATCTCCAGATATATAAGAGTAGACTTTTATCTCTTGTGATTGTAGGTTTTCCTTATAAGCAATTTTTGCTCAGATCCACTCACTAAAAGTGGATGAAGGGGATGGGGTAGGGAATGAGATTAAGATGAAGGATGATGCAGCAAATTTCAGCAGACTTGGGTTTCAAAGTATTCCCACTCTCTTTAACAATCCTCCTTGAAGGAATAAACCCAGGTGGGGATACCACAGAGATGCAGATCTAGCTAGGTCAAATGAAGCATATCAGTAATGGTGCAAAGAAAGCATCTCCTCTGGGAGCTTGATTAGATCTGAGACAGCTCTAATTATCTGGAAATATCCATGGGGTTTCTAGCAAGCTGTCTGCTTGTGGAGGAAAACAAATTCTTCTTGATTTCTGTGTTTGAGCATATGCCAGTCAGCTTGGATTGAAGAACTCCCTAGTCAGCAGCAATGGATAGGCAAACCTGGAGCTACCACATCCAATGTAAATGCTTTAGGAGATGAAGTAACTGCCAGTTCCTTCTCCAGCTGCAGCTTGAGCCAGAGTGCTTCATTTCTCCAAGTACCTGACCTCTCTTGTCTTCAGAAACCAGTAGTCAACACTCAGTTGATTTGTTTATTTCTTTATTTTCTATTTGACCTGTGCAACTGGCAGTACATCTCCTGTCATGGGATTCACTCTGAAGATAAGTGACAGGAATGCAAGGTGTACATTTCCTCCCAATCTGATGGGATGTCAGTCAGCTGTGGTGGGATAGCAGGTATAGCAGGTCCTCTGCCTGCAGCTTAGGCCTGGGATGAAGGACTCCAGCAGAGGCCAGGTCAACAGTCTGATGACATTTATGAAGCATTTGAGGGGTGGAGAAGCAGTGTCTGCCATCTCCATTTCTCCTGGGACCTTCACCAGGCATTGATCCAGGCTGCCCTGGTGCTGGTGGTGACTGGGCAGGGGCAGTGCTAGTGCAGCTGTAAGGTGGAGCCCTGTAGTGTTCATATGTTCTTCCAGGGAGGCTGAATAATGTCACAGTATTGATGTGCTTCACAAAGATGAGGAAGGTGCAGGTGGTGTGAAGAACAGACACTGCAAGGAAGGCCGTGTTCACCTGTCACCAGTGCTGGTGACAGTTCTCCTGAGCTGAGTGGTCAGGGTGCCTTGTGGGGATCTTGTCACTTGTTTTAATCTACTTTAGCAGAACTGTCCTGGTGGAACTCAGTTATGGCTTTGTCAGAAGACTTGAATTGATGGGAATATTTATTTTAACAGTGCTGACTGTACATGAATTTTCAGCACAATTTTCTGGTATGTCCATCCACATTTACCTCCTTCAGTTGTAACTGTGCTAGCTCTGTGGGCTCTTATATTATTTTGCTTCCAGAAATGTCTTAACTACTATGGCAATACTCTTTATTTTATTCAAAAAGGCTAAAACAAAGAAATTGTTTGAGAGTTGTGAATGATGATTTTTGTGAAATTGGCACTATTGGCCTCACAGAAGGGACCAACATTTCTTTCATAGTGTAAATTCATGAGAGAATTACGAAATATGTCAAGCAGCTATTTTTGTTCTCCTCTTTCTAGGTAGACTTTCTTAAACTGAGAGTTAATAAGGATGATAATGGTTTATATATGCTTAATTATGACTGGTGTAATTTAGGAATATTTTCCAGCACTTGCAAAATTTCAGGATTCCTAGGGTGTCATTGTAAGAATACACTGTATTTACAAATGATTGATGAATCAGACCTGTATCTCTTTATGAGTTCATCTTTCTTAAGAGTCAGCTCTTGAAATATGAGCTGCCCCCATAAAAGACTTAAGAGCTAAACCAGCTAATAACTCAGATTCCTTCATCTGCCTCCAGATGACAAAAGCTGTGGTAACAGACCATGCTGTGTAATTGGACAATATTATAGGATCTTCAGTAACCAATGGAGGAGAATAGTGACACTGCCTCATACACCCCCTAAGAAACTGCTCTAAGACTGTGGGCTGTCCAAACTTTTCAGTAAATGAAATTCTCTTCTGGATTGTGTTTTTCTGAAGAACTGTTGAAGAAGTGTTGAGGGGGGATTTAGGTTAGATGTTAGGAAGAAATTCTCTAGTGTGTGGGTGGTGAGACACTGGAACAGGTTGCCCAGAGAAGCTGTGGCTGCCCCATCCCTGGAAGTGTCCAAGGGCAGGTTGGATGGGGCTTGGAGCAACCTGGTCTGGTGGGAGGGGGTGGGACTGAACGAGCTTTAAGGTCCCTTCCAACCTAAACCAGTCTGTGATTCTGTGACTAGAAGAGAACTTGCATTAACCTGCCTAAGAGGCAGCTTGTCAAGCAGCCTAAGAGGGAGCAGTTACTGGTGGCACTGGATGCAGTTACTGGTGGCACTGGGTGCAGTTACTGGTGGCACTGGATGCAGCCTCCAGCAAACAGCATCCTGAGAGGGTTGATGCACAGCCTCTGGTCGACAGGCCTCCAAGAATTAACAAAGGTTAAGCATAATTTCCCTGCCAGAAATGTGCACATTGTAGTATACAGATTAATAAACTTTTTGCATCTCTTTTAGAAGAAAGAACTTCTGGAAAAAGAATGACTGGAAAAAAAAAAGGAATCACTGGAAATAACCAGAAAAAAAGAAGTAGTAAAACCTTTGAGGGAAAGTGCTCTACATTTGCTACTGTCTGCCCTGAGCAGCTTCATCATTGCTTCACTGGTCAGCAGACACGCCTTCTGTTGGAGAGTTGCTGGCATTTTCTTTCATTCTCTTTGGCCCTTGGTTAGTTATTTATGATAGTAGGAGTTTATTCTGGAGCTGGGGGTTGTTGTGTCACTCTCTGACACTTGCCAGAGCCTCACTGAATAATGCTCATGGGAAGGCACTTTCCATTTTGTGTGGGGTTTGGTGATACTGGTCTCTAAGCAGACATGTGCACTGCTGGAGTCTTGTGCCCTGTGGTGGACAACACTGCTCATGAAGGTTCATTTGTACTTAGGAAATCAGTACAACTGTGGTGGATGGGTTTTTCTGTTCTGTTTGCAAAAGTATTAATCCCCCCCTGATATCTGATAAATCAATTTGAGATTCAGATGAATTCTTGAGAGAATTGGTATGGTCCAGTCCCTGTTTTTACAGGATTTCAGGTCCTTCCTCATCATTTCTGAGCAGGCTACTTGCTCACTTTTTTCACAGCAGCCAGTGGTGGAGCTGAAGTGTGAACAGTTCGTAAGGTCTGTAAAAGATAGGCTTGGTTTTCTGTGTTGGGCATAGACCAGACAACAGTGGGTTTTGCCACCAGAGGACTGAACCTCCTCCTGTTCTCTGTCCCAAAAGCACCACTGGTACTTTTCTGTGCAAACTATTCCACCCTCCAGCTGATTTCTTTCCTGGGAACAGTAGACCTACACTAGCGATGGTTACAGCTTTCTCAGCTCTCCACCTTGGCATTCACCCTGGAACTTGTGGTTTCTGCCATCCCCAGCTATTTCTCAGGGCCACAGAATGAAAATACCAACTGGCTGCCATCACTGGAGCCTCTGTTAAGTTCTTGAGAGGCCTGAGCAGTAAACCCATGCCTGCAATTGTGAAAATATTCACCTTAGTGAAGAGTCGTGATCTTGTGTCATGGGACCATACACTCACATCTCAGCCTCAGTTTTCATTCCCAGTGTGGGGTTCTGTATTGTTGGTCATCACTAATGTGAAAATTAGCTATGACATGCTTGACCATTTCAGCTTCTATTTCTGGAAAGCATCCATTATTTTTTTCTTTACTTAGAGTTTTTTGGTCAGTCATGACAAGCATCTTGACTTGGAGAGTATCTCTAGGTATCATGCAACAGTTCTAGGCTTTGCCATAGATAGGAAGCAAACTGAATTGCTTCAGTAGCAGCATCTTTCAGACAGTTGAGCAAAATAGTATTACACATCTTTTCAATACAGAAGACCTGCTTTGTATTATGTTTGACCTGCTTTGTATTATGTTTAAAATCGGGAACTTTGAATTACTCCTCAACTGGCATCTTGCAGGCAGGGTAGGTACTCATCATCCAAGGTGCTCAAATATGGACATATGGATATCTGTAGGACAGAGGCCTGCAGAACATGTGTCTGTGGTCACTACTTTGCATCTCACTCTTGTATCAAGAGTTATGCAGTAGATGTCTGAAGCTGATGAGGGGTCTGGAGAACAGGTCTTATGAGGAGAGGCTGAGGGAGCTGGGGCTGTTCAGCCTGGAGAAGAGGAGGCTCAGGGGAGACCTCATGGCTCTCTACAACTGCCTGAAAGGAGGTTGTAGTGAGGTGGGTGTTGGCCTCTTCTCCCTGGTGACCAGCAATAGGACAAGAGGAAATGGGGTCAGGCTGCACCAGGGGAGGTTCAGATTGGATATTAGGAAAAATTTCTTCACAGAAAGAGTGGTGCCTTGGAACAGGCTGCCCAGGGAGGTGGTGGAGGCACCATCCCTGCAGGTGCTCAAAAAATGGGTAGATGTGGTGTTTCAGGAGATGGTTTAGTGGTTAGGGGTTGTAGGGCAGATGGTTGGACATGATGATCTTGAAGGTCTTTTCCAACCTTGATGATTCTGTGATTCTATTAATTAAGGAGCTTGAATGAACAGTATAATAGCTCTAAGGCTGTGCATTTTTTTAGGGAAAAAAATGTGTATATCAGAACTAATACCCATCTCTTACATGTTGATAGGCTATCTTAATGAAGACTAAAAAATGCAGTTAGCACTTTGCTGTCCTCACTGCAACTTGTTTTTTTCTATCAGATTCTTCTTTGCCATTATTTTTTGCAGTGCTTATACTGGATTTTGGTTTGACTCTGGACATACCAGTTTAACTGCCCTTCTGTGACCAGTTGGTATAAAGACTATTAAAAATCATATGAGAAAATGCCTTTAGAGGAACAAGGACAGTTGCATATTCTTGATCTTGTTGAGTTACTTCAAAACCATCAGTAATGGAGAATCTTGCTCTAGTTTTGATTGTTCACTTGACCTGAATCTGGGTTAACATGAATTAATTTTTAGTTTTGGAAGTGTTTTCTTCAGATCAGATCAAAGTGATCTTGATGATAATTGCTGCCTGCAAATGCCTTTTCCCCATTCAGCTGAAGTCCCTGGTGTGTCATTATATTTATGATACTGCATTAAAGCTGTGTGGCTGTCTTCAGTTCAGTGACTGGTTTCCATCCAGCAAGGAAAGATACTTCTGGAAATGAACTTACAGTACGTTCCAATAGTACTGGTTTAACTGGAGAAGTTTTGTACTGGGAACACATAAAAACCAGTTCTTCCTGGCTTTTATCTTGCTTCTGAAAGGCAGCTTGTTTCTGGAAGCCAGGAAAGATTTTTTTCCTATGCTGCAGTTGACAGAACCCCAGGTAACTATATGCAGTCAGGAATAAATTCATTTTCTCTAAACATGGCTTTCAGGCTTACTTAAATAAGCATCTGAATCTTAGAGGCTGTAAAGGCAAGGCAACTGAGACAATGCATTTAGAAAATGTTTTTCTCCAGTAGCCATAAAGCTTCCATTTGTACTGGAAGTTGCAACCGTGTCATGGGAAAATGTTTGTTGTTGCTAATTTTCTGAAATGGAACTTCACAGTGTCAGTTTTTGCACAAATGAGAACGTAAAAGGTCGGTGCTGTGGAGGGATAGAGGGTTAGCAGTCCCCTGTGTTTGTTTGCATTCAGATACCTGTGGATTTGTGTACATGTGTAGGGTTAGGTCTGCTTTTGTTGAATGCTTTGTGTAGTTTGCTGCTGAAAAGCCAAATGTGTTCTGGGCTCTCCACTACAAGAAAGACATGGAGGGGCTGGAGTGTGTCCAGAGAAGGGCAGTGGAGCTGGGGAAGGGTCTGGAGAACAAGCCCTTTTAGGAGCATCTCAAGGAACTGGGGGTGTCCAGCCTGGAGAAAAGGAGGGTGAGGGGAGACCTTCTGGCTCCACAACTGCCTGAGAGGAGGTTGGAGCCAAGGGGGGTCGGTCTCTGCTCCCCAGGAACAAGTGACAGGACAAGAGGAAATGGCCTCAAGTTGTGCAAGAGGAGGTGTAGATTGGATTTCTTCACTGAAAGGATAATTAAACACTGGCACAAGCTGCCCAGGGAGGTGGTTGGATCTCCATCCCCAGAGGTGCTCAAGAGTTGTGTAGATGTGGTGCTGAGGGGCATGGTTAAGCACTGGACTTGGTAGAGTTGGGTTTGTGGTTGGTAGAGTTAGGTTGTGGTTGAACTCAGTGATCTTAAAGGTCTTTTCCAACCAGAATGATTCTGTGATTCTGTCTGACTTGGAAATGTGGGTATTGTTTGTAGAAAATGTTTTGGTTTTTTTTAAACAAAGTAGAATATTTCTTGTTCTGTGTCACAAAGGGGTTTTTTGAAGAACAAGCAACAGGAACACTACCCATTGCTCTGATCTGCCGTTTTAATTAGATGTGTCAAATCAGAAGTACAGTGATTTATCTATTATACCTACTTAATTTATTCTTGATCTCCTCTGTGGTGTTATTCAGAAGGGAATTACACACCCCTTTGTCTTCAGCAACCAGCTTCTCCTGAAAAGGCCCCTGAAACACTGATGTTACTGCAACAGACTGCACATCTGCTGGTGAGGTCACAGGGGCTCCTCAATGTCAGGTACTGGAGAAGAACCTACTCTGGATGTGCTATTTCCTGGTTTAATGAGGGAGCATTGTCAGCAGAAAAGGTGCTAAAAAAATGGTTCCAGCGTATCACTTTGTTCAGACAGTGAAATCTAAGTTGTCAAACCAGCTGAGTTCTTAGCAAAGCCACAGTTAGGTAAAAGCAGCAGTTTTACAGGAGTGCTGGGCAAAACTAGTTAATTTAGACAATGGACTGATACTGATACTTATGTACTTATGATCTTGGGCAAACTCTAGTTACAAGTTCATAACTCAACAGTTGAAACACCAAATGCAGTAGTTTTAAACATGTATCTTCTACCTGAGAATTGCTCATCAACAGTAGACTAAAAAGCTTTGAATCTATCTAAGCAGTACCAGAGAAGGGGAAATAAAGTGGTAAAATGCATTTGGACCTTCAAAAAACCCTGTTGCACAACCCATTTCAGAGAGGTGGAGTGAATATACTTTAAAGGATTAAAACAGGAATGAAAAGTTGGAAAACACAGAGTTTTCCTCCCTTACTTATATATGAAAACAAAGACTTTCTTCAGTCCTTGAAGAGCTTACAGTCAAAATCCCTGAGCTTACTGTTCTTTGGATGTAGGTGAACTATTGTGTCTGTAAGAAAGACCAATAACCTCAGAAGGATTTGGCATGATTGCAGAAAGTGCTTTTCACAGAAAAGACCAGGCGAGAGTTTTTGATTTGTGATACAACAAGGGAGGATAATAACAGGGTGGGGAGGGTGAGGAGGCCAGGATGGAGCCTAACAGACTTTGGAAGGAAGCTGTGGTTGCTTTATTTAAGAATAAATTTATGAACTTGCTGGAGAAAGGATTTATTTTTTTTGTTATGTATTTACTATTTCAGTCTCTGGAAGTGATGTTGCAGTACAATTTTATAGTAGATTTGAATGAGTAAGTGGCAGCAAACTGAGTTTTCCATCCCCCAAACAGGGTATGGAGATAGATGGAAGGAGGAACGACTTGGTGGAGCATCTTCCAATTGCTTTGTCAATGTCAGTCCTGTTTGGTTTCCTTGCCTGCCAGACAGGGTTTGTGCTTCGACTGAAAAAAGTGATTTGACGTGTACTTCTGAATACCACAGCTTTCAAATGTTAACATGCTTACATCTTTTATTACTATTTCTGCATCTGTTCATTAGGTTTTCAGAAGGAAATATAGCAAGCTGTAGACAGTCAGTTTGGTTCTGGAAATTAGCATTTGCTTTTGTTTGCTTTCAAATAAAATCAAAGAGCAGCAATTGGTACAGATGTCACTGAAAATATTCCAATTATTCTGCAGACATAAATGGTCAGTATTACTGTTTGAATCTTAAGGGTTTTATTTAATAAGCTGATTAAATACCTTTGTCAGCCATTACCAAACAGCTCAGGAAAGAGACTTAACTTTTATGCACTCGTAACTCTAATTTAGCTATAGTATATTTCTGGTTAGTGTAAACAAGACAGTCATATTCAGAGCATACCAACACATATCAAAATGTGTGTTTGTTTGTATGTGAATAATGCTAACTCTAAAAATGCCTTCATTCTGCAGAAATAGTCTTGGATTCATAGTTCTTCATAGCTGAGACATTTCAGACTGGCAAGTGTGCACTGTTGCCATGAGGCGATAAAGAGCACGTACTCAAAATCCACCTTTGAGAGTTCATCAGTAAATTTTATCCAGTTCAAAATCTTCACAACACCAGTTGAGGCTTTTCAGATTTGCTATAAATACTCATATCTTGTCTATGTGAAACATCTGTTGTATGACAAGCTGTAACAAAGCAGCCAGTCCCATCCAAAGCACACACGTGGTTCATCGAAAAGCTCATTATTAGTGCATATAATGATGCATGCTACTGATAGTTTTTGCAAATTTCCAATAATACTAAAATCCCAGAATGTTCTTTTATACTGCTGTCAAAGTGGATTCACATTATACACCTACCTTTTTATTTAGGGACTAAGGAGAATAAATTTAATGAAGTAAAGTGAGCTCTGTAACTGTTTTTATTTAAGTGCATCAGTTCTTCCTGACTTGCCATCAAGCAGGACAGTAGCATACCAAGTGTTGTTCAGGACATTGTCATCATAACTCTTTAAGTTAGATAACTAATCACTTTCTGCCAAATTAAAAAAGTACTTGTCACTTGACTTTATTGTCATAACTTTGAAGCAGAGTCAGTTCCCATCAGTTACACCAAAAAAGAGCTGACAGCCACTTGGATGTTCAGAATTTCGGAATTTCTTAAAAGCAGGTGTTTCCAAAGCATGAAGCTTTGACAAATGAAAATGATTTGAGGAAATCACTTTGAGCCAGGCAGTAGCTGGAATGGAAAATTCAGCTTATGCAATATTGAAAACACAGTTATATTACTTTAAACTTTTGGATATTTTTTTTTTTCCCCTGTTTGAAAGCTGGTAATATTTCATGCCATGCTGTGAACTCTTCAGTGTTGATGTTCTGCTACTTCTTCCTTGCAGGACACTTTCATTTTATTTCATCTATTATATGCAACTATGAAAGGAATGCTGGTTTATTTCACCATGCCATTTCCTGACAGTGACCCCAGCACACGGACAGTTGCAGCAGCCAGATCTCCAGTATCACTTGTCACTCCTTTTATGTGACTTCTGATATATTTCCCTTTTTCTTTATCAACTGAAGGAAGTGTTGATGCTGATGCCTTTGTTTTATGCTGGAAAAAAGAAGTGCTTTTTGCTTATCAGTGTATTCTGACAGAATTTTGAAATAGAACAGCAAACCAACAGAGCTGTGACCTGTTGCTTAAATTACTCAGATAAGCATATTACTTCGATCTAGTTCCTACACATTTGCAAAATACACTTTTAAGCACAGGGAAATGTCATGGAGTTTATTTTTTTTTAGCTCTATGTCTCAAGATTTTTTATTTCCCCCCCCCCCCCTTTTTGGAAGGGGGAGTGTATGGCAGGTCTAGATAATTTTTTTAAACCACTGAATATTTTCAGTTTTTGCATTGAACAAACTACATGAAATTTTCGGGTCTGCACTCTGAAGTGGTATTTGTTTTCCACAATAGAGAGTTCCTTCTTATATCCCATGAATTGCTGGCACAAAGTCATGCTAATGTGTGGTATATAAACTGTGGGAGAGCAGTAAAGCCATGGATTTCTTGGGTTCATTTAGCTGATTATTAGAAATATGAAGAGCTTTGAAGGAGTGTGTCAGTATTCATGGTGATATAGTAATAGTAGTAGTAGTTTTCAGTAGCAAAAATGGCAGTAATGTCAGGGTCTCAGGTAATGAGTGAGGCTGAAACCTTGTGGTGTGGTTTGTAAGAAGACAGCACAACTGGTGTCACTGATTCTCATCACTGAGACATCTGCCACTCTGGGGACACAGCAGACCAAGAGGAGCTGAGGGCAGCTCAGAGCTGTGTCTGGAATACAGAGGATAAGCCAGATGCTAAAATGCCTTTGTTTTGTGGCTTCCTTCGTGCTCTAGATTTGTTAGTTCCTCGAAAAGGAAAGGGTGGTAGTACGAAGAGAAACAACGGAAGTTTCTTTTTGAAGTGGTTAGGACTTTGTACACGTGTGGTCTCTGAGATGTTTCTATGATGCTTTTTTCTCTTCTTGCAGAGAACTCATCATAAAATATTAATAGCACTGATCTTAAAAGATTTATCTCCTAGCCTAAGAATATGTAATCATGGTGCTGGGTGTGTATAATAGATGAACCTCCTGTATGTACTGTGAATGTATAGTAGATACAGTTGTTCCAGTCTTAAAATTAAATGTGATGTTCCAAGCATGCACTGTAATGAGGTCCCACTTCTACAGGGATGTGTTAAAAGAGCTTATACACAGTAAGAGTTTTTCTTCAGATAAAAAAGATACTCAGGAATTGTCATACCGCTGACAGGAGGTTCCTTGGTCTTTGGGGCATTAGCTCTGAGATAGGGGAATAGGGTACAGCCTTGTTCAACAGGATGGTGCTACCAAAGAGAAATATACCTTAGATTAAACCTTTAGTAACACTAGCTATTGCTTTTTGGTTTTTTTCCCCCTCCAGAGAACAAACTTGGTTGGAACGAGTAATGCAGATTTTCCCTCAGTGGATCCCGGAATGTACCAATTGGACATTACTCTAAGAAGAGGACAGAATTTAGCAGCACGGGACCGTGGAGGTAAGTGTGCTGGTAAACACTCCTTCATGTTTGGGAAGCTACATGTCTGTTGGGTAAATTTATATGAGGGTATTAAAGCGACAAATAAGTTATGAATTATAAGTCTGCTCGTTAAACTGTTTAAACCTGTGTAGAGGTTCTCTGGCCTAAAAGCACAAAGTAAAAAGAGTTAGGGCCACCTAAGCCCATGCAGAAGGGGGAATAAGATTTAGCTGATACTGGTTTAATTCTTCAGCTAGCTCATTTTCCTCCTTTTTTTGACTGTTTCAAACTAAGGTAGGTGTGATAGATTTACTTGAACTATGCAGATTTGTGCTGTCTTGTTCACATTAGTGCTGTCTCACTACTCATTTTGTTCCTTTGACTGCTTAACTGATAAATACCCAAACACAGGTGTGTCCAGGCTTTACCTGTTGGCCAACCTGCTGATCACATACTGGCATTTTACAGTCTGCTCTGAGACATGTGCCACACACACAGTTCAGAGGCAGAAAGGATTCCTGAAGAGTGTTCTGACCCACAGGAATACAGCAGGCTGACTCAGTGCCCACGTAGATGCAACTGCAGCTCACATTTAAAATTAGATAAGTAAGTAATTCACTTCCTGAACAGCAATGTGAGCATGATAAACCTTAACTAACAGCCTATTTTGGATTTGTCCTCGTATACTCCTTGTGAGAGAGAAAAAGCCATAGTAAAAATGTAACTGCAAAAATAGTATTGCACAGGGCCTTTCCACACTTGCCTGAGGAAGTTGCCTGACTGATTTCACATCTCAGATATGGATCAGAAACTGAGAAGGCTGTTTATGTGGGCAGGAAAGTACTCCACTGATACTTTCATCACTGAAACTGAAATTGTAATATACTGTTAAAAGAATAAACTCTTTTTTATAGTCTTCTTCTAGATATGTTGTTATTGTATCAAACTTTGCCTGATGTTCATTAAAAATACATATGCAAATGTTTTTGTTCCATGAACTAGAGAGACCTGCCCAGTTTCTGCATGATGTGTTGTAATTCAGTCACATTGATCACCTGTATTATTTATAAATGAACAAAAACCTGCATGTGAATCTGATTACTTGTAGCAAGGAAAACCTGTGTAATTTTTTTTCCCCATAATACAGGAGTCTTGGTCTAGAGTAAACAAAGGATAGGAGATCCATCTCCTGAGCTGGAATCCCAGGTCCTGAAATGAATACTAGGTGCTGTATAAAATGTCAAGTGCCTGAAAAGGACAGTTCAGAAAAATGCTGCTTGAGCAGCAAGGAAACCTCCTGAAGGTACCTGGGAGGCAACATGACAAGAGTGGTGTTTCCTCAGTACTCATTAGTCCTAGAGCCTAGACACCAACCCAGCTTTGGATCCTGTAACTCACTTTGGATGGTACCCACCCATCACCTTTCAAAAGCCTGAGCAAGTACTAGTTTTTCTTTTGAAAATATGGTGGGGAAGGAGGTAGTTTTGGGCTCTGGTTTCACAGAGTAGTCTTGCAGCTTGAAATCTGAGGAAAAAGCAAGATGCCTCAGTTACTTTCTGCTCCCTTTCTGAATTTTTTCCTGTTGCTGAAAAAGTTCAGCCCTTGCATCTTGAGCAACCAAGAGAATGTTTCACTAAGCAACAGCAAGCTTCTCAGGAAGGAGCATGTGCATTGGGTCTTAGTGAAGTGTACAAGATCCTGCAGACCAGGTGGGGATCTACAGATGTGCTCCCTCCCCACATTGACCAGGTTTCAGATCTCAGCTGGGTTTGGGCTTCCAGGACTGAGCCTTTGTTTCTCAAGGGGAAAATACAGGAACAGTATGTTGTACTGGGACACCAAGCTGGAACCTGGTCACTCATGACTGAACATCCTGGCTGCCATCCACTGTGTTTCTGCTTGTTTCCCCTTTCTCTTGGAGCTACTTGGAGTGAGAGTGTAGGAGCACCTGCAAAACCTGGAATGAGGGGACTTCACAGGCATTGGGCAGATGCTTAGTGGATTGTATGGCTGCTGAATGGGAAATGCATTTCCTGAAGGGGCTCCAGGAAAGCTGGGGAGGGGCTTTGGACAAGGGCAGGGAGTGATGGGGCCAAGGGAGAATGGCTTTAAACTGGAAGAGGGGAGATTGAGATGAGTTATTAGGAAGAAATTCTCTGAGGGTGGTGAGAGCCTGGCCCAGGTTGCCCAGAGAAGCTGTGGCTGCCCCATCCCTGGCAGTGTTGAAGGGCAGGTTGGATGGGGCTTGGGGCAACCTGGCCTGGTGGGAGGTGTCCCTGCCCATGGCAGGGGTGGGACTGGATGATCCTTAAGGTCCTTTGCAACTCAGACCTAGTCTGTGGTTCTGTAATTCCATGATTAATTCTTACGGGAGATTTATGTGGGTGCAAGAACAGATTCTGCAAGTTGGTGACAGGAAAACCTACAGAGGGCGTTGAGATGCACAGAAAACACATGAAACTCTGAAGGTCTTTGCTCCAAATTCTTGGTGCCTAGGAGACCACTGGAGGGAAATAATCCATGTGCATGTCCTCTTTGTTCTCTGTGGGCATCTGCTGTATCAGCCTGTGATACAGACAGAGACTGAGCTCCGGGGACCTTTGGTCTGACACTGTACAGCAAATGCTAAGTGAAGCAACTAAGACAGATGTGTTAGATACTAGAAACAGAGCTTGGAAGATTCATCCCAGGCCTGTCTCAGAGCAGTCTCATAGTGTAAGTGTGTGACAGCCCATTCCACCCCATTTTCCAGATCCTCTGCTTAGAGCCTGACAATTGAATTTTTTCAAAGTACTGTGAATCTCATTCCAAAATAATGCTTGGTAGAATACATGGTAAAAAATAAATCCATTTTAATATCAGCTTTTTGGTTTTTAAGTTTTGAACTGGAGTTGCACGTATCTTTTTAGCAACCTGCTGCTGAACATATTGCAGTCTTGGAATTCAGAGTTGAATTCTCATGTCGTGAATGTTCTGCACACTTTGTCTTCCCCGACAGACACCAGAACATTTGCAGAAGGAAAGGGGAAAGATTGCAGCTATATTTATGTGGCTAGGAATACCAGCATTAGTCACGGCTATTAGTTGATAAATAGCACCATTGATAGTCACAACAAAAGGGGAACTGAACATTCTTCGTGAGAGGACTGATGTCTTGCTGTTGTCTTCTCAAATGATTGAAAATAATCCTTCCTTCTAACAGGCAATATTTATGCTGTGGTTGTGCAACATGACAAAAGGAAGTGAATTCATGTAAACCCCTCATCTCAGGAAATCCTGCATTCAGTCTGAACCAGCTTTCCTTCCAAGCTGTGGTACCATAACTTCATCTCAGCTCTGTGATGGGACAGTTTACATTTTTGTTTCTGGCAAAACCAAAGAAGTCTTTATTTAAGACCATCCTGAAGTAAACCATATATCAAAAGAAGTGTGCATTAAAAGAAGTGTGGCCAGCAGGGCCAGGGAGGGGATTCTGCCCCTCTGCTCTGCTCTGGTGAGACCCCACCTGGAGTGCTGTGTCCAGCTCTGGAGCCCTCAGCACAGGAGAGACATGGAGCTGTTGGAGAGGGTCCAGAGAAGGCCACAAAGATGATCCAAGGGCTGAAGCAGCTCTGCAATGAAGACAGGCTGGGAGAGCTGGGGGTGTTCAGCCTGGAGAAGAGAAGGCTCCAGGGAGACCTTAGAGCACCTTCCAGTGCCTGAAGGGGCTCCAGGACAGCTGGGGAGGGGCTTTTCAGCAGAGGGGGCAGTGAGAGGACAAGAGGGAATGGTTTTAAACTGAAAGAGGGGAGATTAAGGTTAGACATCAGGAAGAAAGTCTTCCCCATGAGGGTAGGAAGGCACTGGAATAGGTTGCCCAGAGGGAGGTTGTGGCTGCCCCCTCCCTGGAGGTGTTCAAGGCCAGGTTGGATGAGGCTTGTGCAGCCTGGTGTGGTGGGAGGTGTCCCTGCTCATAGCAGGGGGTTGGAAC
Organism: Hemiprocne comata; assembly: GCA_020745705.1. Lineage (NCBI taxonomy): Eukaryota > Metazoa > Chordata > Aves > Apodiformes > Apodidae > Hemiprocne > Hemiprocne comata. The sequence goes on from CM036616.1 coordinate 1,408,077, forward strand.
CTGATGATCTTTAAGGTCCCTTCCAACCTTAACCAGTCTATGATACTATGATTCTATTCTATGATTCTATATAGTATGTTCACAAATGTGTTTTAAGAGACTTTTTCCCCATAAGACTGGGAAAACCTTTGTAATGTTGGATCTGCTAAGTTGGTGATATAAATAAATTAACCTTATTACCTACATCTTTATGTTTTCATTTTCAATTTTGATTTCTTATTTCCTTTTTGTCATATACAGTGTTTGCAATATCATTTAAAGAGTGTTAAAGAGTTAAAACTTTTAGGTTAAAAAAAGTCCCTTTGGTTTATTCCTGGTCTCTGACTTAGAATCATAGAATAATTAAGGTTGGAAAAGACCTTCAAGATCATCAAGTCCAACTGCCCATGTGCAGTTTATGTGGCTGCTTCATATTGGTAGCATACATTTCTTTGTAGGTATTGTGCAGTCTCTTGAATATTGTCTTTAAACAAACAAACCAACCAAAAGGCCTCGTGGTTGGTCCATTTTTGCTTTAGTAGGGCCTCATTTTGACATGCAGACTGAAATGTTACATCAGAATTGGTGAAAAGGGGAATTATCTCTCAGTTACTGGTTGGGTAAATTTTTGTCAGTCAATAAAAAGACATAAAAATATTCTTTTAAGTGTTTTAAGTATGTTTTCCTCACAGTGCTTGTTTTACTTCCCTGGAGCCTGGAATCCATTCCCTTTTGCAGTTTTTGGAAACTGAACAGGGCTGTTTTGCTGCTTCACTTTAGGAGAAATAAGAATGAGAGGTTAATCCCAAGGACTTTGTGTCAAGTCAAAAAATAGGTTAGAAACAAGATGAATTTGATCCCTTCTAGCTTTAAAATATAGGTATTTTTTTTCTTATAAAATGCATGAAGATTGACCCTATCTTGCAAAATAAGCCAAGGAAAATACTTCTTTGAACATGAGTGAAACATTTACTGGCTTTTTTGTGATGAACAGAAGTAGTGTATTTTCTGTGTGAAAACTCACAGGAAGAGTTCCTGAAAACAAATGTTTATCATTGTTGAAGACCTTGGCCTCTAAATGGATAATATCAGCAGGTCTCTGTGTCTGTCTCTGCAGGAGACAGTTCAGTAATGCTTCCTAAGACTGAAGAATCTCTCTTTGTGGGAACAGCTGGGGGTGTGAGCCTCAAGTGGCTGCTTGCTACTGAAACCTGCACCCAAGAAGTCAGCCAGAAATCGTGTGCAGTTAGTGCCCTCATGCAGTGCAATCACTGCATTTCAATTTGTCAGATTTATCATTTGTGATATGAAAGATTTGTATCAGTAAGAAACTGGCTGCTTAAATTGATAATAATGGGGAGAGGTGACTGTCAAAACCAGCAAAATCTGAAAAACTGTCATAGTGCAGGAGCATATATGTGGACTTTGCATTTTGTCTGGTGAATAACTCTGTATACATCTTTATTTTCAGGATCTAGAAGTAAGTGCCATTGGGGTAACAAGTAAAGTGAGATGATTTAGTAACTCTCTAAGATGCTCCTAATTTTGTGCAACAACCCAATACTGAAGCAAGCCTATGCATAGGACAATGCATTTAAAATTACTGAAAAGAGTTTTCATTTAAGCCTAGCTCCAGAGCATGTGATTTATGTTTGAACTGTGGGTTTCACTGATGTAGGATACTGAAATTCAGTCCTTGACTTGATTAAAATACAGTCTGTACAGTTTAGCTTTGGAGATTGAGAAACTTCATCCTTTGTGATTCAGGTGACCAAGATTATGGAATAAATATTTGCTTGTTGTGAAATACTGCTAAGTCTGTCACGCAGCTGGGAAGGATAGGAACATGCCTTGAGAGATGAGATGAGAGGATTATTGGCATAAATCAATCATGTAATCCTCACACCACCTTCCCAATGTGGCAAATAGTCACAAGGCAATAACCAAAGAGAAATGCTATTAAGGCTATAACAGGTGGCTATAATGCCAATTTATTTTTAAAAGGCTATTTGGATCAGTATTTTCATGCCACTAATTGTGGACATTCATCAAAGTAGCTCTTTAATAATATTTGTGTGTTAACATTAGGCATGGAATTTGAATGCTTTTTCATACAAAGGAAATCAGGTATCATTAGTTTTCAGATGCTAATCAAAGGTTTTATATTTAGTTTAAATCACAATGGGCAAGAATATGTTATGAAGGTGTTGCAGAAGGTTTATATAAAGTTTTATCTGAGTGAAAAATACCCTAAATAATTTTTAAGAACTCCTGGGGATATGAATGTCTGGAAGAAGTAATTTTTAAATCCTCAGTTTCCTTATTACAGAGATAGTAGGAGATGCTGAAACAAGAAATGGAAGCTTTGGCATGCTTTTTACTCTGGAATTGTTGTCAATAGATGTGGATAAGTGTGCAGCACTCATAGTGTGTAAAAACATTTAGAGAATGTTTAATTTAGAGGTACACCCTTGCTAGGTAGGCAGTGCTTTTTGTCTCAGTTTGGTGCCTAAGCTTCGGGAAGAGGCTGATGGAGTTCTGTCTTTTTTCTGCAGAGCAGGGTTACCTTTGGTTACAGAGAACTGAGACCCTGGGTTCCATTCTCAGTGTGAACAGGCACTGATCAGCATTGCCCAGTGCAAAATGTCCACTGGGAAAACACTGCTCAGTTTCCCTTCTGCTCTGCCACAGCCTCCCTGCTGCTCCTTTGCTCTCTTCCCCTTGCCTGTATTTTCTCCTGACCTAAAGGCAGCCAGATCTCCTGCAGGGTCCTTCTGGCAGTGACTCAGGCCTGATGGTGACAGGGACTTGTGTCCTTTTGCCATGGAGAAAAGCAGGGAGGGAAGAGGAGAGAGGAGCAGGGAGGAGTGGGGTTGCACTCTCCCAATGTGCTACAGCAGCTATGTCCATCTGTCACAGCTCAGGCTGGGCAACCCATGGAGATTCTGAGTGGACCCCCTGGCTGTCTAATCTCCTCCTTGGAGAGGAGCCTCAGTGTGTTGGATCCAACCTTAGTTTCAGCTCTGGCCCTTCCAGGGAGAGTGACTAAAATGTCACAGCCTGAGGAAATGCTTGACCCTCAGATATCCCTCGATCAGACTAAGGTGAAACAACAGTCAAGGTCTGGATCTGAATGTTAGGTTTAATTAGAACTATAGGAGGAATACTGATACTCAAGTTATTATATCTGCTCAGGCTGTGTGATCATAAAGGGTGATATTTTGATGACAAAAGTCACAATTTATGTTCAAGCTGTGCAACCTGGGAAAAATCATGGCAGGCCTTGTGTTTCTTAATGATTTTAGGAAGAAAAAGTGAGAGAGAAAGAGAGACAGAATAGGAGAAGTTAGAGAGACAGATAACAGAGTCACCAGTCCTGGATCTGGTGTTGGTCTGACCAAGGTGGGTGGGTTGGTGTTGGTGAAGCTCCTGAAGCCCATCATGACAGCTCCTCTTTTTATAGGCACGTTTGCTTTCGGCAATTGTTTTGCAGTGATCAGTAGGCATGGTTGACTCATACCAGGATTGAGCAACTGAAGTGGACCTCCCCCCTCCACTGCTCCTTCTATTGATGTGTTCACCTCTGTTGTCTCCATATGCAGGCATCAGGCAGGGCTTTTGTTTTGTTGGAGGGCTCACAGTGGTGTTTGACACCACTTCCCACAGTAGGTCCTGAGGGCCAGTCTCCCACACTGTCCAGGCAAGTCCCTTTGCAGAAGGTGCCAAAGTCCACTGGAGGATGGGCTCAACCCATGGCTTTGATTCCCTCTGCCCTCAGCTGGAGATGTTCCTGCTCCTGCTCCAGGTCTGTCTCTGTGCCAGCACCTCTCCATCCAGTACACACTTTACATTAGCTCCACATGCAGCATTTTTCTGCTCATATGGCTTTTTGTTTCGATCAAAGCCAGGAATTCTTAGGCACTCTAGCAGGTCCTCACCTGTTGGTGGTGCCCTGCTGTCTGTCCCCTTGAAAACTTCAGAGGGAACATCTTCTCCACTCTGCTGGAGGAGCTGAACAAAAGTCAGCCCATCATTTGCACCATACTGATCTTTTTTTTTCCCTTTTATTTCAGTAAGCATCAGACTTTTGTTTCTTCTGACACACTGTGGCCCTTGGTCTTTCCTTTACCTCATTTCTCCATCTGAAGAGGAAGGAAACACCTGAGGAAACTTCATGGCAGCCTTCTAGGGCTGAATGCCCTTTCCTAAGCCTTTAACAGGGAGCCTATTCCCACAGGAAAATGGACTGTTTCAATTAAATCGTGGGATTATTAAATAATTTGTAAACACAGCTTGGCAGCCATCCCTTGGCATTGTACAGTGACGATTTCTACAGCAAGAATTTCAAAATAAACTCAGTCCTGGTACCTCTGAAGGCAGCAGCAGTGGCTGTGAATGTCCCCGTGGCAAGGCCTGGCAGAAGCTGCTGGTGGGTGCTGGCTCAGTGCCACCCTCAGCAGAACCTGGCAAGGACAGGCATTTTTCAGACACTGCTGTCTGTAGGCTCATGCACTTCACCAGCCTCCTCACAACCCTGCTATTTAGGCATCCAGAGAAAAGACAGGGTTGTGTTTTTTTTTGGAGCTGCAGAGTGCTTTCAGCCACAATCTACATTTGCAGGTAGCAGCCTGCTTAATTTAGTGAAAAATTTAATAAAAAGCCCCAGCAGTAATAATTCTCCCAACAGAGATTTATTTGTGAGAATTGTGGAGCAGATACAGACATGTATATTGAAATTACTTGAGTGGATATGAAAAAGATATATAAATATGAAATGCAAAAATAACTTCCTATTTTTTTTCAAACAGGTTTTGGTTAGTTGCTTTTAGGCACCTGAAATTGAAAATGTCTGTTTTTTCATTCATGTGGAGCAAAAATAGCAATTGTATTGAGATGGACTGTGGGCTAACTAGGTTTATTGTAGGTTCAGAAATCATAAACCATAATGAAAAGCAGGCTTCCTGAGCATTTTAGGTACACTCCAGGTTTTATGTTCACTTGATTTACTTCTGATCTGTTGAACTTGGTAGCAGAATCTCCATTAGTTAAGTGGACCAGAATTCCCTTTACTGTGACAGTTGTGTGTGTCAAATAATATGGATGTTACATTAGAATCCTATAAAAATGCAATAGAAAGAAAACAACAACATCATCCTTACCTTCTTGAGAGAGAGAATTGCTGTTCAGAGGTGATCTTCAGGACATTCTTTTGATACTTTGGTTACAGGTCACTTTAGGAGACAAGAAGGAATTCTAATGAAACCTGAAGTGCTCATACAAAGAGTGAAACAAACTGTTGGTAAGGAATGATGCCCCTAGGATCAGTGGCATACCTTGGGATGATATAACCTATTTAGAGGAGTCTAGCTCTCTGAAAATGTTTTGTCCAAGGTATGAAGTCAGGGATTATTTTTCCCCTGGTTTAGGGCATCAGTAGTCCTGTGTGCCCATTCAGCTGATCTCATGCAGGAGGAGAGAGAATAAAATGAATGTTTACCTTTGTAAAACTTTTCTGACCATGTACCATTAGAGGATGCTGCTCTGATCACACTGCTGCCACTCTTGTTAATTACTGGTAGAGAATGCTTTTGGATTAGCACATCAATACAGAGACATTATTAAGAGCAGAGTCATTCTGGTCTTAGCTGATTACTTAGCAAATCACTTGCAATTAAAGGCAGAAATGGGAACTTTCACAATTACATGCTGCAGAAGGGTAAATGAGATGGAATTCCTTCTCTCCCATAACCTAATCTCATTTTCCCTCTGAACATTTTCCTTCGTATGCTTCTGTTGTAATACTTGTAATAGTATCTGAAGTGGTATTTTGATCTACAGTATGTGTAATTTCACTGGACATTCAACGAGCTGTACAAAGTGAAGATCTTCTATTATCTCAATCTGTCACCTAGTTACACCTTTTATTAATTAAACTTTTATGAAATGCATTTCTAATTGCAAAATGTTACCTTTTCTTTATGTTCAAGAAGACATCTTTAAATTAAAGTAATGCAGTCCATCACAGGAAAGACATGGATCTGTTGGAGAGGGTCCAGAGGAGGCTACAGAGATGATCTGAGGGCTGGATCAGCTCTGCTCTGGAGACAGGCTGGGAGAGTTGGGGAGAAGAGAAGGCTCCAGGGAGACCTCAGAGCACCCTCCAGGAAAGCTGGGGAGGGGCTTTGGACAAGGGCAGGGAGTGAGAGGACAAGGAGGAATGGTTTTAAACTGAAAGAGAGGAGATTTAGGTTAGACATCAGGAAGAAAGTCTTCACCGTGAGGGTAGGAAGGCACTGGAATAGGTTGCCCAGAGGGAGGTTGTGGAAGCCCCATCCCTGGAGGTGTTCAAGGCCAGGTTGGATGAGGTTTGTGCAGCCTGGTCTGGTGGGAGGTGTCCCTGCTCACAGCAGGGAGGTTGGAACCTGATGATCTTTAAGGTCCCTTCAACCATAACCATTCCCTGATTCTGTATTCTTGGTAGCTCTCACCATAATAAGAAATGGGAGCTTTGCCAATAGGAGGGGTTAATGCTTCTATTGTAAATATTCCTTTTCTGATTGCTGGCTGCCATTGATACTAATATTGTTTTATCACACAGAGTTTGGTGAATAAAAGTTGCCATTTAACTTAAGCTGTAGTGCAGAAGACAGGGATTATGGGAAAAGAACCTCCTGGCTAAGAGCAGTACAACTCTGTCGTTAAGACCTGGCAGAAAAATGAGATTAATGGAAACCTTCCATTCCTGAGGCCCTTCCTATCTCTGCTGTGTCTTCTTCTGTGAGGTTTTGTGACTGTAAAAATTCAGAGACAGTTATTGTCTGTCTAAAAATGATTTTAGTATGTGGCTGTCCTCAGCACTTCAACACAGGAAAACCAAACCACTGTATTTCTCTGTAACGTGGCCCTAACTGGACTGCACAGAAGCTGAGGTTTATGAAATGGGCTTGCAGTATTTCTTTCTGAAATTATGTAAAGCTCCTAGTAGGCTTATATTTTTATTCATTTGTTCCCATGTTCCAAACAGGAAGGTGATTTCATGGCAACAATCCACCCCCAAGTAATCTTTACCCAAACACGTGGACATGTGCAAAAGACAGATATGGAGAGGTGAGGAAGTGTTAGGAACACAGAATCATAGAATGATAGAATCATTCATAGAATCATCATCTGCTGAAGTGCCCCAGTTTTCGTGGCAGCACCATGATGTGAAGGCTTTGCTGTGAGCATGTGATAGAGAACGAAGAGGTAGGCTAAAGTGGAGCTTTTTTGGAACTTTTCCATCCAAACTATGAAACTGTAGTTGTGATTCAATTTTAGTTAGTTCAAAAGAAAGATCAAAATAATCAAAATTTATTTTCAGATTGTAGTAATAACACTAGGGATTGGGTTTTTTGGATTGGGTTTTTTTTGGCTATAGCTTCTAGACTTTTTTTTTTTTTTAAACCATCACTTAGAAATGGCTATTTCTGGGTTAAGATAAAGCGTGTTTCTTCTTTTTCTTTTCCATGATAAATGCACCAGGGAATTGCTAATTCATCAAATACGTTTATTTAATAATGAAGCTCAAATTATTTCCTATTCTTCCAGTTTCGTCACCATGTTTCTTATTCTTTAGGTCTTGTAGGAACGTGTTTATCATTCACTTTAATTTCACATGACAATGTATTGTGTAGTTAAATGGATTTTTCCTTTGCTAGACATGTGGAGCATTAGGTGCTAACATTGCAGATTGCAAAATGTGGGTGTTTACTGCTGGTGTTTGTAGGGGCTAAGCTTTTATTCCTTCTTAATAGCTTTCATTCTGGAAAATATGAATATCCAGAAGAGGGAAAAAAGCATGTATGTTCCTGGATACATCTCTTCATCTTCGTGTGAATATAGGTGATCAGTGAGTGAGTGTTTCCAAGTTGTAAATGTCTCAATGCAGCTTTGAATTATCTTATTCCTCTAGCTGAAAACTCATGGAGGTAAAGCAAGAGGACTCTGTCAGTGCTAAAATAAAGTAGAAAAAGAAAGTTTAGTAGGCTGTCAGGTCACCTACAGGTTGTAATGCATAAATGCACAATGTGTTAGTAAAAGGGTATGGATTAAATACTGTGTCTCTGCTCTGCTGTGGCAGCTGCAGATACCAGTGTCTAAGGTTGAGTGATGGTCCTGAGCAGGCTGTGGCAGTGGGGATGTCACAGTTTGGCTCTGGGTTCGCAGTCAAACCAGTAACAATAATGGTCTCAGTCCCACCCCCTCCCCTAAGGTAGGGAAAGAGGGAAAAAAATGAGAAAAAGAGTGGCTTTCTGGGTTGAAAAGTGAAACAGATTTATTTTAATTATTAGTGATAAGGGAATATATCTATATCTGCAAAGGGATGTGCAACACCCCATCCCCTCCCTCCTCCCCCAGCCACTCTCCCAGCAACTCTTCTCCCTGGGGACTCCCAGCTGAAGGGGGGAGTGTCCGGGCGCACGGACGGGGTCCTGGGATGTCCCTGGGAAGGGAAATGGGAAAAGAGAGAGGGCCAGAGAGAGGGGGATAGAAGTGACAGGAAGCAGAAAAGTGAGAGGAAAAGGAAAAAGAAAGCATTGACTTCTGTGATGTCTTAACCTGTACTGAAAGCCAAAGAGAGACAATATGATGAGAAGGGAATATTCTGATGTGCTGATCCTGCCTTCAGTCTCATCTGCTCCCCTGTAGGGGGGGAGGCTGCAGACACTCAGGAGTGACCTTGGTTATTATCAGTCCACGGGTGCTGCTAAAAAGTTCACTGAAAGAAAAAAAAAAATCAGCAAAGAGAAAGTTCACTTCATCCTGGCTCAAACCAGGTCAGGGGATTTGTGCCAAGACTAAAAAGAGGGATTTCTCTTATCAGGTGGCCTGCTGGCCAGGGACAATGACATTGCACTTCAGTGATCTCATCTACTCCAGGAGCCCAAATCCCTGTGAAGCCTCTTACTGGTAATCCAGGTAAATTGACAGGAGATTGGTAGCATCAGCTTGGCTGGGGACTTCCAGACTGTTGTCCTCTGATGATTCAGATGGAGGAATCTGGCCTGTCAATTCAGTTGCTAAAAGGCACCAAACACCTGTGTCTGATTGTTAAAAGATAATGGAAAATTCTGCTTCATTGGCATAGCTCTCCTGTGTCTTGCTTTTTCAGGTGACTGGATGCAAATAAGGAAATACCAGGACTAAGGTCTTCTAACCAGTAAAAGAAAAACATTCACTCAGTATGTTTCTGTGAATGTTTCTTCATAGTATAGGTTTTCCTTCATGTCACTTTAACTGGGATTGCAAGTGCAGTGAGCATGTTTCACCCAATATGTTAAATATACAATTTCAGGGAGATTTTAAACTATTTCAGTGAGATTATAATTTCAGTTCTGAGGTTTCAGGGGCAAACAGAGTTTCCTTCATTAAGGGAACTCATTGTGTTTATATTAAAGTGTATTATCTAGGATCATAATCTGAGCTGCCAGGAAAACATTTCTATACCATGCCTAAATCCAGTTTAAATAAATCTTCAGTCATGCCTAAAATGCAGTATAAATGCTTTCTTTAAATTAGGCTGATCATTGCACATTTGCTTTTTGTCCTGTGCCAGTATGTTGGGTTTTTTTCATTCTTTCTCTTCACAAGCATAATTACTGTTTGCTTAAATGAGTATGAAACTAAGTAGAGACACTGACTGTGTCCTACACTGGAGTACAGTACTAAAGCTGCCTTCTTTATAACATGAATGAGTCTTCCAAAGAAACATAAAAAGCTGTGATTGTTATAACCAATATTTTTTTAATGGGCACTGCATAATTAAAATTTTGTATTCCCTGTTGACTTTTGAGTGGAAGAGTGCTCTGCATCCTGTAGCATCTGTGTGCTCACCATGAATTTCTGGCTGACATCTTCATTCCTAGGATGCTCGTTTTCCAGAAGTTTTTTTTGTATCATTTAAATTACTCAGTGTCCTTTTTAGGTGAATTGTGTGGATAATTCTTAGCTAGGTGGATAGAAGGACAGAGAGTAGGATTATTTGTGGAAAACCTGTAGTTTGTAGTGTTGTAGTGTTCAGTTGTTTAGGGGCTTGCTGGAGACCAACAAGAGGATAGGTTTGACACGTCTTGTACCAGAATAATTACTATTTCTATTTGTTAAATTCATAGAATCCCAGACTGGTTTGGGTTGGAAGGGACCTTAAAGATCGTCTAGCTCCAACCCCTCTGCCATGGGCAGGGACACCTCCCACCAGACCAGGTTGCTCCAAGCCCCATCCAACCTGCCCTTCAACACTGCCAGGGATGGGGCAGCCACAGCTTCTCTGGGCAACCTGGGCCAGTCACAGGGAGACGAGAAGATAGCTTCTCTGATTTGCTCTGTTTTCCTTTCTGAAATCTTCCTCAACACTCAGAAAGCCAGGTGTTCCCCAGGGGAAAGTTAGTTTTTTAACTTTTTAAAAAAATTTAAACTAGAATTTAAATTAACACAGTGATGAGCATCTAAACTATGCAAAAGTTTCTATGGCACAGTCGTTGATCTTTTTCAGAAGGGTTTGAATATGGCTTTCTGTTCTGTTCCAAAAGTTAAACTGTCACTGAATAGCTGTGGTAGAAAAATGAATGCATTTAACTGCTTTGTAGTTAAACAGTTTCAATGAAATAATTTAATTATCTTGTGTAATAAATGTACTTGCTAACACCATTTTTCTAAAATGTAATTAGTTTCTTTGTGTTACATGAAGTATAAAAACATCTCTTCCTGCAGCAACAGCTGAAGGAGCTGGTTTTCAGTGTTGTTCCTCTATATGATAGTGGTTTTTTCATTGCCTGTGTTCTCTCTTTTTATTGTAATATTTTAAAATTTGCCTGTAGGATTTCAGTGTCTGGTTACCATGTGCTGTAGGTAGATCTTCAACTGAGGTTTTTCAAATGTGCTGGTGGTTTGACTTCATTCACTAGGTGCAAAAATACTTTAGAGGAATATGGAAACTCTTCCCTGATCCTTTCTGTCTCGTTAGCAGCAGCTATGGGCGAGCAGTCTTGAGCTCATGACTCAATTTCATGGGTGCATTCACCTCTCTGTTCACTGTTGAATTTTGTTCATCACATTATATTTAATAGGATTTCATTAAGGGAAAAAAATCTTTGTTCAACACGGGGCCTAATAGCGTTGAAAAGCCTGTTAGGAAGCCTCAGTAATGGATGGAGTAAATGCACAACAGTTGATTGAGAATGCATGTTCTGTCTGTCAAATACAGTCATTATTCTGGCCAAGTTTGCTTTTGCTTTACTGCACTGCTGTTGTGATGCCTTCTGAAAAGCAGTTTTAGAATTTCTTTGAACAAATATCTTTATTATTTCTCCAGCGAGATACTTTTTAATCTTCTTCTCTGTCTGCTTACAGATCTAATCTGTGTCCTAAGCTTGCAAAGCAAAATCTATTTTAGGAAAAGCAAAATCTATTTTAGGAGGTTTGTTTTTTTGGAGAGAAGGTTTTAAGCTCATGAGTGAAGGCTTATTATGATCTTAACTGCTATGGATAAGACAAATTTTTGTGCAGTTGAAGCTTAGTGTGTCAGGTTCATCTGAGTGGTTTACTAAGAAGCAAAAGTCTGAAACCTGAATGACAAGAATCTGTCACAGGTATCAGGTTCTTGCAAGCATAGTCTGAAGAGTCTCTGAATTTTTCTGGATTTTGTGCAATGAACTTGTAATCACTGTTGGCAATAAGATCCCAAGTTAATAAAATTTATTTTTCTCTTTAGAAGAGAAAAAATATGTGAATAGTTGGAATTAAATATTAATATATTATCATATGCTTGATGCGTTATTAATAATGTAATATTAATATGATTACACAAACACTATATTAACATTATATAATCTATGTGAAAATTGTTATAGTTTTTATTGTAATACATATTAAAATTGGGACCCTGTGACACGGAGCAGTGCTGGAGGCAGCTGGATGCAGTTCAGCAGAACTGAGAGAGGACCGAGTGCTGGTGCCTGTTCTGCTCCTTCTTTTGCCCTCCTGTTAGCTGAAGGTGTTCCTTGATGATTGCATGACTGATTAGCTTAATTTTTTTTAATCTTGGCTTCCTTAATACATATATTTTTAAAACGTTGAGGGTGACTCCTCAAGGAATGGAAGAGTTAATTGCGCTAGACCAAACATTTTTACACCAGTGCAACTCTGCCGTAGTAATTCCTGAAGGGAGTGATGGTAACCCTTGTCACATGTGAGATCACCGGTTTCCACCACTATCGTTTTTTTGAAAAAGATATATAATTTTAGGTAAAGTGCACTGACATCTTGTGGCTGCGTGAAATAGTGCAAAGAGCTGTGGTCATACCAGCCTTTATACTCAAAAAAGCATGTTGCAGTTTTAACAAAAGCTAACGATTGCCTTTCCCAGTGGATGTAAACACAAACCTCTACAATATGCCAGTCTTGTGAAAAGTGTTAAAAGCATTTTAAAAAGTTATTATTTTGCTATTCCTCATGAAGATGCAATTATTATTCATGCTAGAATTATCGTTTATTTTAAGATAGCCATGGATCAATTAGACTCAAATATTATTAAGGCTCAGAAATAGCTGAGAGAGAAATAAAAATGTGAATAAAATCTAGTATTTTTCATTAAAATGAATTTCAGTTCCATAACAACGAAATCTCACCAACTGGCATTCCAGGGAAGGTATTAGTTTGACTTGTCCATAAGCAGGAAAACACTAGACTTTCTCCACTCCACCACAGAGGTGGTGGTTTCATGAGAACCATCACAGGCACAACTTCTATGTCTTGTAGCTGTGCCCTGGAGCCCATCCAGCTGTCCATGACTGGCTTTCCCAGCTGGACCAGTTCCCAAATCCGTTTGCTGGCCGGTTCCTGAGATGCCTTTAGTGCAGCATGGTAGTGGTGATGCAGCAAGTCTCAGCACAAGACCTTGTGTCTGGGGAAGGTGACTTTATTTGACTGATCTTGGTCATCTGCCTTCACACTCTCACACCTGTGTACTCACATTCACCAGCACTGAAGTGTTGTTTAGGTCGTGCATGGTGAGGAGGGGAAGGACACCCACTGACAGGTCCTCCTCACAGGTCCTCCTCATGTCTCTGGGGCTCCTGCTAGCAGAGTGACCACGTCTGTGCTGGTTTTGGGTGTGCCATTTCATACCTTCTGGGGGCTGTCAGTGATTTATCTCTCAGTCTTGTCACGTCTCTTTGTGCACCCTCAGGTTCTTGCTTGCTGTCCTTTGTCTCCCCACGTGGGTGTCTTGACGAGAGGACACAGATATGCTCCTGGATTGCTACTCAGGTCTGTGCCCCCAGCACATGCCACTCCAGGAGTCATCCTTCCACCAGTTGATCTCTCAGTCACTTCCACACCCAGATCCCACCAATTCTCCATTTGTGACACATTTAACATTTCTCTTCCAATTCCCTTCAAGGTTGTCTTTCTGGTCATAGTTAATGGTTGCTCAGTTGTATCAGGGGGCTTAGCTCTGTGCTGTCCTGTGGGTAGGTGAGTGCTGCAGGAACCATCTGACCTCTTTGGGTGGACTCTAGAGTTGATTTGCTCCTTTGAGTGTTGTACGAGGTCTGCACTGTCAAAGGGGGAAGCCTGGACACAGTAAAGTCAATTAAAAGTCACTGTGGTGGTGTCAGTGGAGCCTGTGCCTTTTCAAAGATGTAGAATAATTAGATTGATACGTTACAGAAACAATTTTACCTTTATAATCTGATTTTTGTGATTGCATTAAGATAAAATCCTAGTCCTAATAAGGACATAATTCTGTTAACTGAAAACTACACTGCAATAGCCAGTATTTCATTTATGACTTCGTGTATAGATTGGAAACATCAGAAAGTGACGCAAGCACCCATTTGATGTTAACAGAGTGAACAACCTGAGTAATGACACTGTGGAAAATAAAAAATTGTGAGAATAAAATATTATTTCTTCAGCTGCTGTTTTCAGCTCAGAAATTACATTTTGTCATGTTCAAGGTAATTTAGTCTTGCTTCTCTTAATGTCTTAAAAGGACATAATGGACAGTGTGTATATGTCTTTAACAGGAACCAGTGATCCGTATGTGAAGTTCAAACTTGGAGGAAAAGAAGTGTTTAGAAGTAAAACAATACACAAGAATCTCAATCCTGTGTGGGAAGAAAAGGCTTGCATTCTTATAGATAACCCAAGAGAACCACTGTATATAAAGGTGAGACACTGTCTTATTTAATCTGTCAAGTTACAAGAAGGAAACGTACTGGAAGAATTTATATTTTATAATTTCTGTGTTACTGTGCAACACTACATTACCACAGACTGTTTGGAGATGACAGTTCTTTAAATTTCATCTGTGTAACAACGATGACAGAGTTTCCAAAAAAAAAAAAAAAAAGGTAAATAAAGGCAGTTTTGTTTATTTCAGGCCATAACTGTTTTAACTGTAAAAGAGAAAGCAGATTCCAATAACGACACTTGCACCATAGCTACCTTTTTTGATTTACTAAGGCCAAATACCAGCCCTGCAGTAGGGTCGTAAGGGAATAAGTGTGTGTATTTTTCTTTTTTTTTCCTAGAAAGAGTGTGTCAAGTGGTACAATGTCCACGTTTGTACACTGAAAACACTGTGTGAAATATTTCGGGTTTTATAGCTTGCCTACAGGAGAGCTGGGGAGGGACTTTTTACAAAAGCTTGTAGTCAGAGGACAAGGAGGAATGGATTAAAACTGGAAGAGGGCAGATTCAGGTCAGACATTAGGAGGAAATTCTTTGCTGTGAGGGTGGTGAGAGCCTGGCCCAGGTTGCCCAGAGAAGCTGTGGCTGCCCCATCCCTGGCAGTGTTGAAGGGCAGGTTGGATGGGGCTTGGAGCAACCTGGTCTGGTGGGAGGTGTCCCTGCCCATGGCAGGGGAGGTGGAAATCAGATGGTCATTAAAGTCCCTTCCACCCCAAAACATTCTATGGTTCTATATGAGTCCTTCATTGTTCTGATGTTCTAAGACATTAATAAATTGTACGGAGTCACCTGAAAATACTTCTTTGGGTGTTTTCCTCTAGATAATTTGTAGGGGGAGAAAAAAATCGAGTTTTGCAACATGGACTGAAACGTCATCCTTGTTTTCTTTCCCTGTTAGAATGAATATTAGGTAGAGAAAGTATGAGGGTAGCCACCTGCCCAGGTAGATCAATGCACTTGAGGGAGTTGTGCTGAAATACTTTGATCCAACTGTTTGAGTCTCACAGCAGTGCTGTAGCCTTTGGGCCACAGGAATTTCTTTTCTACTGTCTTAGCCCAGTCCATATTAAAGTATTTGTAGAGGATTAACAACTTTAACTGTCTGCTGGAAAAGTACTTCTGTAATACAAGACTTGAAGTATTTTTATCAACATTGAAGACCTTCAGCATACCACATCTCAGTTAGATGTTTGTATTATTAGCTGTTTACAGTCTCACTCTCACTTAGAGCTGAAGCTCTGGTCCTCAGAAATTCTCATGACATTATTGGCCAACAAAATTTACCTTACCTAGAGAGTTGATTTTGATAATTGACATTGTCCCATTTTTTTGGTAATTCTTTGTCACAACTTTTCTTTGTTACTGCCCACCTTTTTTGTTTATTTCCCTCCAAAAGCTGTCCCCAGTTTATTTGTTATTCTTCCTTCTGACTTGGGAAGCCAATAATCCATCTCAAGGCATTGATACCATTCCACATACTGGCCACAGATCACTGTAGGATGTCAGGAAATTTGTCCAGATGCTTTGTCTTTTAGGTGGCAAGTTAGCAGGCAGGGTTCTCATGGTAGGGTATTAAATGCCACTATTTCCTTACACAAATGCATTAAGCTTTTGTCTTAGATTATAATATTTCTAAACCCTAGAAACTTATGCAATCTTCAAAGCCTACAATTTTATAATTTCTAATAGTGATCCAAGTGTTGTAATAACCCTCTTTTCACAGTCATATCCTGCCCTTCTGCCTGTAATTTGCAAAATTGATAAAAGCATCAATTAGTGTATAGGAAATCAGTGGCTCTGCTTAACTTCAGTTATTCTTTTGGTCTTCCTTTAGTGCCTGTGTTTGTAAAAATGCTTCTCTTGGTTTTACATAATTAATGTTGTTCACATATGCAGTCTAGTAGTAGTATACCCCCATGTCTGTAAATTCTTCATTCTAACTTTAAAATATAAGCAGTTGCAAACTTTATTTTGTGGCCAGAGAGCTTCAGGTGACTTTCTGATAGTCCTGGTTTAACATGTGGGAAATGTGTCCTAACTCTGGAAAAGGAGTTTCAGGAGCCATTCATAAAGCAAGAAAATCTGTTTTAAAAATAAATCAATAAATAAAATTCCAATACCAAAAATTGCTTTTATCTCCTTTGCACCTTAGGTCTTTGACTATGACTTTGGACTTCAAGATGACTTTATTGGTTCAGCATTTTTGGATCTCACTTCATTGGAAGTAAACAGGTACAGCCTTATGGAGTACTTCTTCATGGTTGTCTGCTAATACTATTTTTGTGGAATTGCAAATAGAACATTATGCTTGGAAACAATTTTATTAACATAAACCACATAAACATAGCTGAGGAAAACCACTAGTGTTTAGGGAATTACTGTAATATGAAAGCTAACAATATATTAACTGATCATTCACCGTATATTTTACATTGTCTTCAGAGAGGTTCATTTTATGATCACTTTAATCTTGCTTTTATATTATCTTAATTAACAGCATTACCACCTACTGTTCAACTTTATTTTCTCTGTTTTTTAATCCATTAATGTTACAGTTCAGATTTAGTTACTTCAGTAAGGGTAAGTGCTTAACATGGAGTAGCAGTTTTTACTCTTCATTGGTGAGTGTTTATACTGCAATATTTATATGCAGAAATGGGGTGACTTTGTGACACCATTTTCAAGTAGTTTCGTATAAATTCAGGTGCCTTTAATTTTCGTTATTCAGAAATTTCATTATCGGAGAGCCTGACATCAAAATAAATGCATGTATTATTTGTTCCCTAGGCAAACAGATGTCACTTTGAGTCTGAAGGATCCCCATTACCCTGACCATGATCTGGGAAGTATATTGTTGTCAGTTCTGTTGGCTCCTAGGGAGGAACAGCAAGAAGCGGTAATTTTAAATATCTTAATATGTGTCATCACTCACTCATGTGACTGTTCTGTGGTTGGAAGACTTAAAGAACAAGAGTAAACTGCATTTTCTGCAATTAATTTGAGTTTGACAGTTCTTAAAATAGTGCTGAACAGTGTTTCTGGTATCACAGAGCATACTTAATCTCAACTGAGTCCTCCCTGAGATAGTACCAAGGGATCCTGATGGAAAAGAAACGTTCAGCAGTTTCAGATATAGTCAGTTGCAGGTGAATGGTATTAATATGCAAAAATATTGACAAGCCACTGGTGAAGAATTTTGGACCTAGTGCTGCCATCTCTAGATAAGAACATTCAAATCCTATTCCACACTGAAAATAAACTTAAGGAAAGGTGGTATTTCTGCTTTTTGGCATCTAGTGGTGAAATATTATTTGATGCTTTTCAAGTTCATGACCAGAGTTCAGTTACAAAGATGTGTGGTTTTCTAGGTTTATTGCAATTTCTTCATCAATCTTAGTTTTCTGAGCTCCTTAGTTCTAAGTGAAAATAGGTTTCAATTTTTATAGATCCTCTTGGTTTTGTCAACTTCTTTCTCTAGCTGGATGTGTTTCATGAGCTTTTTTCAGCTGACTTTTGACTTGAGCATTGTAGTACAACTGGGGCAGAAATAAGAGAGATGACAGCTTGCTCAGAGGTTGTAAAATAATGTGCCTTCAGAGAGGAAAAGAAAAAACTACTAATCTGATGGAATTTTCCATGGATATGGTCAGCTATGTGTTTTTTGCAAGAGCATCTGTGTTTCTTTGTGGTATGTTGAGACACATCATCCTGTTACATACCTGAGGAATATTGGTGGGTTGTAATATTGTTCTTTTCCCATTTTTCTCCTAGCTATTATTAAACAGTGTAGCAAGTCAGTTATGGGAACTAGGTGTTTGCTATTCAGTATGACAGAGATGGAGAGTTTCAAAAATAGGCTTCTTGTCTGTCAATTTTCCTCATGACCTCCTCTTAGAACTTAACAAAAAATAATGGAAAAGAGTAGCAATGTGCAGGAAGTTCATACAAACAGTGTATTTTTCTTTCTTTTAGCAACATGCTTGTCCAGGCAATTCAGAATACTGTCTTGCAGATTTGCACCACAAAAAAAAAGTGTTTGTCACATAAATTGAAAAAATGTATTTCATCCTGGTTTGGTTTTTTTTGTGGGTGTTCAGTTGGGTAAGACGAGCATTTCAGAGTCAGTTGATAATAGCCCAGTGGATTTGGCATGATCCTGCCACAATCCTAAATCACCCAGCACAGAAATAATACCTTTTTAATTGGGAAACCATTATGCAGACAGCACGTTAGTTTCCTTTTTCAGATGGGATAGCTACTGTGCCTCTCAGTGTTACCAGCTGTCACACACAGAGCACTCAAGAAAAGCACAGGTGAGAAGGTGGAATCAAGGCACTACAGTGTAGTGTATGTCCCTCATATGGGTATTGTCCCATATGAAAAAAAAATAAATAAAAAATTACAATAAAACTGTGGGAAAGGGCACAACAAACATAAAAGAAAATGGTATTTGCATACCCTAGGTAGTAAAAAAACAATCGTTTGTGGAAACTGTTCAAGGGACAGCTACTGGTAGTGACCAGAGACCAATCTTGTAGTGGTAGGATGAGGAGTAATGGTTCTACACTGAAACAGAGTAAATTTAGATTATATATAGAAATATATATACAGAAATTCTGTGCTGTGAGGGTGGTGAGAGCCTGGCCCAGGTTGCTCAGAGAAGCTGTGGCTGCCCCATCCCTGGCAGTGTTGAAGGGCAGGTTGGATGGGGCTTGGAGCAACCTGGTCTGGTGGGAGGTGTCCCTGCCCATGGCAGGGGTGGGACTGGATGATCTTTAAGGTCCCTTTCAAGCTAAACCAGCCTGGGATCTTATGAATTCACAACTGAACATGACAACTAACGGGAGCACCATAGATGTGCTGGGGAGCAACTTTTTCATACCCAGCTGACTGGTTTTAATAGGAGGAAGAATTGGGTTTGTGCTATTACTCATTTCATTATTAGCTTTCTATTTAGTAAGCCAAACCTTTTACTGTAGCTCAAGTGACCTCTTTTTCTTCCCATTTAAACTCTTACATGGGACTTCACTCTGAAAGTGCCCAAGATTCAGATCAAGATTCTGATTCCTAATCTGAAGCTTTATATGTGTTACTAGAAACCAGTCCTCCCAAGATACTGATCTCTGAGAGGTTCTGACAAAGCTACAGTAAAATCAGAGAATTTGTGTCAAAATGCAAGGAAAATCACCTACAAAATTAATATTGAATTGCTATATATGAATGTGCTAGGGGTTTAATAATTCAAGGCACAATTATCTTTTATTTAGTTACCACATAATTATTTCTTTACTTACCAGGTTTTATTTACTCTCTAAAAAGTAGATATATTACAAAAGGTGTTACTACAATTAAACTGTCAGTTTTGGTTATTTTTTAAAGGTCTTGTAATAATGAGGATAATTCTTATTGGATTTGGAATGGTTGAGATCAATAAATTTTCAAACCTTATGTTAGAGGATCAAGGCTGATTCTTGACTGCTCTGGAAATGTGCACCCTATGAAGTAGTAATTAAAGCAACTCTTACATCCCCAATCTCAGTAGCGTGCTGTTTGAATGATGCCTCTTTCCCTTCTACTTGAATATAGGTATATTAAGTATACAGGTATATATATTACCTATATATATATATACACACCTATAGGTATATATATTACGTATATTGGCAATAATTCAAATGGTATAATTGAAATATTTAGATTAAAAAAAACACCTGTGAGCACCTTTAAAGATGCTTTAATAACTGCTGCATAGAAGACATAGATACCTCTTCACGTCACATGCATTTTTTTCTCTGTCATTGCAAATCTTCTTAAATGTTGATTTTTTTTATCCCTGTACGGCCTACATTTCAAAGTATTTTTTATTCTGAATAAGTTTTGATTTGTTCAAGTGACAAGTGTAAATTGTTTGCACATGTCGTCACATGTAAGTGGTGTGAAATGGATAACTGCTAGTTGCTGAAATTTCTGGCATTTTAATTCCGTATGTGTAAAGTGAGAGTTTTTATTAAAACGATTGGGCAAATAAAAAAAAGGAATAGCTTCACCAGAAGGAGTATAAGCTTTCCCATGTAGCCATGGAAGCAGCACTGTTTCTGATCCTGTCTTTTGGGCAGCTCTGCAGTCTTAATCCAAACTGAGCCCTGTTGGACAAGCCTTCTGTTTGTCAGGTACCATTTGGTGACTTTTGGACAAGGATTAGTCGTTCCAAAGAGCTGGAGCAGCTGAGGGTGTTTGGGAGGCCATGCACTGATGTGCAGAGAAAGGGGGATTCTTTGGACAAGGCATTTGTGTAGCTGGAGCAAAGCATTTTCCTGGCATACCAAAATAATGCAGCTGGATGTTGCAGGAGGGTGCATGGAGTTACTGCTCATAAGAATTACTAACACTGTTCACATCTGTGACAGCAGATAAGCTTGAAGTTGGAAGTTAAATGGTACAAAACTGGGTGCCTGATTGTATATTGCCACCTTTCTGTGAGAGGGGCATTATTACAAGTGTTTTCAAAAATATGCAGCTTGAAATAGTAATAGTTTATTTTGTTTGGATGGAACTGTCGTTCCTGAACCCTTGAGGTGGGCAAAGAGATGATAGAGAGGTTTGGTGCACACAAGAGCATCCTCTTCCTTATCTGTCTGAAAGAAATCCTGATTAAATGGAGATCTTCAGTGTGCTGACTGATGAGATGTTCTTCAGACTGTAGGTGGAAGGTCCCCCTTCCTAAGGTCAAAACAGATTACACCTTTGGATTCAGATACCAATTAAGAATATCAACATATGCATGTTTGTGTAACTGTATGCAAAATGCCATGACAGACTAGGAGAGGGCACTATTTATCTGAGTCCTGGTGGATTGTGAGAACAGTGCTTAGGCAGTTTAGTTTGTTTCTGGTAGAAGGATATGGGATGTGGTTTCAATTATTTCAGTATGCTGGTTTCATAAATAGGAGCATGCCATTTTGATTTTTGTAGTGTGTTTTAGTGGAAAAAAATGCAGCAGTAGCCTGCAGTTATTCTTGAATATTAATGTAAGAGTGTGGGCAGGTGAACAAATAAAAATTTTTAGCAAAGCTTGTATCTAAGTATCTTTGCCTTTTGGAGCCCAGTGCTTTTTCTAAAGGAATAAAAATGTGAACTTTTAAAGTAATAATCTTGTAATACCTCACACAAACTATGCAGAGGAATAGAAGTCCTGTTCTTTTGTGTTTTGATAAATGAAAGCAATCCGATTTGTTCTGATTTTTGAACAGTCATGAATTGTGAATCAAAATTGATGAATTAATTATTGTTATGCAACCATAAAAATATCTTTAGTATTCATGAAAAGTATAATGTTTTTGCAGCCTGACACAATTAAGTTGCAGTAGCACTAGTTCCAATAATTCATTTGCATTTGCTCTGTGCTGTTAACAATACTTGTCCTTTAGATTAACCCAGCATTTTTATAATTTTGCTTTGAGAAGACAGTCTAGATAATTAGTGTAAAAAAATGAAAAGACTTGAAACTAAGAAGAATGGGAAAATTATGTATATATAAAAAAGTACAACCTGTGAGCTAAAAAAGAATTTTTGTAACTCATCTTTAAAAAAAACATCTATATGATGTACACTCTGTATTTTTCATTAATTTCTCCTTTTGATGACCAGTTTAAAGGAAGTCAGAACTAGCAAAGCCTTGTTCAGTTTCTTAGACCTGCTCCAGTGATGTGTGTTTTGTTTTTTTAATTCAGACAGTAGTATCCTGTGGATATTTCCCTGTGGATACGTGTGGTGCTGTGCATGCCTTTGTGCCATCTACTGTTGCATGCATTGCCAACTGAAAATGTGTATGTCATGTCTGCAGCCTCGGTGTTTGGTCCTGTGGTGCATGTGAGTTTTTCTGGCTCTTTCTCCAGCAGGTTTCCACGTGCAGAGCTGGTCCCTGGAGACCTTGCAGAGTGGCTGTGAGTTCGCCAGGGCTGCATGTCTCCCACACCTTCTCTACAACAGTTCTTTCCAACCTGGGTCTGACAGGCAACTCTTGGCTACTGGAAATTAGAAATTTGGTAGCTTGATGAGAGCTGTTGCCTTGGGGCCAGTAGAGATTGGGGACTACTGTTCCACCACTGCCCACAGCCTTAGTGGCACAGAAAATGGAAAACAGGAAACGCAGGAGTGCTACTTGGATGCTGTCATTAAACAAGAATGATATTCACAGCATTACTTTTTTCCCTTAAATAATGTATCCAAAATGATGCCTCATGTGAAAATATTAACAGCATTAATATGCTATCAATTTGCTTGCTGTCTTGAATCATATAATGTGATATTATTTTTTTATTATTTTTTTATGTCAGAGGGATAATAACAGCTTAGGAAAAGAATGACAGAGATGGGCTCAGGGTATGGAATACTTTCAGTGACATAGTTCCATGTAGCTCATCCATCCTAGTCTGTCATATGCTACAGATTTGTTTTACTAGCTTCTAAGGATGGTTTTGATGCCTTCAGCATCTCCTGCTACAGCTGGTGATGATGCTGATGCACAAGTCAGTCAAGTGCTTGATGAATGAGTACAGTTGTAGGTTTCTCCAGCCACTACTCAAACTGAACTCCTGACAGTTGAAGTAATATTTGATACATCATTAATTCAGCTGCTGGGCAGGATTTTCTCCTTGCCCACAGCCTGGTGTGAAGCCCAGTTTGTGCTCTGACTTGTAGCTGTGTAGGATGCAGCAACCACAGGGTAGCTGTGCTATGTTGAGGGAACTCAGAGGTCTTCTCCAGGGCCTGCTGCAGCCCTCAAACTGCGTAATTCTTATGTTCCTCTCCTATAAAAATGAGTTAAATGGCTTTCTCCAGCTTTAAAAAACATTTAGTGTCTGTGTATATTTTCCAAAGCCACAGTGCTACAATTATAATTAACTTACTGCAGAGGCTTTAGGTTTTAATTGCCCATAGCAACTTAAAAACCCCCCTCAGCAGCTAGTTGTTTTTCCTCTCCCAGAAAAGTGTCTATTTGAGAAGTTTCTGGATGGTTCAAAAGCATAAAATCAATGTATTCGCTCCCATTTTCATTTTTTCCCCACGTAGTACTTCTGTTTCTTAGCAAGGAAAATATCTGCATTGAAAAATTTATTTCCATTAACTGAAAAACGAATGTTTTTTTGCCAACAGTTAATTAAAAAAAAAGAAGATTGTTTTTCATGACATAAAGTTCCAATAGGAGTTAATGGCCTTGGATTTATTCTTGCTCAGTATCAACAGGCTGCTAAATGTTTGTACAAATGGATTTCTCTGTGTTTTCACAGAACTGCTTTAAGCAACAGTTGTATTTGGAGATAAATTGTGCACATATGTCTTGACCAGTGTATCTCTTTTATTTAATGATTAGGAATCTCTCTCTGTGGACACTTTGCCTCCCAGCCTGTCAGAGCATTGATTCTCTCTAACAGTGCCAAGGTTTTAAAGATTGTTTAGGTAATGGGATAGTACTAGTGCACTTTGGGGTTTTTAAAGAGTCAAGGTATGAGGTTTTCTCCTATCCCATGTACATAGTTATCAAACAAAAGTGCTATTTTTACTGCTGTTAAACTAATTATCAGTGGTAGCCTTAAGGATTTTATTACAGATGCTTGTTGTCCAAGGAGCCTTATGCAGGATTTCTCTTACGTTGCTGCACCTGTGAGCTGAACAGTTCTGAAAAATTGGAGAACATTACTAGTAAAAAAACCTGCCATTCAAGTTATCAGCCAAAATTGAAGTCACTATCAGTACTGGGCACATTCATTTTTTTTTTCATTTGCTCATCAGATTATTTTTCTCCTCCTCCCCCACCTTTTTTTTTTTTTTTTTTCCCCTTGAATGATTTCACATAATGCATTCTCTCTGGAAATGAGATGTTTGTGGCACCCAGAAAAGTATGCCTGGGTGCCAGCAGTGCTGCTGGTCGTCTGGGTTTGTTTCACTCTTGTGTAGCTCTTGCTGGAGTGTTCATGTGGCTGCTTCAGTTGCAGTGGTGGTTAAATGTGGATTGTCCTGTTGGAGACAGTTGGCCTCCTTTTCTGTATTGCAGAGACAAGGTAATTAAAATGCTCTATTTCATTTTCAGACAATGCTAATGAGGAAGAGTTGGAAAAGATCAAGTAAGGTAACTTTTAGCATGTGGTCTTCTGGCTTTTTTTTTTTTTCTTTTTAGAAGAACTGTGATCTTTTACCAAACATGCCATCTAGGACTGGAAAATTGTGGCACAGGATTTATTCTCCTTCACATTGTGTTTTAATGGCGTTGTTTTGTGTTTCATCAAATCAAAATCATTAGACAGTTGAGCTTTTAATGTAACCATTAAACCTCTCAACTTTGTTTTAGTATTACAGCCTATCTTGAAGTAACTTCATGTAAGTGGCAAACATGTCCTGATTCTTTTTCTAAAAACCTTTATGTTCTTATGTATAATCAATTTTCTTAAAGCTTACTTGTTGACAAAGATCTCATGCTGAAGGGTAACTTTCATTTTCCTGTTTCTCATTACTCTTACTAGTTAGAGGGTTTTTGTGTGGAAGTTCAAGGAGTCAGTCTCCATCTCCACTTCATACAGCTCTTCAGATGCCTCTTCAGGAAAATTCAGTGTCTGGCTTTTCTCCTCTTAGGACTCGTGTGAGTTGTAAAAAAGCAGCAGCATATGCTCTTTTCCACTAGGGAAGGACTGAGAGTTTTAGTGCAGGAGAATACAGTTCATTTTTCCTGTAGGTGTCTCCAAAAAGATAAAAGAAATTCTGTGTAGCTTCTCAGCAGTTTTCTGGATGCCCTCAGTTCATGCTGCCATGCAGCTTTCAAGTTTTATGCCTTATTATTTGCAGAACTACAACTAGCATTAAAATTTCTCCAGGTCTTGAGGTGGTTTGGTAGATCTGTAGGTTTGGGTTTTTTTGAGATGCTATCATGTAAAGGTGACAAAGTGAGAAAAATCAAATAGCTATATGGGGTGATTTCACTTATTTTGTAAAGCAATTTACTTTCCTGGCATATTGATGCACAAATTTAAATATAAGTTTATCAATAAACACTGTTGTATATAGTGGTCTCTGACACATATTTGCACAGTTTTTTTAAACTTTAAAAAAAGAAGAGCAGGGTTCATGACTTTTGGGTTATGCATGGGTTTCCACGTGGTTTGCTTCTGTGATACAGGACATTTACTCAACCTCTGTTGCCATTTTGAAACCTGTGACTCAAAGATACTTGGTGAAGGGATGACGTGCAGTATTTCGATTCTCAAATAGTTAATTCAACTTTTCCTGAAATATCTAAGATGCTCAAACTTCTGAAGAGTTACTGAGGAGCTGTGAGGAAGGTGAAGGACTGTTTTGCATCATGCAAGTGATGTGTTAATTCCTGATGTGCTGAGTGTGTTGGGTGACAGTTTGTAAAACTATTCCAAGAACTTCCCATGCTTCAAATTTCAGATTGATCCAACTGTCAGCTTTGATAATCCTGAATGAATGGCACCACTTGATATCTGGGAATTCTTCAAAGCTGTTCAAGTGAATTGTTTATCCATAGTCTCCTTTGTTGCATTCATTTGATAACATTTCAGTTGTTGCCATTTTTGCAAATGGGCGTGTAAAAAGATTTGGCAAGTAGTCAATGTATGAATTTAAATATTACCTTTTTCTACATTTATCTCAGCTGATTACCTGGAGATGTAATGCATATACAACATCTTACATGCACTGTTACATGTGTTGGTTTTTATACAGAAGCATCTCAGTTAAACCACAGGATCTCATTTGCCTTTGGGGCTATTCCAGAGTTCCAAATCTTTGGTCTACTGTCAGGAAACACAAATTTTAAAATCTTTTATTTAAAAATAATTCCATAAGAAAATTGCTTTTCTCTGGGCTGCAGTCTGATCAATATTAAATATCATTTGCAGAGTTTAAAAATTGTCTAGAAATAGGTCCTTAGTACTAGCAGGCAACAGAGGAGGTGCCACACTAGGGATCCTTCTTCAGGAAGTGTTTATCTTACACTCCTGAGAGCTGACAAAAAAAAACCAGGGTATTAACATTTTTTAGAGACACCATTATAAAATTTCCTAAGCCTGCCTTTTTGGCTCTCTGGAGTCTTTAAAACAGCACTTCAAGTAAATGAATTTGATTTTACAGATTATAACAGAGTATTTCACATGTTAAAATGTATGTGCTTGAAGCCTGCAGTTGAGAGGCAGCAGCCCAAGCCCCCGTGGCAGCGTGTGTGAGCTGCGTGGCTTGCACAGGAAAAGAGTGGTTAACTCCTCCATTGCAGCATTCACGGACTTGCAAACAATTCCTCTGGCCAATTCTGAGCCTTTACTTCACACAGTGCTCCCCCCCTGTGCACCCTGAAGTTGAAGTCAAGGTCTCATGAAAACCCCAGCTCAACGCAGCTGTGCATTTTAGCTGTTTTCTGTACATTTGTACATTTTATCTGTTTAAATGTATTCGAACACATGGGTGGTGTAAACATTTGTTAGTGGTGTTGCATTTTTCTTTTCTTCTTAGGTTTTTTCCATCTCTTACTGTTGTCCATTTTTTGTGTGCTTTTTTTTGGTGGTGGTGTTGCTGTTGTTCCTTTCATTTTGTTTTTTGTTTTGTTGTGGGTTTGTTTTTTTTTTTACTTTTCTCTATCACTTTTACTCTATTCCAGACATAATTTTGATCAAAAGACATGGAAGCTTGAACAATCCCTGCACTGTCTAGGCCAGAGGGAATAATCATCTTGCACTGAATCTAGCAAAAATTAAATTCAAACCATTTTGAAGTCAGGGCATTTGTATGTTCTGTGAAAAGGAAAGTCAAACTTCCTCTGTTCAGCAAAAAGGAGCATCCCAGTGGGCTATTTAAAAAAAAACAAAAGCTGTTTATTATTAAAAAAATGTTAGCACTTGCACTCAGTTTTGAATTGATTGTTTTATTTCATCCACCACAAGACTGATGTCGCATTAAAGCAGACTGGTGGCCACTGATGATGACTTTTCAGGTGGGCTGTTTGCTGCCTGGTCTCAGAGGAAGCTGCTCCATTTCTACCACTACATCTGTACTGGGATTCATGACCCCTCAGGGTAGCAGTGGATTATCCAACGTTACATGCACTTTCTTGTGATCCAGCTGTTTGCTCAAGGACCTCAATGTGCCCGTGCCTCAGTTCCTGTGGTTTAGAGTTCAGGCTCTTCCATATTCTGTGGGTTAGCTGACAACTGCCACAGCAAAAAGACAGTGCTTGTAGGATCTGAGTCATCAGACATCCATTTAAACCAATCATGGGATTTTTTAGCTTTGTTTTTCTTTTTAAAAAGCTGTTGGAAACATTTTTTTCCATTGCACAATGTTTTTCCTCACTGCGTCTGGATCTGACCTGTTCTGTTTCTGTGGTTCTCCACATCCACCTCAGTTTTCCCTTAGGGCAGATTTTTCTTTTGGCATTAATACTTCTGCTGAAGATGCTGACTTTCCTGGTGAGCTCCTTCTTTGGGCTGAAGGAAACCAACTTCCTGCTTCTCTCCTGCTTTCTAAACCATCTGGATACCGCATCTAATCTGGTGAAACAGTTTTTGTGGTCTAGGTATGAAAGGGGCACAGAAAAGCCCAAACTGGCAAGACAGGTGATTTATTCCTAATAGTCAGCACCACCCTGACAGTGAGAACAGTGCTAATTGCTGAAGTGATTTCCATCACAGAATCCTCGAGGTGCAAGAGATCTGTGTGATGAGGAATAAGCCGTTGCTATTTCCAGCAAGAGCCAGGGCAGGTGAATTGGGAAGAGTGATTTTTCTCCTTTTTCCTCTGGTTATGAAAACAAGAAAAAAAATCAATTCTGACTCTTACTGAGTCTCTGCAGCACAGAGGTCTAATCAATAGCTGAGGAAAGGGAGTGGGAAGGAAGCCTATTAAAATGTTGGCAGCATAATATTGAGTTATAATGTGCATATTGCTCATTATTGTTGTTGTAGTGTTCAGTGCAATGCTGTCAAAAATAATAGCAAAAAAAAAGCTTAAGATTTTCTTAAGCATTGTTGAGCCTAAATCTTATAACAGAGAGAAGAGACTGTTTAAAAGCACTATTGTTTCTCCTGGAAAAAAAAAAGGTCTTTTAAATGAATTGCTTCCTCCTCATTCTTTTCTTACCTTCCAGTGATGAAATATCATTACTTTTGCCATACCTTAATTACCAGAATTTTAAAAAGACAAAACCTTTCTGCTCCTAGGACTTTTTAATGCAAAGTGGTGTTTAACTTTAAAATCAAAAGCATAAATACTAAACTTGGGGTCAGCGAAGCTGTAATTGTAATTCAGTACTGATTCATGTGTAGATTTAACAAACATATAGGCAAATTTATTTTCCAGCAAAAATACAAACTTGCCCTTGATTATAGCTGGAAATGGGAAAGGGGAAGAGTTTGGGTGTTTTGTTTTTTGGTTAAAGTGTGCTTTTGTTGCAAAATGTCAGGGATTTTATGGTTGTTGCCTCCTTCTGGTAAGGGTTGTCATTGCAGATGCTCCCCTAGAAAATTTAATGTTAGAGTTTGAGATAAAACCAACTTGAACTTTTTTTTAGCTTTTTCAAGCTATTCTACCTACATCTGACAAATAATTTAAGCAGGAGCCTTCCTTTGGATCCTCTGTCTCAAAAGAGAATTTTATTTTTTTTAGGGCAGGCAGACTTTTCTGTTAATAATCTGAAGATACCAGTGAATATTTTATGAAAAATCACCTGTTCCCTCTGTTGCTGTAGAATTTGCTATAGGATTTCAGGAGGTTCATTCAGAAAAGTGTGAGATAGTGGATGCAGGCTGGTGCTATTTGCTTACAGGGTAAAGCACACACAGTTGGCTTGGGAAGTTTTATCCTTGCTATGCTGAGTGGGAGAGATGGAGGCAAAAAAAATAGGAGACAAGGAACTTGGGAAAATAAGAGAAATGTCTCTGGCAGACAGGGTGGAGGGCAGGGCAGGTCTTGACTGAACCTTACTCCCCAGGATTTCAAGTATCTGGGGTATTTAAACCATGTACCTGTGTGCAAGGTAGGTGCAAATAAGACAGAAAATAGGAATTACAGCCTGAAAAGTTGTCTTCCCACACTGAAGTGAGAACAGTGAGAGCTGAACTGTGTTTGACAGATGTTTGTTTAATCTGTCCTTAAAAATCTGCAGTGATGGATATTCTACAACATCCCTAGAGAACTTGTTCCAGTGCTTAACTATCATTTCCATTAAAGACTGTTTTTTCCCTGGTGTCTAACAGTATCTCCCTTGGTGCAAATTAGGCTTATCTCTTCCCACAACACAGATGGGCATATTTTATCACAATGATTTGGGCACAATTTATATACACATTTTAGAGTGAGTCTGAAAAAAGTGGCCCATTGAAATGTATATGTATGTGTATATATATGTATACTTAATTTAGAGGATAGTTTCAGGGTGCTCAGTAAGGGTCTGCTCTTCCCCTTTTGACCTTCATGGGAGAATTACAATTAAATTGAGTTAAAATAATGATCACACCCCACATTGAACTTATTACCTTAGTGGCAGATTAAAAAACAAAACAAAACAAAACACACACACAAAAAAAACAACAAAAAAACCCAGAAAAACCTTTTGAATGCTTTCATTTAAGGACAAACAGAGAAACAAGTGGTTTGGCATCTTTAGCCAAACATAGTAAGGAAAAAGATGTTCAATAATTATCTGCTGTGTCCTAGCAAGTCACAGTATTCCAGTAGAATCTGGAGGATAACATGAGATGTCACCTTCTCTTCTCTTATACCTTCTCTTCTGTTTCCTGTTATCACTGATAAGTTTTGAACTGGGAATACCAGAATGCACTAAAATGTAAACATACTTCTAATTTATACTATTAATAAGTAATGAGCTATTCCAGTGTGACTGGGATCAACTGGAAGCAGAGGTCCATTCCTCCCAGAAGTGAAGATAAATTCATCTGGGTTGCAACAGGTTATGTATAAACTAAGAATAAAAATAAGCTATTATCCCAAAGTCATAACTGAGAAGCAACTTGTGATTAATTACAAATGGTGACAGAAGAGTGTATTTACTGCCTAAAGCAAGTGAATTGAAGTAATTTTTAATTTGCATTTAGATAACAATTTTTGCTTTAATTCAGCATTAGAACTTTTTACGTATACTTTTTAAAGGAAAAACAAATTTATGAACATTTTAAATAAAAATGAACTAACTAATAAGTTTTTAGAATTTATTTTTGAAGCTTTTCTGAAATATTTGTGTTCCAGTTACACAAACTGAAGTACCCAAAGCTATGGCCTTATTAATGGTGCTTTTATGCCCAACTGAAAATATTTAGTTTATGTGATTCAAGATTTGCCTTTTCCTAATATCACAAGCCTTATGAAGCCCTTTTATTGTGTTTTAAAATGGAAGCAAATGCTTTTCCACTGGAATGAGATGCCTCTTGAGTAGAGAATAAAATCAAGAATAGCAAATCATGGTCTAAGAGTTCCAAAGACAAGCAGAATTCTGCATAGACTTATATGATAGTTCTCAATTGAAGAAATTTGCAATCTGTTCAATCTTTAAACAAGAATCTTTCAACCAAAACTCTGTGGAATTTCAGAATAGAAGGTAGAATTACTGTGTTTGGGCTTTTTAAGAAGAATCTTGTAAGACTGAGAAAATACTTGCTTTTGTGAGCCATGGGGTTCTAGGTGTCAGTTTATCAGCTCTAAATGGTGCTTGATGGAAAGCTACTAAATAATGGAATAGAAGTAAAAAACGTCAGAATAGATACACGTCCCTGTTAGACATCTGGTTATAAAAATTATGCAAATATTTGGTGAGGCTTATATTTGCATTGCTTGTGTGTAAGTGGTGGCAGCTGATGTGGTTACCAGTCAGAAACAGCAGAGCAGCATTTCCATGCAGGATGCTGGGGATTGTCCCTGCAATTCCAAGAGCACAGGGAGTTTCCATCGAGGCTGAGTGGCCAGTGCCCTTCTGTGTGTCACATGCAGTGATGGGACCGTGGTGACATTGGTCATCAAGGGATCTGTTGACTTTCACATGTTGCAGCCATAGTTTCCAAGAGGGGTTGGTGGGAGGGGGACAAGGGTGGAGGTTAGGATTGCACTGGCACAGCCTCTCTGACAACTCCTGGGGACAAAGACAGGATTGTCTTGTATAAATATTCCATTTTCCCACAAAAAGCAAATCATAGCAAGTGCTTAATAGGGTCGCAGTCTTCATCATGTTACACCTGAGCTGGCTCCAGCAAGTGCCTCTAAATAGAATGCACAATTGTTGAATTCAGCAAACCACAGAAATCTGTGCAGTGCTGCAGAATTATCAGCTTTTATTACAAATATTGTAGTGTCACCCCAAGATTGGTGCTAGAGCAGCAATTCTGAGTTGTTAGAGATTTAACATGGCAGTCATACTGAAAACACACAGGGTACAGTGTAAATTTCTCAACTACAGAAATTTAGATTAGTTTACCAAGAATTAAAACACCCTGAAATGGAAAATATAATTGATAATAAGCTGGGGTCAATGTTGTTTAATATTGCAGTAATTATCAGTAGTAGTCCATTTATAAAAGTTGCTTTGTCTCACCATGCAAACACTAGAAAGGAATTGTCATGATGCCCTTGACGACATTTTTGTAGCTCAGTCTCTAAATGTTGATGACTTCTGTGAGGTGTTATAATTTGTGTAGTTTCTAAAAGGGGAAAGGCATTGTGAATACAGATGGCAGTGCCTTGTATATCCCTTTTTTTATATAACTTTCTGGATTTTTTCATCGAGTGGAAAAGGTATGTAGAAGTGGCAGCTGTGTCAATCTTTATTTTAAATCTTTTATCCAAGCCATGCAAGCATCTGAGAAGTCTAGAGAGCAGAATACTGTTTCCCTGTGTTTGCACCAGTCATTTAAAATGCTGGCTTTGATTCACTCAGCCTTGTTTGTCCATCTGCACTCTGTTCAGCAGCCAAGAAGTTTCCTACTTCCTTTCATTACTTTATTGGTTGGTATTTTATTTAAGGGTTCCAAACCAAAGTAATTCTTTGGATAGAGATGCCTTTGCAAGAGACAGGGCTGGATTCTTTCTTTGATTTTTAAGACCAGAAGAAAAACAAACAAACAAAAAACCCACCAGAAAGCAAAACAACTTTGTGGTAGGCACAGTGTTCTACTCCTGTCTATTGTTGAATTATTCTTGAACAATATATTTTGTGTTCCAGGCTGCAGAGGAGGGAGTGTGTCCTAGTGGTGTGTGTAACAAGGGGGAGATGGAGTAAAAAGCAGAGTCTGTTTGCAGAGGCACAAGCACATGCAAGTGATAAAGGCTTTGCAGGAAGTTATCACTGACCAGGGACAAGGTGAGGTCAGGCTGGCAGAGGACAGATTGTGGGGTTTCTCTGACTTACTATGGGCTGGAGTTTCAAGATCATGTAGGTACCCAAACATAAATACTTACAGGATTTTCAGAAGTACTCAGTAAGGCTTCTGTTCTTTTGAAGAAGGTAAAAATAAAGCTGTGGCAATTAATACACTAATCAAAAACATGTTATTGATGAACCTGGAAACAATGCCTAGCTGATTTGCCCCCTGTAATGTTAACCACCAGTGTGTGACTGTGTCTAGAATATTAACCTATGCTGTAAGATCATCTTTCAGCTCTACAGTTGCAATTAGCTAATTGCATTAGTCATATCTAATACAGCACACAGTTCTGTTTCTGTGTCAGAAAGTTTTCTGCTGATGGCATCCCTAGCCCCTCCACTGCCCCACATTTAGACAGAAGAAGTGGAACACAAATAAAAGCTAATTTTATCATGTAAGAAAACATTGGTTCTGTTTATAGCCAAAGCATTAAAGCAGTGCATGGATGTGAAAAGGTGGTATTTTCTTTCACAGGCAGCTTTGACATGAAAAAGTCCAAAAAGTCTACTCAGGAGTCTAATTTCCTTTTGGGAAAAGAGAGAAGGTTTCAACTTCTGTTTTTCTCTTTTTTTTTCTCCCATTTATTTTTGGTTTAGAACATGGCGGGTGGCAGTCTCCATGTCTGCTTATAAATGCACAAGAATGTGAATAATAATTCTGTGTTAATGACAATTAGTTGTAACCTGAGATGTAGACCTTGTTTCTTTCCAAATTGTGGTGTTACATAGACAGTGTGGCCAGTTTCAGATGGAACATTATGAAATATGTAACTTTCCACCTATTCCCAAAGAAATCAGAAGCTGTGCAGTTTCTTCAGGTTTTTTGTCTGTTTGTGGCAGAGGAGTGAAGCCAGGATGTAAAATCCTTTACCTGCTTTCTGAGGGAAATAAGTTGTCTAAGAATTAGTATTGAGAACTATTCCTTCATAGGAGAAACTTGGAAAGATCCTTGCTCATTTCTTTGTCTCACTCTCTCACAGTCTCCCTTCTGACTTTATAACTGACTCACTGTGGGCTGGATTACAGAGGTTGCTTGGGTACCTAAAAATGTGCCTAGAAATTTTGTACCTGTCTCACACCACGACATTAACTTCATAAAGAACTCTTAACATGTGAAATCAATCTCATTTTCCCATTTTTTAATCTGTTAGCTTTTTGTCCAATTTGACTTTAAATCTAAACATTGATATTTATTTATTTAACTTCCTACCAGAAACACTATGTGACATTAGGGATTAGTATCTCTTAGTTTCTGAGGGTAAGGATGACTTTGTCTGGCAGGAAGGTGTGTTTTAGATGTCTGTTCAGATGCTGTTCAATCTTTCCTGGAAATTGAAGAAGTTACTCTTGCTGGAGAGACCACATATCCTGTGCCTTTCATGTCACAGACATCTCAACAGAATCATAAACTCACTTAGGTTGGAAAAGACCTTTAAGATCATCAAACTACTCTACCAAGTCCAGCACTAAGCCATATTGCCAAGCACCACATCCAGATGACTTTTAAACACATCCAGGGATGGTGACACAACCACCTCCCTGGGCAGCCTGTTCCAAGGTCTGACAACCCTTTCAGTGAAAAAGTTCTTCCTAATGTGTAGTCTAAACCTCCCCTGGTGCAGCTTAATGTCATTCCCTCTTGTTCTATCACCAGTTATTTGTGAGAAGAGACCAGCACCTGCCTCTTTACAATGTCTTTTCAGGTAGCTGCAGTGGGCAATGAGGTCTCCTCTCAGCCTCCTTTTCTTCAGACTAAACAGCCCCAGTTCACTCAGCTGCTCCTCATAAGACTTTTTTCTCAAGATCCTTCACCAGCTTGATCACCCTTCTCTGGAGACACTCTAGCACCTTGATGTCCTTCTTGTATTGAGGTGCCCAAAACTGGACACAGTACTCGAGGTGCAGCCTCACCAATGTCAAGGACAGAGGGATGATCACCTCCCTGGTCCTGCTGGCCACACTATTTCTAATACAGGCCAGGATGCTGGTGGCCTTCTTGGCCACCTGGGCACACTGCTGGCTCGTGTTCAGCTGCCTGTCAATCAGAACCCCCAGGTCCCTTTCTACTGGACAGCTTTCCAGCCACTGTCCCCCAAACCTGTAGCATTGCCTGGAGTTGTTGTGACCCAAGTGCAGGACCCAGCACTTGGCTTAGTTGAAGCTTATACAATTGAGCTTCAATAGCTTTAGCTCCAGCCAACTGTACCCTGACACTTCCAGTATGTCTCCCTTTTGCCCTTCCATGGAGAAAAGAGCACTGCCATGGTCCATATTCCCTACCTCGAGGAAGACACAGCCACAGCCAGCGCACACCACCTGATCTTCAGCAGCTAGCTGCTTTTCTGACAGCAGGTTGAGATGTAGACTCTGCCCATTCAGCACTGGTGAACATGCTGCTGGGCTCTACATGGTGCTTTGGCCATCACAGGCTGGGAGACCTGGTTCTGACCCAAAAGGTCTTTCCCCAGAAAAACCTTCTTGTTCTCAGGGTTTCTGCCTGGCTCTTGGGATCTCCTGTCTGACCCATCTGTCAATTTACGCTCCGAGCATGGTCACTTAGATCCTGCCTTGCCACCTTGTATGTAAATTACCTCAGTTGATGAAACTCCCATAAAAAATCAGCATGTTTTATAGGGTGGCAGCTGCTCTAATGCAGCAAAGTGTTTTAAGACCCATTGAAAGTATGGAATTGATATCAAGTATATGCTCGAAATGGTTCACTGCTTAAGCTTTACTTCAGTAGAGTTGTAAATGCATACTCTTACTTATTTTCCATGACAGGAACTGGGAAATCATTTGGATTCCCACTCAGTCCTTAGAAAAAGCTCCACAACTGTGTATTCTTTACCAAAATAAGTCTCAACTAACCTGTGCTTCTATCCCAGTATGAAGTGTGTTGCTAAACTTGCTTTCTCTTCTCCTCTTTCTGTGTCTCCCATAATTCAAGGCAGAGTCAGTTTTGGTTACTTACTATTCAGTCTTTCTTTTCCTCTAAACCTTCTAAGAAACGTGATCAAGGAAGAAAATCTACCACTTCTTCACAAGAGAATTCTTTGGCAACGTTGGCTGTATACCCCCAAGGAAGTATTTGTGCTGAGAAAACAAATTATTAAGTTTAGTACTGTTCCCATGTTGTAAATGAAATCTCTTCTGGTAGCCGAGTTTCCCACTTTTGCCCTAATTTTTGTAGAGTTTCTGCTTTTTCATATCCCACTGCTACTTGAGCACTGGAACAAGCTCCCCAGGGAAGTGGTGACAGCACCAAGCCTGTCTGAGTTCAGGAAGCATTTGGATGATGTTCTCAGGCACATGGGGTGATTCTAGAGGAGCCCTACACAGGGACAGGAGTTGGACTCAAAGATCCTGATGGGTCTCTTCCAACTCAGCATATTCTATGTTTCTATGATTCTACTTCATGTCACAGGTTAAGTCAAAGGTTATTCCACAGCTCCTGGTTTGCCTTTGGAGAAACAGTAAGTTTGAGAAGTTCCTCCACAGTCAAATTCTTCACTTCAGGAAGAGGAATCTTGGATAAATATAGTGAAATATTTTGTGAGTCACCATACTGCTCGGAATGTAAAGCCATTAGGAAATATAAATACATGACAATATGAAGTGTGAAGCACTGCTAAAAGCGTGTTGTTCAGAATTGCTCCAAGCCCAGTGGCCTCAGTCCCCACATACAGCCATTCTCTCTGGAGTCTGGTGAGTGCAGATTATAATCCAGTGGTGGTACTCCAGTGTACTTTCTATAATCTTCTCTGGGTAATAAACTGAAATTCCTACCCTGAGCACTTGCATAGTGTCACCATCCCTCTGTATTTATCCTCTGGAAGACTCAGACCAAATTTGCACTGAAACCCCCTAACAGAGATACCAGGGGTTTTGAAGGGACCTCATCACTCTCTTCAACTCCCTGAAGGGAGGTTGTAGTCAGGTGGGGGCTGGGCTCTTTTTCCAGGCAACCAGTGACAGGACAAGAGGGCACAGCCTGAAGCTGCTCCAAGGGAGGTTTAGGTTGGATATTAGGAAGCACTTCCTCATGGAGAGGGTGATCAGACATTGGAATGGACTGCCCAGGGAAGTGGTGGAGGCACCATCCCTGGATGTGTTCAAGGCAAGGCTGGATGTGGCACTTAGTGCCATGGTCTAGATGGTGTGGTGGTGTTGGTCATAGGCTGGACCTGATGATCTTAAAGGTCTTTTCCAGCCTTGGTGATTCTGTGATTCTGTGTGTGAAGTGATGAAGCCAACCATGCAACCCGCCATCTGTGGAGGGTTGCTGAGCCCATAAAGCTTTTGTTGCTCAAACTACATTGCACAGTAAAGTAAATGCATGTATTTTGTACATGTACAGCTGAGTGTACATGCAGACTTGCTCTTTTTGATTCCTGGAAAGAATACTTTGTGAGTTTAAATATTGTTTAGGTATCTGGAGTTCTGATTTTGGCTAAGGTAACCTTGAATGAATATACTGTCAGAATAAAAGGGAGAGCCTTTGGCAGCCTTGCTCCTGAGACATGCTTACCTGTCTCAGGTGTGCAAAGGTGATGTCCCAGTTCTGGAGCCACTGGGAGGTACCTTGTGTCCCCCACAGCTCAGAGCAAGCAGGAGTTGATCTGAAGGGGCTCAGGTGTATAACCCCCTGCTCTCCTGCCCCAGGGGAGGTCCCTGATGAACGCTGTGGGAATCTGGTTTGTGTGGGTGCATGTGAGTTTTCTTTTAACCCTACAGTCAGCAGCTGAGGGTTCACAGGCCACCAGTTTCCACACAGTTCCAATCAGAGGCTCTGGAACCTCTTGTTTTGAAACTATAGAACTAATGTGTTGGTATTTAATTCAGTTTTCCTCGCTGTTTCTGAGAGTACCACATAATTTTAGAGGCTGAGACAGTTGTCATGTGCACGGGAGTTCATTGACTTATTTTTCCTTGGTCCATACATCTCATGTTGTGTTTATATTATTTTAGTGGAAGTTTCATTTTCTTGCTGCTTTTTATGTTATTTTAGTCTTTGTTCAAGTTCATTCAGTCATGTGATACTTACATAAGAAGCTTTGTAACATTTATTTGAAATGCTGTTAGCTCTATCAGCAGAGGGAGAAGTGAAGCTGGGAAAAAACCACTCTTTTTTTTTTTACCCTGAACATTTCCTTAAGTAGTATTTGTTCTGCTCACTTCTGGAAAAGCATCATATGGCATTACCTGTGTATTTGTCACTGGTTTGTTTCTCTCCAAGTAATTCTCTGTAATGTATTTTGTGTATGTACTGTCAACTTCAAAATGGCTTAAGGTGGTTGTTTTACATCCATAGTTACACAAAACCATGCGTGTAAACGTGGGAGAAAATTTTTAAATTGTTTTAACTGAATCTATGTTCTTATTTCCCTCAAGTTTCAGACCCAGAGCTTACGTCTCTCAGACCTGCACAGAAAATCTCAGCTGTGGAGAGGGATAGTCAGCATTAGCTTAATAGAAGGTCGTGAGCTTAAGGCCATGGATGCAAATGGACTAAGTGATCCTTACGTGAAGTTCCGGTTGGGGCACCAGAAATACAAGAGCAAGGTAACCTGACCTGTCCACTACAGTGCACGTTGGCTGTGTTGGAAATGTTTTGTCCCTGCTTGTGGTTTTGTGGCTTGAGTGACTATTTAAATAGTGATGGAGGTTCAATGTCGCATTAGATAGCTGTCAGAGCACCTGAAGCCTTGTTTAGATAACTCTTTTTATTTCATGATAAACAAAAATAATGCTAGATGGGGATAAATGTAGCACCAAAAATGGCAGGGAGGCACACCTGATTTTTCCATACAGAGTGTGTTGGCTTTTATGTCTTGTTAGAGGTTGTTCAAGGCAGAGCAGAGATGTGGAGTGATTCTGAAAAGCAGATGTCACCTTTGTGCCTTTTTAGCTTGATGCTGGTCACCTCTTGGATCTTTGCCATGGTGTTACCCTCAAACCACGTCATGCTTCTATTCCAAATCTCCTCATTGTATCCTTACAGCAAGTTTAATAAAAGGGGTTTTTTTATGTATGAGTTTAACAGGCAGAGGGGATTGATCAGGGAGAAAATGATTGTGAAAACTTGCTTGGCTTTCTTGCTATTATTTGTTATTTCCATGATCTCTGTTGGTTTGAAAATGTTCTGGAGGATGGTGGGGCTGCTGGTGACCCAGGTGACCTTCTTCTCTCAGTGGCCCTGACAGCCCATGTGGTTTTCACAGCCAGACAAAAGGCAAAGTGAGGAAGAAGCCAAGCCCACCCCAGGGCCTGCCTCTTAACCTGAAATCAGAAGAAAACAAATTTAATGCTTTTGGGACTTAAAAATTTTCATAGCATTTTAGTGGCCTCTGGTTTTTCTGCATTTTCAACCCAGTGGAAATGGTGGATGTAGAAAGTAGTGATTGTTTTGTAGGGAGGATGCTGGACAGTTTCCATTCTTGCTCAGGACAGACATGACTACTGTGACCACTGCTTTTGCACTAGGGTAGAAAAATCTGCAAGCTTTCTGTTCTGCAGAGTGTGGTCAGAAGTACATGGACTGAAAGCCATTGAAGTTACTACTTTTGTCAGAAGTAACCTAACTGAAAATGATTGAGAAAGCTACTTTCATCTGAGTTGCAAAGGAAAGGAAGTAAAACAGTATATTAAAAAAAAAAAGAAAGTACTATTCTATGAAAAGTAAACCCTAGTATCATCTTTCTTCCAGTATTACCACAGCTGTGGGGAAAAAAGGACATGATAGAATTGTGACAGGTTGCAGGATTTTGGAGGTTACTGTTGTGTCAGGGAAGTGTTAGAGAACTGACCAATAGTCTTTTCCAGTTAATAATTTTTAATCCTCACTGCTTAATACACTGCCAACAGAAAAATCTTCCTGAACAGACTCTAAAGATCCAGTTTACAATTCAGAAGAGTGTATTCCTGCACAATGCAATATGACTTTCTTTTTGCTCTCCTTTCAGATTGTGCCAAAAACTTTGAATCCTCAGTGGAGGGAGCAGTTTGACTTTCATCTCTATGAAGAACGAGGTGGAATTATTGATATTACCGTGTGGGACAAAGATGCTGGCAAAAAGGATGATTTTATTGGCAGGTTTGTGCAATTACAGTAGACTTGTTCCCTGGGTATGAGAGCAGATGATTAAAATGAGCCTTGCTGTAGAAACTGCTTCTTATGACCATTTTTTTTGGTTTTTTGTTTTGGTTTGGTTTTTTGTTTTTTGGGGTTTTTTTTAAGGTGGGGAAGAATTTTTTTTTTTCAAAGTATTGGTGGAGTTTGCTGCATTGATGGAATTCTTCACTTGGATGGTGTAAAGTATTTGTTATTGACCAGTAGGTGGCAGCTTTTACCAAGTGATAGACGCAGGTTTTCCAAAATAAAAATCGCACATTTGGAGCAATAATCAAGATGCAGGACGTTCCATATGGCAACGTCGAGCTTGGAGGAGAGATAAGTCTCATCACTTGTAATGGACACATAAGACCAGAATTGCTTCCTTCTTTCTTTAATCTGTTTGGTAAATGAAATGAGAGTCTTGAAGTACTACGCACAGCTTTTGGGGCAAAGAAATGAGATCATGCACTTAATTGGTTTGCAGGAAAAGTGAATCTTTGGGGTGTGTCTCAGAATTCAGGAAATGGTATTAATTTGTGTCGTTATGCTCCATTTTACTGAGTAGGAACAAGGTTGCTCATGTTTTTTAACAACTAACTGTTTTTTAATGTTTTAATGTTTTTTAATATTAACTGTTGGCTAGTAGGGGAAAAAACTGTATTGTGCTTATAGATACTACAAAGTTGGTGCTATTTGGAAAGCTCAGATACTTATTTACATTATACTGTGATTGATATCCATACATTTGTTATTATAGCAGTTATTATTAATCATACACATTTTCATTGGTTGTAGGTCGTTTGGATACAGGTATATTACTAGGACATTGATACTATTAACTAGTAGAATTACATTTGGTAGTTAAAATCAGGAATGGGAATCCCATGTACTTTTGCTGTCAATGTGGTTATATTTCTACTGACCTTTTCCTCCCTCTGGCTCTGCTTAGGGTAATGACTTTCTTTATCAAATTAGATCAGCTGGATAATATTCTGTTTATTTCCTAGCATAAATTGTGGGATCTCAGGATACATGCACAGGCTGTGGCACATAAACAGCTTTTAATACCAGAAAAAACACTTTTCAAAAGTATACACATTAGGACTTTTAAAATATGATTAAACCTAATGGATCAGGTGATCAGGTTTATATTTGAAGTTTGCATTAGATTTTTGCCCTTGCTTGATGTCAGTGGTAACAATATTTTTCTGAAGTAACATGATCATTTAGTCCTATGTCAACACGTTGTATACCTTGGAAAAGTATTCCTGTTTTCTGCTTAATTTTATCCTTCTTATCCAAAAGATGGTGAGACTCAGAGTTTTCACATGTGATTTTTCAGAATACTATTACCAAACCAGCACTTACCTTGTTATTTTTAGCAGTAGTAATAAAGTTTTTCAAGAGCATTGCACAAAAATAAAAGACACCATTTTTGCTCTAGGGCACCTGCAACTTAAATAAGAATGTGATAGGGAAATGAAAGAAGGAAAATTTCTAACTTCAAACACATCAGCTGCTTAGGTAGCTGTTAAGATACCTGAAAAAGTTGTGTGTTTTCAGTGAGCATCTGTTTCTTTTTGGTAAGTGCATGCTATTATGCAAGTAACAAATGATTTCTACATTTTATTTACACCCAAAAAAATGTGATAGCATGAGAAAACTTCTCTTTAGGAAGAATGCTTGAAGCCTTTAGCATTTTCAGTGGAAGAGCCTTGCTTAGTTTTATTTTCTATAATTTTCCTAAATAGACGTAATTCTTGTTTATACCAAAAAAGATGTTCCTTGGACAAAGCTAATCTGTAGTGCTTCTGCAGTCTACTGTTGATTTTAGCTAAACCAGTGGTATTTTTCCCAAAATCGTGCTGCTCTTGATTTTTGTGACCTCTCTGCTGTCAGTGTGTGTGTGATCCCTCTTCAGTCTGTCCTTTCGGATACTCTGTCATTTCACTTTCTGTTGGTACCTTACCTCTGGATAAAGCAACCTGCAAACAAATTCCTCTCCATGAAGATTTCCATTAAAAACTTGGTCATTTGTCAAGCTCACTCTGAATATAAAAATAGGTCTTGTTGTTCCCCCTCCCTGATAACTCTTTGCCAGTGACTGTGGATAAATATCACACGACACCTGACAGCTCCACTTTACACTGACCTCTCTTCCCCAGTTTCTGTTTTCAAGGCTACTTCTTAAAGCTGGAAATACTTGGAAATTACTGGAAAAAGACACTACAGACACTCTGTGTGTGTGTGTGTTACTGTAAATGTGCCTTGATTTTGTAAAGCACAACTGAGTCGTGCTCCATGACTAAGGGTCTGTGGCTCTCAAGGCATATGTAAGAAGTTGTATGTTTTGATTCTGCTTCCAGGAAAAGTGATAATGAGGCTGTAGGAAGGAAAAAAAAGACTTCCTGGTAGTATTTTTAGCATGGCTCAGTGATGGGAAGTAATCCCTTTCAACTTAGTGTGATCTTCCTGCTTTCTTAAATAATGTGCAAAGCACCAGCCTTACTATTTATTATAAAGGAGTATTTTTGTTAAATGCAAATGAAAAAAATGATTTAAGATGTCCTTCCTGGCCAATGTATGGTTAGGGAGATCCCATGCTTGTTTGAAGAAAATCCTGCTCAGTGAAGGAAACAGCAAAGCAAACTGAGAAAAGAGGGGAAAAAGATTAATTAAGGAGCAGTTCTCAGCTCTCATCCAGAGTGCTGGGTTTTTCTGTTCATGCACTTACAGAGCACACTGAAGTTCAGCAGAGTGTCTGTCCTGTGCAAAAGAGACATTGTTGAGCTTCTGTGCCAGGGGATCTCTTTGAAGAGTGCCACCCCTGACACTGGTTCAGCAGGCCCAAACTGGGCTGGCTGTGGGAGAACAGGTTCCTTGGTGGAAGGCTGAAGGGACAAACTCTGGGTTCCTCCTGGAAGATGGCACAGAAAACCCCCTGGAGTTGAAATATTCTTACTGTATTAAGCTCTGTAGTTTGCAAATTTAATTCCAAAGCAGAATGTTGTAACTTCTGTCTCAGCTGCACTTCATAGAATCATAGAATCACAGAACTGTTAGGGTTGGAAGCTCATCCAGTCCAAACCCCCCTGCCATGGGCAGGGACACCTCCCACCAGACCAGGTTGCTCCAAGCCCCATCCAGCCTGCCCTTCAACACTGCCAGGGATGGGGCAGCCACAGCTTCTCTGGGCAACCTGGCCAGGGTCTCACCAGCCTCACAGGGAAATAAAAGAAGCAGGACATCAGGAATGAAGTTTTCTGTGTGCCATCTGTGTATTGTCACAGGCACTAGGCTGGAGCATGGTAAGGACTAGGATGAAGCTGGGAATGTGACATGGATTCAATGGCATGTGTGCTCAGACTGTGAGGGCCTGGGCTTATGATCCTTTTTTGAGGACAGGAAGATGAAGGCAAAGTGTTTGAGAAGGCTGAACACATGGAAGTGAGATTCTGGCTTTGGGGTGGTGTAAGAGGAGGATGGAAGTGGAAGGGGTGGCTTTTAAGAGGGGGGAAGGTATTAAGAGGGTGAGAGTGACAGCATGGCATCTCAATTCAGAGGAGAAAGATATGTCTGTCACAGAATTAGTGTAAAGCCCCATCTTCATCTGGGTGCCCAGGCACGTTCATCATGGTAGTTCCTGAAACAAGATGCTGGCTGGTAGATTTCCATTCTTAACTTTGAGCATTGTGTGTTTGTGAAATTTGTGTGAGTTTTGTTAGTGTGCATTCTCCATGAGAGTTTAAAGGATGTAGCATCTTGTGAACATCCATTTTTGTATACTCTAAAAATCTGAAAACCATTTCAATGTTTATTTTAGAATTTCAAAAGCTGGGAAAAGACATAATACAAAAACTTCAAGGAAAATATATTTCTGATCATATGCGGATTTATATGAGGAAACTGGGCTGGACTAGAACCAAGCTTCATCATGCAGGAGATTAAAATCTGGCATTATTCTGAATATCATTTAAAAAAAAAAAACCCAACACACAAAACCAAACAAAAAGCCACAAAAAAAACCCCAAACCAAACAAAAAAACATTCCAGGACAAAAGACAGGAGGTCTAGAAGTTCTTTTGGAAAGCATCAGCAAGCTAAATCTACAGGGGCAGCCTTCTTGCATTCAAATAAGCATGAATAGTATCAGTCATTGCTTCATCTGAGAAGTAGAAATATATATGTATGTGTGTATATTGCTCAGTTTGAGTACATTCATTATTCACATTTTTGCTATGAGTAAGTAATTTCTGTATTGAGTCAATATACTCCTGTTATGGAAAACAAATACTGCCATAAGCTTGTGTAGGTAATACTAAGATCAAAATGAAGGTGAAAGGATTTTAATCTTCATGTAATTATTTAACTTTCTTATCATCTGCATCTTTGAAGGCGATCCTGACTGTCACCTTTACGATAACCAGCTAATAAATCCTCATGATTGTTACACCTTTATGCATAGCAGTAATCTGAACAAATTGGCTGCTGACAGCTGCAATAAATTGCCAAGAATGAGTGCTGTCAGAGAACAAGTTGTTTCTGTGAACATGCAGAGTAGGTAAATCCCATGTCATGCAGTTTTAGTCAGCTGAAGTTATTTGCAATCCAGTGTGGTAGGATTTATAGCATTGTTTATTGTTATG
Organism: Hemiprocne comata; assembly: GCA_020745705.1. Lineage (NCBI taxonomy): Eukaryota > Metazoa > Chordata > Aves > Apodiformes > Apodidae > Hemiprocne > Hemiprocne comata. The sequence goes on from CM036616.1 coordinate 1,452,481, forward strand.
AAAAATGCGTGTTTATCTTTAAAATGACATTGACTTTTACTCTTATTTTGTGCCAGGAAATTACTGTTGACTTCATCTGTATCTATTTTCATTAATATTTATAGATGCGACTATATTTTTTTCCCATCTGATGCAAACTAAGAACGAAAGACCTTGTTTATAGTGTATTCATTAAAGCTATGTTTTAATTTTATCTGTTGCCAACTGAAATTCCCCATATAACCTCTCTGAATATTGTAATGAAAATTCAGATCAGTTTTGTCTTCATGTTTGTGTGGGTGCACACCATATACTGGATTTTACGAAATACAAAAGTTAAAATATTGAAAATTAAGTATTTAGATTTTCAAGACCTAATCTGCTAGGTTTTGCCTGTTTAGTTTTTTCATAGTAATGAAGCCACAGAGGGTTTTTTTTGTTGCAACTAAATACAAGCAGTATGTGACCCGTGCTGCTGCATTATTAATTTGAAAGCACAGGGACACACACTACTCAAAGTTCTAAAGTAATGTGGGGTTTTTGTATAAAATATTTATGTCTTGTTAATTTATTTTTTTTTCCATTGAAATTTATGTATCCTCACTGTGTGAAACTGAAGATTACCAGAGAGGACTTGAGTGGTGCTGTGTAGCTGTGTGTGGGTTCTCCAACATGCATATAAACTTGAGTGGAGGACACTAAATATGCTACTCTTAAGGTTTATTCACAGATTTTTACTTCTAGAGGTATTGTGGAGACTGTGATTTATGTTAAAACACTGGCAATTCTCTTTTCTAAATATTGCTGCCAAGGAAGAGGTTTTGAATAATAGGTGTGAAACTCTGTGTGGTTGAAATTGATAAATCTTGGAAGTTTTCTCAATTTTGCAAAATTCTATAAAGACAAAACTAGTTCCTCTGGAATTATGCTGGTCTTTCAGATATTTTTTCCACGTGGTGGTTTGAAAATTTCTGCCTGTTGAAGTAGCTTTGAAAGGATGTATTATTTTCAAAGCTTAAACATAGTGGTCAGTGTGCTGTTGTAATTTGGGTTTTGAGCTGTGTGCACATGTGAATTGCACAGCAATTCTGTGCAAATACAGACAAGCACACAGCCAACAGCCTGTGTGCACAGTAGTTTGTTGATTATACATGGTGACTAAAGGTAAATTATTAGAGATGCATTTCTCTATGTAAAATGAAGGTTTTGCCCAAAGCATTAAAATCTAAAAGTGCTACTGGCAGATCTGCCCCTGACAATTCCTGAAATATGCTGAGCCTTCTCATTTTCTGATTGTTGTCAAAGGGAGTTAGAAGTAAACACTGCATCTCAGAATTTGGCCTCTAGGTATTCCACACCTTATTTATTCCTATCTTTCCGCATTTTAACTTTTTCTACTGATGCAGAGGCACTGCTGTTTTGCTAGAAAGCCAAAAAAGGTTCTGTTTTGGTTCACAAATCTTCAGTAACTTTCTCTCACCAGATACTTCATTATTTACAGCTCTTACTGACAGTTGTTCCTGTCACATACTGTTGCAAAGTCGGTAGTACTCCCCAATGTATTCTGAAATACAGAATGCTGCACAGAAGCTGGATTATGTTTATGGATCCTTCTTCTGACCCCTCTCTCTCACATAAGGGAGTGAACTGCACTACATGAAGTAAAGTGGCAAAGCAAGAGGGAGAAGGAGAAGCAGAATGGCAGCCTTGATGTGAGGAGCGTGACAGTAAAAGTAAAAAATGTAGACCAGGGTTTGTGAGGATTTCTGAACAGCACAGGTTGGAGCTCTGTGAAAGCTGTAGCAAAGCTGATTGGACCAACTAGCAAGGGGAAGACCATGTAGGAAGACATGATGTTCATCAAAGCAACAGAGTGGTTTAGCACAGGGAAGTGTTCATTTTGCAGCAAAGACATTGCACTGGTGACAGCACCAGCAGTGCACGTCTGTAGAGTATGGATGTGCCACAGGGACAATGTAGGAAGCATCACATCACAGAACATCTGCAAGTACTTTTTTTTCTCTCCTTGCAATATTTCAAAAGTAAATCTGTAATTTTATTCTGAAGAGCAATGTTAGTCAGTCATTTCAAAATCCATCAACAGGACTTGGTGGCATTGACCGTATTTCTTCCAGCAAGCAATAAACACTTGTCCCTGTTCAGGTGTTGCTCAGTGACCAGTGACATTGTACTGCATTTCGTGGAGCTCTCATATTTCCACTACCAAGACTGCTGTATCCCATGCTGCAGGGATCTTCCCTGCTTTCAACTTGCTGCTTGTCCTGTTCCCCACTTCCTGCTGACCCCTGCAGTGAGGTAATTACACTCCCAGCTTCCTGGGATCCTCTCCAGCTTCCCGGGGATCCTCTCCAGCTTCCCAAGCTCACCACCACACTCCCCCTCAGTCAGTGAGTGTCCTACTTAGGTGAGTTACAGTCTCCAGCTCCTCTGGGAGCATTCCTGGTTTTCAGTCTGTTGCCTCTGCCCACCACCTATCACAAGCATCGTGTGGGGTCTGTCATTTTATTTCTTTCTCGTTATCTTTACACTGGTTCTCCCAAGGACTTCAGGTTACTGCAGTCCTTCCTGTCTTTCTGAGCCGTGTCATTTTCTGTCGGTGCTTTGCAGAATTTCCCCTCTCCCGTTTGTTTCTTGGTTTTACTGGAACATTGTACTCTGCTGATAAAGGATCTGGAGTCTCACAAATTGTAGCAGTTCGTGCCTTGCTGCTTCTGATGTGTGTCCAGCTCAGTTCTAATTGCAGAATCGCACAGTTTCCTCTCCTTGGCATCCTTTGGAGCAGCATAGACCTGGATCACAGTGGAGTTAAAAGCCTGTCTTCCCGAACAAGTCATGATGATAATTAAGTTGCCTGGGTTGTAGCCAAGTGGTGCTTTTCTGTCCCTATCACTTAGGATTGTGCCAATTCCTCTTTTATGCTTTATTTTGTCATGTGAGAAAATGATCTCGCTATCTGCTGTCTCTCCCTTGCCTGGCCACCTGGCTTTTAAGAGGCCTTCTATGTCATGTTGCTACCTTTGTAATTCATTCATTAGCAAGGATATTTCACCAGGGTGCCAACGTGGTCTTACATTCCAGGTTCTGTTAGAACTAGAGAGGGGAGGTGATTTTTACCTCTTAGACATGCTGATAATAAAATACTACACATAGTTCTGGCTTCCACACTTTAAAAAGGATGCAGGAGAATTTCACTGGATCAGAAAAGTTACAAAAAGTCATTTGAGGGCTGTAGGAGATGTGTTCCAAGGAAATGTATAGGGAGCTGAAGGTGTTTAGCATATCAAAAGGAAGATCAAGAAGAGGTATGATTATGGTATCTGAGTACCTTCACTAGATGAAAATACAGGGCACTAAAGGCTTTTTCAACCCAGTAAAGAAAGGCATAAAAAGAACCAAAGGCCAGATATATTCAAATTAAAAATAAATCAGAAATGTATTTCTGGCAGTTTGGGCGATTAACACACTGAACACAGTTTCAGAGAAGTGGCGGATTCCCCTTGAATCTTCACATCTTCCTCCTTGGGAGCTGGACCCTGTTTCTGCAGTGGCTTCTTTGTGGTGCTTTGGCACATAAGCTTGAGGCACTTGTGTGGTTTTTCTCCCTTTCTGATCTCTCAGGATCTGAAAACCCAGACCCACCCGGTCCTGGCAATGTTCACCTGCAGAGCTGATATGGAGGGATGTGCCTCTTCCCAAGGGCTCAGCCAGCCAGGACAATCATTCCACCCACTGCTTCCAGTGCTGACACAGGTGTGCACTGCAACCATCAGACAGTGTGGAGCACCAGAGTAGTGCAAAACACCCAAACTGCCCTAAAAACTACAATTCTCTGAAATGCGATTTACTGCCTGCTTGAAAATCCGTCTATGGAGTTAATGGCTATTTTTACCATAATTTTTCAAGCTGACCTCTTCACAGGGGGAGAACTTTTTCTTTCAGCAGCAGCGTGTAAATAGTAATTTAATAAGAAATTGAATTCTCCAAAATGACTATTATCTCCCGCTTTCAGTGTGACAGCTGCTGGTCGTATGCAGCTCATGGCCTTTTCAAAATGTAGTTTTTTCACGGTCCTCAGTTTGAGAACGCAAGACAAAAAAATTTTACCACCCCAGTGCTCGTCTGCACCACTTTCTGGTAACGTTCAAGTTCATCTTCATCCTCAAAGCATCTTTGTTCTCCATGGAAACAGCTGTAGATGACAACTGTCTTTTAAGAGAACATCTTAACAGATGTAACAGTCAGCATTGCCAAAGCTTTAAAGCTTGGAATACTTGTATATATACTCTCAGTAAAATGTAAAGGGGCATAGTCAACTTGAACTTTGCAAAGCTATTTATCTTTAGAAGTACTTTGTTAACTTAGTGCTTGTTAGCAAATCTAATCCAAAAAGGAGTTTTGTGGGTTTGCTGGTGGTGTTTGTAGAGGTTATTCTAGGACAGGGTTAGAGCTTAGGTAATGCCTTAATAAAACCAGGGTCCCTTCATTATTTTGGTCCCATGCAAAGATCTGGTGAGGGCAATGTTGATGTAACAAAAACACAATTTAGTTTATATTTTTTGTGGGAAAATTGGGTCTGAGAGAGGAAAAAAACCTGGTGGTTGTTTTTGTTTTCTTTTTTTCATGCAAAACTCAACTGTTGGAAAAAAATGTCAACTTTTCTTGTAGTGTGTGTAAATTGGAAAGTTGCATCTTTTTGACTGAAGTGCCACTGATGAGGCACGTCCTCCAGCCTCAGCACCTTCTGCAAGTCAGGACATGGGAGTTGGATCTCCTGGTGCCAGGGGAGGGGACCTGGTGCAGAATTAAAAGTGTGCCTTCACCCCACCCAGCTCTTAAAACAAGACTTCCACAGAGCACAGTGGTGACACTCCTTAATGGAATAACCCCAGTTTTTGATCAGATTATCTGAGGGCACTTCAGAGGATGTGTTTCTTGTGAACTGGTTAAGGCTTCCACTGGGAAAAGTTTCCAGATGAGTCCCTACCCTTTGAATGATTTTAGGAAATAATGAGCTGGTGACAGGCTGTTCCTGGAGATCTATCAGACAGACAGTAGAGACATATTCCTCAGGTAACCTGTTCTGGATGTGGTGCTATTAGGAATATTTTACAGCTGTAGAAAAGATGCACAGGTAAAATCCAATTGTCAGTTGCTTCTTTTAGCCTAAATTAAAAGCAGTATGGACTACTAACGTTGCAAAAATTGCTGTAACTTCAAGGAACTTGGACCTCATAGCTCTGATGTGAAACCTGTAATTTTGCAGTCATTGCAGTTTTCTGATGCAGATAGGGTTTGTTGGTGGGTTGTTCTTGTTTTTTTTTTTGTTCCAGTAGGGGTGGCTTTTGTTGCCAATGTTTGACTGAGAGTGGATTATTTCTGCATTACTTGTATCTTAATAACTTTCTGATTCTTGTACTAACTTTAAGACAGTTTAGAGTGGTTCTTTCAATGGCTATTTGTTAAAATCACAATAGTGTTGGAGAGATATTTTAGAGTTACCTGTTTCAAAATAAATGATCAAAGAATATTTAACACCAGCAGCATCTTAAACTACTCCAACTTTGAATGGTTGAATGCAAGATTTCTTACCTTAAGGAGAGTTTTATACTCCTCACTGCAGTGTAAATAAATATTTGACAGAGTATGTACCTGTGCAAAATTTGTATTTTTGTGTCAGCCTGCACTGACAGCAACAACTTCAGTCTTCCCATACTGTTAATTTCTCACTCCATATCATCGAAAGAGTTCCAAATAAAAGGTAAACATTAAGCTCAGAATGCTGTGTCCATCCAAAATCTTTTTCATTGTAAAGTAATTGAATCTTCTTACTGTATAAGCTTTGCGGTAGTTTAATTTTGACAGCTGCACAACAGACAGTGTTACAAAACAACACCAAAAGAAAATTTTCCTGTAGCAAATCTAATCTGCATGTGATAGCACAGTGCCCATTTTATGAGGCCACATTTATTCTCATAATTGGCTATTGCCTGTCCTTAAATGCCTATTTATTCATGTCTGCCACCGCTTTCTCAGTTTATTGGCCCTGCAGTCACCACATTATCATTCTCTTCAAAATCAATTGACATTTTATGAAAAGAGTTTGCTAGATGTTTATTTTAGTGAGAGTGGCATATAGAACATGTGCTTGTCACATTAAATAATCCCTGTTAAAAGTATTCACTGTCCTAACTATATATATAGAATGTATTAATTTACTTTATTTCAATATTATTATTATTGTTGTTTATATTTAGAGTAATAGATTGGCAAAACATTACTGGGGGTTGGTATGAGTAGACGTATTCCAAATAGTGCTTTTTCATAGAAATTCCTGCACAGTGCAAACTGGCATCTGACACAGGCGTTGAATTTCCAGACGTGCTCAGAGTTGCAGGGAAGCTAAAACTTGTGAAATACACAAATTGAAATATTTAAACGCCTGTGCGTAGGCTAATTACTAACTGTAAGGCATTGTTATTTTAATTAAAAGCTTATGGCCAGCTCCTCGTTAGCAGTGATACTGCTTTTTCCCCTGTGCTCCACCTTTTATTTTTCAGGATGTTTCAAAGCTCCTTCAGCTGCCTGGCACGCGCGGAGCCGTTCTTCATTAGTTCAGAGCAGGGAACAGCCAGAGTTTTCAGGAAGGGTGGACTGGCCCCAGCCACTCTGCTCAGTTATAAGCAGTCCCTGCTCATTACAAAGTGAGACACCTTATTATATGGAGGGCTGTGGCATCAAGTTTGATCCTGGTGCCTGCATGAAGGTTTGACCCTGAGCCATGCAAGCTTAGTGAGGGAGAGCGGAGCCTTCTGGGTGGTGCTCGAGCCGTGTTTTCCTGTGCTCAGTCGTGTTAACTCCATCACAACTGAGTCCACACAGATTTATATTTTTAAGAGAGGATTCTTACTATTGCTGGATGAATGGTAACAAAAGTGTTCAGATAAAAATTTAAGTTGTGTTTTTACAAGGGGCGTAATTAGAAAGTACAACTTGCATCTGAAGCTGGGTTTTTAGAATTCTTCTTAACGGTGTTTAAGGCATATTAGCTAACCTGGTTTCTAGTGTCTGTATGCTCTTTTTAATATTTACTGCTGAAATGCATAACGAGTGGTAGCTTTAAAAAACAGCAAACAATCAAGCAGGCAGCACGGGTTGAAGCTGAAGAGAAATTGTTCCAGAAGCTGGGAAGGGATTTCTACTGATTTGTTTTTCTGTCCAGCTGAATGCAAGTAAACCGATGTGCTTGTGTTTGATGTGAAGAAAAGCACATGCTGATGGAGAATGTTTGTTTCTAGGTGCCAGGTTGACCTGTCAACCCTGAGCAAAGAACAAACCCACAAGCTGGAGATGCCGCTGGAGGAGGGAGAGGGGTTGCTGGTGTTGCTGGTCACTCTCACAGCCTCAGCTGCAGTCACTATCTCTGACCTCTCCGTCAACTCCCTGGAGGACCAGAAGGAGCGAGAGGAGATACTGAAGAGATATGTATGGAGTTCTTCTCTTGTACCCTTTCTTTAGATCTAAATAATAACTATCAGGGGAAAAAAATCTAAATATATCCTTATCATACTCAGCCAATGACAGTCATTAAAACTCGTTACTAATATTATCACTGCTGATGCAGGTAGCATCAAGAAGGCTACAAATACACAGTAAGGTATTTCTATGTAGTAATTCAGCTATTTCTTATGATCATGTGCCATAGAGGAATTAATTTTACTCCTTTGCAGATACTTGTTACTAAGACAAAGTAACTAGGGGGTCAGTCAGTGACTGTACAGTTTCTAGTGAGTATTTATGCCAAATTGTTTGAGGTGCCAAGAGTTTTCAGCTTCTTTTTGAGTTTCTGCTAAGGGGCAGGAAAATTTATTTGTCTACACATTAAAGACTGGAGCAGTATTGTGTATCATTGAAATAATTGTTTTAAACAATATTCAATTTCCGAATATTCTGAAGCAAATTATTTTCATTTCCCAGCATCCTCACAGCAATAGAATCGGTGCAGTTTTAGCAAAGCAACAGAGAGGGGAGCTCTTACTCCAGCATTTGCTAATACCTAAATCAGTAAAAGTAACTGTCTTACTACACAGGGAGAAAGAAGGGGGGGAAAAAAAAAAGCTATTTCCACTTAAAATTACAAAGCTTTTATTGTACAATGCTGCCAGGTGTTTAGAAAGGCTTCTCTAGACACTCAGCCATTAAACCAAGCTCTGACTAACAAAGAGCCGCTTAATTTTTTTTTAGATTTTAAATATTCCTATTCCATGACTGACATCCTTTCAATAACTGAATTTAATAAAGATGTACCTTATCAGGCTGTGCAGATAACATGAAGTGCTAGTACTAATGCTGTACAATATTCTTCAAACAGATTAGCAGGATGTGCGCTTCAGCAAATTTATTCTGGCTATCTCCACTGAATCAGCTGTCTGCTAATGCTTGTACAACTCATACACCAATAGTGTTATCATAAACACAGTTTAATAGAGGTGACTTAGTGAGGCTAAACATAATATTCCTAAACCAACTGAGAGCTAAGGTATTGTGCACCATTTTTGAAAAATAATTACAATTAAGAGAGTTGTTGCACATTCTGGAATCCACCCGGACAGTCTGCGGATGGCAGAATAGATCTTTGTAAATATAATAAATTCCTGATGGGTACGTTTTTGAGGGGACATACTTCTTGCTACCAACACTACCATGTTTCTGTGGATTGTAGTGTGTGATGATATGGCAGTCATGTGATATTGATGGTTTTGATAATTTAGTAGCAGTATAGAAATAATGTTACGACTGTGTGATATCAGTCAGTTTTCCTAAATTCCCAATTTTTTGTCCCCACTGGAAAGCATAATTATGCGGTGCAAGAATCATCTGTTTATTTTCCTTTCTTACATATTCATGGATATGTGTCCTTCCTTACATTTACGTTATTGAAAACATTGGATTTGAAAACATTTTCATTTTTGGAAGGTGTTCTTATTGCAGAGGCATGAGTTTCTCCTTATGTGTTTTTTAAAATTGTAGCATCACGATGCCTTTTTGGTAAATTTTGCTGTTTTTATTAAAATGACCGGTCAACAGCAGAAGAAAGACATTATGAGGAATAACAAAATTCAGATGGTTTGTTTTCACTGGTGTTTGATTTCTCTTAGGTGTTCACATCTCTCCTTCAGAACTGGTACAAAGGCAGCGTGTGCAGGCAGCAAGATGTACTGTTCCCCACTGAGTGGCTGTTTTGGGGGTTGTTTTTTGTCATCTTAAAAAATCTTCCTTCCATTTGAGAAATGTATTTTGCACCCCTTCTGCAGCCAAAAACAGTTAATGAGCTGACCTTGCCATCAGATCAAATAGCCTTGGAAAATGACTCTATTACTGTCATTTAACCATTTGTAGCTGAACATCAGAGCCTTACAAATTAAACAGGCATTACTGTTTGAACCATTATTTTACCACAATTGTCTGAAAAGATTAATTCCTTTTGGGGTGAGGAGGGGGGGGCACATTAATGGGTACAGACCAAGAGAGATTGTATGACCTTTTCAGAACGGGTGTGCTGAACCCACGGTCCCCCTTGTCACAGTTTAAAAACCAGAGGACCTAGTTTAGAGAAGAAGTTGTTAGCATTCCATTTTTATTATGACATTTCACAGTCATCCGATTTAATGTCCCTTGACCAGATTGTCCACCGTGAGACGATGGGCTTGAAATGTTATTTAGAGCATTGATAAAAGGTGAGCAGTTCTAAGATGACAGCGAGTCATAAGGCTGGTGGTGTGACATTAATTTTCTCCATAACAGAGATGGAATAAGACGTCATGGTGACAAGCTGTCAATCAGTACTGGCCCCTCAGTGTATCTCGATGCCATAGGATGGGGTATTGCTTCTCCCATAATAGAGCTGAACTGAGATGCTCTCCCTGACAGCTGCTGCAGCCATACAGAAAATATATTATACAGCCTTTCATTAAAAAAATAAAGAGGACTCATCTCCAGAGCATTTCAATCTTTTCCCATCTATTGAGGGCTGAAAAGATTCACAGCAAATCACGGATTCCTCTGCTATGGAAATTTCAGGCTTCAGAAACCATACAGGATTTGAGGCCTTCAACAATAATCATAAATAAGAAGACAGAATATCATCTGATAAATCATTACTTAAAGTTATGTATTTAAAGTAATGTATGAAAGTAATTTGCTTCTCCCAGAGTCTCTGCTGTAGCATTGTGTGCGTTTTCAGCAGTCTCCACAGTCACTATGTGCAGTAAATGAATCTAAGCTGACTTGCTGGAACTGCAAGTTCAAAAATAATTATTCTGTGGGATGTTAACAAAGGTAAGAAAGTGAAATAAAGCACTGTTGCCTTTCTGCAGAGTGAGCTTACCAGAATGAAATTAGGAAAAAGGGGACTAGAGGGTGCTGCAGGAAGGGGGGCTTGCTCCGTGCTTCGTTTTTGCCTTGTTTTCTTTTGGAAGCTTGGTGTTTCATTCATTGGGAAACATTTTTGTAAATTGTGGAGACATTTGTCTAAATCCTTTCGCTTTCACCGTGGTATTAGGGCAGAATTATCTCTGTTGTGGTACCTGTTTTGATAAGAAGCTTCCAAATGTTGGTGGTTATTGTAATAAATGAGGGCTGGTGCCAACATGGTTTTCAGTTGTAACAGTGCTCTCTGTAACACCATCTCTGCCACCCTCAGCTCATCAAGCATATGAGCAGAGGGTTGACTCTGTGCTGATCAAAGTTGACCATCAGTATGTTTAAGCTGTATTTCTGATGATTAACATATTAAAAATGATTAAAAAATTATTAGCCATTATGCTGTGATAACATGCATGCATTTTGTCCGTGTGTATGTGGCACAAGGGCTGCCACAGGTAAGGGGGTTCCTCTGTTCCTCACACCGAGGTCAGACCTGCACTGTGAACAGTAAATGGTCAAGTGGGGCTTGTGAAGTTAACATCAGAGTGTGATTTGACTGTTAGAGTTGTCTTATTAATAAAAGGACAGGAATGCACATTATATATCCAGCATTTTAATGGGCAGGTTGTCTGTGTGTAAACATACTGCAGTTTTCACAAACTGACATTTAATATTTCATTTAAGCAGCACCTGTGTTTTTCAGATCACTGATGTTATTTATTCTGCCTTTACATAACAGTCGATTTTGCCTTCATAACATTAAAGAGTTGTTGACTTCATGTTTTACCTGATGTTTGCATATTCTAGAAATCTAGGCATTATCATAAGCAGTGGAAAAGGTTTCAGCTGCACTACATTAAAATTTTAGAAAAGGCCAGAGGCATTAAATGCATTAGTCCAGATTGTAAAATACTTCAGAATAAAGGTACATGCTCATATTTGTGAACAAGACTTGCAAAAAAACCCCAAAAGGTATATGTAAGTGATTTAAAATTTATTTTGTAATCTAATTTTAGTCTCCTCTTTTGGAGTTTGTCCCCTAGGTTATCTAAATACTAAATTATAATACCAGTTTAGTTATTAATTGATTGCAGATTCACAGTTGCATTCAGTGTTCTATCATTTGAAATTGTCCAGCTTTTAAATTATTTTGGCATATAACATCCAACTGCTACAGTACTCCCAGGTTGTTACTTTTAGTTATTTAAAGAAAAAGCAGCAAGAGAACACACTTTCACAGCAGCTTTCTAAAACTATGCTGGATGAATAAATGCAAGTGTTAGTCTACCATTTAGTTTTTTCTTCCTCTTTTTAATGTACGGTGATGTTGCAGAAATTTGTGTTAAAAGAAATGATTTATAATAAGAGCTTTCTGCCATGAAATTGGAACCATCTTTTAATTAATTTTTTGAATCATTTTTGCAAATTATTAGTATGAAAATTTTTAAGTTGTTATGCTTATCTTTTGATTGTTTTTGCTCGTGTTATTTGCAAGCTATATGCAAGCTTATCTATGTACATATGCTATATATGCAAGTTTGTGTGTAATGGTCAGCTACAACAGACACAATATTGGCCCCAAGACACTGTTCAAAGTGTTGCAGCCATAAAAGGGAAAATGTGAACACAGATCTCACTAAAGGGAAAGTGGTTTATTGTTTGTATTAATTTTGTTAGTACAATGATATAACTTAAAATATTGATGGGCAGTTGTTCATACAGTATTAGGGGATTAATTCAGTAGAATTAGTGCTATATTTAATAATTCAGGTTCTAATTTTTCCTTTGCATTTTTCATTTGTAAGTTGAAGTTGCAAAACACTGAAAGAAACACCAACAACTCTACATTCTTCAGAAAACAATAATTACAAGTACGAGTACGTTAGATAGAATTACACTGACTGATACGTGGGCTGGGGAGGAGACTATTAATACTGCTTTTGGGTTCTCTTCTTTGCAATCCAGAATTATTTTCCTTTCTATCATTTTTCAGAGTCCACTGGCGCTGTTCGGTAACATGAACGACGTGGGATTCCTGCAGGTGAAAGTCATCAGGGCAGAAGCATTGATGGCAGCTGATGTCACAGGCAAGGATCCATTTAGTTTCCCTGACAGTAAATATCCTAGTAGGACCAGACCTTTTTAGAAGGGGGTGGGGAGGTGTGTGTTTAAACCAGAACTTTATCAAAAGGTTATTGCCAGTTTGCACAGTCCCACCTTCTGCTCGTTAAAGAAGAAATCCTCAGGCAAACGAACAAACAAAAATTTTGTGAGCAAGGCAGCAAGTCATTCTATTGCTAGCAGAGCCCTGCATAGTTTCTTTCTCAGGAGGGTGAAATACACCTTTTTCTCCATCAGAGGTCCTTGAAAAAAATACATAGAAAAGACTTCTTTTTGTAGTAGACACAAATAATACAACATTATTCAAATTAAAGCTGAATTCCAGAGGATGAGGCAGATAAAAGCTGTTAGACTTAGATATTACTATAGAGTTTTTCCATAATGAAGCATTTTATATCTGCCAGATATTTAGCAGAGCTGGTGTTGGTTTCAGAAATCTCAAATAAATGCAGGCTCGTGGCACTACAGCTCGTCTGTTGAAGGACATATAAAAATAATTTATACTTTCTATTTTAAGTACTGTAAGTGGAATGGATAATTTGACCTTTTGTTTTTCAAAATGAAGAAAAAGTATTTCAGCCATATTGACCATATTTCTCCAGAAATGTCCAGGTTATCTCTCCTGTATTTACAATCACCTTCACACTGCACCAGCTGAATAGAGCAAAATGAGCTTGCGCTGTGTCAGAAAATAGCCATCTCTGCTTTAAAAAGAAAAAAAAAAGGAAAAAAAGGAAACTATACTAATCTATCTGGTTTAATTGCAATTTGGACATAAATGTTCTGTTACAGGAGACGATGTAGACCTATAGCAACATACTAATTTTTAGTATTTTTTTTGTAAATTAGCTTGAATAGCAATTTTTTTTAATTTTTTTTTTTTTTTTTTTCTCAGGCAAGCAAACATTTTATTTCTGAAAGTGATCATCCAGCTTGTGGCACACAAAATAGCAGATTCTATTTTCGGGGAGGTTGGAGAAATGCTTCTAAAGATTCTTCACTCTGCTTTGACCTTATAATCCAATGTGGTCCGAACAGAGAGAGAGAGGGATTAAGTTATTCAGGGGCAAATGGAATAATTCAGTCCCTGACCTCGTTCAGTCTTCAACTTTTCCAGATCAACATGCCATTTGTGCTGGTTGAACAAATTTTTGGAAATACGTTTGATTCAATTAAAGATGTACAGAGCTGCCAAAAATTTTCAGACATTGCATTTAGAGGGACAATCAGGAAGAGGGGGCAGAACACTCAGAACCTTTCTGTGCCCCATGTATTTTGTTCATTAGCAAGGAAAAGCATCTGTACAGCAGACATGTTTTGTAAGATGGCTGTGCATTCCAGACACTGCAGAAATTGTTGTATAGTTTGGGCAAAAAATACCTGATATTTTGAAAAGAGGACAAAGGGTTTTATTGACTGATGTAGTAATTCAGAGCTGTTTTTAGTAACTCGTGAGCATGTCTGGTTTGTTACTTTCAGGTTAAACTTTGCATAGTAGGAGTGAGAACTCAAGTAGTTACTTGATGATTGTCAATAAATTCTGTTTGCAAAAATTGTATAAAACTTGACCCTCTGCCTTTATACAACTGAGCAGTCAGTGTGGAGAGTGCTGTGATCAGTGGTGTAACTTACATGGTGCAGGATTCCTTATGTGAGTAAAAGCTGAGGACTAGTTTGCTCTTCTTACAATACAGATTTTTCAGACTTAATCTTTTGTCCCCTGAGCCAGAAAAGCAGCTGAAACACCTCTATGGTACCTGTGTGGTTTGCTCTGTTTCCTGTGTGCTGGACATGTCCCATTTCACTTTCAGGAATCTTTTCATGTGAAGTAATAAATCAAAATTTATTAGGTGGAGCTGAATGGATTCTAAAAATCCTTAATATTCCATCATTAAGCATAAGCAGAGACGGAAAAAGATTTCTGTAATCTTTTAAGTAGTCATCAATCTCACTACAGTTGCAAGGATTTTTTTTTTTCCCCCCCTTTGAAAATGTGAAATTTTTCTTTTGTTACCATACATTCGTTGAGCACCATTGTAATACTGTATTAACTCTGTGTGAATAAAGAGCAATTGAGACTCCCGGTGAATGAATGAGTAAAAAGCACAAATTACTTTTTAATGAAACCCTCAATTCTTCTCCTTTCCACAGAAAGCCCATAGCCTTGTTCAGCTGAATGCTACTACAGTAGGTCACTTCAGTTAAGCCCCTAATAAACTGTTGGTAGTCGAGGGCAGTTTTTTCTCCAGTGTCAATGGACAGTGCACTTAAGGTTAGTGCAGATATTCTTTTTAAAAAACAGGGAGATTAAGGGGGTTGGTTTGGCCTTGGTTTACACCCCTGACATGTACATGTGCAAGGAAGAAGATGCCAAGGTGGGCTGGAACTTGGTGAAGTTGTGGGCAGGGGAGCAAGTGGGCACTACTGGTTTGAAATGGGCTGCTCGAAGGTGCCCTAACTGGGTTTGAAAAATACCCCAGAAAACGACAAAGTGAGGCTTCTCCCCACTCAGCCCACTTGAAAGGAAGTCCAGGAAAGGGGGGATGGATGAGGGGTTGAGAGATTCCCCACTGGGGCTTGAAAGCTCACCTTGATTTCAGGCAGAGCTGAAAATTAAGGCATCTTCATGGACCAGGGCCTTTGAGGAAACTGTCAGGTCTATGAGGAGGTTTTCCAGGAAAACCAGCATCTTTCTGTGGTCAAAACAATTTTAGGGCTTCCACTAACTCAAAATTACATTCAGCTGGGAGTTGTGGTCACAGAAAATATTCCTTCTTGGAAAACAAACCTTTTAATATATGCTTTTTTAAAACTGTAATCTAGCATATGGAAGGACACTGAGTGTTGTGTTTACTTTTCGCTTCTCGTAATGAGAAGAAAGTTTAATTTAAATCTTCTATTGTATTTTAGCTATTCAGTACAAGGCTGTTTTCTTCCTAAATCCTCAGCTAAGATAAGTTATGTTTTCCCATTTCCCCATTGCTTGCTTGTGGTTCTTCTGGAAGACAGGCATACCCTCTGGAGGGTTCTGCTGCTTGCAGACCCTGGCACAGCAGCATGTGTGCCAGAAGCAATGTCCTTTTGCATGAAGAAATACTCTGATGGTGCGGGAGAGCATGAGGTGGGTTCATCATGCCAGTTTGCCTCTGAAATGAATAGGTTGTCTGTTCACCTAACCCTTGTGAGCATTGGAAATAATAGACCCTGCACCATGACATAGTGCCAGTTTAGGCAGTGGTCAGGTAAGGGATTTCTTCTGCAGTAACTTTAGGTCTAGGTGGGTCATGGTGGAAGGCTGCTGGCATTGCAGGCAGAGCAGAAGCATTCCTCATTTTGCCTTCTACAGCAAAATAAAATTCAAAACCTCTGCCTTGCTGTGGTCGAGAAGCAAGCAGGGTGGGAGAAGATGTGCCACAGGCTTGATCAACTTCAGCAGAAGTCCTATTACTCTCAGCAATAATAGCAACTCAGATTCATTAGCAGAGCGAAATCCGTGCTCCGTGTGATGGCCTGCCTGAAAAACAGTTTGTTTTGCTGTCTTTGGGCTTTAATTAAGACATGTTCAATTCCAGCCCCCTGGCTCCCCTCTCCCCCTGCCCCCACCCTGCTCGCTGTGTCACAGACCGGTGATCAGACGCTTTCAGATGGTCCAGCCCATGACTTTGACCTTCTGCGCGGTCCGGCGTTCCCTGGGGAACCGTTCAGCTCATGAGGTCTGATTTCACACTTCCAGGATGCCTCGGCTCTCTTAACAATGACAGGGAGACAAAGCCCTTTAGAGCGGGCCGCATGGGGACTTGTTTAAATTGGAAACTAGAGAGGAGTCAAGGAACAAGGTTACAGGCTACAGAATAGTGCTTTTAATAAAGAGCTCACAGCTCTGGTTCAGCTCAAAGAGGGCTACCTCTGTACAATTAATTGAGACATTTATCTGGAGCATCTTAGGCCTCTACTTTCTCACAGAATTATGTGATAAATATCAGCTAAGAGGCAAATGAGATGTGCATGAAATGAATTTTTAACACTTTGATTACTGTGTCTCCAGTCTTCATTAGAAGTAAATTTATTTGTATTCTGACCTCGTTATTAATCAATTGTCTGCGGGGTTTTTTTGGGTACCGCGATTTCAGAACCTGCTGCTGTATCAGACAGATTTTGCTAAAGAGCTCAGTGGTATTTAGGTTTACAGTCAGAAGCTTTTCAGGCTTCTCCTCCTCTGAAGAACAGAAACTAAGCATAGAAAATGAGGCAGAATTATTTTTTTTTCTTCTTCTTTAGTTTCACGTCTGGAATTCAGCCTTTCTTCTAAGAAAATTCTATGTTAAAATTTTGATTAAAGCCCTTGAAAGTAGGATGAAGATACCTAGGTGGCTAAATGTGCAGAATGTAAATGAGTTTTCTAAAATCTGTTCTACTAAAATGTCCTAATACCACATGTGCAAAAATGGTCTTTGAAATTGTTCTTCAAATGCTAGGAAATGTCAGAGTGATGTACACAAACATTAAATTCACAAAGGTATGGAAGCCCATGCATGTAAAATTGAAGGAATAAATTCTGAGACCCTTTGGAAATATGGTTCCAAAAGTAATTTGCTCTGTCAATTAGTGCAACGAGATTTCAATACACACTTGAATTATCTTCACAAAGTACAGAAATCTACTAGATGGGCAGTGTTCTATGGTAGATAAAAATCTTGCCTGGCCCTGTCTTTATGGGTTAGCTGAAGGCATCAGTCCAATATCTCACACTGCACAAACACCTTTTTAAAAGAAAACAGTTTTAGGATACCAAGGGCAAAATTGGGATTTAAAATACATGTTTATTCAACATTAAGATTTGGAATTAGAGACGCAGTGAAAAGGATGGTTTGTGATTATTAACATTTTTCTATTTATTTATTTTTTTCCTGTGACTATTCTATGGAGCTGAGTTTCAGGTGGTTGTGGCACTATGCTGAATCACCTGGCGAGGCACCTCCCACATCCATCACAGCAGTCCTTTGCAACATGACTGCAGCAGTGCTGCTGAAGAGGAATTACCATTTCCATTTTAAAGATGGAAAAACTAAGAAAGGTTAACTGACTCAGCTAAGGCCGACAGAGCAAGTCCTTGTCAAAGCTGGCATTTGGCTTGGGTCCTGTACTTAATCCATTAGATAAGGCAGCTTCTCATGCTATTGAGCCATTCCTCCTCCTGGCCAAAGGTCAGGCTGACTGCTCTGTCACAAGCAGCTGGCTGGCAGGGAGCTTGGAACAACATTAGTGACATTAGCGTCTGCATGAGTGGCACTGCCCCCCAGAGTCATGAACTGGCTGTCTTGTCTTCCCAAAAAAATAAAGGCCTTTTTTGGCTGTGGGGACTTAGATCCCTAATGGGCAGACATGGCCAGTAGTGGGGGAGAACCATAATAGCCTATGAAATATTCAAACAATATCTCAGCTATCGTAACCACATTAAACTAGGTTGCACTTTGTGAAGTTGTGGTTTGTGGCCTTGACTTTTAAAAGCAGGAATGGAATTGAAATCTGCTATTAAATTTTTAAGCTATCCAAAACATTTGGTTTTTTTGGTAGTCTCTGTGATTCTAGTTCAGTTTGGATAATGTAATTTGAACAATGCAAATAGTCGTGTAATACCTGGCTCAGAATGAAGTTAGCAATTTGCTTGAAATTGGTTCAATGCTGGAGTGTGCTTTCTATCAGTTTGTATACCTTTACAGACTGATCAGTGGCAGGGGAACATTAAATGCCAATCCATATTGAGCCTGCTGCATGACTCCTTTTGTTGAGAAAAGTGTTGAAGAAACAAAACTAGACAATTATTTGTGTCTCTGGACATAGAACAAAGCAATGCATATAGCCACAGTAGAACTATCTCCACAGGGCTCCAGGAAAGGTAGCCCATTGCTATCTGGTGTCCCTTGTCACTTAATCCTTATGAAGTGTAATAATTTTTCCAGGGGACAGGTAGTACTGCCATATGCTTCTTGGCTTCCATCTTCTCTGAAAAGCAATTGCATCAGTGGTAGTTCCTTGTAAGAGTCTATGGCAGCTCTGATGAAGAAAGAAAGAGCTGATTCCACAGTGGATGGTCCTTCTGCTTATTTATTTTCTTTCCTACAAGCTAGATTTTTGAAGATTGAAAACCAAAAAGCAAAGCATGATACTGATGACTGTACAGAGGTGTTTCTTTCCTGTCTAAAACAGGGAGCCACCTTACTGCACAAGTATGGACGTTTCCATACGTTTGTTACTGAAGTATTTTTTTACCAATATTAACTGAATAATATGCAGATGACATGCAGTTTTCTCGAGACAAATGCCTGTATTTAATAGAGTTTCATAATGAAAAGACATCACAATTTAAATCGTGCAAAACATGGCAAGCAAGAAGTGTAAATTTAAGCTTTGATAGCTTTTAAGCAAGAAAAAAATCCTATTTGTGGACAAGTGGAGCTAAAAATGGAGTACAAAAGTGCAATTAGGTTGAGTTGAAATCCCTGTCTGCAAGGATTGCAGTGCTCCAAAATGATTTTTTGCTGGGAAAAAAAGCTACTAAGAAAAAAAAAAAATATTGGACAGCTTCTCCCCTAGGGACCATTGAAGGACGTATCTGTTTAACTTGCTCAGAAATATGAATTATACTTTATTGCAGTTTGACAGTTCTAATATTCAGGTAAAGTTCATCTTTATACAAACAAAAGACACTTGCATCTCGATCGGTCACCATATGATCTCTTGAGAAAAACCAGTACTTTTGGAGTTGGTTTTGAGATAAAGCCCATGAGACTGGACAGAGGTCAGCTTTGGAAGATGGGCTGCAGTGGCATGTGTCTGAGATCAGTCCAGCAGCCCTGGAACATCAGTTCACAAGGGTTCACAAGCCACCGAACATCTCTGGTGCTTGCTGATGAGTTCCAGCATGGTGAGCCAGCTGATCTACAGATGTGGCTGTCTTGTGGCCTTTGAACTGATGCAAAGGGGTTTTCCCAAACTTTTCCAAGTGAAAAACACAGCAAAATTGTTAGGTAATCTGGTGCTGTAGCTACTTGAGAGGAAAATTTCAGAAGCTAAAATTGTGTGGAGACAGAGGTTTTGTTGTTTTAATTTTCTAAAGATTTTGAGAAGCAATTGAAAACTGTCACTATTTAGGTCTCTTTTCTCTTATGAAGAATTGTGGTTTATATACCTGAAGCAGAAAAAAATGAATCTGGGATCCACACTTACTTTATTTCTTTTGTGAAGGACTTCCTGGGCTGTGGGGGACTTCAAGATTTGAAGCAAATAACCAATAATACCTCTCCAGTTCTTGTTAGCCCCTCTTGCAGCTTAACCACTGCTGTAGAGCTGGGCTGGCTTGAGGTGCACAGTTCATCCAGGGCCATGCTGTAGTTCTGAGAAGTAAGGGGATGAGTCAAAGACTAATTAGTTCAAAAACTAATCTTTTAATTAACGTGTGTGTAGTGTGCAGCGTGAGGGGGACAGTGCCGATTGAAGTAAAACACTTTACTTAGGTCCAAGCAAACTAATGTCTTGCCAGCTGCAATACAGCATAGCACAAACAACAGTATCTGCCAGACTAGGTGCAGTGTGTGGCATGATGGAAAGAATGGAAAGCTTCAAAAGTTGTGTAGGTATTTAATTTTTTTTAGTGGTAGCTTGCATTACAACGCAGAACTCCTTTTTAGTGGACATTCTCATATCGTCCAGGTCTGTAATGGGTAGAGGGGAAAAAAAAGATGAGGGAGATCTGTCAAAAGAGAAGCTGCTTTCCCTTCCAGATTATTATGCATATTATGTGCTTCAGCACTTCATTTCTGTCATTTCAGGAGCCCTTAGGACTGCAGAGTCCAAAAGGCATGAGACGTTACAGCAACAGAATGGATTAATGGGATTTGTTCTACTTCTCATTGAGGTTTACTGCAGGTGCTTTTACTACCTGCCTGAATCCCAAATTCCTTCCAACAATAAGTGTAATCATGGTTAGTCCCACTGAGGTCATGGGATTACTCACAATCCTAAGTGCTGGTTTGGGTGGTGCTGGGAGCATGCTTTTCCTGTGTCAGTGCCTCAAGCAGCTGATGGTCACCTTACCTTGCACAGCACACATTTAGGGCTGTACTCAGAAGAAGTTCATGTGTGTCCTCCTCTGAAGTCACTGGAACTGTCACTGCAGGCCTCTGGAAGGCACAGAGCAGGGTGCTAGCTGGAAGACCCTCAGTAGACAGAGGGATTTGGGAAGAATTTCTTCACAGTATCACAGTATTGTTGGAAAAGACCTTCAAGATCATCGAGTCCAACCACTACCCTAACTCTGCCACATCCACCACTAAACCCTGTCCCCTGTCCCCACATCTGTCGTTTTAGATGTCTCCAGGGATGGTGGCTCAACCACCTCCTCAGACAGCCTGGATCACCAAGTCCAACATATGATAGGTGATATATGGTGATATGTGACCGTCGTGATGTAGTCTGCAGTGAAGGGCATTACTTGGGATGACATCATCATTTAGAATGCTGTCATTGAGCTTATGCAGCACAAGTCTAATAGAAAGTTTTTAAATGTGCTTTTAGGACTGCCAGATGAACAGCACTTTTCTGAACACGTGGGGTTCTTTATATTAAAATGAGGAAAACCATTTATCTAGCTCTCGTATGGAATTGCTAGTTGCATTAGCTGGACAGAAGTTGACTGAGACTGCCTTGGTTTAGAGTATGTGGAACTTTCCTCGGTTCTCCTGGAGACCAAGGAGACCTAAGGAGAACATCTTTTAATATTTTAGTGCTCCATAAGGCTTTCTTTGGGAATGATCCCAGTATTTTGAACGTTCTTACAATGCAGCTGGTTGCCATGGCTGTGAGTCAGAGTTAATATTGCAGTTATTCTTCCTAATAATGAGAACCTGAAAGATGACGGATGGATATGAGTTTCATCAAGTAGGTGTACATGGCTCTGGCTTTGTCTTTCTGGATCATGTTTACTAATTTGGGTTGGTATGCAAACATTTGCACATACATTTAGTACGTCGGCCATGAGTGCTGCCTTTCAGATACCCAGCATGGTTATGAGTGTTTTAGCATAAGGAAGAAGTGCCCAAAGGTGATGGTTGAGGGGTTTGCACATGGGAACTTCATAGCCTCCTCATATAGCAAAAATAGTACTCCTTACTAGAGATGTTGTCCAGTTCTGGAGCCCCCAATACAAGAAGGACATGGAACTGTTGGAGCAAGTCCAGAGAAGGGCCCCAGAGATGATGGGAGGGCTGGAGCAGCTCTGCTCTGGAGACAGGCTGGGAGAGCTGGGGGTGTTGAGCCTGGAGAAGAGAAGGCTCCAGGGAGACCTTAGAGCACCTTCCAGTGCCTGAAGGGGCTCCAGGAAAGCTGGGGAGGGACTTTGGACAAGGGCAGGGAGGGATGGGCTGAGGGGGAAGGGTTATAAGCTGGAAGAGGGGAGATTTAGGTTAGGCATCAGGAATAAATTCTTTGCTGTGAGGGTGGTAAGAGCCTGGCCCAGGTTGGCCAGAGCAGCTGTGGCTGCCCCATCCCTGGCAGTGTTGAAGGGCAGGTTGGATGGGGCTTGGAGCAACCTGGTCTGGTGGGAGGTGTCCCTGCCCATGGCAGGGGGGTTGAAACTAAATCATCTTTAAGGTCCTTTCCAACCCAAACCTTTCCATGATTCTGTGATTTTGTTATCATAGCCAGGAGACTTCTACTTGTCCACCATGATATTTGGGCCTTCCCTTCTACCATTTTACAGTATTTTCTATTTTCAAATTTGGTCTCAAAGTGTTCTCAAATTATAGGGATGAGGAGACGTGAAATGTTGAGGGTAAGAGGGGGATTTTTATATTTCTCAAAGCTGTTTGTCTTTGGTTTGATCAAGGACTTCTGTGATTGATGTTACATATTATTTAGCTTTCTTAAGTGGATTGGTATCCTTATAAATCTATAAGGAGAGTCATTGAAAAAGTGCATGTCAACAGATGCAGAAAATAAATGAATGTAGTAAATACTTTCTCTTTGCACAAGGTGGCCTTTGGACACTGCAGTTGCATTTTCCTGTGTCTGTATATGATTAACAAGCAGAGATCACGTTGTACCATCACATGCAAATATGGTTGATGACACTTTAAAAAGGAGCTAAAGTAAAATTTTCTAGCTTACCTGCTGTGTCAGTGCTGCCTTGTCTTGCCTATCTTCTGGGTGCTTCTTTTTCAAATAGTAAAACCTATAGAACCTAAATAAATGTTTTTAGGCTTGTGAGGTAGGAAAACATTGAGATGTGTGATGTATCCATCTCTGCTGACTAATGAGTTAATCATTTTTCAAGGTTAATGGGAAAGATTCAGTGGTATATTGTTTTCTAGAGAGGGTAAACTTCAACTCTAACTGTAATTCACAATGTGTTTTAAACAATTATGCTTTATCATTACAGTTAATAATATGCACATTAACCTCTGATGTAGTCTGAATCAATACTGCAGTTTGGGAGATGTGACCCCTGCACAGCTTTGTCTAAATATTGATTTCATTGTCATTTGTATAAGGTATGAAACAAATTACATGCCTCCCTAATATCATTAATGTAGCCCCCATTGAGCTACTCAATTTATGGCTTCTTATAATGCACAACAAAGCATTACAGAATTATTGAAGACATTGTGAAATACAATTGCTTAGTGTGCTAGATTTGATTGTGGAAGGCTGATGCTAACACTCAATAATTTTCAAACACTTTAAAAGAAAAAGAAAGTCCAAGACAAGAGCAAGCAACTCTGTAGTGTGGGACTTGGTTATTTATTTCCATCAGAGAAAGTTCTCTTGGGTTCTGGGAGCTGCAGTTTATTCTACAGCTTAGGTATTTGTAGCCTTACATGAAAATAAGGCATGCACTTGCACTCTGTGCGAAAGGAAAAGGTTGTTCTCTTCAGTTACTGGAGGAAATCAAAATAGGTAGGAGGAACAGCATCTCTCTGACTTGGCCAGCACTTACAGTGGTTGTCATTACTGTCATAATTTGAAATATGAGGTAAGTAATGTACCCCACACTGTGATTTCTTCCCTTTATTGCCTGTTGATTGCAACTGTCTTCTCATCCTACTCCTCATGCTTTTGTTGCTTCTGCTTCCATCATACCCATTCTTCAGATCTTCCCTGTCAACACCTTCTTACCCTTCCAGGAAATGTCAGGGTTGCCCTGAAACCCTGGAGAAACCAGGACATGACCCTTCTTTTGCTTCCTCCCTCTTTGGAAACCTCCTTTTTTACACAAGCAAACTGTTGTTCAGCAGGATATTCAGGTGCCTGCTTTCCTTCTTCTCCTTTCCAAATACAAACCTTGGCCTCATGGATATGAAAAAGCTCAGTGTAAGTTTTGTGCCTTCCCCCTAAACCTTCAGTGGTGGATGATTTTTCTTGCTCTTGGCTTTGTATTTAAGCACTGCTCACCTGCAGTCATTTGCTTTAAGCTGCTTATTTCATGAGGAACACACAAACACACACACAGTTCCTTTCCCCATTCTTTTACTTGAGCTTAACAAAATTAATAAATGAAAAATCAACTTCTACGTCCAGTCTAGGATACCAGTTCCTTTATCTACATACTACATTTTCAAAGCAGCATCTTCATACTTCCTCCTGTGGTGGCTTTCATGCTGAGGGACCTTCTTGTAAATATATGCAAAGCTACTTCATTGTGCTTTAATATATACAAAAATCTCCACCATGTTTGAGCTTCTGCTGTTCCGCGGCTGCAGCGCATCATTCCAGCTGATATCGTCTCATTGTTTAATTGTACTTGCCCATTTTCTCTGGTGTTAGGCTTTTATCTGAGACAGTCTTTAAGGCTTTTTGATTTTAGGGAGAGGATTTGTGCAGCGTGAAACATGTAGGGCATAGCAGTCTTTGGATAAGTATCATAGATGCTGTGTTACTACAAATAATACGGAATAATACATTTCCTACGTTTCAAAATGCTGTAATTATGTTATCATTACAATGGGACTATTAAAGTAAAGTTCTCTTAGCTGTCTCAGAAGGGTGCTTGGCACCTTTTAGGAACATGCTGGTTTTTCATCAGAAAAGTCTGTATGGTGATTTTTTTTCCTTTTTTTTTTTTTTAAGACAAAAAAGGGGCTCTTTTAGTGAAGAATGTTGATAGATTACAGAAATGAACAGCCCATTATGATAATCTTGAATGTAATGCAGACCATAGGACTTCCCCAGATTAATTCCTAGGAGAATTACAATGCAGCTTACCAAAAGAAAACAAACAGAAAAAGAAAACAAAACCACTCAACAAAAGAACAACCACCAAACAACAACAACCAAGCAAAACCAAATAACAACAACAAACAAACAAAAAACAAACCCAAACAACAACAACAAAAAAAACCAAAACGAATTTCTTTAAACCTTGCTCATGGTAAATAAATTTTGTTCCAAATTTTATCTTGTAGGTAAAAGTGACCCATTTTGTGTAGTTGAATTGAACAATGACAGACTGCTGACACACACCATCTACAAGAACCTCAATCCAGAATGGAACAAAATCTTCACATTGTAGGTGTTTGGATTTTGTGAGTGTTTGGGAGGAGGGGAGGGTGGTGGGTTTTTTTTTGGGGGGGGGATGTTTGAAGGAATCATACATGCTGATTCTGAAGGAAGATAGTGATGACATATGGAAATTTCTAAATTAAATAGATGAATAATTCTTTGAGGATTAAAAAGATGAAAAAAAATAAGTAGATAAATTGTGAAGAGGTACCATTTTAAAGGTAAAACACCTGAAGGTCTGTTTCTTGGAAAGCAGGTGTGAGGAATGCTAAGCACTCCTGAGTGTTTCAAGAGCCAAATCCATCACACTGGGTGGTAAAAGTTCTGGGTAGAATGGAGGATATTGTGGTTATGGCCTTCATTAAAATGTGATAGTTAAGTTTAATAAACATTAGATAACTATATAAAGGAAGGAGTTTTAAATGCATTCATGTGTCTATGAATTATGATCAGATACTTTTCCCTTCTTTCCATTTCCCAACCGCACTTCTCACAATATGATCTAGCTCCCTACCAGGACAAAGCTGCTGTGTGGCAAAGTGCAGTCTTAAACATTTAATTTATTGGGAAGTTGGGTAGATGCAGTTGGTTTTTTTTTTCCTTCTATTCTTTTGAAGGCAATAAAAGGCTCTGACAAAACAGAATGAACTATTTCACAAATGAAATGTTCCTGTTATTTCTCTTGGTCAGTTGCCTTCTGTTTCTCCCTGTTTCTCTCTGACTGCAAAGTGACACCAATGAGTAGAGAACTGATCACTTGCAGGTTTCTCTGCTGCTGAAATCAGCAAACAATCCACTGCAAAACCAGTAGAAGCTTTACCTTTTGTGTACGCTTACTTCACTTTATCAGAAATCAAAATGCTGTGTTTTGCCCTTCCCCTCAAAATGGAGTCTTATTTTAATTAATTTATTTATTTTTTCCTCCTAAAATTGTCATTAGTGTATTTGGCATCAATAGCTTTTATTGCCCTGCAGTGAGAAATGAACTCAGAAGAAAAAATCTCACAACAGTTGTACTCCTCATTAGCTTATTAACATAGTTCTCATTTATGTATCTGCAAAACCACGCTAAATTCTTCATTAATTTATTTTTAATTATCTACTAATAGATCCAATAACTAATCAACCTCTACTGCTTGACGACGTTCTCTGCATAAGAAATTGCCTGCGTTTGTAGAGGACAAAAGATTAATCAGGAATCATATATAAAACCTCCAACAGCCTTCAAGGAGAGTTTTCATCTCTCTTCTATGTATATTTGCACTGACACTATTTTAGTTATGCATAGATTTGTCAATTAATTTTGGGCTAGTGATCCAGTTTCATCTGGAGACCTGTGTTTTACTGAAGTTAAAATGCTTTGCTTGGATTCGTATGTCCTGGATCAGCCACCTGATCAACGATGAGTTCTCTCAAGCAATAGTGGATTTTTCGTGGAATAAGGAATGGGAATTTTTTCACTTGAGAGTTTTCAGTGTACAGTGACATTTGTTGTGCCTGGTGGAGGAGTGCTCAATGGCTTGCAGGCAAAAAAACAGTAGTTGCTGAAAAACGCATTGTTCTGTGTTGCTTGTTCCTAATCTGTTGTAATGGCTGTTGTGTATTTGTAACTAAGGAAGGATTTTAGAATTGAAGAGCATGTTCTCAGTGCAAGGATGTGCTTGTGCAGCTTGTAATTATTTTCATTGACAAACCTACAGATCTCACAGTTATTTGCAGTAAGAATTGCTGCCAGGGTAGCAGTGTTGAAGGGACAGTCTTTAAAAGCTCTCAGTCCTGCTGCTTGCTGCTCCGTGCTGGCTCCCCTTGCAGCTCATGCAAACCCCAGGTAGGAGATTTAAAGCAACATCCTTGGGAAAACTTCAGCTGGGAAAGCCTGGCAGAGAGAGAGAGCAGGGTTGCAGCATTTCAGTGACACGGAGGGACGCCTCACTTACTCAAGTTCTGTTCTCTGCCATGGGCTTGGAAAAATCTTGGGTATCTGTTTTTGCTAACCTTCCACGCCTTTGTCCTTGGTGCCTGCTGGTATAGGTGACTCCTTCTCTCTTCTGTGTGTGCTTCTCCCTTTGTAGCAATATTAAAGACATCCATTCAGTGCTGGAAGTGACAGTTTATGACGAGGACCGTGATCGGAGCGCTGACTTCCTAGGCAAAGTTGCTATACCACTGCTGTCTGTAAGTCTCATTCACCTGACACACTGCTCTGTATTTTTCCTGCTGAAGGGGGGGAAAGAATAGGGGGGAGGGGGGGAGAACCAAAAAAAAAAAAAAGATTTGCAGCTCTGTGTCTGTCATTTCTCAACCAAGGTCTGTAATAAGAACACTAAAATTTTAACATACTCAATTCACGGCCATGTTGAATCCCATGATAGTTAATTTTTCCTGACAGACTCGGTCCTGGTAATGAACAGGTACTTGTCAGACTTGCCACAGTTGTTTTGGGTTCTCTGTCAGTTTCAGCAGCTGGGGGTCAGGGGTCACCGGGGGGGCTGTATTCAGCAGAGACCACGAGACAGACGGCTGTCATGTCCTTTTCCTGCAGATTCAAAATGGTGAACAGAAAGCCTACGTCTTGAAAAACAAGGAGCTGACAGGGCCAACAAAGGGGGTCATCTATCTTGAAATAGATGTGATTTTTAATGCTGTAAGTCTTAACTTTGGCTTTTTTGTACTGCTAAAGAGTTCAGTTTCATGAAAGCTTTTGTTCCTGATTTGTAGAGAATTTCTGTCATTCCTCATTTTCTCTAAACCTTGATGTATACCACAGAATACTCTTCTGCCACTGCCTGGCACACCCACTCTTTTTGTTGCTGCTGCCGCTGCTATCCCTGATAATGTGAGGAGCAGCAACTCCTGCCTCTGTGTGTCGGGGGCTTGGCAGCCATGGCTTTCAAACTTTGTAATTTTTGCAAATTGAAGCATGTGTTATTAGTGAGGAGCCAGTGAGCTTGAAATACTGACACAGGTTTTAATGCCTAGGTGAAAGCCAGCATACGAACCTTAATGCCCAAAGAGGAGAAGTACATCGAGGAGGAAGACAGACTGTCTAAACAGGTAAAGAGTAAGGAAACACTAATCCCCTCCAAAAGCCTCAATATCAAGTGTGCACATCCAAGTATCTGGTATCATACTGGTGAGGGGAAAGAATAACATTTTCATTACCTGTTTACAAAAGAATATGATAGGTTCAAAAAGGCAGAAACGAAATACGTGGGTTTATTGTGTCTTCTCTATAAATTGCAGCTTAATTTCCATGAAATACGTGAATAAGGACACAGTTGAAACCATCAGGTTCCACACATATCAGATTATAGCACAGGTGCATGTAAACTAAGTCTTGCATAAATTTTTGCTGTTAACCTTGACCCGAGAGATCTCAGTTTGTTGCAGGGTAGAGAGTCTTTCAACAGTCTTCTAGTGAAATTTAAAATAAGGAAGTTGAGTAAGGTTTGAATCAAAGGTGAAAGCAGAACTTTTTATTACTCTGGAGACTCCTTTTGGTGTGGAATGTCTAGACCCTTTTTCCTTCTTCTCTGGATATTTTTGCTAAACACAGTTTTAATGTTTTGGTAAAAAAATATTTAAACAAACGTCTTAGCTTTTTCTCCACTTGAACTACTTCTGATTCAGTTTCTCATCTTCCACAATTTATGTATTCTAAATGGAGGCAACTGGGCTTTTGGCTGAACTGTGGGAACAGGATTTTTGTTGTTTGCAGTGAAAGGGCAAAGGTCTCAAAATGTTTTTTTTACTTTGCTGAAAGTGTAATTTGGATTATCTGTCAGGTGAATTTGATATCAGTTGTGTTATGAATTTCATTAAAAAATATTTCAAGAGGCAAAATATTTCTTCTCTCTATTGTCAGCAATGCAGTTACTAAAGCTGCATTTTGCACTGCTATTCCAGCAAAGAGGCAGTGAGGCCTTTTATTCAAGATTTGTTCTCCCCACCTTCATAACAGAAAATGAAACTGTGATTTTTGCAAATGGCAGGAGGAATTAACTTTAAATACCCACTTTGGGTTTGATTTGGGAATTTTTTTAACTTAGCTTGCATGGGATGCCCCAGCACAGTACCACTTAACACTGAGGAAAAGAAAGGAATCTTTTTCTATGACTGATGCACCTGCACTTTAAAACATCCAGACTTTGCTAGAGTGAATGTGTCTTACCTACCTAGCTACTCAACACACAAATTAAAACATTCTTTGGTTGTTTCAGTTCTTTCTGGTCAAGTTTATTACCATATTAAAGGACTTAAGGCTGTTCTGAATCAAACCCCAACGCTGTTACGTCTCATCTTTGTACAGATTAACTGTATGTGTTTTAAAGTTACTTTGATAAATACCTAGAACCAGGTGGTCAAAATACAGCACAACAGACCAATTTGCTACAAGTGAAGGAAAAATTGGCTGTAAAGGGTGCAGGTGATCTTAATTAGATTAGTCCAGTAATTTTTATGGTTTCAGATTCATGTCCTGAAGCATCTTTTTATTAAAGAGGCCAACATTTGTTAAGTACTTGAGAATGGGGAAGGTCTTGCCTACTTAGTAAAACTCTGAAATCTTACTAACAAAATAGTTTGAGAAATTTTTCAATAGCCTTTCTAAAATTGAACAACAATTTGTGCACCGTTTAGAATTAAATTCAACAAATACCATTTGACACAACTAACAAATTTTCCCGCTTCTGGGTCTCTCAGATTTTAAACTATCCTTCTCCATTTGTGAGCTGAAGAGCCTCAGGTGCTGTTTTTTTCGTTCTTCAACCCGAATTATGAATTGTAGTATTGCAGGCATGAGCCTCTTTGAAGCTTTTCGGGTTTTCAGACATTTCCATTCTTTCCTCTTTTCAACAGCTGCTGTTAAGAAACTTTATCCGGATGAAGCGCTGTGTCATGGTGCTCATAACTGCAGCCAACTACATCAGCAGCTGCTTTGACTGGGATTCTCCCCCAAGAAGTCTTGCTGCTTTTTTGGTATGACCTCCTTTATTTTATTGTAAACCAACCTGGTGTATTTTGTGCTCTAGACTGAGAGACAACACAGTGCTGCCGGGGAGGAGCGTTCTGATATTTATTTTTTTTTTACAGTTTTGCATGATGAAGATACCACAAATCATGTTTATTCACTTTTCTTTTTTTCCCCCCCGAAGTAATTAAGTTTAAAATGTCACACAAACAAGATGGTTTGAGTTTTTTTTAATTTACAATTATACAAATAAGCAAGTGATACAACTCAAAATACAGTCAGTGAACCATAGATAATGTATCTTGGGCTTCTCACACTTTGCTTCTGTTAAATTTTGTTTTGGTCCCCTTGTATTTGCATATTTACTCTAAAACTTGTTTTGAGTATTTCATGAATGCATTTGCATATCATTAATATAAAATCAGTGGTATTTCGTCCTCCACATCTAAATATGTGTTACACCTATAACTTTTTAGAATACAGCTCTGGATCCATATAGTTGCTCCCTTACTATGATTTTCTGTTCGTTGTTTAAAAAAACAAAACAAAATAAATACATTTTAAAAACCCCAGTTCTAAAATCAATCAAACTACTACTTTTTAGACATGAGGCTCTGGTCATAGTTCAGTTTTTAGTGAATCCATTTTTAGTTATTTAAATGAAACTGCTATTTATCCTTAAACGTTAGCTTCATTCATATTAACCTGTTCAGTTTGGAAAATTCCAAGTATAACCATGATTATGTTGTGTTTCCCAGATGAGTATCTTTTTATTTAAAAAAAACCAACATACCAGCTACAAACAAGACCAGAGTTTTGGTTTGCTTTTAGCATGAGGCACTCCCACCAGAAGTAAGAAAGTATGCATGGACTCACTTTTTGGAACATCTAAAGTTATTAAATTGGCTGAAATAGGGAAGTTACAGACCTATCCATGGTAACTGAACAGGGAATGGTTTTGGTCTTGCTTTAAATAATTATAGATAGAGTCTGATGACAGTGCTCCTGGCTTGGATACCTGAAGCTCAGGTGCCTCAAGTTGGAGAAATGAAACCAGGCATTGGAGCTGGCTGCACTGGAGCAGTCAAAGGGGGTACTTGTGTGTGTCACTAAATCCTGCTGTTTTGCAGGAAGTTTCTTCTAGCAGGGCTTGATTTGTACTGAGTGATTTGTTAACCCCCCCCTGCAGCCTGTCAAAGGGTGGCAGCAAGCTGTCAGTCCCTGGCTGCAATATTCATCAGAAGTGCAGGAGAGAACGTGTCCAAGCTCTCAGGGTTTTTACACTTTCACTCATGTCTGTAGTAACTACACCATATGCAAAAATCTGAATATAGTTGCTACTGTTCGCTTTAGAAAGATGATCTGTCATTATTCCAGTTCAAAATTGTCAAAATTTTGCAGGAAACTGCACGTTTCTGTGGAAAACTCATGTTCATATTGCCATTAGTGCCCCACATACTAAATACTCATCTGT
This sequence comes from Hemiprocne comata, assembly GCA_020745705.1. Classification (NCBI taxonomy): domain Eukaryota; kingdom Metazoa; phylum Chordata; class Aves; order Apodiformes; family Apodidae; genus Hemiprocne; species Hemiprocne comata. The sequence continues at coordinate 1,484,022 of CM036616.1, forward strand.
CCAAGTCTGATCTTAGCGTGTGTGTGGAACACCCACCTGTTGCCAGTGGAGGAAGGGGAAATGGGAAGAAATCCTGTTCTTTGGGCCAAAGGAAATTATTTCTTTCTCATGGTGTGCTGCTGTGACTGTGGAAGAAGTTGTGTTGCTTTAAATTGTAACTGATTCACACCATACATAACAAGTAATTGGAAATAGTAAGACACAGAATAGCAGCAGGGAGGTCTGTAGTGAGTATGTCTCATTATTACAGTTACTGTGTAATGCAGTATAAATGTGCATATATATTCTCATATATTTATATATATCTCAAAAGCCTGTTTTACTTAGTTTTTCTGTAGTATTTGTTTGGCTCTGGGGTGGTTGTGGTAGTTATGGATCCAGTATGTCCACATCAGTGCTGACTTCATAGACACTTTCCAGCTCTGCATCCAAAGGGTTGACCTGTGTTTTTCAACCTGAGGTTGTTCTCTCCAAGGATCAAATCATCCCTCTGTTGGGCAAAACCTTGTTCAGTTTTTGCTAGCCAAGTCAACTCTACATGAGCTTCTATTGTGATCAAAAGCTTTGGTTTTAGATGGTTTCTGGAGTTTCATAGCTATTACACAGGCCCTTGAAAAATCTTGAGTGGGGCTCACTTACACATGTAATGCTGAATTATGCTTTCACTAAGGTTACACTGGAATTTAATAGATTCTATAAAAAAGCTGTACTTAATGTGTGTCATTTTCATCTCTTCACTATTATACAAATCGTATCTCCTCTTGAAGTTGTCTCCCAGAGGTTGGAGAATGTCACAGTGAAATGTCAGTGCCAGAAAGGAGATGAGAAATAGGCCGTTCTGGACGTTTCCAGCTCTGTAGGCAGACTAATAAATAATGTACAAGAAGCAGACTTTTAAACTAACCATTTCTTCCTTCCTGTTGGATTTGAAGATGCACTTTGATGGATAACATCCCGATACAGATTTAGAGCCACTTCATGTAAATTACACACATGAGGGTTGATTTTTCAGGTCTCCCATTGCCACAGGTTCTAGGCGTTACAATCACAGGAACCCTTTTCTTGTACCTCACCCTGTTGTCTTCACTTTCTGATGGGGCCACTGTGAATAAAGACCACGAGTGAAGAAGTTCTGACTGACTAGCTCAGTTTTCAGAAATGTAGTGAGTTGTTTGTAATTAATGAGAGATCTGGAATGGAGAACTACTCCTGGTAACCCACTGAAAGCCTGGATTAGTATGGTGACTGTTCAGTTATCTGCTTTGGGCTCTTTGTACACTGAAGTGTTCACTGCAGCTCTTTGTAAAGTCCTTCTCCTTGGAGAGTAACAATGTTGGTCGTTGAGACTTAAAGTTTTCCTTGAAGGGCCTTGCTGATTATTTATACTCCAGAACTTAGTGGTCTCAAACCTTGACATTCTTTGGGACATTTTAGGAGAGGAAATGCTATATTAAAGCTTTAGGATGGTTCTTTCTCAAATGTGTCTGAAGGCATAGGCTCAGTGATCCATGTTTCCCATGCTGTACCTAGAAGTACAGAAACCTAGAAGTTAAGTTTTCAGTCTTCTAGACTGTACATTTCCTCAACTAAGCATTATTTTCCATGTTTCTGTGGAACTTCTTAAGGTCATCACCTTCACTGGGTGTTTTGCCTGAACGGTTGAAGTTTTTTACTCCTTTTTTTTTTCTTTTCCCATAATTCCCAAATGAAGAATAATTGATACCCACACATATTTTTAAATATTTTTGTGATAATATAACCATGACATATTCTGAACTGGTATTTTTCAGGTAGTCAGAGGTATTTGTCAACAGCTCATGGAACATAGGCTGATCTGGCTAGAATATGACTTTAGATTTCAACCATCAGGAGATTTTATATTCTCCCCTCCTTTTTCATATTTATTTCCTGTTGAAAAACAATGTTAAATTCATGTTTCTGTTCCAGAACAGCTGTATTATACTGTATATATCCCTGTTATGTCTAGAGATGGATCAATAGTGTGTTATATTTTTGTGCTTATGCTTCTTAAGCACCTAAATGCGATGGAAGAGACTAGAATATGTACAGAGAGCCTTTCACATGATTTTCTGTTTTTCAAACAGACCTTTGGATTATTTAGCAGTTAATTTCTATTTTTTTTTAAATTCTTTAATTAATATGGTACGCTTCAGGCAGAAGAACTTTATTAGAGTATTGCAAAAGTGGATGGTTTTCCTTTAGATTAATCTACTGTGGGCACTGAAATGTCTACTAAATTGGGCCTAATTTCCATCAGCTTCTTGATCAGACATTTGTGTTCTTGCAGATGTCAGTGGGTGCAACGTGGGGGGAAAAAAGTGTACACTCTTTTTTTTCAGTACTGTCATTTCTCACTGTAATGAGCACAAAAATAATTGGACAACTGAGCTATCAGTAAAAGGACACACTTCAACGTGAGTCAATGAATTATTTTACAGGACAAACTTTAATCTTTAAATGTGATTGTAGATAATTTGTGCTACCATCTGTCCATTTGGAATTCTTTTAGCCTTTTCAGTCGTTATACAGTAAGTGCTGCTGTGTTTAACATTAACATTTGATATTTTACACATTTAATTTCTGTACTGCTGCGTGGTCCTTGGGGAGCTTTGCTCCAGTGCTACATGAGAGAGACAAAGTATTGATCAGTTAACATTTCAGCTACATTTATGTATGTCGCAAAATTAATGAAAATGCCAGACAAAAATGTCAGAGTGCACAAAAAGGTAGAATTTAAATTTGGTAGTTTAATGAAAAGTTTAAGATGTGCATTATCAAAAATGTCCCCTTGCCTTTAAAGTACAATTCATAACTGAGTAACTAAAGGGAACCACATATTTTACTTAGAGGAACATTGAACATGAAATATGAGGGAATATATGATCTTCAAAGTGTTTGGTATCCCAAAACGGCCTCAGTAAAGCACTTTAATTGCCTGCTTCAACTGTTACTCATAAAATAAACTTGTTTCCTTTCTCATTTGGAAGCAGAGTGCCCTCACCTGATCACACACATACTTTCCAGCATATCCTCAAACTAAAGCTTCCTATGAACATGTGCTCCTATTCGTGTGCCTCTGAATCTTGCTGTACCTGTGTATGCATGCACATGGAAAATACTTTCCTTTCTTGGGCTTTGAAATATTGATAAAATTACTTGCCCTGCACCCAGGTAATTTGTCAGTTCCAGCTCACCTCCACTTTGTCATACACAATTCATATGTGAAAAAGACATAGCAGTGTCCCCAGCCCTTGATTAAGTGCTGCTTCTCTTGCACTGACACCATTTAGCTGTGGTGGTGTCATGCTAATTAGTTGAAACTAAAAAGGAAACAGAAGAAAAAAGAGCTGGTCCTGAGCAGGAAATGAGACAGCATAGTAATTTTGTCAACTTACTTAGCTTTTCCCTATTAAATAGAGAAATGATCACTGCTGTATACTTCAGAAGCAAATTGCACTCAAAGCAAGACAGAGATGTTTTGGGAGAGACTTGGTATGGTACCACCAGGAATGGGAATGGACTTTTGTTAGTTATTAAGTATTTTCTTTTTTTTTTTTCCAGACTGTAATTGTAGGAGAATCAGGTTTTTGCAGGTGTATTTTAGAGCTCATAAATTCTGCCACTGTTGATACCGTTATTGAGGATGTAACATCTGAACACCTTCAAATTGCTTTTCACTAAACCTGGGTGAAGTGGACCAGCAGCTTGTCTTTGCCACCTGTTGTCTATAATTTAAAATTGGAGGAAGTACTGGTGAGGTAGTTGCAAAAACTTCTTGCAGCCTAAAAAAGCCTTTCCAAGAAGTCCTTTTGCTGTCAAAACTGCCAGCTCTCAAAGTGACATGGAAGTGGCAAGGCCAGGTACAAGATTAATTTCTGGTGCAGGTTGTGCACACATGCAAGAGTCTTTCAGCTTTTTGTCAGCTGTATCTTCACCAGCAGGAAGGAGAACGAAGTAGACCAGATTGCTGTAGGTTTGAGGTTTTTTCAGAAGTAAAACAGATTAAAAAGAAAGCTGATGTAAAACCTGTTTCCTCTTTTCTCATTTTCTGTAGACCAGCAGAACTAATGTGAGACTGCTGCAAAAATAGAGAGGGATTTGAGCTTTCTGCAGCACTGAGCTGTACTGTATGCCAGGTGTTAGAAAGTGGGAAACAAACATATATAACAGATCCTGGTGTATATGACCACTGAGATCCTTCAACCATTCATACATAAAGAGCACAACCAGTGCCAGCAACAATTAAAAAAATCCCTCTGTACTTAACTGTAGCAGTTGAGGAACAATGCTGCTGTGGAAATACTTGGTGGCATCAGTCCACATCTTGGGTTTGACATGTTGTCTGTTTGCAAATCTGATGCAAGAAAAGACTAGGCAATATTTATATGCTTAAAAATGCCTTTTAGTATCTTATTCTGGTTTTAAAAAATCACTTTCCTTTTACTTCCTTCATAGAGTGAATTCATACCTGCTAAACCAGGTTAGCAGTGTGGTTCATTGCCTAAGTGCAGACTTGGTGCCTTTTAGGCAATCTGGTGCATCCTTTGTGCTGCCCAGCTGCTCTTGCAGGAGGGCATGTGTCTGTCTAAGGTTCTGTGTCCCTTCTGCCAGGTGATGGGGGTACCCACCAGCTCTACCTTTAGGCACTTTTCATTTCACCTCTATATCTGTTTCCTGCAATTACCTAGATTCCATTCTGAGTTCTGCATAAGCTTAAAGTGTTTCATCTCAAAATCTCAGCGTGGGGAAATGCTTTCCTTATTTTAGGTGACCAGTAGAGGTAAAGAGGCTTTATGCTTTCTTAAGCAGAAATTACACAGGAGTAACAGAGCACTGATATGCCTGGTCTTGGATATTTCTCTTCACTACCAGGCCATTCTTCCCACCTATTTTCCTTTTCTCCCTACTTAGAAAACTGACAACTTTGCACTGGAAGTATTTGATCAGAGCTTTTATAATGCTGTTACAGCTTGATACACCAAAAAGTCTGATGCACCAAAATGTAGTTGATCAAAAATTACAACAGTTAACAAAAACTATTAGTTACCATCTGGTACTTAGTGTCACCCAAAAAGTTCTAAAAGCGAGCTCAGACTTCCTCTTAAAGCAGTGATGTGACTAGAAATCTAGCCAGTGGCTTCCCTGAGTTGCCATTTCACAGTCGTGGCAGGAAATCTTGGCCATTTAAACTTTCATTACTTAAATAGTTCACATGGGGGGATTGTAAAATACCCTACTTTTTCATCGTCTTTTAGTAATGAGTCATTTGAGAACCAACACATTATGAAACTGTGTTACAAAGAGTTACTGACTTTTTATTTTAGCAGGAGCAGTGATTGTAATGGTTTGCCTTGAAGTGGAAGGACTGTGGCCCACTCTGATTTTACTGGATCATTCCATAGTTAAAATAATGTAATGTAATGTTTTGCAAAATGTTTCAGTCTAGTAAAGGAAGAGGCAATAACCAGGAAAGTTGTGTGCTTGTGAGAAATGCCCAAGCAAAGAAAAATCAAATAGAGAAGCAATGTTTCAAGCTTTTGAAAATAGGATGTGCAAAAGGTTTAGAAAGGCAGCCTGTTCAGAAATGAAGCTGTCAATTCCTTCCTAATGCTCCTTATGGAATCTGCAACGTGCTTATCCCTACAGAGTAGCTGTACACGTGTAGCTGGTAGGTGATACTATAGGCATCTGTGCCTGGCTGGAAGAATTAAGAAAAAGCAAGTAATTTTCAGCATGCTGGATTTTACTGAAGTGAAAGCATTCAGGGTAACTGCATAACGTTCAAATATGCATTGTGAAACTAGTTGTCCTACTTATATTGTTTAACATGTGATTTTACAATTCCAGTTTGGCTTGCAGAACGTGAAAGCCAGTTAGTATAAAAAAGGCTTAGAACACACTCCTTTCTACTAGTGCTCCACATGCTATCTGGCTAACAGTAGCTGGGTTTATTGCTGTTGTAAATAAGGCCTCAAAAGCAAAACACCCCTAGGAAACCACTGCAAAAGTCACATGGGAAGTTTTTTCCCTTTTTCCTAAAAGCGGGCTGTCTGCCACACACAGCTTTATCCTTTTTGTCCAAAGAGAGATGTTGCGTGCTTCCTGTCCCAAAAATGGCTGGTTTGGACCAGGGGGAGTTTGAAATCTCACATCCCACTTTGAAGTAACTGGTGGGTGGTGATGCTGTGTGTGATGATGAACCCAGGAGAACTGGCAGGGAGAGCCCATGATGAGTCTGTACCTTTGGGAGGGCTGTGTCATTCTGCTGTCCCCTTCCGTGTGGTCCCTCTGCTTTCCTCCTTAGAGTGAGTTGGAGAGTAAAGCAAGAAGCTTCCTTTTCACCTGAACTTCATTGAGATTGATGGAGGAAAAGCCTGTGAAGGACATGGGCAGCTACAACTGAACTAGGAAGCTGCTTATTTTTGCAGGTAGGGAAACTTCCTTGTGAAAGAGTGTGAAAAACCAGGAGCACTGGAAGTTGTCGTTTGCTTGGGATCAGGTGTCTCTTTGTGTACTGAGCACACCATCTTTATTTCAAGTGGACAAACTGCTGAAGTGTGAGTTACAGAAGAATACAGAAGTTTAGAAGGGGTGAACTTTTTCCTTTTTCTCCTAAATTAGACACAAGTTATAGAGCACATTAATAACATAATCTGTATTATATCGTTTAGTCAGGGTAAAGATTGCTTCCACCCAAGGTGTTTTCCATATCTGAAGAACTAGGCAGAATGTTTGCTTAAATTTCTCAATTAAAGGCCAAACTGATGGTTTCAAAGTTGTGAAGAGAATCCTCATGTAGCTTTAGCCATGTTATTAGTAAAGGTTGGGTGGTTGCAATGGCCTGTCTTGCACAGCAGCTTTTTGCTTTGTACTGGTCACTGTGATATAAAAAGGAGCCAAAACTACCTTGGAGATCCTTTTAGTTGAGTGTTAATGCAAGAAACAATGTTGTCTAAATAGCTTTTTAATACATGAAACACTCAGAGTGTGAGTGGAATGTTAGTTTTTTTACCAAGTGTCATGCTTCAGTGATTTAGTTTCTGCAGGAAAGGAGAATTTCAGTTGACCTTGAAATAAAAAGCCTTTAAGCCTCATAAGCCACTTGTTTGATATAAAAAGTATTGGGTTGTGGGTTTTTTTAGTTTATTTCATTTTCAAAAAAAAAAAAAATAAATAACGAGGTGCTTATATACCAAAATCTGCTTATAACTTTGGAATAAACAAGGAGATATAATTTTAAAGCATGATTTATTTTGATGTCACTGGTAGATTTTACTTATCCCAGAAAAAGTGCTAGCACTTACCCAGTAGAGATACCTAAGGTTGTGTCCAAAATTGTAGCTGATTAGAAAAAAAATAAGGAGTAAGTGAAGCCAAATGGCTGCAGCTGATGCTGAGTACACTTGCAACTGCAGGGCAGGTCTTTGGAGTTTGTGCCTTTCCATGAATAAGAGCAGCACAATTACTGTAGCTCTGAAGTCATACGGTACCAACTGCTTTCCAGAGGTACAGGTACTCTAAGAAGAACCTACTGCTTTGCAAAAGCAAAAAATTGGCATAATTTAGTCTTGTTTATTTGAGATTGATCACTGCTCTTACAGCTATTGTTAGGACTGCAAAGTTATCTGTTAAAACTGGTATTATGCAAGTGGAACTTCTTGGGCAATTAGTGTGCAGCACCAGCTGAATGGGAGACAGGATTCTCTCTCCGCAGCTGTATAGTAGCTGTGATTACATGTGCCTGTATTTCAGCTCTAATTGACTGGCCTCCATAAGAAGACACTGCTCGTTAATGAAGAGACACAGGCACTTCCTAACCCCATTAAAAAAATAAAAAGACAGCAAAGAAATGTGCTCAAAAATGAATAAAATTAATTTTGCTTTGGTACACTGAATGCATGTTTTGCATTTGTTGCCGCAGGAAGTGGCACTGTGTACTTGGGAAAGCTGTGATTAAAAAAAATTATCAAGCCAGTATTAATGCATATCTGTGATTCTCTGCAGTCGTTACATCTTTAAATTATAACTTGAGGAGTAAACATGTTAAGCTGAAGGTAAATCCCTACTTCAATAGTAGCTCTGGCAGGACTAATGCATGAGGTTTTGCTGTTTCCTTGTATTTCTCCTTGGTCTTTAAATACACGGATGCCTGGTGCCTGTTTAGCTTGAGATGCTCCTTTCTGGACTGTTCTCATCCTAATAAAGTCAGCTTGTGTGATATTTCTGTTCTTGCTCTGTCTCTCCTGAGGTCTGCCTCATTTATAAGTGAGAAGAAAAATCTCTTCCTTATCTCAGACCAGAAGGCACAGGTGTATGTATTTGCAGCTCTGTTTTCCGATGACAAATTCTTCAATTTCCAGGAAAAGTGTACTTTTAATATTTAAAATCAGCTAATTCCTTTGAAGACAAGTGATCAGTACTGCAAGGGATACTGCTAATGCTCATTTAAGGGGGCTCTTTTCCTTAGTAAAGAAAGATTATTTTCTGCTTGGTACACAGTATTCTTGCTGTTTTCCTATGACAAACCTCTAGTACCAGCAGATTTTGTATCCCTTTAAGGTAACAAAAAAATTTAAAAGTAAGCATTTTTAGTATTTGCTGCCATCTTAATTATTACTTGCTTAAAGCACCAGTGTTAGCAGAGAGATTATGAGTTAATAAAAATGTCATAGTATTAGTATATAAAACACAATATAATTTTCCCAAGGTAATGATTACAGCATAAGGCCACATTAAGAACACTTAATGCTTATTCTCTTACGCTTATTCTCTAAATCTGCTAGATTTTCATCTTTTAGGAATAGGACCATAACGTTGTAGCAAGTAAACATGGAAACATTTTGGAGTGATTTATTTTAAGGAATTGGTAACTAATTAAATCTCTTGCTATAGCTTTGTTTCTGTATTATGTCACTATCTTCATGGCATTGCAGCTTCACATCAATCTGGATAGTGTTTTTAATCCTGGACATTAATATTCCCTAGTGCAACACCAGTAAAACACATTAAAAAGTTATTTATTCATCACAGTCTATTAGCTAGAGCATTTGGAAAATAACTTTAGTGCACCAAAAGGTCATTGTTGTGTCAGTATTCCTTTCACATGCAGGAATCACTTCGGGTGCTGCTTGTGGTTTTTTAACCTTTTACGACATTTTTGCTTTGTTCTGAGGCTGCTTCGTGTTTTTATGAGCTACCTCGAATCCATCCATAAGAGCAAGATACATCTCTATAAATTACTGACTCGCTGGAGCATATTTGGAGCTGAGAACTCCCTCAGCCCGTGTGATGGATGGAGGAGCAGGATGGAGGGACCTCCCACAGCTCGAGCTGCCCACCCTGGCACCCGCTGCCTCCACCTGAGCTCCTGCAAACTGAGCCCTGTCCCATTCAGCCCTGCAAGAACAGCTCTATTGTCGTGGGAAGAAGCGTTTGTTTCTGAGGGAAAATTATTCCAGTTCCACTTCTGAATGAAAGACAAGGCTGTTATTACTCAAGGGATATTAGGCCTCACTGCTTTTTTGAGAAAACAAATTTGCTGTAACTTTATCTGTAATTTAGTACTGCACGGGTGCAAATAGAGTCTACATTGTATGGAATAGGAGGCAGAAGTCAGGGTTTGTAAAAGCCATAAAAGGGTTGGGTAACCATTATATTTCCAAAAGAGACCTTATCAGAATCATAGGTTAAAAAAAAAAAATCATTACAGCCTTACCATTAACTGTTTCAAATTTGCTTTAAAATTAGTATTGAAGAAGTAAGGTTTCTGTCTCTTATCAAGAATATGGTAAAATTACTAAGTGAGTGAACTTATTTTGCCTCAACCAACAGCCTATCCGTAAATGGTCATGGTAGAGGCTACTAAGATTTTTTTCTGCAAGGTTTGTTGGTTGTTTTTTTCCTTTCTCACAGGAAATGTGGCAGAGCTTTGCTGTTCTCAAGTTCCACTTTCTTGAAGGAATATGATCTCAAAATGCTTAAATAAAATTTGCCCCTTGTTGGTTGATTCTTGACTGTCAGCATTTGATAGGAAGAAAGAATATTAATTGTTTTAAACCTTTGTGCTTCATGCACAGAAAAATTCAGCCCTTGCAAGTGGTTCCATAGAAGCTGGTCCAAATCAGCTGGGTATTTTATTCCATCAAAGTTAATTTTTACATCTGTGCCCTCTTTTGCTGCCTCTAATTCTGGTTAGGTAGCAAATATGCAGACTATGTTCTTTATATTCTTTCTCTTTTTTCTTTTTATTGTTGGTTTTGGTTTGTTGCTTTTTTCTTTGGTGTTTTGTTTTGGTTTTTCTTTAAAAAAAAAAAAGAAAAAAAGAAAAAATTCCAATCCAGTTGTAGTAGTTTGATCTTGCTGATTAGCAAAGTTGCAGTTAAGAACTTAATGTGGTTTCTAATCATCTGGCAGCTGTCATTAGTGAGTGAAAATGTGGTTAATCCCCCCGACACAGAGCCCTGCTCCTCTGTTCTCCCAAAAGCAAACGTAGCCACCTCCAGGCACACTCCCAGATGAAGCTGGGAGCAGGGGGTGAGTCTCTGACCCCGGGCTCTGAACTTGGGAATCTCTGGTTAGCATGCTTCATTGCCTCTGGATCACTGCACTCACCCTTCTGCTCCTCTACTTACAATGTCTAATACGCCTAATTTAAATTATTTTAATTAAATCATTCAGCTGCTTCTCACGGTGCAAGGTGGTTGAAGAACTGTAGCTGGTGGTGTTTTAAATCAGGTGCTTCTGCTTGATCAGACTAAAGTCAGCCAAAGATGGCTGTGGATCCTGGCAGAGCAAAGGGTAAACGTGAAAAGGCAGTCACAAGTTAAACCAGAACTGGGAGTCACAGCAAATGCTCTCACAAATGAACACGTCAGTTTTTATTTGTGATTCCTGCTCATTTGCTTCTCTCAGTGCTGTGCCACAAGCACCTGGTTTCACAACTTGCAGAGGAGGCAAAAGGCTGAGCAGGGAGTTTGTGATTTCTGGGTGGAAATGAAGCTCGTACCCGTTTATCTGCTGGTCTGAGCAATCCAGTCATTTGCCAGTCAGCAAGTGTAATGAATTCTCTGCTGCATCACAGAGTCTTTCACAGGTAACTCCTTGATAGCTGGTGACACTGCACTGTGGTGCTCTGAGGCTGGTATTTATTTCATTTGCCACAGACATCCACTCTTTCTCACTTTTTTTCTATTAAAAAACCAAAATATTCCCTTCCCCTGAGTTAGAGTAAACCCAAAACCCTGAAGAGTCCTAAAGCAGGAGCAGTGCTTTGAAACAGGCTGTCTGTGCTCTAAACTGTGCTTATAGACTAATTAAATTCTCCTGTCTGCCTGACAATGATGAATATGGCACTTCTTTGGGACGACTTTAAGATCTGGATAGTAGAACCAACACCCCCACACCCCTCTGCAGTGCAGGAGTCCCTGCTTGGTCCGTGGTGGATCTTGTCCGTGCTGACTTTTGGGTTTTAGAACTGATAATTGAACATAAAATATAAGTTCTTTAAAAAATGACAGAGTATTTCTGGGGGCGTCCTCCGTGTTCACCTTCATGATAGTTGCAGGTTTTTTTAAGTTAATGCAGTTTCAAAATCGTTTTAAGTTTCCCAACACGAAGGAAAGAAATGAGATATTGGATTTGCAAACAAAAGCTTTATTGGTTTATGACAAGTGATCCATCTTTTTGCATTAGTGCAGCATTCTACCCCAGATTATTTTTCATAATTGATAATTCGTGAGTCATGTATTTGTTGTCTATTCTTTTATGGTTTTCTAAATAGTGAACAATGTCAAAAGGTCATCAAGCTTTCATAAAGGAAATGTTTTTTATTTCATTTTTTGAGTTTTGATTGGTGCTCTGAAGAACTTTGTGAACATTTCAGGGAAAAGTACAAGTAAAAAAAAGTAATACAACTTCATGCAAAATAATGTTACAGCAAATCAAAGAAGAAATCAGTGTTAGGACACACTAAGGTACTAGGTAAAACTACTAAAGTGAAAATGCTTAACTAGAATTATTTTACATTAGAAGTTAGTTATGATTTGTGTAATTGTGGTGGAGTTTTAAAAGTTGGAAATGCAAGTATTGTATATGCATACAAGAAAATTAAGAATTATATTTGCATGTGACTGGTTTAATTCTGATTGTTTTCTTTATCAGAAATATTTTTACACAGACCAACAAGCCATTGTTTTCCTTCTACCATAAAACTAGTGGTGGTTGGAGTCATGCTCCATCCCCATTTTTGGAATCTTAAAATATTGGTTATGGATAAAGAAAATCTAACAAGGGAAAAAAAGCTTCCTTTTCATTTAAAGTATTAGAAGGCAGCAAAATGAGGTGATATATATTGGTGCATTCATTTGTCACAGGCAAGTAACTAATGAAAAGTTGTGAGTGTATTATTTAAAATTTAGTTAGCCCGATGAGAAAGGAACTTTTCCCTTTATTAATGTTTCTCCAGCAAGCCATGAACATTTCCACTACATGTACTCACTTTTGGGAGAACTGAATAAAATATGAGTAAGTTCAATCAGTGGGAAAGGCAACTTAAAATAATTTACAGACAACTATATAGGAGGCACAGAATATTTTAAAATTAATTAAAGATTAATTTCCGAGAAAATTTGTTACGAATGTCCTGTTACAGCATGTGTGGTTCTCTCCTCAACATTCATTTAAATGTCCTCTGAACAACTTAATTATAGTGAGCCATTTCCATTAAAAAAAATTATTTAGTATTATCTTCCTAATTAAAATAGAATTGAGCTAATCTAATTGTGACATAATTGTATTATTGTATGTAAAATGTAATTAAATTAATGTAAACAAATCTTTTTGCCCAATTGATAAAATTAAGAAAAATAATTGCTGATACATTTTGTTAAAACTATTATTGAAATTTCATCTGAAAATCATGAGCAGGTGAACATTTGGCAAAATTACATTAATCTCAGATCAGTAACAATATTAATAGGATCAATATATTTTATCCTTAGGAGATATTTTAGTTGCCTAAGAATAAAGCAAAAGTTATATATATATCACTGCTGAATACTTTTTATTTCCTTCTGTAGCATTCATCAGTACTGGTAGTTCTCCTCTGAGGTACTTTGGTTTTTTAACCAAACCTTCTGCTGTGTTTTTTTCTTTCAAGTAGTATTTCTAGCCAAGTTGGATTAGTTAGTAAGGCATCCTAACTATTTCAGAAAAGTACTTTAATTCAGATGCTCTGTTCAACTGAGTCTGTAACGTGTAAAGCATGTTTCCAGCTCATCAGATTATTAATCTTGGATACCATAATTATTTTACACACCCTCCTCCCAAAAAAAAAATCTTGATGTCTTCTCCCTGACAGGTGTTCAGGACTCAGACAAATGGACACAAAAAATACTAATTTTCAAATTCCCCCTTTCATAGCATCGCAGTGATATTAAAACGTGTCTAATTGTAGTTGTGACAGGGTGATGTCCTTTCATCACTATGTGTATAAAAATTCAGCCTTTAAATACAGCAGTGCTGAATTCTGTGTCTGGAAGGCAAAATATTCACAGTCGTTGCCATATTACATAATACAAAATGCCTTTAATCATCTAAATATTTTATTTTCTGTTTTTATACCACTTGTGAAACTGTTCCCCTTTAAAAAAAAAAAAAAAAAAAAAAAGGATTTTTTTAAACTTTCTTTTTAATCCTGAATGTCGTGGTTTGGAATTGCATGGCTTGCCTGGGTCAGAGCTGATCAGAACTGCAGAAGGCTGCTGCTCCTGCTGCTGCTGCTCCTGCTGCTGCTGCTCCTGCTGCTCCTGCTGCTGCTCCTGCTGCATCCCGCGGGGCGGCGGGCACACCGCGGGGACCCCAGCTCTGGGAAAGTCACACCTGGACCCTGTGCTGCTGCCTCCATATCCTTAAATTCCATCCAGATCCGTTGGGCTGTCCTCAGGAATGAATTTTACACATGTGCCTGAGCATTCAACATATCTCACCTACCTGGGGAAGAGATGTGTGGGAGATGCAGGGAAGAAAAAGCATGTATTTATATTAGTGGAGCTTCCCAAACATCCCTTCATTATCCCAAAAACATTAGAAATACTGTGGTATTTTGGCTTTTTAGAGCAATTCTCAGCATGGCTACACTGTAAAGCATTGATTATAAGTAGTGTAGAATCACATCTATATAATATAAAATCCTTTATTACAAGGGATACAGGAGAGAAATGTATTTGATACGGTAAAAATACTTCCCGTCTAGCAGCTTAACATAGTTACAAGACCAAGCACTAATTGTGATCTTTGATTGTGATCTTTCACTAGTTATAGGCAAAGTTACTTGTCAAAAAGAATATCTCTGAAATGTCAGAAGAGTGTAGGGGTTGTTTAATTGTCGTTGATTAAGAAAGAAAGTTAGCCTGTGTTTCATTATATTGGAAATGCTTTAAATATAGAAAAATAGGAAAAATGTGGGCATCATTGTAGGATCTAAGATGAAAATGGGTTAACTGTAAATCTTAGGATTATGGATTTAAAAAAAAAAAAAAAGCATAACATATGTTCTGTAGCCTGAAATTAAGAAGGATTTAGTTTAGTGATCATGCTAGCTCTGTGCTGTTTCCTCATAAAAATGGGGTATTTTTCGGTTGTGTCCCTGGCTGTCATTCTCCACCCAAGCCTGTAGGTAGCACTCTTGCATCACACAAAAAACCGCTGCCTTTTCTGAGCCAGAATTACTATTTAGGTCGGGAAGTCTTCGCTTGTGCAGACCTCTAAATGTAGCTGGTACTATTTGCATAATTTCCAGACTTTGATGACAATCTGTGATCTTAAAACAGTAGCCTAAAGATTGCGCATTAAGTTTTTTGGCCTTGTGACTCACTTCTCTCTTAAGGCTCATCCTTTTTTTCTGTGGGATGGGGTGAAGGAGGCACCACTGATCCCTCCTCATGAGGAACCTTGGAGGTACAATGTTGTCTTGTAATTACTTGTTTTAACAGACTGCCCATCAGGTATTAATACATGTGCATAATTCCTCAGCTCTGTTTCATATTTTCATCTCCGTTTTGTGAAATACATGACACTCGAGGTCTCTTTCAGCTGCTGGGTAAGGTAAACTCTGTGGTTCTGAACAAACTACTCATCCTTCTCCCCGTGGGTTTGTTCCAACTCCACAGCTGTCCCAGGAGCTGCTCCCGTGGTGGTGGCCAAGGTTCACCAGGACACCACGGTTCAGGACCAGGCTTCCCCAGGGGAGTGCCGACCCTGCTCTCAGGACAGGGGAGGTGACCCTGCACTGGTGCTGCTGTAACTTGCTTTTTCAACTTGTAAAATATGCAATAGCAAAAAAAAAACAAAAAACCAACCCACAAAAAAACAGAATGTAGACATTATTTTTTAAATTCAGGGCTGTTCGGATAGAAAATTGTTCTGCAAATTATCTTTACAGTTTAACTTTTTTTTCTTTTGCCTGAGTATGTGCTTCATAATATCACTGCTTCCATTTCCAGTAGCATGCCATCTCTTATAATGACAGTTTATTTTCCTTTGGAATTGCTCCTCTGTCACTTAATGCAGAATATCTCTGGGTTTAGTATTTTCTTCCTAAGCGGTTGGACCAAAGAAGACCTGGTGATCACCCTTACCCATGATCATGCTATGCTGAATAAAACTCTTTGACATTTACTCTATTTCACTAAGATGGTATTCAGTTTTCCTGAGATTCAGTAAGCAGGATTTAACAAAAAGGAACTATAGAAAGCTCTTGTTAATGTACAAGTTAATGATTTTATCCATGTGCTGGGCTGGGATATTTGAGAAGGGAACACTGGATGTCTGAGAGAGACTCCCATGAACAAACTGGTTTTTGAATGCTTGGTTGTGTATTAGAAGCAGCAAAGTGTGATGCAGGTGGGAGGGAACTAACCTTTGACTCACTGTAGCAGCAGAAAAAGATCAGGTCTATCAGCATGGGAGTTTCCAGCCTTTCCCTTTCTTGCTAGAATAGAAGGCATTTTTGTCATGGAGGAGAGAGGCACAGATTGAGTTCCCACACACGCTGAGCCACTCTTTGTCTGGGTTTTTTTATTGTAAAATGCAAACCTCCTCATCTTTCAAATTGTTACAGGAACCCAAGGATGTAAAAAACTGAGAAGAGAGTCTTTTTTATTGGTTGTTTTGCCCGGGCAAGTGCTGCATGGTTCACAAGAAAAGCTGGCTTGTTTTTGAAGGCCCAGCTTCAATTTGTTGTGTCAGTGGCCAAGTTTGAAAGGGATCTGTGTTCATAGCAAGTGCTCACATTGTAGCTTCTTGGACAAGGGAGTCGTTTTCCAGCAGAGGGGTCCCTGAGGGATGCAGGATGCCTGGCAGGAATCCCCCATCCTGACTGACTTCTGGCAAACTGAACCTTAAACTACACAAGTATAATCTATCCAAGAGAAAGAAAAAAAAAAAAATCAGTGTGAGGGAAGGAGGTTTCTCCACCTATGCATTAAAAAAAATAATCTTGTTTTAATATATATATATTTTTTAATCTGTTACATCCTCACAGCAATGCACAATCTCAGGTCAGACATTTTATATGCAGGTCATTCTTAGGTATCAATTTGTGTAGCAAGGAGAAGCTAATTGTGTACAGCTATGGCTGGTGGGTTTTTTTCTGTATATTCCATTCTCCAAATTTCTGATCTGAGTGCGGGGGGAAAAAATAAGGCTTCACAAATCATGACTGGAAGCCATTTAGTTGCTTGTCTGGAGCATATGCTTTAAGTTATCTGGTTTAACTTTTCACAGGTAGAGAGCAGTAGGTAGAAATCTGTTGGGGTGTCTGGCAGAAAAGATGACAGAGAAATACACTTACATGCCTCTACAGTTGATTCCTCTAAACTTATGCTAAAGCTGCTATAGTGCAATTTTGGTTTTTTCTACCCTATTACTCTGCTTTTTTTAAGTGAACTAATTATTTTTATAGAATTATTCAGAATACAAATGCTACATAGCTCTCATTGTGTGGGGGGTATTGGAGCGGTGTAAAATTTGCATTTCATAGATAATCGTGAACAATATGTTGACAAAAACAGGCATTTTTAATGTTTGAAGTCATTTAAAATTTACCTGGTAATCTATTTTAAGATGTTCTGTCCTATGATGACATTCAGGCAATTAGATCAAACTCTTTTTCAGTAAAGGGCAGGCTCAGTCCATGAGAATGTGTTTACCTGAAATATTCCTTCTCTTGGGGAAGAACATCTTCTATTATCAGGAAGGTCCACTGAGCGAAGAACCAGCAATTTGTCACTGTCAAGACACAAGATCAAATTTTCAAAGGAAAAAAACTGGAATGCAATCACAAGCTTTCACGAAGCAGACACTGAGTATTGTGGTCCTACTTTTAATGTATTTTTCTTTTTGAAATCTGACACAGATAACCATTATTGAAGTACTGTTTTAGGGGATTACTCTTATTACTTTGTTGGATGATGTGAAAAACCCGACGCCCGGATCCTGTTCTCAGTAGGCTACTTTTACATCACAGTTTTAAAACTCTGCTGGATTCTCCTCTTCTTTACACCCTCTTTTGATCAAGTCTCAGGTATTTTGTTACTGAGACCACTTGGATGGGGCAGTCTGTTGGTGATGTCCTTCCTTTAGGGAGAAAGGATGACGTTCCTGAGCAGTGGCACTTCCATTCAGTTCAGATCAGTGTAGATGGGATCCAGACGTCCCTGCTTTCTGGATTTCTGACCTTGTCTGGGCTGTGGCAGTGTCTGCTCTGCCATCTGCATTTCTGTCACTTCCATGGTGTTTTCCCAGCTAGGAGAGGGATTTCCATTGTCTAGTTTTGGGATGCTGTTGCCTGGAGTTGTAGTGTAGTGAAATAAAGATCCAAGAGACCTGAAGAGGCTTACAGCCAGTTCTGTGTGATGTGAGGCCTTTGGTATTAGTGTGGTGGTATTTTACAGTGGGGCATAAACACTGCTGGGTTTGGCTTTCTGCTCTCTGAACAGCTCATTTGTGCCTTCATAAAAGGAAGGACACCAGATTTTTTTTCACCCATTGGTATCCAGAAATCTATTCACTAAGAGCCTCTACTGGAAAATATTCAGCTATTTAAACTAACCAACAGTGTTGTTTGGAAACATCACAGGTCTTAGAAGTTACTACAAGTTGATCTGTGAAAGGCTTTTCTTACACTGGTCTTCTTCAATGCCCCTTGGTCAGTGATCTTGGTGCAGAAGTTACCATCCATCTTGGGGGTGCCAAGATGCAATCCCACCAAAGAAACCTTAATTTTTTTATTTATTTTTTTTTTCTGACTGAATTATTCATGATTAAGCCAATAAATGTTGTGTTTCTGGTTTTAAAATCTTTTGGCAGTTACTTACTTAATGTTTTACTAAGCTGAAGTCTTTGAAAGAAATCCAGTCAACACTATTACCATGTTGTAACTTACCTTTCTGCTCACAGCCAGAATTAACTCTGAAGTGAAAGATCTTGATTTCTACCATCAATCAGTGAGTTTGCTATCCAACTTTTTCACTTGTACTCGTAAAACATCTACCTGCAGTTGCAGAAATATCCCCACCCTTTAGGTGACTTAAGGATAGTCACAATTAATGAGGTGGTAATTACATGAACAGTCGTTTCAATATTTCTTTTTATAGTCCTAAACCTTGATTCCCTTTATACAGATATTATGTGAAATGCCTTTCTGTTGCTTATCCTTTACTGGGAAGATCACACGGTCCTTCCAGTAAGAAGTTTGGTTTAGTTTTTCCTTCTGCTGGAATGGAAACTAATGGTTCCCCTTCATCCTGGTTACCCAAAACAGACTCTGCTTTTCTCCCCTCATTGTTAGCTGTAACTGACCAAATGGCAAGTCTTCTTTCATTCTGTTGCCCTTACTCTTTTCTCAGACCATTTTTGGTAAAGAACAGTTTCTCTGACAGCAGAAAATGTCAATAGTTGTTAGGAACTACAGAAAGAAGGAGATGAAGTAAAAGACAGATGGTGGTGAAACCAAGTACAAGAACAGGAGATAAAAGTTTGGTCCCTACCTGGCCTTGGACAATCAATCCAAATACTTACTAATGGGCTAAATTTGCTGGGCTAAAGCATAATGGCTTGAGTTTCTCTCTGCTTGCTGTTAGACTTTCAGAGGTGCCTAACAAAGAGAAAACACCAGTGCCCCTCTCCCTGTCACAGACAGTGCCTGCTTGGAGTAGTATCAGCTTTGGAACACAGGGCCTGTGCACATTGCTCAGGCATTACCCAGACACCAGCTCCCTTACCTCAGTGGGGTTTTAGCTGCATGCTGGTTGTTCACAGCCATCTGGAAATGATCTCTTTCCAAAGGAGAAGTTGAATAGCTACAGCCCTACATGGTGTCCAGCAGGGACAGAGCTTCACAACTTTTGCCAGTTAATTATGAGAGCTTGTAATTTATCCAGTGATTTCCAAAAGTTACAGCTCTGATTGTGAATTTTAATGCTTCATCCTACTGAACTCTGAAATTTGACATTTTGGACATAAGGAATTAATTTTCTCTTTCAGGGTTGCATATCACTGTTGGAATATACCATTTTTAATTAAGAAGCTTTGTCAGTATTTACATTTGTTTCACATTCTCATCCAGTAGGTAGTCGTGTTCCCCCCTATCTGTACCACAAAGGCACCTGATGTTGCCACATCTGTCTCAAGCCTGAAGTCAAGCCCAAAGCCTTGTCCATGCTGTTGGCATGATGGCAATCTCAGAATCAGACCCTGAGGTTGCTGTTGCTCCACCAGACATGCTTGGGGATGTGGCCACCACTGGCCCAAACTGTAGCCATGTGTCTGTAGCCAGATTTCCTTGAGCAATGTGATGTGCTCAATTATGGTATTTCCATCTTGTGTATGTTAGGAAGGTGGAAGTTAGGAAATGGCATCATGCTTTCTTTCATAACAGGAAAAATTGGGAGGAAAATAGGATTGGGTTGGGGAAAAAGAGATGGAAAAGAAGGAGAAATACTTTGTTTTCTTATGCTAAGTGGTTTCAGGCCAAGTTGTTTTCATATATTGAATAGATATATATTTTAAATAAAATCACATGCAATGTCATACATATCTGGTTTCTACCTGAATTTTAAGTCACAAGAATTTCTAACTCAGCAGCCAGTACTGTTGTTAAAAGATTCACCCTATTGACACACGTTCATCCATAAAGAAAAAGATAGTTTTGATTGTAGCTTGGAGGAGAGAGTGTTAGAATTGACTTCAAAAGCAGCATTAAAATCAAGAAGAGGACTGTAGCTTTTGGATATTTCTTATAAAACAAGTAGTGATGTCTTCACTTCTTTACTGTGAGAGTGACAGAGCCCTGGGACAGGCTGCCCAGAGAGGTTGTGGAGTCTCCTTCACTGGAGACATTCAAAACCCACCTGGACAAGTTCCTGTGTGATGTGCTCTAGGTGACCCTGCTCTGGCAGGGGGGTTGGACTAGATGATCTTTCGAGGTCCCTTCCAACCCCGAAGATCCTGTGATTGATTCTCTGATTCTCATTTTCATATTCACTACAAAGCTAGAGACATCAAGTGAAATCTGAGCCGTTTTATTTCACAGCTACTTTAGTTTTACCTTTTTTTCCCCCTCTTTGTCTCCATGTTTAAGTAGGCCTTTTCTTTCCAAGTCTATTTAAGCAACAGAAGACCTAAATCAATCCTAAGTGGCAACCAGTTCTCAGAGTGTTGTGTGTGGCTGTATGTTAATTAGCTGAAATAGATGATCCCCTGGTGTGGTTCATAGTGTTTGTGGTAACTTTTAGTGTGCATAGTTTGCAATGGATATCGTGTTTATTTTCATGTACTGAGGCAAATTCTCAGTATGTCTTCAAATTACCTCCTTGGGGGTGTGTTTT
Source organism: Hemiprocne comata (assembly GCA_020745705.1). NCBI lineage: Eukaryota > Metazoa > Chordata > Aves > Apodiformes > Apodidae > Hemiprocne > Hemiprocne comata. Next base: position 1,504,928 of record CM036616.1, read on the forward strand.
CCTGAGCTAATCCTGACAGACTCTCCCTGCCAGATATACCCATCATCAAGAGCAGGAGAACTCTACAAATACAGGAACCTCTGTGCTTGGGGCTGTATGCAAATTTAATGCCCAGCTCATTTCTGTTTCTCTTATGTGGATGACAGACATTTCAACAATAACTTTCACATTTCCCCATGGAACTCCCATTGTGTTACTGTCTGTTTAGGAGTGCATACATGCATTTACATTGTGTACATGTTTGGGTGTGATATCGGAAACACCTACACTTGTAAATTTGTTTTATGCCCTTTTTATGTATTTACATACAGATAAAACCTATGTAAGAAAGTTCATGTCAAGAAGGCAGTTGTCAAACAGCTCTGTGTCAGAGATGCAGTTACATCCCAGGGACACTGGCCCGATGCTAAACAATAGATAGGTTGGAAAATGTGATAAACAAGCAATTGACACTGAAAATAATTCTGCAGCATTTGGGGGTTTCAGGCCTTCACATGGCTGTGAGAAGCAAGAGCAGAGGAAACCAGCTTTTGTTTTCTAATGTTTGAAGCAGGCACAGTCAGAGCAAATGATATTCCAGCAACTGCAAATAGAGCTTTCTCCAGAAATGTCACCATCGTCGTGACTGAAAGGAATTCTCCCTGGTGCTACAGGTTTTGGAAAAGCTGGGAGTAGCTGAAGAGCTACTAGCTGGGTTTTTTTCTGAGTTTTAGGGGCAGTAACTGCAATGTGGACACTTGGACACCAGCATTTCCATACAGGCACTGAAATAAAGTGAGTTGACTGGCAGGGGCAGTACTGCAGACCCACACCCTCTCCTCTCCCTCTGTGGTTGGTGCTGTGTGCTCTTGCATCCATTTTTCTGAAAGGAATTACAAGAGGAAATGATTACATCCTTGTGCCAGACTGGAGATGGGACACGTACCCATTCCTCCATCTCTGAAACCAGCATTCAGTTACGCTGGTTCATTCGTTTAAATGTAGGTAAAGAAAAGTCACTCTTTAGAAAACTTTTGAAACAGAGATTCCAAAAACATGGAGAGAAGTTTTAGAGAGATTTTATGAAAGGCAGTTCATACAGACAGTAGATACTACATTTTCTTTTTTTTCATGAGAAACCTTTTTCTCTCAAATTCCTGGCGTACCTGGATGCCCAAGTTGTGTTGCAATAAATTTTTTATCTTCTCTGTTAGTCATTGTTCATGTTGCATTTTGGGGCTTAAAAAGCCATCATTATTGCTGTACCATTTTTTGCATTAGTGTTCTATTAGAAAACTTCTGTGTTTTTTTTTGTTGTTGATTTTTTTTTTCTGCTGGAGGTGGGAATGACAATTTCATGGTGCTGGTGTGCAGAAGAAAAACAACAAAAAACACCCACCTACTAAAGCATTCAATGATTGCCATCAGAACTCAAGAAGAAGTTCTGTAAAACTAATAGTAATATGTTCAAGTACAAAAATACACTGTAGAAGTAATTGAACCAATTGTCTTTCTTTTTTATTCTTAGAAACAAGATTGTTATTCATATGGAGAGATATATGATGATGGCTGATGATTCTGTTTAGCTAAACCATAGTTGGAAAATCTATATATATAAATTTGTTTTTCTGCTCTTTCTGACACTACCTTAAGTTATACTAAGGAAAATTAAAGAAAGTATCTCATAACTGAGGTTCATTCAACATGTTATACCTCATCAATTTTAATGTGTTATTTCACAAATAATGAATACTATGTGCTACTGCTGCATATTATGTAAAAAAAAGTGACAGGAATGGAAGAAGTGATATAATTATCTGTTGGGGTTTTGTCAGTGCCTTTACTTTTGTATCAGCATGGATTGATTAGTTTTAAAGCACAGGGAGTACATTACAACTTTCCAAAATATCTATTGATTCAGCATGTTTTTATACTTGTTGGTGTTACTTCTGTTTTTTACCTCATTATTATGCCCTCCTTTGTTTCAGATTGTATTTCTTCCATTGCTTTCTTTATCTTTTATTGTGCTATATAATAACTTGTTACACTGCTAGTTCTCAACCTGTGATTTGTGGTCGCTCCCCATAGCGAGTGCTTCCTAGTTATAAATCCATATTAAACAGCATGTATTTAAAAGTTTGGTGATAAGGATGTGTGGTAGTCTGGAAGAAAATGTGATAACTTGAAATGGCCTGTCATTTCCAAAGCTGGAGAAGCCATGCTCTAGGCAGTACAGGCTCACGGAGCTGTAGCCACATCTTGGATGATTTGAAGATAAGGTAACTCACTCAGGGCAAGCTGTCTCATCCTAACATAGCCTGCTTCACAGTCAGAACTTGGTAATGCAGAAATAAAATAAGTTACCCACATTTCTGGGGGAGGGAGGCCTTGGAGAACATGGCTGTGACTCCTAAGGCACATCTTGTGCAAGCTGCTTCTGATGGTTGCTGCAGGTTAAAGATTTTGCACTCTATTATTCCCAGCCACAGTGGGATTGTGTTTTGGGACCTTGGCTACCACGGTATTTAATTTGTTTTTCACCTGTGTAGTGGTCAGTACACACCATGGTGTTTGTTTCCTGGAAGTTATACTGCTTGTTGACATATGTGGACAAGCACTGGTGGGACATTTGAGATAGAAAAGCAGTATAAGCAAGCCTGGGAAGATAGGAAAAAATCTGTGATACAAGATAAAACACAAGATTTGTGTTTTATTAAAAATAAAAAAATTAAAAAAGAAAAAAAGCTTTCTACATTGTTTTTAAACCTTACTGACAACTCTCTGTTGTTAAATTATTCACATTCCTTCAATACAGACAATTTCATTGCAGTGGGTCTTGATGTGACATATTGGATGATATATATAAATGTTTAAGGAATGATGTTAAAGTGTTCTGGACAGTAATTAAGTAGAGTTTTAAGAAAAACAAATAATTTATGGATTATTTTACTTAAGCACTACAGGGTGGAAGGGCATACAGCCAGATTTTCACTGAGGTTTGTTGCCATGTAAGTTTTTAGACTGTAATATTCAGAGAAGATGGTAAAATACCAATCGTTCATCACTAAATTTGGAGTTTTATCTTAATTTACCTGTATCTGTAAAGTGTTTTTTTTTAATGTTTTCATACAAGGTTCCAAAATTAACTTCTGACTAGCTAACTGTAGGTGCAGCATCAAAACAAAGGCCCCGTGACTTTTTAATCCTGTCTAATGCACTCTGAAATCACATAGGGAAAAAGGACACTCTAATAAAGGAAAAGGAATAAGACCAAAAGAAAATTTTCCAGCCCTGTCTGTAAAATTCAGTAAACGTTAGTATATCATTTTCACCCAGACAGAAGTACAGAGTAGGAGACAGCTTTTCTACTTTGTCTCATTTCTTAATTGTGCTGACATGTAAATGAGCAAATGAGGCACCGAGCAAGGAAACTGTGTGTGCATGCATATAAAATTATGTATGCATATAATGTGTATTTTTCTCTTTATCTGTAGATCATTTATTTTGGTTTCTAGTTGGTGTGTGTTATTTTTGGTGTTATAACAGGTATCTTCCAGCTGTGGTGATTTCCACCTTACCAGTATTTTTTAAAAAAGGAACTGTGGAATCAGACATCAATATCTCTTTACTAGTTAAATTCCACTAAGGTTTTCAAAGACCCAAGAAGAAGTTTCCTGCTTTTAAGCTGTGAAGAGAGACTATAAGAAAGGACTCTTGGTAGTTTGTTCTATTTTGGATGAGCCATGCAGCTGTGAAACCATTAATGAGGAAGACAGCTTTTGTGATTATCTCAGCTCTCCATAGAGACTTTTTCCAATAACTCGGATCCTGTTCTGGTTGCACACCTGAATTCCTTCTTTCTGCCTAATATTTATTATTTCAGCAGTGCTGTCTGCCATTCAGATCTCTCTGTAATCTCCTCTTGCTGCCTTTGACCTTGTCAGTTGTCAAATTCCAGGGTAGAAACTTTTAATTGAGCCAGTGCAGTAATGTAGCTTATTTGTTTCTGAATTAGAATCACAGAATCAGGGAGTGGTTTGGGTTGGAAGGGACCTTAAAGACCATCTAGATCCAACCCCCTGCATGGGCAGGGACACCTCCCACCAGACCAGGTTGCTCCAAGCCCCATCCAACCTGCCCTTCAACACTGCCAGGGATGGGGCAGCCACAGCTTCTCTGGCCAACCTGGGCCAGGCTCTCACCACCCTCACAGCAAAGAATTTCTTCCCAATGTCTCACCTAAATCTCCCTTCTTTTGGTTTTGATCCATTCCCCCTTGTCTCTCCCTCCCTGTCCTTGTCTGAAGCCCCTCCCCAGCTTTCCTGGAGCCCCTTCAGGCACTGGAAGGTGCTCTGAGGTCTCCCTGGAGCCTTCTCTTCTCCAGGCTGAACACCCCCAACTCTCCCAGCCTGTCTCCAGAGCAGAGCTGCTCCAGCCCTCCCATCATCTCCGTGGCCTCCTCTGGACTCTCTCCAACAGCTGTGTGTTCTTATTATGTTGAGAGCTCCAGAACTGGACACAGCACTCCATGTGGGGTCTCACAAGAGATGAGTGAAAAGGGACAATCCCCTCCCTGGCCCTGCTGGTCACACTGCTGGGGATGCAGCCCAGGACACGGGTGGTTTCTGGGCTCCAGCACAAGGTGCCAGCTTGTGTTGAGCTTCTCATCCACCGTCACTCCTTAGTTTTTCTCCTCTGGGCTGAATTCAATGCATTCTCCCCCAGCCTGTTTTTGTGCTTGGGGTTGCCCCAACCCAGGTGCAGGACCTTGCACTTGGTCTTGTTGAACTTCATGCAGTTTGCATGGGCCCACCCCTCCAGCCTGTCCAGGTCCCTCTGGATGGCCTCCCTTCCCTCCAGTGTGCCATCTCACTGCACAGTTTGGTGGCATCAGCAAACTCACTGAGGGTGCACTCAGTGCCACTGTCCATGTCTCCAACAAAGATGTTAAGCAGCACTGGTCCCAGCACTGACCCTTGGGACACACCACTCACCAGTGGTCTTCATCTGGACATCAAGCCATTGAGTGTGACCATCCAGCCAGTTCCTTACCCAATGAGTGGTCCCATATCCAGCTGTTTTGGTGTGACAGAAAGATTCTGAGATTTTAATCAGCTGTAAAGATATAGAAAACATATACTTAAAATTCCAAGAGAAGCCATATACTTATTTAAAAACTGGAAGTCTGCTCACTTAAATTTGTGAAATACAGAATTACTGAAATACTGAATTCCAGAGTTTCACCCTCTCAAGCAGAAATTTCATCGCCCTGGGATGTGTAGCACATTTCAAATACAAACACACACACAAAAAAATCTGTCCTTGTTTTGACACCACTGCTCTCATTGCTAGGTTATTTTGCAAAAAAAAAAAGTTGAGAATGTAGCAATAACTATTAAGAATGGTGATACACTGTTCTGTAGATAGCAATAAAATACTCTGCATTCCCCTATTCACCTTTTAAGGACGTGCCTTGAAATGAGCATCTATAAAGTGTACTATTCTTCACTGGTTAGTAAATGTTATTGATGATGGTGCTGGCTCAATAAATGTTTTTTTAGAGCTGTGGAACATTTCTGTGTTAAGGGGTGGCTAAATGTTGGAGTGTCAGACGTTTAAATAGATGAAGTGCAATGTTGCTGAAACAATGAACTCCTGAAAGGTGAGGTAGATTCTGTGAAACATCATATATTTACAGTGCACAACCACACTTCCTGCAAGCTATTACAGCACACAGAGAGATGAATGTAAAAAAGGGAGGAGGGAGCTTGGATTGCAGCATTTGCTGGCTGGAAAAAGTGACTATAAAAGCAATAGGAAAGTTGGCAGGGCACACCTCTCTGTGCTAAATATGATTTAACCCAGTTTGTGGAAATACAAATATAATTAAATTTATTACAGAGAAACAATTGGAGGGGCCTGTTTGTTTTTTAATAGCATGAAAATATAGTTTTCCCTGCAGAAGCATTACCTCAACAAAAGCAGCAGGAAGCAGTTTTCCACTTAGGATCTTAAGAAAGAAAATCTTATTTTGCTGAATTTATTTGTCTTGACAAATTACATTAGAGGTTATAGATTAAAAATTTTATTTCTCAATATATCTGTCAACAGTGAACCTTAAAAATCAGATTAAAAATCTCAAAAGTTTTTGTAGGCTGTTTAATTATGTGGTGGGCTGTTTGTTTGGGATGGGTTGTGCCCTGTCTAGCTTACTGGTGTCCATGGAGCCTGTGGTTGCTGCTATGAACTTCTAAACCTTGTCCATCTTGATTCCTCTTTCAGCCTCACTTCTGTTTTTCCAGTACCCTCTATGAGGGGTTGCTTAACTCCAGCCTGAATGTAAGGGTTTTCTCTGTAGTTTCTTAAAAAAAGAAATCTCTTCTGTTTTGCAAGTCTACGTTTGACATGCTTTCTTCTTCCTGCAGCACTTCTGGTTTCTCTGAGAGGTCAGTTCTGTGTTTGCCCTCGTTAAGTGCAGCAGTTAAGTGGGTACTGAGAGAAACTTTTCACCAGGCTGAAGGTGCACCAGCCATCATTAGGTGTGATTAGCATATTTCTTAACCTTAATCCAACTGCATCTCTTGCACAACAGCTCAGGATGGTGTTCTTGCAGGAAATGCTGTACCAGTCTGGTGCCACTCCTCACATGCACCTGAATGGAACTTTGCAGACTGCAGAACTTTAGCAAAGGGTGATTGATACAGGGCTAGCTCTCATACTTTTGGTGTAACTTATTTTTATGTATTAATTCAGGACAGATTCTACCAAATTGTAAAGGGATTGTTAACAGCCATATTACACACTGGTGAGACCCTGGCCCAGGTTGGCCAGAGAAGCTGTGGCTGCCCCATCCCTGGCAGTGTTGAAGGGCAGGTTGGATGGGGCTTGGAGCAACCTGGTCTGGTGGGAGGTGTCCCTGCCCATGGCAGGGGATTGGGACCAGATGTTCTTTAAGGTCCCTTCCAACTCAAACCATTCTAAGAACTTTCCACTCGTTTGTGCTGTCTCAAATTGAGAATGAGTCTCAAATTGAAAATGTACAGGATACTTTAAATTTCCTGAACAGTATCTAACTACTATCATATTTATCACATTGAAATATTTCAAGTTCACACTGGTTTTGCTAATAGCAGAAGTAATTGTTTTATTTGTAGGTCAATTTTTAAAATTTTATCTAGAAGTATGTGAACATAGTTTATCTTTCTTGAGCTCTACTGCCGTCTGCTAGAGAAAACTGCCAGCTAAATATGAACTCAGTTTTATTTTGCATTTTGTTTAAAGAAAGCATTGCAGAGTATAATTACAGCTATCCTACCAGGGAACTAAAAATACTTGCTTGTCTCAGTGTTCTCAGCCTGGGGACCATCGTGTAACTACAGAATTCAGGTTGTTCAAACACCTGGAGCTGCCCTGCTCCCCTCTCTAAACTACAATTCTCTGCTGACTTCTCATTTCTGCAACCTGCAGTCTTAGTGTGCACAGGAAAGTTTAGAGGCTTGGTAAATACTGAAGAAAAATACATACCTAGTGTGCTAACACGTAGATATCTCTGGCATCTAAATAAATTTAGACAGATCATTTGGGGCAGAAAGGGGGAATGTTGCCCATAGAGAAAGAGTATAAACTCTAAAGAAGTGGGAAGTCAGTAGTATCACTCCTGGATTACTATTAGAGTTGCAAATAGAAGCAGGTACACATTGCTGGAGATGCTGCACCTAAGTTTTCAGAGCTGAAGTTTGGGGGCAAGTCTTGAGATCAGTGAAGCAGAAAATTAGAAAATTTCAAGACAGACTGGGAGATGAAGTTACAAAGAGTGGTAGGGTAGCTGAAATGTATCATTATTCATTAAAATGTATTTAAAAAGAAGCGCATTAAAAGCTAGAAAGGCATTTTCTTGCATTGTATGAAGCATGTGCAGGTTAGGTCATATATACTTCAGTGAAGCTGGTCAGTGAAAGAAACAAATCCCAGTCTTTCATTAATTATTGTTGTACAGGTATACCTAACCAATACTCCAGACATCACACAACAGCAGAATTAAGCAGGTCATCAATCACAAGTATGAAAAACAGCCTGGAAAGCTCACTGAAGTTGACTGAAGTTATTGAAAATTTAAAAGAAGCCAACATTAGACTAAGTTAGTTGATATAAAATGAAAGCTGATGGCAAGTAGCACCTTCTAAAATTGCTCCTAATATATATTTTAAAAAAATAATTAAAGAAATAACCAGATAAATTTGAATGACTACATGTATTAGTGCTCTACCAAATGGATGTTCTCATCATTTTGAAAAACAGTGGCCCTGCCTCCTGGTGACTCTTCTGTCATCTGATTCCATGGTGCCTCTGTCTCTACTTTCAAAAAAACCCCACAACCAACCAGAAAACTTATCAGAATATTTTTAAGAACAGAAGCAGCAGAAAGATTGCTTGATTCAGCTTTAATTCCAGCTCCAAGTGAAGGGGCAGACTCAGAGTTTCTGTGAGTGAACAGTTGACACCTCCAGGAGATCAGAGAAACCAGGGTCAGGATGCAGCTGCCTCCAAGTAGTTGTGGAAACAAAATTACAGGATTTAGCCCTAAGGAAAAGCTTATGTCAGAGTACTTTCAATGTATTAAGGGCAGAACAGTTCCAGCCTGTGCAATGAGCATTCAGAACAGCTTGTGGAAGTGTTCATGGAATTCTGTGGAATCCTGTAATTCTGTTTGTTCTGGGCATGTGAATGGATACCAAAACATAAACCAGGATTCTTGCATTTTATCACTGGAAACTGCAGGGAGCCCTCTTAATGAGGTGACCCCAGTCTTGATTCCTACAATTTAAATTTTAGTGCTGTCCCTTTCACTTTCAACAGACATTCGGCCAAGTGTAGCCTTCCCTACAACCAATGGCTAGACTTCCTGATGCCCTAATGGTCCTTTTATTTTCATAGTGAACATTTGTGAATGAATGATGAGGAGGGGTTGTTTAGTTTTTCTCTAGTGCCAATAAAGATAGACACCATTTAAACATTTGTAAGGTTTAAGTAGTTCACGTTGAGATTTTTAAGGTTTTTAAAAGTTTTATTTTACTTTGGAAAACGTAACTCAGCAAGTCTTTAATTTTCCAGTGTTTGGGTAGTGGTGACTATTTCTACCCTATTAAACTTGTTACAGTGTTTGTCTTAAAATACTGAATGATTTCCCTGGAGTGCCAAAAATTGATGGAAGATAAATAAGCAAATGAAGAGAAAGTTAATCTGAGGCAGTATGGGATGTAAATGAAAACACAGCATTTGGAACAACTTGTCTGAGGAGTATATCTGTTGTTTGGACATCAGTGGACATACAGTGAAACCGTTGTCAATAAGCTAAAGAAGATACCAAATATTTTTTCCCTATACCCAACTTAATAACTTTTGACAGACAATTTAATTTTACAGGATTTGGGAGGCAGAGGAGGCAGGTTCAGAGCCCGTCAGTCCCTCCTTACTAGCTGAAGCTGTTAACAGAGGAGAAATCTGCCAGATTCCAATTTTTTTTGTGTAAGAGAAACATAAATGTAGATTGGTGAACTAGATTGGTGTGTGCAAAAAAAAAAATCAATCCATTAAATGTACTTCTAAGAAATAACTTTCATAGTATGTCACATCCAACAGAAATGGTATGTATTGTTCTGTAACTGTTAGCCAATTTTTAAGGAATTTTAAAACTGAGCAGGATGGGGTTGATTTCTGGGATGGGAAGAGGTATGTGCAATGGGGAGAGGCCTAAAGTGAATCCTTTTAAAAATCCCAGAGTAAAACTGGACACTTTCAAGTGCAAAGTGGCATGAATATTAGAGCTGCTGACTACCTCTCTCAGCAGGACTGTGCTAACAGGAGTAGGTCAGCCCAGGAGTTACATATTAAAGCAAAGCAAAATCAATCTGGGGACAGGCATTAAAAGCACTTTTTTAAACTTGGAAAATAATTAATGTGTAGAACAGTCTTCTAGGTAATGCGGCTGAAACAAAGACGTGGGTCATGCAGTAAACAGTTGAGTATTGTTCAGAAAATGCAGTATTAACAGGGAAGGGAGGTCTGATGAACCTAATAGCCCTGTTCTCAGATATGCCTTTGATCTGGTGTATCTTAGCTGGATATTTGTCACTTGATACCAGGTGTTACTGCTCATAGGGAAAACACTATCCATTTCTCTTAGTTTGTCTGCATTTTAGCAGTGTGAGCTCCCCATGACCCTGCCATGTGTGCTGGAGTGCAGAAACCAACCGTCTTCTGGGGTGCACTAAAAGCAGCATGGCCACCAGGGCCAGGGAGGGGATTCTCCCCCTTTACTTGCCTCAAACCAGGACATCGTGAGACCCCACCTGGAGCACTGTGTCCAGTTCTGGAGACCCCAACACAAGAAGGACATGGAGCTGTTGGAGCAAGTCCAGAGGAGGCCCCAGAGATGATGGGAGAGCTGGAGCAGCTCTGCTCTGGAGACAGGCTGGGAGAGTTGGGGGTGTTGAGCCTGGAGAAGAGAAGGCTCCAGGGAGACCTTAGAGCACCTTCCAGTGCCTGAAGGGGCTCCAGGAAAGCTGGGGAGGGACTTTGGACAAGGACAGGGAGTGACAGGACAAGGAATGGATCAAAACCAAAAGAAGGAGATTTAGGTGAGATGTTGGGAAGAAATTCTTCGCTGTGAGGGTGGTGAGACCCTGGCCCAGGTTGCCCAGAGAAGCTGTGGCTGCCCCATCCCTGGCAGTGTTGAAGGGCAGGTTGGATGGGGCTTGGAGCAGCCTGGTCTGGTGGGAGGTGTCCCTGCCCATGGCAGGGGATTGGGACCAGATGGTCTTTAAGGTCCCTTCCAACCCAAACGATTCTGTGATTCTATGATTATGTGGAATCTGTGCTGAAGTGCCCTGAGAATGGGAAGGTATGGGAACCTCCTCAGTGAAACTTATTTTTCCCTTCTAATTTTAACCTTAATACTAATTACACAGCTGTAATAATGCAGCTCAGAAGCTCTCAAGGGAAAAGAATTACAAAAGAGATTGCACATTTTGTAAATATTTACAGGGGAGCAAGGTGGTCGTGGTGGTGGGGTGTTGTTTTTATTTCCACCCAACTTTTCCTCTGTGAAACTCAGTACAGCAGTGTGAATTTTATCTCCACAGTTCATGTGCTGTTTAAAATGGCTCTGTATTCATGGCCTGGGGTTCACGTTCTTGGAGCTGTCAGTATTCTCACAGCAAAGTCATAGCACTTCTGGAAAAATGTTTCAATTGTCAGTTAAAAGTTGTAAGGAAAAAAGTTAACAAAAATGAAATGAAAATTTTCAAAGCTTTTAACTAGAATGTGTCATTGGTGCTGAGAATCTTGTACAGGCTCAGATAGCTTACATGATGGTGTGAATGGATGGTAGTGTCATCATGGAGGTTGTTCAGATGAAATAAATCTATCTAGCTGTAGATGTGTTTCAAAAACAACCTGGGTGGGTTGCAGCACATCAAGTGAGTCACATCTAATTGTCAGACTTGTTTCTTTAGTAACTGGTGGTTCATCACACTTAGATGAAAGAAGTGAGGTGAAATAGGACTGTGAGTTTGTGGTACAGGTTTTGGCAATGAAAACCCATGAGCAGAGATGTTCTACCTGGGAAGAAATGGAAGGTTTTTTCTGAGTGTTTTTCTATATTTAGGACCCAAGTGTTCAAACAAGAGCTACCATAGATCTTCCAGTACATGAAAAGCTTCATGGAGACCAGGTCTAAAATAATATTTCACCCAGTCTGTTAAGATCTTATTATTATTTATTGTGGAAGTGTCTCAATTTCTTTTAGTTAAAGTAAATATAGAGAATGAGAGTAAAAATCTAAATATTAATGAACTGGACTGTTCTAATTCCAGTGAAGAGAGAGAAGATGCAGGACATCCTATAAGACTGTGTCTTAGTCAAAGGAAAAGTTCTTTAGAGTCAAAACTACTGATTACTCAGCATTTCTCAGAATACCAAGATCTGAGGCATTTAAAAACCAACACTAATCCAAGGTTCCACTGGAAACATGTAAAAATAATGCAGGTGGGAACTACATTAATATTTTTGTGTGCTTTTTTTTCAAATTCCATGCTTTTGCTCTTTTCAAGTTGACTTTTGCCTATTCAAAGAAATGGAGTAACTGGTCATGTATTTTAGACTCACATCTTTCAGATTACACCTTCTTCTGTCACTCAGGAAACTGGAACTGAAGTTGCAAGACTGCTGAAAATAAACCAAGCTTGGAGGATGCTTTAGAGTATGTTGAGAAGGCACGTTCCTTCCAGACTTACCTGAATGAGGGCACCACATTGGAAATGGGTCCCATTAATACTAGTGCATTTGGGATCTGATACAGCTAAAGCAAGTCCTTCCTTTTTCATTTTTTAAGTAGAAGTGTTATACAAGGTGAGGAGCCATGATTACCAGAGGTAACTCATTTTGAAATGGGAGAGGCTACTGACTTTCCAAGGTACAAAGAAAAGTGTTTTCAAGATATAAACATCATCCAGGATTTTACTGGAGCCTTAAAACCTGCAGTACTCTTCTCTGGTGGCAGCCAAAACAGAAGCAAAATGAAAAATAGAAAGAGCTGGGAAATGCAGGGGTTAATGCTGTGAATCTCTGGGTGCAAACAGGGTTCTGTTAAAAATGAAATTAAATTGTGTGGAGGTAGATAAAAAGAAATCTGAAATAATTGTACTGTAGAATATGGCCTTTCCACATAGGCAGAAATCTTTCTCTTCACTTCTGTCTGAAGAGAGAGTCAAATAGAGAATTCCATCTCTTAATTAGAAAGAAAAATACTCATCAAACACATCTCATCACTGGAAAGCTAATGATCCACAGCTGCTAGTCTGAAAGGGCATGCTTTTTTTCTGAACAGTAGGAAGTGTTAATCATTTTGGATGAGATTTCTTTTTAAAATATACTGTAGTTTGCAAAAGAATAGGATATTCAATATTCTAACTTAAATTATTTTTTGAAGTGTTGTACACCAGGGATAGTGTCATGTGTCTCCCTGAGTGATCATTTAATGCATGTGTCTCTCACTAAGAGTATCAACTGATGTGATGTTTTAAATGGCCAGTTCATGCCAGTGACTCTGAGAATCTTGATCTCATGAGGAAGAAGAAAAAAAGTCCTCTCTTATATTCTTCTGTGTAGGAAATGGCAGCTATATTAAACTGTAACCTTTGAGACTCCCACTTCTCTCTTAAAATAGTTGGCTTGTTTCAGTAGTGATGAGGATCCTTTTTTTAGACATTAGACCCACTATTTCCTTGGAAGAGATCATATCAGATACAGTCCATGTTCCACTGGATGCTTTATGGACATGGGCAAGTCCCAAAACTGCCCCTTTATACTTGTTCCTTAGCTTTTCTGGATTTTTTTTTTCCCTGTGCTTGCTTAATGGATGGATACATAGGTTTTCCTCCCCTTCATGTGTGAAGTTAAGGTTTCAACATCCCCTCTCCCTCTCTCCCTAGCTATCAGGCCCTTTAAAGAACTGGGTTCATGTACTTTCTTGCTGTTCTGCACTAGATTTTGGGTTTGGTCATGTTTACTTAAAAGTTTTGTCTAGTACTGGGAATCTGCTTGTTTTCCCCCATGTGTGTTTCATGAGTGCATTTCTGTTCTGGGGAAGACACTGAGGCCACTTTGCTTGCAGTGCCATCACTGTGGTGGCCTCACACTGCACACATCTCATTTGTGTTGCAAATGAAAAGTCCCTGTTTTCCTGATCTCTGGCTGAGACAGGTGCCTGAACAGAGGAACTGGTTAAAATTCAGCCAGACCTAGATGGAAATGAAGCTGGCAGGTCAGCAAAATCACCTACAGGAGACAGAGGGTGTAATATCCACATTTTTTAAAGATTTGTCCATGCCAGTTGTGAAGAGGTAGTATTTTAATATAATATTTTAATTGCCTGCAGAGTACTGAGGAATTAATACTCTTACTAGATATAAGGGAGAAAATTTTTACACTGAGGGTGGTGAGACACTGGCACAGGTTGCACAGAGATGCCTCCTCCCTGGAAATATCCAAGGCCAGGTTGGACAGAGCTTGGAGGAACCTGATCTGGTTGCAGATATCCCCATGGCAGGGGGGTTGGACTAGGTGAGCTTTAGAGGATCCTGCCAACCCCAACTCTTCTGTGGTTCTGTGATTCATAAGTGGGACTGTATGCATTGCCATTTGTCAAAACTTAATCTCTAGTATTTGCTTCTCTGACAGTTGGGTGCTCTTTGTTGGCTTCCAGAGCTCCCTTCAGCATGAACCCATTGGGTCAGGGCATTTCTGGGATTCAAGGGTGCAACGATTCAAGGGTGCAAGGATTTTTTGCCTTTCTTCTGAGATGGGAATTCTGTTGTAAGCTGGCTACATCAAATTTACTGCATCAAATCCCCACAGAACTTAGCAAACTCATGTAAGAACTCTCAAATTCCAAGAGCTGCTGTTTGCTTCTTATTCATTACCATTTCTAACAGATTTCCTTTCAAACTAAAAAAGACAGTTTCCTTTCAAATGAAATATTAACTGTTAGAAGTGCCAATATGCTCTTATGTACATGACACACACTGCTTTTTCAGTTTTTTCAGTGTTTATCATGTTTGTCTTCTGCAGTCTCACAGGACCTCCATATACAGCATTCAGTGATAGAAAGTAGGGGGGTGAGGCAAGTTAGCTCTCATGAGACAGCAGATGACTTGAAATACAGATTTTAATTTTTTTTTCTTCTTTTATGTGGGAGCTTGTGGATGAGTAGAACATTTTGTTTTAACTCTGAACGGAAGTCCAGCAGAAGACAATTTAAATCCCCATTTTCTTCTTACTTGGGTTTAAATACATCGTGGAGGTTGACTGGGAAAGTGAACTTGTTTTTACTTTGCCTAGGTATTGGCATTGCTTTGGATTCACCAGTTCTGTAGCACAACACCTTCATTAATTTTAGCAGGCAGCAAAGACACAGGTATTCAAAAGCATGACTAAAAAGGCCTAGCAAGATTTCTGAGTGTGTACCCAGCTGTGGTACATAGTGTGACTTACTGTAATACTTCCATTTTTGTTTTTTGTTCTATTAGAAAGAAACAAAGCCAAGGTTCAGCTAGAGCTGGCTAAAACAAAGGGGTACTGATTCATAGGGAAAACTACTTGTAAATATGGTTTTAGTTTGACCCCATCTTGCTCCAAATATTTTCAGTTCTTTTCTGCAAACCATTAATTCTGGAATAGTGTCTGGCTGGATGTGTCTCTCCCAGACAGCTGCAGGCTCTGACAAATGCTCAGGACTTCCAGGCTTCAAAACAAGTCAGCTCCAAACCTTCTGATGGGTCTGAAGCTGAAGTCCAGTCTGTGAAGCTTCTCAGAGCCTCCAGGGCAGGGAGCTGAGGTGCACAGAGCTGGCAGCAGGGTCAGGACCCCCCTGTGCCACAGGTCTGGGGGGCAGCACCAGTGGCCAAGTGCACATCACCAGGAGCCACAGCCTGGCCAGGCCTCTGCCCCCACCAGCCATGGAGCACCCCGGGGCTTCCAGGGAGACACTGCCACAAATCAAAGTTTTCAAAGGGGTGGACAGAGGTGGCTTGCCAGCATTCCTCTGAATCCCGTTTTCTATGATAAAAAGTACTGTTTTACCATTCTTTACTTAAAACAGTTGTATCTTTTTGCCTTTTGGTGTGATTTTTTGCTGGTTTTCTTTGCATACGATTTTTTCAGGTTTAGTTGTCATGTTTACTTCTTGTTTGTGTGACATTACTGACCAAGTGCTTTCTTCTAAACTAACTAATTTATATCCATGGAAATAAATAACCTTTTCTTTCTGCTTTGTGGTCTTAATTTCATGCCATTTTGCATTGTTTTGTCCACATAAGCATTATTTTCCAAGAGAGCAATTATTACTCCTCATAGACCACACTATTTTCCTTTGGCAAGAGTTAAGGTGTGAAGCAAAGAAAAGTGCATGAGTTGTTTTATGCAGGTAAGTGGACAGCCAACAAAGTGGTTAAACAACTTTCCTGCCCTAAGGAGAGGTGGGTTTCTTTGCAATTGTTTTAATTCATTGGTCTTAACTGTGCATAAGTGTTTAATGTGATGCTTATTTGAATCCTCTCCCTTTTTTTTTTCCCTGCTCTGTCTTCTAGCTTTTTCTTTTCGTGGTCTGGAACTTTGAGCTCTACATGATCCCACTGGCTTTGTTGTTGCTGCTGGCATGGAACTACTTCTTGATTGTGTCAGGGAAAGATAACAGGCAACATGACACTGTAAGTCTTCTCTAATTCACGTGTACACATGTCCCTTTTTTTAAGTAAGTAAAATTTTGTAACTGAGTTTAAATATGACAGCTTTTTGAAAATGTCTCAGTTTGCAATGCTTGGGCAATTTTCCCACCTGCAATTTAATTTTTCTCCAGCTGTCCAATAAATGTGTCTGGTTTTGTTGAACATATCTTGTAAAAATACAGTAGAACATGTGCAGTCCTCAGGACCTGGTTTGTGTGGGAGCAGAGGTGAAAGACTTATTGGTCAGCAGAATGCAAGTTCTTTGAAAATGGATTTGTGGGGCTAAGTCCTATGTTGCATATTTTATTTCACATATTGAAGTTAAAGTTTAAAATTATTCCAATTTGTTGACAGTTTCAGAATGTATGACATTTTATTGGATTTCACAGTTTATCATTAATATGGTACTACTCATTGAGCTTAACATAAGCCTCCTCTTATTTTCTTGTCCTCATCTAATGCCATCATTTAATTAAGTCCATGCAGTTGGGATATCAAGTAGCAAACATTTACTAATATCTGACTTTCTTAAATAATGCTTCAGATTTTCTAAAGCACATGTTAAGAAGCTGATGTTGTGTTTTACTGTGTGCCAGTTTTCTCAGGTAGCTCAAGGATTTTGCATGTGATTTATTGCTGAGCCTTATAAATTTGATACCTATGTCAGCATTCATATCCCAAAAGCAATGTGCTGTCTAGGACCTTGACATCTGGGTGGATAACTGGATGGGTGGAAAAAACCCAAAACAGTTTAGATAATTGGTCTCAGGGGATAGCAGTCAGTGGATTACCACAGTGCACAAGGACCTGCCATGCTTAACATCTCTATCAGTGACCAGTGGGAGATGACAGAATACAATCCCATCAGATTTTTGGGTGACACCAGACACGTGGGACCAGTTGGTACTCTGGATCTGCCAGTTGAAGGGACCTAGGTAGGCTGGAAAAATGAGGCAATGGGAACTTCATGAAATTCAAGCAGGAAACGTGAAGTCTTGCTCTTGGGGAGGAATAACCTCTCGCAGTGATACAGGCTGGGGACTGATCATCTGAGAAGCAGCTGTTGGAGTTGGGCCTGGGCACCTTTGAAGACAGCAAGGTAGACATGAGCCAGGAGTGTGCCATGTCAGGAAAGAGAGCCCCGAGCTCTCAAGGAGGCAGTTATGCCCCCTGCTCAGCACTTGTTAGACTATATCTAGAATAATGTCCAGTTTTGGGCACTCCAGTTCAAGAAAAACATTGATTAACTTGAGCAACTTCCATGGAGGGCTACCAAGATGGTGAGACAGCTTGAGATCTGAGGGACATGGACTTGAGCGAGCCTGGAGCAGAGAATCATAGAATCATAGAATCATAGAACCCTAGGGGTTGGAAGGGACCTCGAAAGATCATCTAGTCCAACCCCCCCTGCCAGAGCAGGGTCACCTAGAGCACATCACACAGGAACTTGTCCAGGTGGGTTTTGAATGTCTCCAGTGAAGGAGACTCCACAACCTCCCTGGGCAGCCTGTTCCAGTGCTCTGTCACTCTCACAGTAAAGAAGTTTTTCTCATGTTTACATGGAACCTCCTATGCTCCAGTTTGCACCCATTGCCCCTTGTCCTATCACTGGACATCACTCAAGAAGAGCCTGGCTCCATCATCCTGACACTCACCCTTAACATATTTGTAAACATTGATGAGGTCACCCCTCAGCCTCCTTTTTTCCAAGCTAAAGAGACCCAGCTCCCTCAGCCTTTCCTCATAAGGGAGATGTTCCACTCCCTTCATCATCTTTGTGGCTCTGCACTGGACTCTTTCAAGCAGTTCCCTGTCCTTCTTGAACTGAGGGGCCCAGAACTGGACACAATACTCCAGATGTGGCCTCACCAATGCAGAATAGAGGGGGAGGAGAACCTCTCTTGACCTACTAACCACACCCTTTCTAATGCACCCCAGGATGCCATTGGCCTTCTTGGCCACAAGGGCACATTGCTGGCTCATGGTCATCCTCCTGTCTACCAGGACCCCCAGGTCTCTTTCACCTGCACTGCTCTCCAGCAGGTCAGCCCCCAACCTATACTGGGACATCGTGTTGTTCTTCCCCAAACAGGAGAAGGCTTCGGGTGACCTGAACAGTAGCCCTGACTACCTAGAAGGAGGTTATCAAGAAGATGAATCAGACTTTATCAAGAAGATGAATCAGACTTTGCAAAGTGGCGTGTGGCAGAAGTGACAACAGGCATAATTAGAAGCAAAAGAAGTGCAGCCCTTTTTAACATGGGAATTGTTAGGCAGTGAAAGAGGTTGCCCAGGCAAGTTATGCAGTTGCTGTTGGAATTTTTCAGGACCCATTTGGACAAAGTCCTGAGCAACCTGATCTGACCTCATGGCTGGCCCTGCTTTGGGCAGGAGGTTGGAGGTCACTTCCAGCCTGAATGATGCCATGACCCAACTATCCAGCAACTGCAATTATCAGTCACCAGAGGAACTGATACAGCCCTGTTCCTGGCACTGGTGCTATCTGTCTACATCACTAAGACTTTTACACTTTCAAGGGTCATCTGCAATTAAGGGTGAGGATAACAGAGGTATTTCCTAATCCCAGAGGTTGGTGCATTTGTGGAAAAAGCATAAGATCAAGTCTTAAAAATGCATTACCTGAATCATAGCACTTAGTCTTCTGCTGCCTGCAATGCTTAGAGCTTCTCAACCTGCAGATTTTATGAGTAACTGGAATCCCTTGTGAAAGGGGAGGTTTCACTTGTGAGCTGCAGTACACTTCATTTCTCTCTGAAATACCACCTGCCTGTGAAGATTAATCAGGGCATGAAACTTTGCAAACAAAATAATGAAACGATTGATGGGCTCTCTGTTGAGGACACCAAGTGCTGCTCTAAAAATGTTTCTCTTGCTGAGATTGCTTCAGACCAAGCTATACAGCTTATATGCTCCAGTCATGTTCTTCCCAAACATTTGATATCTGTGACATTAATTACTATTTTTGGTTTAGGTTTATCACGGGGAAGTTGGGACCTCATTTTTAATGAATTGAGCTTGGTTATGATCATGGTGAGCGTCTGTCTTCTGTGAAGTGATCTGCAGACTTCTTGGATGCCTTTCTAATTAACTCACAAATCTTCAGTAATATCACAAATCCTTAGTTCAGGTCATTAGCACAGTATCATTAGATTAGGAGTAATTTCAATATTTCTGTTTTCCTATGCAGAGTGTAAATAAATATTAACTAAATTAATTAAGCAGTGCTTCCTAGTGGCTAGAAAATGCTTCAGGATTCACATGATCTGGCTTCTGTTCCCAGGTCTCCAGAGATTCCTTGTGTGCCTCAGTGAAATAATTTAATAACTTATCTTAGCAGTATCATCTGTCTTTAGAACTTACTTTGAAATCCTCAAGCTAATGGTAAGACAAAAAGATGAATATGTTTCTTAACTTTTCTGGCTCAATTAACACTAAGCAAAAGTGGTTGAAAATTGTGTGCACTTTATAGTTGTTTAATGTCTGTGGAAAATTTGGGACTTCCAAAAGCAGCTCAGAAGAGTTAGTTTCCACTGTAATAGCCCTACAAGAAAACAATTATCAATTGTCTCATCAGTTCAGGTGTTGGGAAGTGCACTCCTCTGCAGGTCAATGAAACAGTGATCACTGAGTTTCTGTCTGGGAATGGCAGATGGGCCAGCCTTAACTCCTCTTGGTTGGACTGTCTCTGTGGACAAGGCATCATTTGCTGTATTCTCTTGGGCATTATTTTCTTTGAAATAGTTTGGAACTTACTTTCTTGTGGAATAATTCACCTGCCAAACAATCTGGGTCACTCTGTCATAACAGGAGCCTGTGCTGCTCTTTTGGGAGTGAGTAGGATTATTTTGCCATTTACTCTGACTCCTAATGAGTTGCATGTGCAAGTCCTTTCTTGAATTAAAAGTGTAATGAGGTTGGGGCAAGGGAAAACCCCAAGTGTATTTACTAACTGGAGATAAGTCCAACAGAGGGGTGAAGCAATGTCTTAGGCATTATTGCTTTCATGGATTCTCTTTGTAGGATTGATCATGATCGTGGTTTTAGTCGAACTCTGGCACAAACTTCAAAGAGAAGAACTGGATTCCCTATCGTGTGTACATTTAGATCAAGATTAGTTGTGGTTCTGAAAAATACACTTTCATTAAATACAAACACGTGCCTTGCATGTTGGTGTGAGGGGATGTAGATTGATGTAGATTTAGTGGAAGGTTCTCTAAACGAGTCTGTGAGAATTCAGAACTGATCTAAAATGAATGAACTTCTGGCACTCAGTCACATGGCAGGTCTAAAAAAATCACAGAATAAATATTTCCTTCTGGTATTAAGCAAGGAAAAAAAAACCAAAACCTAACATGGCATTCTTAATACCTTCCTCTGAATTTTGCTGTAACATTTTTGCGTGAAGCTTACTTAGCTGCCTTATCTAGGGATCCTTGCACTTCCTTGTAATTGTACTCCTAAACATCTGACCTCATGAAATTATGTTTGGCACACCTGCCTTTCTCATCTTAAGCCACCTAAACACACAAGACTAGACCTGAGTGGATCTTCCTGCTTTTCTGTTTTGTTTTTTTTTTCTCTGCCTTTTTTTCCAGCATCTTTTTCTCATCCCCTGAGGGACAGGAGGGGTGTCAACTGCTGCCACTTTTCCTGGCCCTGCTGCTCCCTGTCACCTGCACTGGATCCATGTGGTGGGAAGCTGCCCCTAGATGTTATCAGCCCTGTGCCTGTGGCAGGTATGGGGCAGTGGAGCATGTCATGGTGACACACCCCTTGGGATACTCAAGGAGAACAAGAATAGATAGAGGGAGAGCAAAGGACTGGCTTGTTTCATAGCAGCCTTGACTCTCTGGGAACCCCAAATCACATCTTACAATAGATGGAGGAACATAAAAGTTCATCCCACACAGCTCTAATTTAAAGTCTCATAGGTCAATACAAACCACCAAATAGTATGTTGGGGTTTAAAGCTTCTTTTCAGTCTTTTTAAGAAACTACTTAATATTTTGATGTTTTCAAATGTATTGTACAAAAAGCCCTCATCTTTATAGCTTGGAGAAAACAGCAGCACTGCTGTCTGGGGTCTTTTTTTCACATCAATTTTTTAAGCAAAAGTCACAGTTACTAGAATGGTGTGCAGTTAGTGGGAAGAAAAATCTCTTTTGTCCCCTGCTTTTCTACTTCAGGCTGTGTTCTGGCTGCCTGCTGGAGCTGCCTAACTTAAGGAATGGTCAGATAATCCCTCAAAGTGATTAAAAATGTTCCTGCTCTCCAGCTGCTCTTGTCCCTTTTCCTGGGATGAAACAGTTGATTGTGTGGTTGGAGTGTGTCGTACTGCACGTGAGACCTGGCTTGCATAGTTTGGGGTCTTTTTCCCTGTGCATGACTACCACAATTAGGACAAACTGGGTCAGTGTCTCAGCTGCTGGTCCATAATGCTGAGCATTGGATCTCCTCTGGTGGCACTGCAAGTTCTTGTTCTTCCTTCTCAGGGAGCAGACAGGAAGCCCAGGTCATCTCCTTCTTGATCCTACCATTGAGGGGGACTGCTGGAAGAGGAGTAGGGAGATCTGGCAGGTCAACAACCAGTTGCACAGCTTATTGACAACAGGGATTTGCTTTTTACAACTATGGGATCCTCCTTGAGGATTGAGGACTGCTAGGAAGTGGCAAGATCCACCTTGCCAAGTGGAGCAAAACCTTCTTTCCCAGCAGGCTGACCAACGCGATGAGGAAAACATTAAACTAGAAATGATGGGGGGAGGGAGGGCACGATGACCCACAATCAAGTGAGGAGGTGGTGGTATGAGTTGACAGACAAAGGGGACAGGGTGAACGGGACAGGAGGGACCTCAAAAGCAAGCAGACAGGGCAGAGGGAACCCAGCTGTAGGCACACAAATAAGGAAGATACACTCTGAAAGAGGCTCACATGCTTTATGAGGACCCAGCATGCCCGGGGGGGGTGGTCTCTGCCTGAAGTGCCTCTTCAGTGTGCACAACATAGGAACCAGTAGGAGGTAAGAGGTCCACGTGCAGCTACATGCATGTGTGGTCACCGAGATGTGGTGGGTTTCTCTCAGGACCATCATGCAGTGAATGTATGCTGGCTTTTTAGTCAGGACAGGGCAGGAAGGTGAGGAGGAGTTGCACTTCAGCCCAGCAAAGGGAAGATGATGAAGAAAGGGATCAGAGCATCTGGTGTATAAGGAGAGGCTGAGCAGGGTGGGACTGTGGAGAAGATGAGGCCCAAGGCCAATCTTGACCATGTGTATAAATACCTGAAGGGAGCAGAAGAAGAGAGGGACAGGCAGTTCTCAGGGTGGCCTAGAAACAGGACAGTATAAATGGACACAAAGCAAAATAGGTGAAATTCTATCTGAAAACAAGAAAGCACTTTCACTGTGAGTGTGGTCATACCTACTAATGGGTTGCTCAGAATGTTGTAGAGTCTCCATCCATGAAGACTTTACTGGACGTGGTCCTGGGCAACCTGCTCAGAGGTGATATTGCTTGAGCAGGGGGTAGTGCTTGATGATCTCTGCTTGAGTAGAGGGTTGATTTCAAGATGTCCATGCCAACCTCTGCCACTCCATGATTCCCTGATTGAAGATGCTCATGTTTCTCTTCTCCTTTTGGTCTATTATTTGTTAGCTTTTGTTTTTTTTTTTTCCCCAAGCAGTTTAAATGTCATAGAAGAAGAATGCACATGCCTGGAGTTACCTGTGAGTGTTCTTCTGCTGTATATATTTCTATGGAGAAGAGTTTTAATCACTTCAGTCCACATCCAGCATTTATAGTTAATACTTAGATCCTTTAAGTAAATATTAAATAGCTAATTTCCCTTGCAGTTTCAAGTTGCACGTGTCATTGCATAGATTATGGTGAGCAGCAAGGAGTTAATGTGCCATACACTGATTCTTATGAATCTGTAGAATAGAGTACAGGCACAAATTATTAATCTTGTCAGAGTGATATAAAATGGCACAATACATTTTATTTCACTGAAGATTTTTTGTTAAATAAGCTTTGATGACTTATGTTTCTAGAGTGTATTTTTCTAGTAAGAGTTAGAGCCAGGCATGTTCAGGATGACACTTTAAGAACAGAAGAAAAATACCTTTTGTTAAAGACTTTTTATTTTAACCGGATTTTAACCAGTTTCTGTGGGTACCTTTTGTATAGTCCTCCAATATGATATGTATACTCATGTTTTTTATTTCTGTGTCTTCTGGAAATTGCCACAGGAAGAAAAACAGAAGGGGGAATGGGATGAAGGATGCTAATGAGTATATCCATCTCACTGGATCCTTACTTTCCTCAAGAAAGGCTGGTCAGCAGGATGAGCTTGAGTTGGGTGTGCAACCCCAGCTCAGTTGCAGCCAGAAGAGGTTTTCTAATTAGAGTCCAGTCCCTTTCTCTTGGACACAAGGCAACAGTGTCTGTCACAGCTTTTACTGAATTTGTTGCTACACCTGTTTGGGACAGAAAGTGCTGTTTTGCTGTATGTCCAATAGAGAACCCCAGCCCCACCAGCAACGTGCCTGACTCTAACCTTTTGTTCTCCTGCAAATGGAAAACTGAGCTACCAAGCAAACAATCAAAGTAGGAACTTCATTTCTCTGTGTTTCTTCACATTATGGTCTGAAAGTGTGGAAACGTGAGTCCATAAACGTCCTAGTTTGAAAGGATTGTAACGGGTTTCATCTGCAGAGGAAATACAGGACAGACACCAAGTGATTCAGATCCATTGTGCAGTACTGAGTTTTTCTGTGCTTGAAGTTCAGGAGTGCTTTTCTGCCCAGGAGTCAGCAGTGATTTCTAGCTGAGGACTGATTTCTTGCTATGAATTTTTGGCAAAATAAATACCATTGTCCCTGTGTTCTAGCTAGAAGATGTCTGGAATATGTCATTTGCACAAGATGATACAAAAGGGTGCTGTCAGCTTGGCAATGATGTCTTGACTTCATTTTGACTGAACTTTACTGGGAAGTTGTGCCTCTGGTCTGGTAGGAACAACAGCAGCCACAAAGTCTCCAAAACATGAGGGCTGGTGTGAGAATACAGAGTTAGGCACAGAACAGTGTGTGTGTAAAACCAGTCTGATTTATGTAGCCCAAAAAGTAAGGAAAATATGGTTGTTTTTATAGAAGTATTTTCAGTTTTATGTAGGAAGGATTTTACCTTCTACTTGGTATCCTCTAACTAGACTCACATTCTCTGCTGCACCTTGAAATAGGAGGTGACTCTGGTTCTGGTTCTGCTCCAGCCAAACAGGACATCCCACCAAACACTGCAGCAAAGCCCACCAGCTTTTCTGGAAGCAAGCAGCCTGCCTTACTTTTGCCAAACTAACCAGGATCAAAAACTTGCTCTGCATTTGTTACTATCAGTAAAATTAAGTTGGAAGGACTTTTGCAAACAGGTGATCATTGTCTGTGGGAGCCTTCAGCCTGGGTGCTACCAGAGCTCAAAGACCACAGGCAACGTGGGCCTGAATACCAAGTAGTCTAAGTAGTCTGAGCACCATTAACTGTCCTCACACAGCTGTTTGTTCTTTGTATATGATCCATATAGCCAGGGACAAAAAATACACCACAGTGCCCCACTCTGGGTCAGGGTTTGTTGGGTTGTTGCTTTTTTTCAATAAATCAGAAAAGAAACATGAAAATGTCAGCTTAATCACGCATTTAAATTTTATTAATCAAGACTAATTTTTATGAGTGCAAATAATCGCTGAAGCTGGACAAATTTGCTTTAGATTGCATCAGAAACATAATTTTAATATTTAATGGCCTGCTGAATTTAAATGGAGAATTATCTTTATGAAACATGCTCTTCATAATTTGCCATTATATGAGAAATGAACAAATCAACATAAATCTTACATAAAGGTTATTTAACTAAATGTTGGTACTATAAATATTTTAAATGCGTTATGCACTAATTTGGCAGTCACACCAGACACTATATAAAGATACAAGTTGGGCAGAAAGTGCTGATCTCCTGCAGCAGAACAGAGCTGTGGTAGTGCAAGGGGCTGCCTGTGCTGTGTCAGGGGTTTACATACAGCCTCAGGGCACACAGACACCCCCCTGCTAAAACTTCACCTTCCTGTTCTCATCCCAGTAGCAGGTACAACACCCAAGTGCACTGCAGAATTGGAATATTTTGGCTCGTTTTGGTCACCTGAAGACAAACCACTAAAAGCTCAAGCCCATCATAGGTATCACCAACAATTAAAACAATTGGATTTTTTTCTGTTGTATAACCATTTGCTTTTTTTTAATGTGGATCTTGCCACACCATTTCAAATATAGTCTTCCAATATCTAAAATAAAATTGAAGTTCACTGCACACAGAGGCTTTTTTTCTATGAGGATGTTTTAGTGATTTATTTACATTTTTTGCATTTATATCAAGATTTACATGGCAACAAGACTACTTGACAGATTGTTGTGGCTATTATAAATAAAAAGTATTATATAAACTAACATGAGTTTAGATTAAAGGAAAAATTCCCATGCTTGTGTGGGATTTGTATTAATCCTTGGTTGGTTTTCTTCTGCTTTAGTGTACTTTCATTCAGCCTAGACTTTAAGAAGTTGGAGATTGTACTGAAGTTTTAATGTTTTACCAAAGATGTGTCAATGCCTGGTAGGTGAAAGGACTAGAGGGAAAGTCTTTTAGGGAGAGGTTGAGGATGTTGGGGTTGTTTATCCTGGAGAAGAGGAGACTCAGGGGGGACCTCATCACTCTCTACAACTCCCTGAAGGGAGGTTGTAGTCAGGTGGGGGCTGGGCTCTTCTCACACCCACAAGCTTAAATTATTTGGATAAAGGCTGATTTATAAGATAAGTGTATCTGGTCCTACTGGAATATGAAAACTGTTTGAAGACAAATAATAGTAACAGTGAAAACTGGTACTGAGCCACAGTGTTGTTAATAGTATAGCTTATCATGAGGTTTTACTCAAGAATTCTAGCTCACAAAATTTTATAAAAGTTGTTATTTTTAGTAGTCCTGCACAGTGAACTTGCCACTGATATTTAGCCAAGCCAAGAATGTTGGTTTGGTTGGGTTTTTTTCATTCTGCTGAGCTAAAAATGAAGCATTCTAAGAGAGATTTGACATTTCAAGTGTACAGTACATGTCAAAGCCTTTAGATGGAGACATACTTCAAACAAACCCCTAATATTCAGTTCACAGTGCGTTGTGTAAATACAGGAAAGAGCTAAAATAAATGAGAACCAAATACTGAAAGAAATATAGAGAAAAAGGCCTACTACTTCTGAGATTTTAATGTTAAAAATTACTTAGTCTTAAGTATGTGGGCAGCTGAATATTGAGGGCATATAAAGCTGACAACAGGAAAAAGGTTACAAGTGTTTGTATAATAAACTTTATTTACTGCCCATGCATGTTACCAAGAAATTTATTATACTGCAAATAACAATCCTGTGGTTGACATTACGGAACTACATGTAATCAGTAGCATGCATCAAAAGGCATCTGATAGCCATATTAAAGTCTCATTTCCTATTAAGAATCAGACTAAATTACAACATGAGCACTTCCCAGAATAAGCAAACAAAATGCATTCTGTAAGAAGAAATAATTGTATTTGAGTGTCTCTGTAAAAATCAGGAAGTATTTTAGCAGTGTAGTACTAATGCTTTTCTTTTTGGTCTTCTGTTTTCTGTGCTGCAATAGATTCAACCTTACTGGCAAGCTTATCACACTAATTGTTATTACATTTAGGGGTTCAGTTATCTTGATAATTACTGCAGATGAAATACCCCAAGGTCAAAACATTAAGAGTATAAATCAGGATCAGTTGTATTACAGATACACTACACCCTCAAATCAGAATCTGTTAATTTTATATTTATTTTCCATATAAATGTCATAGAAAAAAAGGTAGACATTTTAATTAAGCTGTATGTCCTCTAAAGTTTCTCCTCAACAATTCCCTGAAAGAAGCAGACCTCATGTTGTGACAGTGACCACAAAACTGCTGCTGTAGATCTTTGGAGATCTTTGATTCAATTTGAAGTACCTGGAAACGACCTGAGACAGCCCAAGTGGTTTAATGCATCCTCCTCAATCCATGCACTTCCCAAGGTTTTATAGCAGTGAACTGGGTGGCACACAAGGGTGGTACAGCTTGTGTCCAGACAATATGAACCAACACAAAATCCAAACAGTCCTGCATAGTGCAATACTGACCACATTCAGTGCACATCTAAACTGTATTTGATTTTGAACCAGACCTCATGTTCTCTTCTCTTCTGCCTTACGGATGCTGACACCTGTATGTGAAAATACAAATGTCTGCTGATATTGGCACCGTTCCCTGGGGTGTGGCATGCAGAGTGTTTTCTCTTGTTTTTCATTTGAAACCACCCGTGCTTGAAGGACTACATCAAGTAAGATATAAGCAAATCTAGAGAAGAGCTAATGGAGGGAGGGGGCATCCCTTCACATTAAAAAGAAGCATTAAGGCATCAGTCACCAGGGTTATCTGCAGAGGTAGTGCCTCTACTTTTATTTTTTCCTTACTTTGCATATTAGTGCAGAGCAGGTATCTGGTGTTGTTGAAATGTAAAGACATCGACCTATCTTCTCTACAAGTTTTTCTGTTGGACCAGCCAAAGAACCCAGAGCAGAAGACAATTCATGGGGTGACTTGTGGTTTGCACGTTTTATATGAGCAATGTCAGGCTGCTAAGAGAGAAGGACCTCTTGTTAACAGTGGTGTTAAGTTTCAGTGTGTCATTTTTCCAGGGAGTCTTTAGATTCAGGAGGTATGTTAAAGAAAATGAATTATTTTCTCAGAAATCCTGTAATAGATCATCTTTAGAACAAATGCCAGTTGTAGTTAGTTGCCAGCTTCCTCAGGAGGCAGCGTTCTAGCCCACAAACACTGAGGTTTCCCTTGGTGGGCAAACATGGTGGCCGTGGGGCCTCCTGGTGAGCCCTTCATCTCCCATGGATGATCAGTCCTATGGGATTTACAGACAGAGCTCCTCGAAGAGGGTGGGAATGGATCAGGAGCAATGGCAGCACATAAGAATGACGCCGCGAGCTTCTTCTGGTTAACAGGCTTTTCACAGGGCTGTTTTGCACAGGAAGGATCTTACTTTGCAACATTTGAACATCATCTGCTTACTGTTTGGCCATGGAGTAGCTGACACGCCGTGTTTGAGGCCATCTACGTGTGTTTTTTAAAATGTCATCTGTATTAGTATTACATTCAAGGGACAGTACCAAGAAACAGGTTCTTTCAAGACCTTCTACCAGTCTGTGGCATATAAGTCTGTGACAAGTGACATTACAGAAGGTCATGTCACTTTTAACTGCTTGCATTAGATCTTTTCTGATTTCCCCAGTGCCCTTCCTTTGTTTGATTAATACTACTTGATTTCAAACGAGGTATTGGAAGGCATAATTTAGAGTGAGTATTCTAGGGGCAATCTAAGATTTTTGCCATAGAACTTTTAATAAAATAACTCTGATGTTTCTTTTTATATTCGTATGTGTTTTCCTGTCCTCCCTCCCTCCTCTCCCTCCTTCCCTCTCTCCTCCCCCAGCCCCCATACCTCCCCCATGTACAGTGCTTGACACGGAGATGTGTTCCCTCAAACCAAAGCAGCACACCTACACTTTATTTGGATAACAGCAAGGCAGAATCAAAGGAGAAAAAAAAATAAAAATCCATCGTGTATTTTTTTCCCCACAGTATTCTTACTACGATGCTAAACTGAAATCTATTGCTCAGATTCACTGTGCCCTTCTTGAACAGCCTTGCTTTGTACTGCAGAAATGGATTGTACCTAAGTATGCAGCTCTTCTAAGGCTTCAGCCCACCAGCTCTTCATATACCATAAGGTTACGAAGAATCCACTTTCCTTGTTGGCAATTTGTGACAAACTTCTGGAAACACTTGTTTCGGTGTCTAAATAAATTGTATTACTGTGTCCATATTGTCTGAGTATTCATGGTGGGGTTTTTTTCTTGTAACTCTTCTTTTGATCAAGACAAGTGAAAACATGAGCTGAGTTTCATAAACTTTAAAGAATCATTTATGCATCTAGGGCAGAGGAGCATTTTTACTACACTTTGTTTTGCTACAATAATGTTTTCTTTCCCAGACAATTCAATACCCTAAAGCTCAGTGTAATTGATGATCTGACTAAACTGAACAAGAGCATAGACTGGTAGTGGCTTTTGAGTTAAAAAATGGAATGGAGAAGCTGGGAATCTGTGCTCAGACCTGGGCTTCAAGTGATTTCAAAGGATGTTTTATGTCCTTTGAACAAGTTAACATTTTGCCACTCTATAGAAGCTTGTAAAATAGTTTGAGATCATTAGATGGGGGGAAAAAAAAAAAAAAGTGAGGTTGAAGTATTATTATTCGGATAATTTAGCATGGATATTGTGGTGGAAGTGAATTCCTTGAGGTGCCACCATTTGCAACAATGCTAGAGTTTTCCAATTCAACTGCTTTTCTCCATGCTAACTTCAGCAGTGCTGTAAGGCAGGCATTCTGCTGTTCAATCCTGTCAAGACAAGGGATTTCTGGATGTACATAAAAGAGATCTTTAAGTGTCTGGGAAATATTAATGTTGTAAAGTAAGAGAACTAGTGAGTTTAGTCAGCTCAGGCGTAGGCAGTATCTGAGTCAACAGATTCAGGTTTATACCTTGGGCTTTAGTCACCTAATGATGTAATTACAAACTTTCTGTGTGTGTGGTAAAACTGATTTAGGAGGGTTTCCATCTCGCCACAGTCTTCAACAGCTTGAGTTTGTCCTCTTTTCTCAGTGCACCATTTTGAAGCATTTCTGGAGCCGCTTGGTGAACTAGGCCACTGAAACCATCCACATCAGGAGTTTCAGGGTGTTGTTTTTAAGAACTCAATCAGTCCAGTGATGTTCCAAACACTTGGAACAGTGCAGGGAAGGTGACAGTGTGGAGCTACCAGGAGAGGAACAAGGAGGCGATGCAGGTGCACGGGGAAGCTTAAAATGCCTTTGCTTCCACAGAGAGGTCCATGAAGATAGGACCTCCAAGTGGGATGTGTAAGATGGCATAGGAGCTAAGCAGGGGCTGAGAAGCATTTCCACAGCATGCTTCCAGTGTTTCCCTCTCTCCATGCTGAAAGGTGTGACTGTTCCAGAGTCTCTGGCCACTGTCTCTCCTCCCCTTCTTTCAGAAATGAGGAGAGCTGGACTAAATGGCACTCAGAGGAGAAGCTGGTGAGGGAGATTGCTTCTTCTTATGGCTAGAGCCCAGCCTGGATTCCTTCCTCAGCCTGAGGGCATTCACAAGTACATCTGGCTGTCTGGCATCGGGGCAGAGGCTGCAGAGGATGTGGTTGTCAGGCTCCTCCTGCTAAAACTGTTCTGTGTAGGAAAGAATTCAAGAGCAATTGTTCTTTAATTGCTCAGGTCATTCTTCTTCCTTTTGCTTTTGGACAGGTTCACTTTTCACTGTTTCTGTTTCAGGTCTTTTCTTTTGATAGTGGTTGGACTCAGTGACCTTGAAAGTCTTTTCCAACCTAAGTGATTCTGTGATTCTAAGCTCCAAGACAGAGCAGCCAGTAAACAACTGGAGGTTCCTTCCCCTTCAAAGAGTCAGGCTTTTTGTTAGAGGTGTCTTGGACTGGGTTCAAACAAGGATGAGCAGCTGAAACTGGGAATGTTTTGAACTATGCAGTTGACTTGGATGTATGCAGAGTGCTCGACCCTGCATCTGTGTTACATCAGCCTGTGTGGTGTTTGCATTTTGCACGGGCCCAGGTAGTGTGATTAAGTGCCACCTTCTTGATGGGGAAGCTAAATCAGAGAAATACATCTGAAGCACACACTTCTCTTTCTTAAGCTCTTCTCTCCCTGAATTTAGCTTGCAGAATGTTTAAGTCCCTTAGTTCTCGGACATGGATTTGGACTTGATGAGAGCACCCTTACAGCTGTGTTTGGGAGAGTGATTATGGAGTTATAAATTTAATGTGTTGTCTTTAATGACAGGTACACTAAAATTGTGTATAGCTTCACCTATATAACAACATAAAGTATCATTTTAATTGGTGGCAAGTCTGTAAAATAGGCCAAAGTATTAATGTTTCATATAAATTAATGTTTCCTTTTCTTGTCCTCTTCATGCATATTTTATAATACATAGCATACACTTTTTGCATCCATAATATGACACCGGCCTAGAAGGATCTTCACTGACCTTCATTATGGCAGTTTTAATAAGTACTTACATATACATCAGTATATAAAGAGGCACATTATTTTCTGCTTATAAGGAGGTACAACTTCATTTAAATGCCACCAGGAGAGGTGGAATTCCCCAAAGTGTAGGCTGAGGACTTGATCACAGTGTTAGGAGAGAAAGGTGTGTGAGTTTGGAGCCTGAATCTGCTACTGACCATCTTCAGAAAGTCATTCAGTGTCTCTGCAAACTAGATCTAATAGTGGTTCATTTCATCCACATGCTGTGATTAATAGTTATTAATCTTTGTAGAATGAGTTGAGTGTATGGCTATATTTCATAGTGTTAAGAACTAAAAAGACTGTTTAAAAGGAAAAATATGTAGATGCAGACGTGGCAACTGCAGCTAGCAAAGAATGTGCAGAAAGTTAGATGCACAGATTGTATAAAATCACTATTAAGATACACAGGGCTAATGCTAATAAAGCATATGGTACATATTGTTGTAGATCATAAGGAGATTAGCTAGTGTGGATTTATTTCCAGCTTTGTATTCAAAAATCTCTTGGCGACTGCTCTGATTTTTATTAAAAATACTGCACTTTTCTGTAGGTAACAGTAAATTTAAAGCAAGCCTTGGTGTATGCTGCATAGGCACCAGTAAAGCTGACAAAGGATTCCTTTAGTTAAAACAACTAGACACTGAATTTTGAGCTACCTTTTAAATTGTCAAGCAAGCAGTTTGTACAGGAAGGGGTTTCAGTGGATAATTCCCTAATGCAGGTCAATTAAAGCTCTAACACTTTCCTAAATTTGAATCTCCAGATCAAGTGGTTTTTCCTAGTTGTGCATTTTCCTTCTGTGCATTTATTTCAAATGTTAATAAAGTTTTCATCTACAAAAGGTTTTGAGTTGACAGAACAAAACTCTTCCTTTTTAAATCATGACAACTACTACTGTTTCTGTCTGCAGGTAGTGGAGGACATGCTAGAGGACGAGGAAGAAGAGGATGACAGAGATGACAAGGTAATTATCTTTCCTAGCACTTTGGTATCTGGGGATGGGAGAATTTAGACATGACACTGTTTTTACAGACAGTTAAAAAAGGAGTTGAAGTGTTTTAGTCCAGAAAATTGGACAGAGCTGTTTATCATCCTAACAATGCTACAGTGTGTTGCAGGAAAGGATAGAGGACTATAAATCCTGCCTTTTTTTTTTCCTTTTTTTTTTTTTTTTTTCCCCTTCTTGGTCCAGAGCTGGGTCAAATATTTTTTCTGCCAGGAACAAAAATAATTCAGCCTGTCTGGAACTTGATAGCTTTTGTGAAGATAACTGCAGTGACAACTGTTTCTGAAGGACAAAAATTTGTCCTGCCTTGAGTATTACAAATAGGGCTGCACTTTAGGGGAAAAACGGTGTAAAAATAGCAACTCCATACTGGTTAAAGATGGGATATTGACATCTATAATTTTAAAACAATGGCTGAGGTTTTTTGTACTCCATATGACCTTTAAATAATCACAATTCTCACAGACATCCACTGGATTTGGAGTTGGCATGGTGGCCCAGCAAGCTGGGACGCTGTGACGGAGCATTCAGCTGTCTGTGTGGTTCAGTGCAGAGGCTGCTGGTTGGGCTGAGGATTGCAGCCACAGTAAATAACAGCTCAGTTCCACACCTTACTGAGCCCAGGCTATGGGACTGCTTGGGTTGGTTGTCCCCCAGGGAGAGGGAAAAACCAGAGGGAAGAAATTAGGATGACCTTGCCCCACTGAAGGAACGGCTAGCACTGGTGGGACAGCTTTCTGGGGAGACCAGTGCAGGGAAGGCAGCCCCCTTGTTGCTGGTATTTTCATGCCAGGAAGGAGGTATTTATGGGAGAAAAGAAAAAAAAAAAAAAGAACAAACAACAAAAAGATAATTTTACAAGAACTCTGAATTAAAATACAGATGATTTTGACCTTCAGAGATGTTCCCCTGTTTCTGTTGTAGTAAAGCAATAAACTGTTTGGGTTTTTTTCCAAGAGGAGAAAAACAGTGTATCTTAATTTATGCCCTTGACCTTTGTTTCTAGTTGAGATGTACAGTTATATACCACTGTAAGATTTCATGTGCTGGCAGCAGCATTTGAAATGTCAGAAAATCCACTGTTATTAGTTAATCCCCTGAATTATTATTTCTCTGTTATCTAACACCTAAGATCTGAGAGGAGATAAAAAAAAGAGTATTTTCCTGTTTCCATTGCCAGCTCAAACATTTTACAACTGACAGAAAGTTATTATGTGAAATTCTTCTATACATCACTTAAACCATTAGCTACATCATTTCAGATTTGGCAAACACTGGGGTAACAAAACCTTCTTTTACAAAACACGTATGTGATGGTTTTTAACACTAAATGATACGAGCATACACTTCTGGCAATAAAATATATGATTTATTGCAAAGGTCAGTCATGTAGCTGTGGAGAGCTTGTATTTTAGCTCAACATGCTGGCTTCGAATCATCATTTCTTTTCTGATAAACACTGATCTGCCATCCATTTAAGGCCATTTTCTCCCATTTGTTCCTGCTTTATTACTAGAGCTGGTGCAAAAATGTCATCCCAGTAGTGTGTGTATTCCTGGATATTCTAATTGCTGTGGTTAGTTCACAAAGAATAGTGCTTGACTGACTGCTTGTAGTTTAAGCCAGCTTCTGTGGCTACCACTTAGTGTTTTTTGGAAATTACTAAACAAACTCCTTTAAAGGGTAAGATGAGGGTGGGGGTCAGCCCCCCCACACACCCCACAGTTCTCTGGTGATTAGCAGTTGCTGGGCAAAACATACCCAATTAGAAATATCACTCTAGGCTTCAATGTTGTGATCTGATATTCAGCTTTCTCAAACTGACACCAGAATTCAAATATTTTTCTCAATCTAGTTACCAAGGTTGAGTAAAAGTGAGTAATGACATTACCATGTGCATTTAGGGAGCACTTTTATTGAATATTTAAGACCTGTCTTTCTGTACAGAATGTGTTTAGCTTGATTTTCATGAATTCAAAGCTGTCTTCATTATTGCAAAAGTTTTGAGTCCTCGTGATTGTATATGCTGTTAGAATGGAAAAGAAAATTACCCTTTTTAACATAAGCATGTATGGACTGCCATGTATGTTCAGAACTCTATGCAGTGGGCATTATTTGGCACTGGGTTAAGCTGTAAAATGTAAGCACATAGTTAGGACTGAGTTGTTTGTTGTTAGAAGCTGGTAAGGTGTTTTTTTCCTTTCTGGTGCACTAGACATGCTCTGTTCACTCCTCCTGCTCCCCTTACATCTTTTTGTCAAAATGGAGGGCTGCAGTTTTGTATGATTTTAATTCGTACATGTGTTTTCTTAAAGCTATGTGCAAAATGAAGTTTTGTGAGAAAACAAATGCACATTTTGTAGCACCAGCTGGTAGTGGCCTCTGGCTTTTATTATCCCTCTGCTTTTTCAGATGGTATAATATGAAAGTCAGGTAAATGGGTCTTCTTATGCAATAAAAGCAAAAAGATTACTACGTATGCCAGAGCCTCACTTTAATTGAAACTGAAGCATATGTTGCAAGTATGTAAAATATGTCCCAGATGTTTGACCATGGCCAGTGTTCTTTGCTCTCCCTGATTACCACAAGGCAGCTATTAGTCCTGTGACCTTTGGACTTAACGGTAAATGGGGTATTACATGGCACAGAACTGGAGCACCTGTTTCCCATTCAGCAAAGACCCCTGGCAGGCTTTCCCTAAGCTTATCCATATGTTTTCACTTAGCAGATTGTTGGGTGATTATGAAAAGTGTCTTTCTTTAGAGCCAGCTTAGGTATTAGTCACTTGCTCCCAAGGAAAGGGCAGCTCTGGCCACTCGCTGGGGTCCGTGTGGGCACGCTCTGATGTAGGTTTTTGGGACCTGTGGTGGAGACCTTGCACAGCATCCCTAAATTGCAGAGTTTCAGGAGTAAGAAACTGAGGGTGGTGAATGCTTGAATGTGTGTAATCAGTTAGAGTAATGCCTTCTACTAATAGTGGTGTGTACTACTGAGAGCAGTTTGACAAGTTAGATTTGCACTTGCCATGTTTCTTAGTCTCATTCTAATATTCTGGATTTTAGTCACTTGTTTTTCAGCCTCCACTGCAACTGAGGTAGACAGGACTGTCAATGTCAGGTCTTGGGGTGTTTCTTTGTTTTTACTGAAGAATATTTTCATTCATCTTCAGTTGCAATATGACTGATAAGCTAAAATGGCAATTGTACATCTTCTGTCTCCATTACAAAGTGGTGCTTAACAGTGGAACACTTTTTTTCTAATTTTGTTTATTTGTCATGTTGTATATTTAGGTACTGAAAAAGATCTAGTTTCTTCAGCTGAGGCATTTGCTCTTACTTTAATACTAATTTTTCCAAGAAATAGCAGTGGATTCTGCTTTCCATATGCTCTGTACTGCTTGCTAAACCTATGCCAACCACAGATTTACAGGTTAATCTGATTTCTTTATCCTCTTTTTTTTTTTTGGCTCCCTTCCAAACACTGGCTTACACAGTATCTTAGCAAATAGGAGTCAGTTAAATTAGATGAAGTCAAGTTACCAACAAACTATCAAAAGGTTTTTTACACAGTTATGTTATGATAATGTAGTGTTCAATATGCATAATCTACGTATTTACAATTTTAGATGGTCTTTTAAGAAGTTCAGGTGCACTTTTCACATGGCTTTATTCTTTGAACAAGCTCCAGATAAGTTTCCAGAAAACCACGAAGAATTTCAGCTCAGCATTTTGCAGGAAGCCCATCAGCCACAGTGAGCAATGCTGCTATTGCAGGTGTGCCATCCCTGGCAGTGTGGAAGGGCAGGTTGGATGGGGCTTGGAGCAACCTGGTCTGGTGGGAGGTGTCCCTGCCCATGGCAGGGGGGTTGGAACTAGATGATCTTTAAGGTCCCTTCCAACCCAAACTAGTCTATGATTCTGTGATTTAAGTGGAGGAAGATGCATGGTGTGAGCACTGTTTGACTTTACCTTTTCATTAGTAGTTACAGTATTTTATTAATACAAAATATTCAAATCATTTGCACCTTCAGGTACTCTCTAGGCTTTCATGCTTTGAAAAAAATCTTTGCAGTTTTCAATGTTATAACTAGAAGTTTTTATAATGAAAGATAGTTGAGTCAAATTAAAATATGCTCTAAAGCTTGTAGTCATCCCTGCTGAGAGGCATCAATTTTGTTTTCAAGCCAGGACATGTTTGTAATCTGTCTCAGAAGCATGGCCAGTGTTTTTACCAAGAGTAGATCATGAGGAGGAAGAAGGATAACTCCAGTGTAGCCTACATATTTATATTCTATAAAAGAGAAGATTGTAGTCTACTGTAGTGGCAGTTATTTCCTATAAGATAAATGGTGGAAGAACAATAAAGAAATAGGAAGGGAGTGGAGTGAAGAGAAAATTCCAGAATTAATAAATCCATGGATTCACCTATAGGTTCATCAAGGATTCCACCATTAAGTTCCACATGAACATACCACCTAAATGCTAACTGTAAATAAAAAACTTAACAACAGCTTCCAGTGAAAACCAGATGCATATGAAACTGCTGTCCCCTAAAAGCTTAGCAGACTATGTGTACTGATCAAGCCAGCCCACAGCAGAGCAGTCTGGAGAACATGGTTGCAGAGGCCAAACTTCTCAGTGCACTTTATTTTCCACACAGAGACAGTGATAGAGGCACGTGGTTTTTATCAAAATTGTAGGTTACAGGAGGGAGGATGGTGTAGACTGCTTCAGCCCCCTACACTGGAGCTGGGGGTGTTCCTGGTCATTGGATCACCCCAAAGTTGCAATTGTGGAGTTATGCTTGCCTGGATTTTACCTGGTCACGTGGAGCCTGTGCACAGGGGCTTCTACAGAGAGCAGTTTTCATCCTGCCCTGATCAAAATTAGTGGAGTAAAAAGAGTATTAGTGAGATCAGAATCTGAGATTTATATCTGAAGTTTGGCACTCGAGGAGGTGTGTGAGAGAGTCCCTGGGAGGCTGTGGGTCTATAAACTGTTGAATGAATTACTCTCTTCCATGTATGTGGTTTTTTTCACCTGTGACTAATATAGAGTGGGTAATGTTCTTCATTTATTAAGTAATCCAAGTATAATTCAATAAATTATTAAATAAAATGAAAAATATGTCTTAATTATGTTAGCTGTTTCAGAATGTGACATAATTTTGCCCTACATTTTTCCTCTACCCTCCGTATTATTTCTTAATATACCTAAGGAGATTGAAATTCTTTGAGACAGAGCAAAGGTGTTTTGTTTTTTTTTTCACCTAGCTCCCCAGAAAGTGACCTTATAGAACAGGATGTAGTACATACATCTGTGTGGTCTTCAGGAGAGATAAATTATGAGTGTTGAAGGAAACCAGAAAAAGCTGTTAACTGCTGGCTTCTTCCTGAAACCTTCTTACGTGTGCAGGTTGCTTTACTCCTTAGCTCCAAAGGCATCCATCTGTGATATCACTTCAACAGCAAGTGAGGATGTAGCATTCCTCATTCCCTAACAGAATATTTTGAATGTCATTTCACACAGAATCATGAGATCTGGGTTCTGTTTAAGTCACTGCCATGAATCACTTGTGACTCTAGGCAAGCCACGAAGTCGTAGAATCACAGAATCATAGAATCACAGCTTCTCTGGGCAACCTGGGCCAGGGTCTCACCACTCTCACAGAAAAGAATTTCTCCCTCAAATCTCATCCCAATTTCCCCTCTTCCATCTTGAAACTGTCATCCCATCCCTCCCTACCCTTGTCCAAAGTCCCTCCCCAGCTTTCCTGGAGCCCCTTCAGGCACTGGAAGGTGCTCTAAGGTCTCCCTGGAGCCTTCTCTTCTCCAGGCTGAACACCCCCAACTCTCCCAGCCTGTCTCAAGAGCAGAGCTGCTCCAGCCCTCCCATCATCTCTGGGGCCTCCTCTGGACTTGCTTCAACAGCTTCTTCCTGTGTTGGGGACCCCAGAACTGGTCACTGATACATGAGTATTTGCCAGCCCCCTGAATACTTCTTCAGGTTTATTTATAGCTCCTCAATTTAACCTTCCAAAGAACAGACCCAAACATCTCATTTAGAGAGATGCCTTTTGAACTTGTTCTACAGTCCTTAATATGGTACAAATCTTCATCTAAGTCCCAC
The DNA here is from genome assembly GCA_020745705.1 of Hemiprocne comata. Taxonomy (NCBI): domain Eukaryota; kingdom Metazoa; phylum Chordata; class Aves; order Apodiformes; family Apodidae; genus Hemiprocne; species Hemiprocne comata. Next base: position 1,543,627 of record CM036616.1, read on the forward strand.
AGAAAGCAGAGATGGTAGTGGGCAAGAAACAGCTTTGGAAGCCTAGTGAAAGAAATATGGTGGTTAAGATGTGCTAGCAGGATGAGTGCTGCATGGACCTGGTCCCTGTTGGCAGATGTGTGGCTGACATGGTGTGCATGAAGCAACCCACTCTGAGCAACCTGACCTAGTTGAAGATGTCCCTGCTCACTGAAGGGGAGGATGGACTAGATTATCTTTCTGGGTCCCTTCAAACCTGAACTGTTTTGTGATTCTATGAATGAGAATGAAGGACCAGCAGAAATGGTGCTGAGGTAGAAGTGCCCAGTGACGTGGCCCTTTGAAAAATGGGTGGCATGTTGTGGTCTGGATTTTCAGCTGAGGCTTACAGTACAGTACAACCAAAAACCTACCCTTTAAAAGCTGGGTGTGGGCCTTTCACTTCACTAAAATCCTTGTAAGAAAAGTTGCAACCTGAACTACAAAAAATTGCCAGGACAGTTGATCAGGCATTTCTGTGATTTATGGAGGAAGATGCAGGAATACAGGAAGATAAATTTCAAGTTTTTGCAAACAATATTCATGTGTGTTGTGTGCAGTTTGAAGTATTTCTGTGTCATTAGAAGATTTTATATTGTTTACTGAATGTTGTTATCTGGGTCAGTGATGAAGCTGCTGGACAGATCATCCAGGCAAAATATAATCCTGACAAAATTAAAGAGGCACCTCTGCCCCAAAGAGCTTCAGTGGAAATTAAATTCCACTCTAGAGGAGCGTGGTATGGAATTTCAAAGCTGGCCTTGGGCAGCAGCATCCACAAGGACATGATGCAGCATGGTAGAGTACAGAGTCTGCTGCTACTCAGGTTTCATCTGCTGGCAGAGGAAGAGGTGAATTTGGCATAAATCAAGCGTGTGGACATGTAACTAGCTTCATTCTACTTCCCTTTTGCTTTGTAGATATTAACTTTAAGCATTTATTGATAACTACTAGAAAAGCCCCAAAGGTGACACAGTTTACCAGGACAGTTTGTCCTCTAAAGACTTCAAATGCTCTCCCATTCTGAAGAGGTTCCACCCATCCCAGCAGAAGTCATTGGGCATACAGGTCCTAGCTGGCAAGTACCTCTAGATGCCACCAGAGCTTCCAACAGGAGTCTTCTTTCCAAGCATCTTCTCCTCCACTGCCCTGGAGTATTCATGCCTTTTGGGGAAAAAAAAGTCACAGAATCACAGAATACCTGGTTGGAAGGGACCTCAAGGATCATCTGGTCCAACCTTAATGCACTGGAATACTGATAATCAGACTATGTCACCTCTGCCAAAAAACACTTTGCCCAGTCCTCCCTCTTGCACTGTCTCTGCACAATTTCTTTTGGAATAGAAAGATTGAAGCAGCCACTTGCTCTTCCTTTTTTTGTAGCTTCTTGGATTTGGTGTCCTTTGGGACCAGGTGTGCACTACATGTGAAATGTGCTTGTTTTCCAGTACACACAGTCCAGCCTTAGAGACAATTCTTTAATCATGTGAACTTTCAGTTTAAACAGTTCTGTAGATCTTAAAGCAAAACTGCGGGCAAGAATATATTGGTTTTAAGTGTGGGAAAAGTATGTATTTTTGTTGATACCTACCCTCCTGCTAGCAGAGAATTGAAAACAGCAAGAGACAGGTGACTGCTGTGTGAAGGATGAGGCCTCCCTAATGCCTGTGGAGCTCTGTGTGGACAGTTTGTGCAGCTGGGTGGGAGGTGTGGACAGGGGGAAGAGGCAGCAGTCTGCAAACCTTCAGCAGAAATCCGCTGAAGCCAAGATTTCTCATTTCCCACCTGTACCCTCACAGAGCATCCTCTGAGTGGGTCAAGGACCTGCCACGGCTGCTCCTGCCTGGTGTGGACTCGAGTGCTGGAGCTGAATGCTGAGGGGGAGGGCAGTGGATTTTCTGTGGAATTACTGACTTTTCTGTTGACTCACACGCCAAGGGTCCAGATGCCCACGCATGAGCCTTGTGGGAGCAGCTCTGAGACAAGGAGCCTGCAGGAGCAAAAGCTGGAACAGACAGAGAGAGGTGCAGACATTAAAAAAAACCACCATAAATGTAGGGACAACTTAGAAATGAGGGGTGGGTGGGCATTGGGCAGGTAGGTATGTGGGCAAGGGTGCCAAGACCTACAGCAGGAGAAGACAAGGAGGCAGGGAGAGGCCAGGAAGCCCCAGGTGGAGGTGGGCTGGGAAACAGGGATGGATTAAGCATCCATGGAGGGAAATGCAGAGCTTACCTTAAATCTCACATACGTTAATTTCAGAGCCCTTGGCTTGGCTGTCTCAGTGGTGCTTTGACTGTAGTCTTGGGTGTGCAATTTAGATAGACTCGAAAATTAGAATTTATGGCATATGGAAAAGCAATAAACGGTTGTTTTAGCACTCTGGCTTAGTATTAAATGTGACTTAAGGACTGGGGTGGTATCTGTGTTATCTGCATGATCAGCAAGTGCATGTTTGGCTGGTTTGGGAGCAGATGAGGTAACATGATAGGTTAACATACAGCTGTAGCAGTCTGATAATGCAGTGTTTTTATTGATTGTCTAACTGAGTAACTACACTGGGTATTAGGTTTGCTTGTCACAGTGCTTAGTGCCTGGGGTAGTTGAGCAAGTTACTTTTCCACTGAGCTGACCCCAAAGTCCCAGAGTCTTTCAATCAAACTCCTCAGATTTCATACCCTGGCAATTCCTTTCCTTTTCTAATGGGCTATATTAAAGAAAATGTGTCACCTTTTGCACCATGTAATACTAAATCAGATCAGAATTCATGCACAATTATGTCAGTGGAAATCTAATATTACAGACCTGCTTATCTCAAGATAGCACATGGAAAAATAAACGTGCACAACTGACAGATTTACTTGATTCTACAGAGAAGTTATTTGTAAGTAATTGAGCTGAGGAATGTGTACGGATTATTTTCAGACGTCTCAAAAAACATAGAAGAAAAATGGCTAATAAATATTTAAGTATTGTGTCTTTCTTCTTTCTCTTTCTCCCATTTCCTTTCCCTTTTTATCTTTCCTCAGCCTGCTCAATTGCCACAGTAACGAAGTCCAGGATGGGAAAAACAGGTTTTATGTTAGCAAACTCTTTTAGTTCTGAAGGCTAACGAGTGTAGAAAAACAAAATGGACACCACTCGTGTGTGTAATGTCACAGATATCTAATGGCATCTAGGTAACACAGAGCCCCAAGGAAAAAAGCATTCTATCAAAAAAGTATTGCTTTTCTGTTTTCCTTTAACAGTGTGAAAAAGTCAAAACACTGTTACTAATCTGCAGCTTTCTTGCAATCAGAAATAGTAATTTAAGATCAGTTGCCCAGCAGATGTGCTTTTTAGTGTTTTACACAAAGGAGTGGTGCCTACCTTCAGCATACACAGCAGTGTGTTGATATCCCTTTAATGTGTGGTACTAACTATAATTTAAAATCAAATATGGAAAACCTGTTTGTTGGCCTTTAATTACTGCCTGACTAAAGTTTTAAATACCAATAGGGAAAGAGTAGGTAGAAATCCTTTGCAGTACCTTCTCTGAGGCTGAGTAGGAGACTAATTTGTGGATGGATGTTTTTTTTTTAATTTTGGGGAAATTTGAAATTAGTGCATATGCACCAAAGCATCTTCTTGTCTATTCTCTGAAGTCCCAAGGATGCTTTCCTCCACAATTCCAAAGAACAAATGCTGCCTGAATATTTTAGATCAATACATATTGCATGTAGTGAAGATCAAGAATCAGTTTACTCAGCTGTTTTTCTGAACTATAATACATAGCCATGCATTTTGATGGAGGAACAGTTTGCATGGTAATAGTTGTGGTTTCTGGGCAGTCTATTAAAAATTAAGATTGTATAGTCTGTTCAGGGAAATCTTGAAGCTGCATTATCAGAAATTACATTATATAATGTTACAGGCCAAAAGCCAGTTTCTGACTAAATTATTTTTTCAAACAGCTCCTACGTAATGTAATCCTTTCCACCCATCTTCCTCAGGATATATTGATTCAGAAGAAAATGTGTTCTAACATCCTTATGTAAAAAAAAAAAACAACAACAAAAAACTGCCATGCTGAATTTTGAAGTCTTAATGTATAAATACAGAAATGTCATTTCCTGGAAGTGCTGAAGACATTTTTTTTTTTCCCCCAGTGAAGTGTTGTCTGTTTGTTTGATAATAGATTAAAAGTGTTCAATTGACAGCTGCTTAGCCCTTTTGTTGGCTTGCTTTTGCAAATCGATGCCTGCAAACTAAGCAGAGGGACTGCAGTGCCTCACTGGAAGTTGTTTTCAAACAGGGCTAAATGTGCTTTTCAAAATAATCTAGAATATAATTTTTAAAACTGCTAACAAATCTATGGGTCTGGTCAAAGAACAGCCAGACCTATCTTGGGAGGCTGCTGGAAGAGTAGTACAGGGCAAGTTCAACATGGTTTATCTCTCTAAATTACTCTTTTGATAAGGAGCTCAGGTGTCCCACAGGTAGACATAATCTATTGAGTATGAAGAAATACCATTTGCTTTTAAAAGCATTAAAATGCAAGGAGAAATACAACACTACAAGATTTGATGAAGTATATAGAACAGAGCCAGGTTGGTTTTTTTTCCAGATGACCAAATCAGCGTAGTTATAAAAGGTAGAAAGTAATTACTGAACCCTAGAGAGTTTTTTTAATCAAATATATTGGGGTTTTAAGTTATTTTTCTTGCCAATACACTGTTTAGTTTATTGTCAGAACAGTGGAGGAAATTTCCTTTGCAGATGTTTCTTTTTTTCTTTTTCTTTTCTGTGGCTCGGGGATCACAGAATCACAGAATGCCAAGGGTTGGAAGAGATCTCCAAAGATCATCGAGTCCAACCCCACTGCCAAAGCAGGGCCAAAACTAGGCCAGATCACTCAGAAAGGCATCCAGACAGGTCTCTACAGAAGGAGACTCCACAGCCTCTCTGGGGAGCCTGTTCCAGGGCTCTGTAACCCTCACAGTACAGAAGTTCTTCCTCATGTTGAGATGGAACTTCCTGTGCTTGAGTTTCAATCCATTGCCCATTGTAATTGATTTCCCATCAATGCCCAAATCATCAAATTTTTTGCTCTACAATTCATGTTTTGATGCCAGCCACTGAAGTCCTTAACTAGGAGACTGGAATATCTATTTTTTTCAAAGTCTGTTTGGGAAAAGAAGCAGTCTTAATATTGTGCTTCCAGGTCATTCACTAGTATTACTGTAGGTACCTTAACACGCAGTAACATTTTACAGACTTGTTTTCTTTATTCTCATTTTAATACTGAGACATTTTAATGTCTGGCTTCAGATTGTTAAGATTTGCCAGTCTGTCCACGTATCCTGAACCAAAGTGGAGCAAGAAATGGTGTCATTTGTCACAAGTGTTAAGAGTTCTAGGAAATTACTACTTGATAAGGAGCAGCACAGTGGAGTAACTCTTTGAGCAAATACGGGGAGAGTGAGTCAGGAGGAAAGAGAGGAGGAAAGAAAGAAAATGGCTTGTGTTTCCCAGGGATGGGTGTGGACAATGGATGAAGAATTGACAAGGACATTGTCTGCAGAGCTCTGTTTTTAGAGTATTGCCCATGTATAGACACAACTTGTGTGACTTATGCCTCTTAAGATGATGAACATACAGTCACAGCATCTTGGAATTTGTGGCCAAGCTAATACAAATCAGTACATCAGGGGGTTTGGGGTTTTTTTGCCCTACAAAATACACTGAAGTTTAGAAAACCCACAAATCCTTTGGGTGGAAAGGACAGTCAGAAGTATACAGTCTCTGCAGTTTCACAATAGATTGAAGATCCAAGGTTAAAACAAAATTGTGTTGAAAACAGGTAAAAAGAATTTGACCAAACTGGACCACAAAGTCAATTCAGACTTTTTATGGAAAGAGGTAAGGAGGTAACAAATTCATCAGTGGAAAGGCATGAGGGAACAGCCAGGGATTTCTGCTGAAGCAACAAAAAGAAAATGCCAAGGAAACAATGCATCCATCCTGCAGGAGGAGGGAAATAAAATTAATTGCTTTAAAACTACCTGATTTCACACATCCTTTAAGAACGTTTTCAGCAACAGAAAACAGGCAAAAATATGAATTGAAAAAAAGCATGCTGCATTTCTAAAGGCTGTTCAGGGGGAATACTTGGAAGTGATGCTTAGATTATTAAGGGAATTATGTAATAATCTTTCTACTTTTCTGACATTTGTTACCCAAAAGTCACAATAAAATGCAAAAGCACTGAAAGATAGAAATGTGTTATACTTCCATTTTTAAAACTGAAAGGGGATTGATCCTGTCAATTTTGTTTAAATCTGTTGTTCTCTGTGATAGAACAGGCTTGAAGACGAAAGTGGCCAAACACTTGGGTTTATTCACACTTTCCATCACAGGAACTCAGAGGACTTAATGATCAACCCCTTGTTGACTTTTGTGAGCACCACATATTCTGTGTGTGCTGCCCTTCACAAAATGCTCTTCTGTACCCAAAAGCCTTAAACTGTTTGCAGAGCATGAGGTTTACCACCCATATTTAAAATCCTAGCCACCATTATTAGAATTATGATATAAATCTGTGCCTCCATTTCAAAGCCTGTAGTGATTATTTTTGGTCAAAATGGTCCCCAAAGTCCTTATCAGGATTTGGACACTCTAGGTGTTACTGTACCTCCTGTCAGTTTCCCAGGAAGGTGAAGAAGGTAGAAGGAATTGTTTTCAGAATCCAAACATGAAGAATATTCAGAAAATAGAATATTATCTTTTTAAAAGATATGGAAAATGGAAGAGTGGGATCCTACCCTCCAGAAAAGAAAAATCCCCATGTTTTTTTTTCAGTATTTGTTTTTTTTTTATTTTGAATAAGGTCACTTAGCAGGACAAGGGCTGTAATGGCCTCCAGGCAGTCAAAAAGGATGCATTTCCTCAAGGATGAAGCTAAACAGCAGAAATATTGTTACAATTATGCTCTGTAGTAATATCTTGCTTTGCTTTCTCCATTGCTTGTGTAGAGAGGAGTTAGTCAAGGGCAGGGAGCACTTGGACATTTTCCTGCCACCTTGAAATACACATTGTGTTGTTCTTGCCCTTCGGACACGTCAAAACCATCCGGACACTCGGTGTTTCTTCTGGGCACTGTCAGTATCTTCATTCAGAGTTTCATCCTAACAAAGCACATAAGGATAGAAGAAAGAAGCACAGCCAGAGGCCCGACACGAGCTTATGAAGTGCAGTATATTACACAGAATCACACAGAATCCTAGGGGTTGGAAGGGACCCTGAAAGATCATCTAGTCCAACCCCCCTGCCAGGCAGGGTCACCTAGAGCACATCACACAGGAACTTGTCCAGGTGGGTTTTGAATGTCTCCAGTGAAGGAGACTCCACAACCTCTCTGGGCAGCCTGTCCCAGGGCTCTGTCACTCTCACAGTAAAGGAGTTTTTCCTGATGTTTACATGGAACCTCCTATGCTCCAGTTTGCACCCATTGCCCCTTGTCCTATCACTGGACATCACTGAAAAAAGCCTGGCTCTGTCCTCCTGACACTCACCCTTAACATATTTGTAAACTTTGATGAGGTCGCCCCTCAGTCTCCTCTTCTCCAAGCTAAAGAGGCCCAGCTCCCTCAGCCTTTCCTCATAAGGGAGATGTTCCACTCCCCTCATCATCTTGGTGGCTCTGCACTGGACTCTTTCCAGCAGTTCCCTGTCCTAATGGACAGGTTGCCCACAGTTAGGATTTTAGTTTTTGTGCTTAGGGAATCCTTATTTTCTACCTTCTCCGCCCTGTTTTCCATGTATTCTCCCTCCTGTTTTCCTCGTATATCCAACAGCATCCTGGCCTGCATCAGGAATAGTGTGGCCAGCTCCAGTAGAGAGGTGATTGTGCCTCTGTACTGGGCACTGGTGAGGCCACACCTTGAACACTGTGTACAGTTCTGGGCCCCTCACTGCAAGAACAATGTCAAGTTGCTGGAATGTGTCCAGAGAAGAGCTACCAAGGTGGTGAAAGGTCTGGAGGACAAGTCCTTCGAGGAGAGGCTGAGGGAACTGGGGTTGTTTAGTTTGAAGAAGAGGAGGCTGAGGGGTGACCTCATTGCCCTCTACAACTGCCTGAAAGGAGGTTGGAGGGAGGTGGGAGTTGGTCTCTTCTCTCCAGTGAATAATGACAGGACAAGAAGAAATGGCCTGAAGTTGCACCAGGGGAGGTTTAGACTGGATATTAGAAAGAATTTCTTTACTGAAAGAGTGGTTGGACAGTGGAACAGGCTGCCCAGGGAGGTGGTGGAGTCACCATCCCTGGAAGTGTTTGTAAGAAATACAGATGTGGTGCTTAGGTACAGGATTTAAGCATTAATGGGTAGATAAAGGTTAGGGTGGGTGGATTTAGGTTATGGTTGGACTTGGTGATCTTTGAGGTCTATTCCAACCAGGTTGATGCTGTGATTCTGTATAATTCCTTCTACTCTTACTCTCTTGGAGAAAATTGGAACTGTGATTAGATATGCTAAATTACCTCCACCATAAAGCACATATAATTTGAAGCATTTATTTATTGCTTTTGTTTTACAGATTTAGATATCCTTTTAAACTGCTCTCATGATGGTCCAGGTTTTTTTTAATGTTTATTGAAAGTAGCTTTTGTCGTAACAGCAAAAAAAAAATGGAAGTGTTGTGGATGAGATTAAAACATGTTGCTTCTGCATATTTCAGGTGAATAATTTGGATCTTTCTTTTAATAATGTACATGCTTTCTAATTATGATACTTGTGTTTTGCTCCAGAATATTAGACAAGGTGGGGGGCGGAGAGCTCAGTGCAACTCAGTCACTGAAATCAGCCAAGAGGATTTATGCCACACAAATGGAATGTTGAAAAGTTGGAAAACAACAGGCTGAAAGGGCCTATTGGGCAGTAACAAAGTACAGCTAAGGGCACAATTTGGCAACAAAAGTAGACCCTCTGTGTGAAATACAAGAAAAAAAAATACAACTACCAGCTGTGGAGAAGGTGGCTATCTTTTTTATACTACTTTTCTGAGAAGTGGTGCTCATTTTACTTCAGTTTTACTGAACTTGCTTTGTTACTTTCTATGCTCACAGGTAATTGGTAACTTAGTGTTTAATGCTCTTATACTCCCTTCACCCACCTTCTCTGCTGCAGGAAATTGTTTCTCTGCACCCTGCTTCAAGGTAGGCTCATTCCCTGGGGATGCTGGGATCCACCAGGCTCTCCTCTGAAGGGTCCCCCCTCCCCTTCCTTGGGCAAATAGCAAAACAATCTCAATAGTGATGGTTGATAATTAAGAATATTAATAACATTATAGCTCACTATTGTTAATACTGTGACTAATAAAGGGCTTGAGCCATCTCCCTGTGTTGGTAGGCAAGCTCAAACACAACCCTGGGAGGCTGCCCATCCCAGCTGTGCCACCTCCAGTTGCCCTGGGATCTTCCCTATATTCTCTTTGCATCATCATAAAACATCAAGAGCATCTCCCATGTGCTTCCAGGTACCAGAGGGAAATGCTTGGCACACTCCACATTCTACACTCCCCTGTTTCTCAGCAAGCCTTGTAGGTGAATCCCCTCCCTTTCTCTCCCATATCAGTATTTTCTGCTCCATACATTAACATTTTTCCATGGCACAGGGATCCAAAGCACTAGAGTGGATGCACAGGGAATGAGGTCCTGGGGCCCAGGTGCTGCAGTTGGATGCCAAGCAGGAGGACTCTGTAGTGCTGGCTGCTCCAAAGCTCCTCCAAGAGGGAAATCTCAGTATCTCAGGAGGAGGAGGAAATTCCTGCAAAGTTTGCAGGCCCTGACTGATGGGAGATGATTTCCCAGGCTTTTCTATCACATAAATAAAAAGGAAATGCAAAAAAAACCCCATGATTGTATAGATAAAGTGGGGGTTCTCAGTTGATTTTCAGTTTGAGATGGGGTTGATGGGCATTCAGATTTCCCTGAGAATGCTTGAGATCTTCATGCGTGTTAGTTTTTGTACATGCTGTTGTACAACCATGTAATAAAAGCAGATCTGTTTCAAAGTGTGGATTGGCAGACTTCAGGAGAAGGAAACATAAAATAGCTGTTAGGACAAAAGTGTTGCTGTAAGTGACTAATGTTACAACCACGGGTATGTCAGGCATTTTCTTAATCCCAGTCTCCATAAAGAGGAAGAAAAACCACTGAAAAATTAACCATCCGTTCATCTGGGATGGGAATGATTAGCCAGAAACACAATTTTCAAGTGTTTTTTTTCCTTCTAGAAGGAATTGGTGTTGGAGCTAGAAAACACTTATGTGACATTGTTTGTCCAGAAAGTTTATTGGAAATTTTATTTTCCCTGGATAAATGAGATGAAAAAACAGGAGATGGGCTTGTTTGTGCTTATCTGTGCAATCCTTTTTAGCAAGCAGTGGACTGCACTTCTCAGTACTTTTTTTCTAGGCTACAATACCAGTGATTCCATTATTCTCTCGACTGATTCCTTGTTCTCCTACTACTGCTCTGTCACTTCTTAACAAAGATGCAAGTATCTCAAATAATAAACAGGGAAGGTTTCAGTTCATGTATGTATTGTATATGCTTAATTTTCCCCGTACCTCTGCACTATATTCAGGCTCAAATCCTTGCTGTTTGAGTTCACAAGAGATTTTAACTGTGTGATATTTTTGTCTGAAATAATGTATAGTTGTTCTAGCCACTGCTTTGATTATTTCCCAGGAAAATTATGTTGTATGTACTTAATTCTGCTATTAGTTTTATTAAGCTCTTCATATTAATGCTGTTTTGGCAGTGAGTCCCTCCAGTGAGTTTTGCACTGTATGGAAAGAAGAATTTACTTTTATCAGTTTTACCTCTGCTGCCTTTCAGGTTCATGGAACATTTCTCTCTACTGCCTTGTGAGAGTAATTAAGAGTCCCAATTTACTTTCTGTAAACCATTCTTTATTTTGAATATCCTGATTTTGTTCATTCATCTTCTGTGTAAACTTAAATGTCCTGGTACTTTCTGTTGCTCATTGTCTTATTTTTCCTCATACAATTTTCATTCTTTTAATAGCTCATGTCTGCATTCTTTCTGGATCTGCTGTTTTATGATTTTTATTTTTTAACTTCAATTCCAGTACTTCAGCTGAAATTATCTCCTCAGGTTTTATAATGACAACAGGTAAAGTGAAACTACTAGTGTTAGTCATCCATCTAACCCTGTTATATTCCTCAAAAATTTGAGATCACACCTCCTTAAATAACTCTGTCACCTCTAAACCTGGCATCTCAACCTTATTTCTTTTTGATGCATATTAATAAATCCATTAAATAACATTAGCTCTAGTACCAGATTTTATGATGGTTTACCATTAATCTTTTGATATATATTTGCTATTTTACCTTTTCCCCTCCCTTGGTTGTTTTAATATAATTCTTCTTTTAGGGACAGCCTAAAAGATTTATTTTAAGCACACTGTAAATTATAATTTGCTTTCCCAATAACGATTTGTCTGGTTTTAAATTCTAAAAAGATTCAAGAAATATGTCATAAATAATTTCAAATGGTACTGCGAACTTTCAAAAACAAGCTACCTGGGGGCCTTGGATTTAAGCCCCACTCCTAACTTCTTACATGTGTATTTGTTGTGGAAGAGCTTGGGGAGGTTTCCACAGGGGTTGTGGCAGAGCATCTGCTTTAAATCAAGTTTTGGCAAAAGGAGTTGTAGGAAAAATCAACAAAATGAACAATAACAAATTATCAGGACTGGGTGGTGTTTGCCCAGAAGCTCTGAAGGAAGCTGAGGGGAAATAGTTGAACCACTAACAGTGGTGTGGGTGCTTGAAGCTTAAGTAGAATCATAGAATCATTGAAACATTTTGGCTGGAAAAGACCTTTTGGATTACCATGTTCACCCATTAGCCCAGCCCTGCCAAGGCCACCACTGACCCATGTCCCTCAGCACCACATCTCCACAGCTTTGAAACTCCTCCAGGGATGGGGACTCCACCACTGCCCTGGGCAGCCTGGGCCAGAGCCTGACAACCCTTTGGGGAAGAAATTGTTCCCAATATCCAACCTAAACCTCCCCTGACACAACTTGAGGCCATTTCCTCTTGTCCTGTCACTTGTTCCTTGGGAACAGAGACCAACCCCCCCCTGGCTCCAACCTCCTCTCAGGCAGTTGTACAGAGCAACATGAGAGTGGACAAACTCATGGGTGAAAAACCCACTTAGAGTTATTAGGAAAAGGGAGCTGCCCTTTTGCACTGGAAACTTCTGAACGACAGTTCTCTGAAAGCCTGAGGAATGTTCTGGGCAGCTGAAGCATCTGACCTCAGCTTGCTCATTTTTGTGGCTACCTGCTCTTGGCCATTCTGCTCTGTACAGGCAGGTCCTCCCACGTGTTTGGCAGCCAAGAGCTGTTGCCCAGCCAGGGTGTTTCTAAATATTGCACCAGTCGGGCCAGTTACAAGGACCTGTTTTAATCCAGCACAGCTGCTTGGTGCAGTCTCTCTCTAGTGGCCATGCCCCAAAGCCTGAACACCTCAAGTGTGTGTGTGCTTCACCTCAAACCATCAGGCTAGAGCAGCACAGCTCGACTAACAGTGGCACCTGCTCCCTCTGTGTTTGCCTTGGAAGAAGGTTGAGTACAGTGTAACCTCCCAGCCAGTTGTTTCAGTGACGATAAAAATTTCACAGCCCTTCTCCCTGTTTACTTAGCATTGCTGTGCCCTAGATATGACAATGTGTGCAGATCCAGGAGAAATAATGAAATCTGTGGAAGGCAGGCACACGAGAGAAAAAAGGCGTTTTACGATGGCAGCTTTATTCCCTGCTGTCATTGGACTGCAAATGGGTACTGAGTCTGCAACCATGGCTGTAAAGCATTTGAACTGTATTTACTAGACAATAAATAATACAAAGTCTGTTTGCTGAAAGTTGAAGGAGAGAGCTGTCATCAGGTTCTTGCACTCAGGCTCGTGGCAGTTGCTTTACTGAGTGTTGTTAAAATAAGCAACGATCTTAATGTTTAGGAAGAAACAAGTTGGTTTTGGTTTGGTTTCGGTTTTAATATGGAGGCCTAATTTGTCTTCTCTGCTGACATGGTGTATGGGAATAAAATAGGTGATTCTAACCAGGCTGCATCTTTAGAGATTATGCACTCGACAGCACGCTCAGTTAGATGGTGATGGTGGAGCTGGAGAAGGAGATGCCAATGACACTCATGCCTGTGTGGACAGCTGGTGCTGGCAACCCTTTGAAGCTGATGTTGTCCTACCTGTGTCTCTGGCATTTGTGACACTGTCAGGGAAGGATCAGGGATTTACAAAGGGAATTCCCTTTACACTAATTCCCTGTACAATTTCCTCTTTTCTCTCCCCAAAACAATCCTGTGTTCAAAAGGGTCCACACCCCACGGGGGTGCATCATGGGTTGGACGCCAACTCCTTCTGCAGCTTCTCAAGGCTGTTGGGTGCCCCTTTGGTTCTTGCTAGGGTCAGTCTCATTCATTTGCTTAATGCCCAGTATCCTCTCTGAATTGTTGTTAGTTTGCTGCCAGGCTAATTAGTCCCTGCAGGTTTCCTACCCCTCCTCCTCCAGCATTTGTATATCCATGGATCTTCAAGTTTCTAAGTAGGCAGTGCACAAGTTAGGAGATGATGGGGGAAAAAAAGTCAAGTGGGGAAAAGCGTGTACATGGTGACTTTAGGAAAGCAGATAAATTCTATTGAAAGCCTATTTTTCATTATCTGTAAATTAGGTATCTCTGCTGTTTGGTCTTTTTGTTCTTTGGTTGCAGGATTCAGAATAAGTAGCATCATCTGTATGTACACATCCAGTGTGCTTCCTATCTCATGGATGCTCAAAAGACAAGTTAATATTGCCTGAGGAATGGCAAACGTTTGTGTTTCCTGCCATGTATTTTTTCAGCAGTTATGCCAAAATTACAGTAATAATCTGGATTTTTTATTTAATTTTAACAACAGTTTGCTTTCCTTCTTCCTTTTAAAGCATCTCCATTCAATTGTCAGTTCAATCAGGCAGGTTTTGTTATTAATTTCTCAAAAGTAAATTCATGTAGGTGACTGAACACAAGCTGGTGGCTTTTTCTACAAGGTTTCTTGTAAGGTAACAGATACATACATACAGTACATAGAGTTTTGCTTAAGATACACACATTTGTTTTTCTGAAAAAAGTAACAGGTATTTGTGTAAATATTTTTCTTTGAGCTACTCTTAACTTTCAGAACGTGAGTACCTCTCAGGTTTTCAGTCAGAGTATCATTTACTGGTCCAGCATAAATATGTGCTTTTTTCCTTCTGAGACATTAGTATGCTGAAGCAAATTTTAAATGAATGTAGAACAGACTATTGTAGTGGTTAGACATTAAAATAACATTGTTACAAATTGCCCTTTGTCATGATTTTGCATATTCATGGACCAACCCCATCTTCACTAGGTAGCTCAGCTTTAGATCTTTTCCAAAATTTCAGTACTTCCCAATAAACAAAGACTGGTTGGTTGTTTTTTTTTCCCATTTCATGAAATAATCAGACAGAAAAATTGGCAGTGGAGCCTTATCAGACTTTTCTCTGGCTTTTCTCTAAAGGGACCCTAGAATTCTTGTTTCAATCATTACTTCTCACCCATTGTACCCCGGAATATTTGCAGGGATATTTTCTATGTGCTGCTCTTTTCTTCCTTTTTGTATTGTTTTGTGTCAAATGCCAAACTCCTTTTCTACACGATGTAATTTTACAAAAGTATATTCTTAACATTTATCTATGGGAATTAAGTAAAAAGGGAGTGTTTTTGAAAGACCTTCTTTCTTTCTTCGGTTTATTAATAGTTGATAAATTCCTTGAATAATCATAGCTACTGTTTGAAATGTGTATCTATGTATGGAACCTTACTTGGTCTTTCTTGCTCTAGACGTGGCAGGGTTTCTTCTGAGCTGACATAGCAGAGCTGTTGTGCTTTTCTTTTTTGAGTTTTCTTGCTTCTTCTGACCATCATCTTTTTCACCATCATTTTCATCTCTGGAATTTAATCACAGACTGCTTCCACAAAGATATTCTATAAATACTCATCTCATACAGAGAATGTCTCCCAGTCTCACATGTTACTCTTTTCAACTTGTTTGCCATGGATTCATGTCTGGAATGAAATACTTCAGATAGCCTCCACTTGCTGGTTTGGATGAGCATTAGCCTTAATGTTTTTCTTCTTCAGATCAGATTCCTTAAGAGAGAAATTTTGCCTCATCACTGAGCACTTGACAACAATCAAGTGTTTCAGATTTTAGGGCTTGGTCTTCAACCTGTTGACCTCAGAATATGGTAGCAACATGCAGCCTCTCAGAATCTCTCTGAGCAGTGTCCCTAAGAGGATGTTTTTTGTTTGCCTTTTTTCATAGCAACTTGCCATTGAGTTCAACCACTGGAATGCCAAGAGGCCAAAAAGTTTGGATTGATTGTTCTAAAAGAGCAAATGCCAATGGTAAAGGCATTTCTGTAGTCTTCTGCTCAGCAGTCTGCTTGGCCAGGCCCAGGTAATTTACTACTAATACTGTGTGCCAGTTGGGTAAGGAAATTTCAGGGGAAGAAATCCCTTTTGATTTCACTGAAAACCAAAATCATCAACAGTACAAGGCACAATCATATGGGTTTTCAAATACAAAATTGTTTTTGTGTGTGTTTCTTCTGAACATAGTTAACAAGGGTAAGCACAAGAGAGAAACATCAGACCAATAGTGGGATATTTTAGCCTGGTAATCAGAGGGAGGGGAGCAAGACTGCTGTCATTGGTCACAAAACCATAGAATCACAGGATGGTTTGGGTTAGAAAGGACCTTGAAGATCATCTAGTCCAATCCTCCTGCCATGGGCAGAGACACCTCCTACTAGATCAGGTTGCTCCAAGCCCCATCCAACCTGCCCTTGATATTGAGTGAGTGGCAGTTTAGGTATCTAACCCAGGGTAGTGGTAGAGGAGGAGGCTGGAGGAAGACTACATTCCTCCTCCTGAAGAGAACACTTCTAGAGAGTAATTCATATTGACTTTAAAACAGAAGTCTGAGGCTGGAGTGCTGAGTCATCTTTCAGATCAGTATTTGATTCCTTTTGCTGGTTCTTGTGGTGGCAGTTCATGGAGGGGTGGTGACAACTCTGAGGTTACCCTCTGCAGTCCTGTGTTGGAGCTGCAGGTCTCTGGCAGCAGCAGCAATCACAGCTGCTTTCTCTTAGGCTTGCCAGGTCTAGCCAATAAGTTTGTGTAAAATCATTATCTCTGTTTGGTTAGGTGAATAACTTACATAAGAATTATAAGACCATAATATCCTGTCAACACAGGACTGGGAAGCTTCCAGAGACAGTAAATTAAATCTAAATGCAGACTTTGGTGCAGAGATGGTGTCCTAGTTTGGTATGGGGGTGATCTTGGCTAGTCAGTGTTTACCCTCTGTGCAATGTTTATTGTTAGCATAATCTTCTCAAGGAGAAAATGGAAATTATGTTCTACATGCACTAAGACATCAAACTAACTTTTACATCTGCTACATTCAAGCCAGTGTATTTCAGAGCTGCAACTGAAATTTCACATGACTAACTGCAGCAGAACTCCATAATCTTCCTTTCATATCAATCAGTGACACCTGTATAGGCATTTATTGAAAGATTAATTTTGAGGCTACTTTAAACTGTCAAAACAGAGCACTATATTATTTTGATGAGGCTCTCGTTGGTAACAAGTGCACAACAAAAATGTGTGGCTATGATTTAGATAAGCATCTCCAAAACTCAGGTGTTTTGCTAACCACAGTCCTTCAGGCTTCCTGGTTTCTCTGTCTCTTTCTCTCACCCCCAACCAAATGCAGTATTTTTATACTGGCTGGTGTGATGTGTTTTCACTCCCACTTCTTCCCAGGCTCCTGCATAGCAGGGCTTTTCTTATTGAAAATAACCTTTCCAATAGAATTAGCAGGCTCTTTGCTTACCTTATTAAGATGATTAGAGCTTTCATATTTACTGTTTAGTGTTGCTGTCCCTCACATTTGTATCACAAAACTTGCAGAGTTGCATTAAGGAACACTTCGTTAATTGCAGTTTTGCAGTTTTCAGCATAAATAGAGGGTAAGTAAATGCTGTTGTAGGCACTGGAACTTACAAATCCAACTACAAAATCATGGACAAAATTTGTTCATTAGTAGAGCCTCAGGTATGGATACTAATAAAATTAGCTATTGCAAACAACTGCTGGACAAGACACCAAGATTTCTGTGTTGGTCTCTGTCAGATGACATTGTTTTGACTGGCTACAAGAGGAGTATTAATGTGGTCACTGTCAAGCTCCAGGATAGTTCTGTGTTGCACAAATTAAGAAACTCTCTTCCCATGCTTAAATGCAGTAGATCAGGGTGAAGAGGAGAAAACAGAAGCAGCCAAGAGAAAAATTTCATGTTTTTCAAATAAAACAATTTTTTCAAGTAAAGCAAATGCACCTGGTGGTTTCGTAACACCCCAGTGCTTAACTCCACAATGTCTTAATTCTTTACATTTCCTTCAAAAAAAAAAAGTCAAGAAAGCATGCCAGTATTTGGCATTGTTGACATTTGCCTCTGGATGTATCACCATGAAGAATCACGGAATCATAGAATGGTTTGGGTTGGAAGGGACCTTAAAGATCATCGAGTTCCAACCCCCCTGCATGAGCAGGGACACCTCCCACCAGACCAGGTTGCTCAGAGCCCCATCCAACCTGAGCTTGAACGCCCCCAGGGATGGAGCCTCCACAACATCTCTGGGCAGCCTGTTCCAGTGTCTCACCACCCTCACACTAAAGAATTTCCTTCTGATCTCTAACCTAAATCTCTCCTGCAGTTTCAAACCATTACCCCTTGTCCTATCACTACGTGCTCATGTACAAAGCCCCTCCCCAGCCTTTCTGTGGGCCCCCTTCAGGCACTGGAAGGCTGCTATGAGGTCCCCCTGGAGCCTTCTCTTCTTCAGGCTGAACAACCCCAACTCCCTCAGCCTTTCTTCATAAGAGAGGTGCTCCAGCCCTTGGATCATTTTTGTGGCTTCCTCTGGACATGCTACAGCAGGTCCATGTCTTTCTTGTGATGGGGGCTCCAGTATTCCAGGTGAGGAAGAAATGAGGTTCCACTCTCTTCAAGTAATATATGTGTGTAGAGTATTTGTGGAATGAACACATCATAAAGGTTTAGCATTAGCCAAAAAGGTATTGTGCAAGGAAAATGTAAGTTTTTGTTTCCCCCCACCAGGTGGCCTTTCAGTGAAAGGCCCCATTAACTGGCTCTGTTGTGTTGCTGTTTCTGTGTTTTATCTGGAATGTTATCCCTACAGCATTAGAATGTGGAGAGAGATGAGGAAGGAACAGATTTAAACAGCATTGGGCAATACTGTGGGATGTAGCAGGGAGAAAAAGAAAATAAAAAGCATTGGCAAAAAAAAACCCATTTAATAAGAACTTACATAAGAACTGCCATTAAAGTGTTACTTCTGTACTTTGCAGAAAGCTTGCAATATCATGTTTTTCCTTAGAATTATCACTGTAGCTGTTGACTTCTTTTTTTTTTTTTTTTTTTTCTTCTGGTTTTATATTTATGTTCTAGCACTTCAGCAGTTCATTACACACAGAAAAGTCTTAATTCATTCTATATGTGGTGGTGCCAGAAAGTCACAGAAGGTTCAAAATGATTTTTATCAACTCTCAGAGTGTGTTTGAGGAAGAACAGATTGCTGTAATATTCATGCTCACAGGCACTGGTGTCTTCATAGCCAGTGAATCTTCAGTGTTTTCGTCCCCATGTTTATATGGTTTCTATTGTGCCTAATTTCTGCTCGTTTAAATATGGAATGCTTACTAGGCAATAACATTTTACTGCTTCTTTCTTTAATAATCCTGACAACAAACACCGTTTCTCTCTCTAAAACCCTGCACTTCTAATAACTATGTGGTTTTATCCATATTTTAAAATCCTCAGCCTGATTTCCATTTGGGCACAATCAGTTATTTTCAGACCTGTGCTCCATGCACACGTACAGACCCATGTTGGCAGGTAGACTTTAGAGGTGACATATTGAGCATTTGTAAACAACTGGTAGTGTCTTAAAAAAATGTGTTGACTGAAGGTGTGGTGCTGGGTAATATGGGCAGAAGTGAGGGCCAGGGTTTAAAAGCTCAGTTCTGGTTGTCTGTGTAAGCCTGGAATTCAATGTCTGGTGTGAAAATGTGCCAGCAGTGTAAGAGAGCCTTTTCAGGGTGGTGTGAGCACCAGCCAGGCCTCCTCTTTGGTTGATACCAATGGGAGAACATTCACTGTTACCTCTGTACCTGGCATGCCACTATTTTAAAATAACTGAACATCTGGAGAGCTGTGAGCTGGCTTACTGGAAGGGTGGAAACTTCGAAATCATTAACGTCCCACTGGATGTTTTTAATGTCTCCAGGAGTCTTCCCATACCTTTTCAATTTAAGAAGTGGCAAGATCAGATGGTTGTGGTACTTCACAAGTGGCAGCCTTCAAGAGAGAAGAGCAGTTGAAACAATCTGACCCTCTCAGTTCATTATAAATGTAACAGAGGACACCATTTGCAGGTCACCCTGTGCACCTTTCCAGGCCCTGTAGACCATTTAGCTTTACCTCATGGTTACACTTCCACAGTCAGATTGAATATAACAGTATGATCATAGTTGTCTGACCTCTTTCCATTCCTCTGAGAAAATGATAAAATAATGACTTACCCATGTATCCATCACCAGATCTGAAGCCTTTTGATGGGGGTTCAGAAGACCTGAAGGAGAAAAATGCCTCCAGAGCTGGAGTAGTGTTGGCTTTCTATCTTCTTCTTAGTGACTTTCCCAGAAAGCAGGGGTTACAGTCAGGCAGGTAACTGCTGAGGCCATTAATCACCAGTGACAGGTTTCTGAGCAGCAGCCAGACCATAGGATGGTCTTCAACAGTCTGTGTCTGCAGATTGTCCATGGGAGGTACTCATTAATCCTGACATTAAGGGCTAATGGATTTCCGACTGACACTTCTAGGTCTACTTCATGGTCTACAGTGGGAAGTCTGCCAGGTCATCACAGCCCTCTGCATGGCTGAGATTCATGCTGGGGGAACAACACAGAGCCTATGGATCGGCTGTGCTTTGCAGAACAATTATTAGTTAAAATAATGAGTAGTGTTTCCTCATGCAAGTAGATTTTCTGCATTAAAATAGTAGAGATTTATGGGTTTGTTACTAACGCTCAAGGGGTGATCAGAAGGGTTCCTCACCGATAGCTGCAGGACTATGTTTTTGTGGACACAGGAAAAGAAGACTGCATATGTGTTCTGGTGGCCAAGTGACAGGACCATAGGACTAAGAGCACACCAGGTGAAAACTCTTCCTCTCAGTGGTGGCTCCATATCCTCTCTGAACCTCTCTCAAGTCACTGGCTTTGTCTCAGTCACTTTGGTTTGTACAGAGGTGGTTGGTCGTACCAATGTGAGCAACAAAAGGTGGGTTTGGAACATCCCTCTGGAGACTCTGCCTTTCCCAGACAGCATCTCCTAAAGATTTCAAAATTTACTTCTGTTCTTCAAACTGTGCTATAATTCTTGGGTTTATGATCTATGCCTTTCTCTCCAACTCAGCACTTACTAATAGGACAGTTATCTGCTGTAAAGTGTTCAGAGTTCTCTTTACTAAAAATGTCTCACTTAAGGCTTGCACATTTTTTTTTAACTGGCTTAATTCTATTAACTTTTTTATGGTTTACTTTTAAGTTCAGCTTATTTATTTCTCCTGCTTTCTCTGCCTTTTGAAACACTTGTTTTGTAAATGCACTTAACCTCGAGAAGAGGGAGGTTTGTGGTTAGAGATACAATCTTTTCCTAAATCATAGAATCATAGAATCATAGAATGGTTTGAGTTGGAAGGGACCTTAAAGATCATCCAGTTCCAATCTCCCTGCATGAGCAGGGACACCTCCCACCAGACCAGGTTGCTCAGAGCCCCATCCATCCAGCCCCTGAAAACTTCCAGGGATGGGGCTTCCACAACTTCCTTTTTTATCATGAGGTTGAAAGTCCACTGAAAAAAGAGACTCAGACAGCATGGGTTGTGTTGAAGGTTTCATGTGAATTAGCTCTGCACGGGCTGAAGCCAGTCAGTTACTTCATTTGCTTTGGTTTCACCAAATGTAAAATATGGTTATGGCTGAAAATCAGTTTACAAGAATTAAGTACTGTTACTCAAGCAGTATATCTATCTGTAATCTACCATTTCCTACAAAGGAGGAGGAGGAGGACATGGCCTCAGTCTTTACATTAGGCTCATTCCCTTTCATAAATTCAACTCAGACAACATCCATTTGACTTCGCTTTCACAGTTTACGCTCAAAGTCATCCTCTAGCAAACATCTTGCTTTTCAGATAACTTAAGCCTATTGCAAACAAACAAATCATGGAAATTAAATAGTAATAAAGCTGTTGTTAGCTTTGTATAATAAATTTTATCTACTATTTAAATGGCAATTATTTCCAGGACTTGGCAATTGTAGCCATACAAATGATGAAATTGATTCCTGTCACAGCCCATCTTTCTTTGGAAAGGAAATACCAGTAGTATTTGAAAAATGGATTATTAAGAACCTTGGTTCACTCAAGGTGGCTTATATGTTGTATTTGCTAACACAGCATCTTGCTGGAAGAAAATAAATGCAGCTTTTCCCTAGCCCAGATTATTTTCTCCACAAATCTTTGGAGCAGGAAATAAAAAACAGCTAATGGTTGTGGGGCATGTGGAATTAGTTTAAGCAAAGCCAAACCCTGATCCTTCTGACTGCCTCCTCTTTCCTGCACTGTTTTGTCTATTCCTTCCTTGGACTATGTCAACAAATTTCCTTTGAGCTCAGAAGGTGCAGGGGGATGGAAACAGTGATTCTTTCTCTGTCTCTTTTCTGTCTTTGGGGTTTCTGTGGGGTTTTTTAGGAGAATGATTTAAAGCAGATGTATTTTTAAGAAAAGGTACAAGTTTATTCTGTAAAATATTTGTAAAGAAAAGCAGCCTCAGGACCTCTGAGCATCATCTCAGTTGAGTTCTGGATGTGTCATGAAGGGGACTGGTTTTATTACAATGATGTACTTCTTTTCTCTCACAACTAAATGACAAATCAAGATAACTGTACAGAAGGGGCAAAATCTGTTAAAGGAAGCTGAAGAGGCAAAGTGTCTATGTATTTGAAAAGCAGAAAAATACCTGTGATTTCTGTGTGGCTTATTGTTCACTCCTGCTGTATGAGAAAACAGGTTGTTTTCCTGTTTCTCCAGTACTAGATGTTTGTTTTTTACATGAAGCCAGAGAGCAGGTATCCCTTTTCTGATGACAGGTGATGAAACACTCTGGATATATCCTGCACCTCCTCAGAAGCTCTATGCCTGTGGACAGTAATGCTCCCATTGCCAGATGGGTTAAGGATGTAATGAATGTCCAGGGAATGTCACAATTTACTTGGGGGATGCTGTGCAGCACTAGATGTAGTTTATATCAGTGGTCCTGGTTATGGTCATCCTCAAAAAACAAAGATATTTATTCATTATATAAATAATTATTGATCTTGACTGGCCACATAAGCTCTTTCATGTTGCCTGAGAAACTGGCTGCTTTCCTTCTCTGAAATGTTTGTTTTTTAAATTCCACCCAGTCACTGGAAGTAGCTTTGCCATCCCCACCTGTCTGTCTGTCCATCTGTCTCAGGATTGTTTCTTTTTAGACAAACTAAGTTCTGTAGCTAAATAACTTCCAACATCTTCATGAGACATCTGGACAACACAGTTGCAGAGCCAGTGTCGCTGAAGTAGCTTCAGATGATTAAATGTTAAATGATGTTTTCCTCTACCAAGCTGGTTTATTAAGACAACAAAAATGACAGCAGGTGAACTAATATACTGTCTGCTAATTAAGCATCAGAACAAGAAAGGAAAATGAAATGCAACACATGCTGATTTCCTAGGTGCAGGACTTTGGAGTCAGTGATACAGATTGTTGGGCTGTGTAGTTTGTGATGACGAAATGCTGAGTAACTTTTTTTTAAAATGTTTTGCTAATACTGAAATATTTTTCTTTCAGTTTCTTGTTTTTAGAGAACACTAATCGAATTCCAGCCAGATAGGGTAATAGTGCAACAATCCATTGGACATGCTGAACATAAACTTTTGATTTGTGTCATCTGGGAAAAAAAATTAAATTAAATTTTCATTTTTGTCCGTGGTGATGCTTTATTTTAAAACCATCCAGTGAGGCATTTTTGTGAGAGTGCTGTTGGCTCTGCATGGATTTGATGCTATAACCTGTCTGAGTTTACAGATGGAAAGCTTTTGGGGAAAAAAAAACAGGTTGTAATAGCGGGAGGAGGCCAAATTGAGGAATGGTCCATTGAGTGCATTGATGGACCTGGGCAACACCTTGTTGGGTTCTTCTTGGAGGCAAAAGTCTGCTGGAGTTGGCACCTGA
Source organism: Hemiprocne comata (assembly GCA_020745705.1). NCBI lineage: Eukaryota > Metazoa > Chordata > Aves > Apodiformes > Apodidae > Hemiprocne > Hemiprocne comata. The sequence continues at coordinate 1,567,166 of CM036616.1, forward strand.
ATAGTAGTAAGGGAAAATATTCCCCACTGGCCAAGTGGGAAGGTAGAGTAGAGGATGACAGAGGTCACTGGTACATCTGGGAACTTAAACACATACTGGAGCTGGAAGGGATTGTGCCTGCAGGACCTGGGGAGTTTCTGGCTTCTCACTCAGTGCCAAGGAGTTTTGGTTTTCCTGGTGCCTCCATCAGTGCAAGAACCAGCATTTTGAAGATCTTCCCATGTTCCACTCTTGACTCTTCCCACTTGAGAGCGTGCACAACACAGGAGGCTGGCACTGCCAACATGTTTATAGACCAGGGACTTGGCTTACAGAAATACCTATTTAAAAGCTAATGCAAGGACAAACAAAACTTTGTGGTGCTCAGCATAGATACTAAAACATACTTACTGTCAATACGTGCTGCTGAAAGGACAAGAAGACAACTTCTGATTGCCCAGTTTACCAGTTACTTTTGGATGAATCTGTAACCCATGCACTTTTGAAACTGAACTGATGGATACACAGTCCTTTTCCTACAGCCAGAAATTATTTTATTCCACTACTCCTTTTTTCTACAGGACAGTGAAAAAAAAGGATTTATGAACAGACTTTATGCCATTCAGGAGGTGTGTGTCACTGTCCAGAATATCCTTGATGAAGTGGCTTCCTTTGGAGAAAGGATCAAGAAGTAAGTGCTGACACAGGTGCTGGATTGCCCTCCAATACTGTTAATATTTTTTCCAAGCTGAGTTAAAAAGTGTTAGAATTATTTATTTGTTTGTTTGTTTATCTATTTATTTATTTGCTTATCTATCTGTTTATTTATTTATTTATTTTGGCTGAGGACTCCAGGTTTGGATGATCCATTGTTGAAATTCGCCTGTATTTACTTTGGTTTATGGAGGCCCTCAGTTAATGAAAATCCTGTCATATTAATTTTGGAATTTAGAAACATATTAATGGGGGGGGGGGGAAGTCAGAACTAAGGCTTTGAAGTACACCAGAATCTTGTTGTGAGGTCTAACAGTAGTTATGTAAGAGTAATAATAAAAAAATGCAGGAAATAAGGGGAACTGAGCAGGGGTTCCAGATCTTAAGGAAGTACATATGTTAAGTTGCTGGAAGTGCTGTGTTTATGTGAGTTAACAAAACCTTTCCTTCTGCAGTATTTGTTATGTGAAACAGCTAATACATGATATATAAGAATTGCCAACAAATGCAGGCCTCAGGCAAGAGAGGTTCTGGGATTTATTCCAGGCCGTTTGGTGTATTTTTGGTGTGGTCAGTAGACAGCAGTTTAGGTTTATTACTTAAGATCAGAAGATGCTGTCAGCTGCAAGGCAGGGGCAGGATTGCCTTGGCTTTCTGCCCCCAACAGCTGAGAGCATCTTAGCCTTGCTGGAGGAGAAGCTGGGGCTGTGCAGAGGGCAGAAGGCAGAAGGCATGGGTGGAGAGATGGCCCAGGAGCCACACCAAGCTGGAAAACCTTCACAAAGGGTTTTGCTGCCAAGTGTCTTACAGGAGGGTCAGAGCTGAGTGTTCCCATGCTCTGGGTGTGATCTGGAGGCATAAGGAACCTGCTGGGGTGTCTAGTCCACTGCTGATGCCATCTGGCTCCACACCTATGGTCTCCATAGCCTGGGAAGGGGGTATAGCCCCAAAATACATACTGACTCCTGGAAGGGAATTTTAGGAAATGGATGCCTTGGGTGCAGGTCAGCCTGCAGGAAACATGAGGGTTGTCTCTTAGGCTGTTCTGCCTTTTTTTTTTTTTTTTCCTTTTTTTTTGTTCAAATCCATCAGCAACAGCAAGTACATCAGACTCAGGATGAAGAGAAGGTTGCCAATTACGCATTTAAGAGCAAAGTCCCTAATAGGAAAAGCCTGGGAAACGTTCCCATGGGGACACTTCCAGACAGGCCATGTTCACCACCACACAGGCAGGCACAAGCACATTGTCTTGCACCAGTTTTCTAGACAAGCAAAATGAGCCTGTCTCTGAAAGAAGCCTTTTATCAGAAGGCTGTTGGTGGACGTTGTGTTGATGATTAAGTTTTCTCTAATTGCACATATTGGAGGTAGGGTTTGTTCTATTACAGACCAGATGAGAGCAACAGAGTTTTCTAAACCGAGTGAGGCCGAATCTTCCCATAAATCTTTGTCATTTGTTCCTTAAACTATAATGGGAAACCTGTGCTGAGTGCTGTGCTAAGACAGCACATACGGAGGTTTGCTGAGCGAGGAGCCAGTGTTCCCACACATGGCATGTCTGTGATCCACTGCTCAGAGCCGAGTCACAGGAACACGAGCAGACCCTCAACCTTCTGTTCATCCCCAACGCACCCAGAAGAGGGGAAAAGAGCAGGTGTCCCCTGAGGAGGAAGGGAGTGATCCTACACCAAGTGACACTAACATAATGTTCGCTCTGGAGACATGTCAAAAGTGCCAGGGAGAAAAGAAGACAAATAAACAGAGGAAGCCAGAGCTCATTATGAAAAATATGGCTAGCAATTCAGATAATTGCAATTATTCAGCCAGAGAAGCCAAAACAATGTAATCACAGTGATTGGGCATGGAGCTAGTGGTAATACTTTAAAGAGTATCATCAGGCTGTTCAGAGCCAAAGCCACACTTTCCTTCCAGGTAAGTCTTGTTCCTCACCTTTGACACAGTGGTGCCTTGATGGAACAATCCCTTTGAGCCAAGCTCCCTCCAACCAGAGTTCCTATGGGACATATGTATGGATTGGCCACCTGCCTTTCCCTCTTCCTGTACAGGGAGGTTGGGGAGCCTCAGCATGGCTGTTGGAAGACTCGTCAGCTTTCACCTCCCCTCTGCCCATACTTCAGTCTCTGCAAAATGGGATGATCAGCAGTTTTTCATCACAGTGTGGACCCTTATTGAGGATGTTTTTATCTGGGGCTTTTTTTGGAAAGGTGATGTGCTGAACCTCTGAGGGCATCCCAGAAATTATCTTCCTTTATCCATAACTGAATAATTTTATTTGACTTGATTTGATCTGGAATAATAGAGTTTTCCTTTGATTTTCCTGCAATGTATTTTATCTTATGCCACTCCCTCCTTTTTTTTCCTCCCATCCTTTTTCTCCTTTTTTTTTTTCCCCCCCTTTTTTTTTTCCCCCACCCGAAGTGTTTGTATTTCCTTCTTTGACCCACTGCTGTAGCATTATCCCTGTCTTCAGAATTGTCCTGTCCTCTCCTTTTCCCTAACCTTCTCCTTCTTAGCTGCAGGAATGAGTTTCCAGCTTTCCATGCCCACACCCTTGCCTTTTCCTGAATGTGCCTCCTAAGACAGAAGGGCTCCTGGCCAGGGAGTGCAAGTACACATCGAGCAGAGGGAAGGATCCCTGCTCAGCCTCTAACTGCTGCTCTGTCCTTATGGTAGAGCAGGGAGGAGATGAACCAGAAATGGTTTGGGTTGGAAGGGACCTTAGAGACCATCTAGATCCAACCCCCCCCTGCATGGGCAGGGACACCTCCCACCAGACCAGGTTGCTCCAAGCCCCATCCAACCTGCCCTTCAACACTGCCAGGGATGGGGCAGCCACAGCTTCTCTGGGCAACCTGGGCCAGGCTCTCACCACCTTCACAGAAAATGATTTCTTCCTAATGTCCAACCTAAATCTCTGCTCTTCCAGTTTTAATCCATTCCCCATTGTCCTCTCACTGCAAGCCCTCATCAAAATTCCCTCCCCAGCTTTCCTGGAGCCTTCTCTTCTCCAGGCTGAACACCTCTAACTCTCTCAGCCTGTCTCCAGAGCAGAGCTGCTCCAGCCCTTGGGTCATCTTTGTGGCCCCTCTCTGGACTTGCTCCATGAGCTTCCATGTCCTTCTTATGTTGGGGGCTCCAGAATTGGACACAGTGCTCCAGGTGGGGTCTCACAGGAGCCGAGTAAAGGGAAAGAATCACCTCCCTTGACTTGCTGGCCATGCTTGGAAGTAGAATGTTTCCGACTGTTGTATCTTACCTCTGGCAGTGAAGAAGGGGATCTGAGTTGCTTGTTTGAGTACATTTGTGGAGAAAGGAAACGTGTGTGTTTGGTGTGATGTTGAAACTGGGGGCAGGCACTGATGTTCCCAAACAGTGGAGCAGTGCCTCCTCTGGCAGATGTGCACAGCTGGGGCCAGGGTATGAAGTCAGGACCTCCTTTGGTTGCCACTGGGAGTGGGTCCAAGCCCACGCTCACCCTGATGTTCAGCCTCCATGCTGTAATTCGTGGTTCCATGCTGTTCTCACTGGTGAAAACTGGCACTTCTCCCCCTGACCTGCCTGGTTTTTGTCCTTCTGTTGTCTCTGTGGGGTCACCACAGTTCTGGCTTTTGTTCATCTCTCTTCTAGTACATTCAACTGGACTGTCCCCTTCCTGAGCTGGCTGGCAATTGTTGCCCTCTCCGTGTTCACCATTATCCTGTATTTTATTCCACTGAGATACATTGTCCTTGTCTGGGGTAAGTAAAGCCTTTTTTAACTGTCTGTGCCACTTAGAAAAAAACTGTTTTTTAAGGGATGACTTACATTGTCAGTACTTTCCTGTATTTATGCTCATGAAGCTGCTCAATGATGGAAACAGACAGGTTAGTTAAAAATCACAACTGCATAAAGATTTAGGCCCACCTACAAAAAGCATTTTTCTTGGCTGGCATTCTAGACTTCATCATACTGTAAACGTGTAGCCATGAGGATTCTTCATATATCAAAGTGTAGCTTTGTCTAGATATTACTCTGATTTATTTTCACCACTTATACACAAACAGAGGCATTTCAATCTATATAGTGCATTTAGGACAATATGCCTTTTTTACTGCAGTACTTCATCTTGTGCAAGTGTATGTAAACATAGCAACAAGAAACCTGTTTAAAGGGTCACCTTTCGTCCGACAGAAAGGTGTGTGTGGTATTTGTCTGGTTGATAATGAACAGAAACTGAGAGGGGGCTGGAATTGTGATTGATCCAAGCTCTCACTGCTTGTCCTTATATTTATTCTTTATGCTGATTTTAAACAGCTGCCATTACCACATCTGTTGTAAATAATGCTCCAGGTTTTTGTCTGGACATTTTTATACATCTTACACCACCAGCAGCCATACCCTTATTCAGCAGTGCAGACTTGTGAAGAGCATTGTCTCAATTAATTCTGTGGCTAGACTTTCTTTCTAAAGAAAAGGCAACCTTTGTAAAAACTTCTGAACTCAAGAGACAACATAAAATCATTGAAATGGCTCCAAATGATTAATTTTGTTCTGTATCAGCCAGTATTAGTATTATTCTTACAGTCTTCACAAACAAATGTAGCAGAATATACAAAATGGAGAAGAACCAATATGGAGGATTTGAAAAAGTTTTTGAGTTATGGGGCTAAAAGAAACAAGTGTCTTCTCCTGTCTCAGAATTTCACTCATTCCCCACAAACCCCATGTCATTTGGGTGCAACCCAAACTCTTGGTTTGTTACAAAAATTTCATTCTTTCTGGTGCACACAAGATGGTAGGACTCTTGTTACTGAAGTTCTAAGTGCTTGGTCTGTGTCGTTTTTCTGTCACTTTTCAGACAAACCTGGCATCTTTTACACTTGCTTTCATACATCCCCTTGATTTCCTGCAGTCTTCATGGGGAGAAACACAGCCAGGAGGGAAAGAACTGAGGATTTCTTGCCAGGTCCTGCACTCCAGACCTCCTGGGGTGAAATACGTTCACACAGGACCAGGTCGTGCTGGGTGGAGCCTTGAGCAGCTGTCCCTTCAGAAAATGGAGAATTCCAAACACATGCCTGGTTTCTCCACTGCTGTGTGTTTCTAGCCTCCCCTGTGTATACCCATTGCTTGAGCCCATTTGTCCATCCAACACTTGGAATCGAATGGCCTCTGTTGTCTGACTTCCAACCATAGAAAAGTTTGAGCTGGTCTGGAGCAGCATCTGCCCATTTTGTTCTTTGGGAAGGCAGGGGTTTTAAAATGAACATTCCTGCATGTTATGGCTGGTCTTTTGCATAGCTGTCTATCTTCTCTGCATCCGTGCCTCTTTCAGGCCACCCTGGCAAGAAATCCTCAGTTCTTCCCCTCCTGGCCATGTTTCTGCCCCACAGAGACTGCTGCTCCTTGAACATGGGGTGTGTTAGCCATGGTGGAGCAGGAACCATCCCTGCACTCTAATCCCATTGGTAGCAGCTGCAGCTGTTCATGTGGAAAAGAACATAAAGAATTTTTTTTAATCAGAAAATTTTCAAGCTTTTGGAAAAGACCTAATCCCCTTGTTCTGTTTTTCCTGTGCTCTAGGGTCCCATCTAATCTGTTGAGCTCTTTTCTTTAATTGAGCCTCAATAACAATGTATTAATGCATTTACTTTCCCGGGGTGACTGGTCCTTTTCTCTATCAGATGTGACAAGGTGGGACCATCTGAACTCCTGAACTCACCCGTGGGTGGTCCAGGGGCCACATGCAGTGGACAATGGGGCAGTCCTCGAATTTCTCAGTCACTTGCTGATGCTTAAACAAAGGTGTTGAATCTCAGTACACTTTCTCAACACTCCCTGTTCAACCACCAGGTAAAGGGGTGGCTGTGCCTCCCATCTGCACCTCAGAACTGAGAATTCATGCAGTGGGAGGCATGACTGCAGCCTGCACGCTGTCCTGAAGCTTCATGTCCTTGCTAAAGCTCTCTGAAAGGCCAGGCCACTGAAGACTTCATGCAAGATAAACTGTATTACCTTTTCTCTGATGCAGACTTGAAAACTCACACACAACATCACATTTTTAGTGCTGTCCTGGCCCTCTCCTGCTCACCTGAGAGTCTGTGCAGTTTGTACTATTCCTGCCCATGATTCAGACGTGTGTTCCCAGAGCACACACACAAGGCTTTCCTGTGAGAAGTGCAGGAATCTGGCTTGGTGTGTAATAACAAGTAAATGAGTCTAATTTAAAAGCCAGCTTTCTGCTTAGTCTGGGGAGAGTTTTGTCTGTGCTTCTGAACCCTGATTGTCAGTAGGCCTCATAAGACCATGATGTCTAGAGGAGACGTCGCATCCCTTCTCTGTGCTGCCATCAGATCATCTGTATCTGCCATTCCCAGGCAGAGGTTTATGTAAACTCATCCTGAAATCTTCACGTGATGCAGACTTCACAGCTTCCCAGGTGCTTTGGCATCCTTAGCACAGGAAGGATTTTCCTTGTGTCTGGAGTCAAGGAGTCATAATGTTGCCAGGGTTGGAAGGGACCTCTGAAGATCATCTAGTCCAACCCACCTGTTAGAGCAGGATCACCTACTGTAGATCACACAGGAACACGTCCAGATGGGTTTGGAATGTCTCTAGAGAAGGAGACTCCACAGACACTCTGGGCAGCCTGTCCCAGGGCTCTGTTACTCTCACAATAAAGGAGTTTTTCCTTATGTTTAACTTGAACCTCCTGTGATCCAGTTTGTGCCCATTGCTCCTTGTCCAGTTGTTGGACACTGCAAAAAACAGAGTGGTCCCAGCCTCCTGACACCCCCTGTAGATATTCATAAGTGTTGATGAGATCCCCCCTCAGTCTCCTCCTCTCCAGCTGAACAGCCTTTTCCCACGGGACAGATGCTCCAGTCCCCTCAGCACCTTTGTGGCCTGTGCTGGACTCTCTCTTAGCCTGAATCTTTTGTCCTGTGATTAAGCTCATTACTGCTCATCCTTTCTGCCACAGGTACACTTTACTCTTCTCTTTTTTGCAACAACCCCCACATAATAACCATAGTTTCTGTTAGTTTCCAAAACAAGTATTGGAGGAAGTTGAAGATGTCCATAGAACTTTTGCAGTTTGAAGCAGCAGGAACCGCAGCAGCAGATTCTGACTTTTAGGGTTTGAGTTTACAGTTCATTCATTCATTAATTCAGTGCTAATGTCAGACATTGAAATGGATCCTAAAGTCTTGTTTAGAACTTTGCCAGTTTTTTTTTCTCTTTAATTATAGTAACTTTCTGAACTTTCACTTTTGCAGGCATCAATAAATTCACAAAGAAGCTTCGAAGTCCATATGCAATTGATAACAATGAGCTACTTGACTTCCTCTCCAGAGTTCCTTCAGATGTGCAAGTGGTGTGTATGATTTTCTAAGTGTTTATTGTGGTGGTTAATATGATAAGTGCCACCATGACTGTCTTGGGTTTGTGTGGCAAGGTTTTGGTAGCATAGCAAGGGGTTACAGACTTGGCTTCTGTGAGAAGCTGCAAGAAGCTGGAAGGGACCTACTCTGGAGCGATCTGTTCCTGAAGGACTGCACCCCATGGGGAACCTGTGCTGGAGCAGTTGATGGAGGAGGTGTTGGGTGGGCACCTGACAGCCAGCCAGGGTTGACCCACCACAATTCATTTCTGGGTTTTTTTTTAATGGAATTTTAAAGCAGTGAATTTTATTCAACTTTATATTTTTTTGGATTATGACATTGCGAACCCTGAACCTTGAGGGGGCTGCTAGACTGTTTGCAGTGAGGAATTAGCTTTTGAGCTAATAAGCCTTTGAGAGTGCTTAGGAGCAATCAGTAAAAACACAAGTACTTGGGAGGTGGTAGCAAGTCCTAGAGTTTGTATCAAGCAGCCTCCTGCACCCCGTGAATGGTATCAGATATCTCAGAATCCCAGGCTGGTTTGAGTTGGAAGGGACCTTAAAGATCATCCAGTTCCAATTCCCCTGCATGGGCAGGGACACCTCCCACCAGACCAGGTTGCTCCAAGCCCCATCCAACCTGCCCTTCAACACTGCCAGGGATGGGGCAGCCACAGCTTCTCTGGGCAACCTGGGCCAGGCTCTCACCACCCTCACAGCAAAGAATTTCTTCCTAATGTCCAACCTAAATCTCTGCTCTTCCAGTTTTAATCCATTCCCTCTTGTCCTCTCACTTCTTGCCCTTGTCCAAAGTCCCTCCTCAGCTTTCCTGGAGCCCCTTCAGGCAGTGGAAGGTGCTCTGAGGTCTCCCTGGAGCCTTCTCTTTTCCAGGCTGAACACCCCCAACTCTCCCAGCCTGTCTCCAGAGCAGAGCTGCTCCAGCCCTCCCATCATCTCCAGGACCTCCTCTGGACTTAATCCAGCAGCTCCATGACCTTCTTGTATTGGGGACCTCAGAACTGGACCCAGCCCTGCAGGGGGGTCTCACCAGAGTGGAGCAGAGGGGGTTTGGGATAAGGTAGTGTGTAGGAAGCTCTGGAGCTGACGATCAGTTGATGCAAGGAGCTGCACCCACATGGAGTCAGCGCTGGGCAGCTTTTCCCAGCGTCTCCTGGCAGCTCTCTGAGTGCTTCAGACTGTCCTGTCCTGGGGTGAGAGTGTCTCCTGTGGGCACATTTCAGCCATGCTCACCAGCTCCTCTAAAAATAAGGTGGTTGTGAATTACAGGCTTTTGGAAGGCACTAGGCAATCTCTGGAGAAGGTGCAAGCACTGAGATAGCATCAGGCACATAAATCACCTCCAGAATCACAAGAAGGGTGTACATCCTGGATTTGTAGGTTTCAGTCTAGAGCTGCTATAAACAGGAGGTATGGGTGCATGTACCCACTCTGAATCTGGTCCCTTCTGTGGCAGGCCTTTGAAAATAAGCAAGTTTTAAAGAAAAATTCTAAAGAGTTTTCCTCCATTAAAGGGGATACTGTTTATTCTGTTAGAGTTTGTGGAGAAAACAAAACAAGTGGCCTTCCTAAAGTTTACACCAGATCCCTGTTTTACTTCCTGGCAGGATCCTCCTAGTGCTGTTTTTCCTTCTTACTCTGGTTCTGTCATTCTGTTTTTGTTTAATCCCATGTAGTTTGCAGGGGGACAGTTTTCTTTTGCCTGCTTTTCTTTCTTTTTTATTTTTTTTCTTTCCGTTTGGTTTGGTTTGGTTTTGTTTGCTGTGGGGAAAAAAATAAATAGAAATTGTTCTTTTTCTTGCAAGCACCAAACACCACCTGACCAGTTTCTCTCTGAACCTTGTGTTTAAACAGGTGCAATACCAGGAACTGAAGCAAGATCCCAGTCACAGCCCGAGCAAGAAGAAGAAAAACAATCCTGCCTAGCCAGCTCCATGTGTTGGGGAGACTCCTGTCTGCTGGGGGAAGATAAAAGAAAAAGCCTGCAGCCTAGGAAGCGTTTCCTTTCTCTAAGCTTTTTATTTATTTTGCCTTTTTATCTAGTGGGGAGATTTTGTAAATACTGTAAAAAGGCATTTCTCATTGAAGATGTATTTCGCACTGTAAAGACACACGTGACGAAGGTTTCAAGTAGGGTTTTTGCCATTTGAAGGCCTTGTTAGAATCAGCATAAGAATCAAAAGGATCAGTCTGAAATGATAATTGGGCACTGCTACTTGATGTTCAGAGGTACCTGAAACACTCAAATCATGCCGACTAAATCTACAAAAGGTGTACATTTAAATCTGACTCAAAAATTCAGTCAGATTTTATTTGTGAGCATTAATATTTTTACTCAGTAAGTCACCATCACGGTTTTCTATGTTTTATACATTTCAAGAGAAATACAACGTAGTGGAGCCTACTGCACTTAAGTTTTAACAGATTTTTTTGAACTCCAGACCCTGATGTTAACTCCTGGTGCAATGTTTTCCTGTGCAGTGGGGTTGCTTGTGAGATAATGAGAAACACCAAGTGCAAAATCTCTTTCTGGAGCTCCCAGCAGAAGTTCCTGCCGTTTTTATCATTCCATTGTAAGACCTGAAAATCTCTGTCTCTTTCAAAATACTGCCAGGTTTGTAACTGACTGCCTCTCTGATTTTTCTATGTGTACCAGTAATCTTCATTTGTACTACATAGTTTAGTGGATGAAGTTCATAGTTCTGCCATAATGGAAATACTATCAGACTAACTCCATATTGCTTTGGGTGTCATGCTATGAACACCTTTTGTGCACATAACTATTTTAATATGGAAATCTTGCAGAAAATGTTTTTTGCTTTCAAATCACCAGATCATATTAATAAGCTTTACAATGACATTACACATTACCTGTTACCAATGTGAAATATAGTGTAAAGGAAAAAAATGCATCTGTGGTAAAACTGATGCTTTGGGTTTATTTCCTTAGCTAATGATGTAAGTCAGTTCTTCTGATACAATTGTGCCCTACTGCATGGAAACTGCATTATTTTATAAATTACATGGGACGTAGACGAGAAACGTTTACATCTCAAATGTCTTAGTGGCCACTGCATAATGAGTACTTGGGGATATACTCTGATAGCTGCATGTAGACTTCCATGCTCAGCTCCCCACGTCGTGAGCAGAGACTCCACACCCAAGGGACTCCCTGTCCACAGCTGTTGGTTGCAGCTCCCAGGGGTGTTAAAGGGGATTTTTTTGCCCGGGGGAGAACGGCAGGATCATGTCTGGAGAGGAGCCACTCCTGTGGTCCTCTCTGGGCTACCAGTCATTGGTTGCAATTGCTGATGAAGTTATATTGCACTACTCTAACTATACTTTTTGAAAAGACTATTTAGAAATACTTTGCAAGTAGATGTATATATATATTTGTCTAAAGAATTACATGTTAGCTGCATTGCTCATGACAGATCATCCTGGGTTTGTTTATTTTACAGCTACCTTGGTAGCCGGTTCCTGGAGTGACAGTTATTTTGACCTCCCTGTTTGTATGTTTGAAAGAATGCCCAGTTATGGCTCTGCAGAAAGTTTTAGACCTGAACATGCTCTTGTTACAATATGACTTTAAAAGAATTTATTTGCAAAGCTTGTGTAACCACCTCTTCACTTTATGCTGCCCAAAGAGCCACATACTATTGATGAAGACCGAACCAGTGATGAGCCTGTTTTGTCTAAAAAGATGCCAAATTTGACTTGACAAGGCACAAAGGTTTGTTGCCAGCTGTCACTTCTGCAGAGTTCTTTGATATGCTGCAAGCCTTGTACCTTCTCAATGTTGCCCATCAGTCTGTGTGCAGTTCCCTGTTGTGTTTTTTTCCTGTACTCACTTCCAAATGTGGCAATGTCTGAGTTAGTTAAACACATTTACTGCATTAAACACACTGCTGAGCATCCCTGGGTATCAGGAAGCTTCTTCTTTGAAGTCCTATGTTATCCTTTTCCCATGAGTGGTGTGAAGGGCAAGTGAATGAAAACATCATATTTCTCTGGGCAAGATTTGAGTATTTTAAGCCCCAAAACATTTAAGTGGAGGGCGCAAGGGGAGAAAAACATCTGTTTGTTGAAAATTGGTAAACTACTTTTTATGCTTCAGTCATTCAGAGTTGATCTCACTGAAAATATAACAGAGAGGCAAGACCAAGAATGCACATTGGTTAAATACTGTTTTCCCTGCCACAAGGACATTTTAAAATCACATTTTAAAATAATTTGTCCGTGAACCCATTTTCAGTATTTGAATTTTGTCTACTCTGCTTTGTGTGGGAGGCCTCTTTAGAGTCCTCCCTTATGCTATAAACATTTCAACACACCTTCCATTTCCATATTGGTTCTGAACTCAATTTCTAACCTGTTAGATTTGCCAGGTATTATTCCTAAGTGACTTGTCCCTTCATAAACAATCACAGAAGAATAATGCATCTCATGATCATAAAACTCTTTCCACTCTCAGAAAATAAAATTTAACAACTTTATTTGAGTCCAGTGAAAATGGGTAACTTAATTGGGGTCCACACTTAAAGTAAGTGTCCAAGCACTCAGGATCCATCGAGGCTAATTATCTGAGAGGTTCTAGTTACATTTCTGTTGATAACTCTCAGTGCAGAGCTTACTTACCCTACTTTTACAGTTGTTGGCAGTAAAGAACACCTAAGTGTTTTTTATAGTATCAGTGAACTTTAACTTGAAGAGCTGTGCTGTAACTTAGCGTTTTAAATCCAAGTGGAATAAAACCCAAGTTTTTTCTATTGCACTTTACACAACAGTAGAATAATCAAAGTAATTAAGCAGGCTGCATACAGTACATCCCCTACTCATACAATCATAGAACCATGGAATGGTCTGAGTTGGCAGGGACCTTAGAGACCATCTAGATCCAACCTCCCCTGCCATGGGCAGGGACACCTCCCACCACACCAGGTTGCTCCAAGCCCCATCCAACCTGCCCTTGAACACTGCCAGGGATGGGGCAGCCACAGCTTCTCTGGGCAACCTGGGCCAGGCTCTCACCACACTCACAGCAAAAAAATTCCTCCTAATGTCCAACCTAAATCTCTGCTCTTCCAGTTTTAATCGATTACCCCTTGTCCTCTCATTCCCTGCCCTCATAAAAAGCCCCTCCCCAGCTTTCCTGGAGCCCCTTCATGCACTGGAAGGTGCTCTAAGGTCTCCCTGGAGCCTTCTCTTCTCCAGGCTGAACACCTCTAACTCTCTCAGCCTGTCCTTATAGCAGAGCTGCTCCAGCCCTTGGGTCATCTTTGTGGCCCCTCTCTGGACTTGCTCCATGAGCTCCATGTCTTTCTTATGTTGGGGTCTCCAGAATTGGACACAGTGCTCCAGGTAGGGTCTCACAAGAGCTGAGTAGAGGGGGAGCCTCACCAATGTGGGCCCTAAGAGCTTTTTTACCAGCAAGAGGAAGAGCTGCTGGACCTGCCAGCAGCTGCACTACATGATGCTAAAGTCCTTAGTTCTGGGATAAACAGGGCAAAGAGAAATCATGTCTCTCCTCAGCACTAGCTCACATACCTGCCACACAAAGTGTAGTAGAACCTCTGCAGATCTCTGCCAATGGCCAGGGATTCCTGCTTCGTGGGAGAGGGGCAGGTTCTGCCCGTGCCTCCTCTCCTTGCTCAGTTGCAGGAGTCTTGCTGACAGCCAGACACAAACTTCTTTCCATTTCTGAGCCTTTGTCTCTTTTCAGGGCAAACTTTTTCCTCCCAAACGGGCTAATTTCCAGATTTTCTGTGCAGCTGGTTCTATTAGAGACAGCTTATTTTCAATAACTATCTCCTCCTCCAGAATTTTTCTAAGACCTTCCAAAGCTGAAAAACCAAAACTTTTTACATCAGAGTTGCAATTATAGCTGTTTTTCAGTGCGGAACACCCATTTTCCATTGTTTTCTGCCTAATTAAGGTATAGGACAGAAGGAGCATCTCTTCGGAAACTCAAAAGGGAAATAAAGCTACTCCAGATAAAGTGCAACTTGAGCCATCAACCTAGAATGCTTTGGCAAAGCATTCTGTTCTCTGCCCTCTCACTCACAGAAGTGGGTGAAATGCAACTGGTTGAAAGACCCATGCAGGTGGCAATCAGTTTATGGGAAAGCAGAAGTGAGGAGCAGCCTGGAGAAGGGCTTGTTGACCCAGAGAGAGATGTTCATAAGGGCTTGCCTCCAAGTGGTGGAGAAAGAAAAGACCCTTCATACCAGAAGACTAATGTCTCCCCTTTATCTCTCCATGCTTCCTCACACTGAAAATATGGCAAGCTGCTCCCATTGGGTAGACTTGGCCTTGGTGGTGAGTACCACCTTTCTTGCCCTAAGAGCATCAGGGAAAGGGAAAATAAGATGTTGCACTGCACAGCTGCTGCCAGCCATGGCACAGGAGAGCAAGTATAGGTCAGGTCATCAGAGCAGGAAGCTGCATATGTCATGCTGCAAGAGGCATTAGAAGTTTTCTGCTTCTTTTGTCTCGTAGTCAAGAGAAGGCATGGTTCTCATAAAATAAGGACTTCCACAGAATCGTTCTAGTTGGAAAAGACCGTTAGTGTCATCAAATCCAACCATAACCCAACTCTACCAATCATCAACCCAACTCCACCAAGACCCATGCTTAAACCTTGTTCCTCAGCACCACATCTACATCACTCTTAAACATCTCCAGGGATGGTGACTCCACCACTGCCCTGGGCAGCCCATGCCAGTGTTTAACTACCCTTGCAGTGAAGAAGTTTCTTCTACTACCCAATCTCAACCTCCCCTGGCACAACTTGAGGCTGTTTCCTCTTGTTCTGTCACTTGTTCCTAGGGAGAAGAGCCTGACCCCCCCCGGCTCCAACCTCCTCTCAGGCAGTTGCAGAGCCAGCAGGTCTCCCCTCAGCCTCCTTTGCTGCAGGCTGGACACCTCCAGCTCCCTCAGCTGCTCCTCATCACACTTGTTCTCCAGCCCCTTCCCCAGCTCCGTTGCCCTTCTCTGGACATGCTCCAGCTCCTCCATGTCCTTCTTTTCATGAGGAGCCCAGAACTGACCCCAGGATTCAAGGTGCCCCCTCACCAGTGCCCAGCACTGGGGGATGATCCCTGCCCTGGTCCTGCTGGCCACACTAGTGCTGACACAAGCCAGGATGCTGGTGGCTTTCTTGGCCACCTAGGCACATGCTGGCTTATATTCAGCCACTGCCAACCAACACCACCAGGTCCTTTTCCACCAGGCACTTTCCAGCCACTTCGCCCCAAGCCTGGAGTTGTTGTAACCCAAGTGCAGGACCCAATGTTTGGCCTTGTTGAAACTCATACAACTGATGTCAGCCAATGGATCCAGCCTGTCCAGGTCTCTCTGCAGACCCTTCCTGCCCTCAGGCAGATCAACACTCCCTCCCAGCTTGGTGTCATCTGCAAACTGACTGAGGGTGCCCTCGATCCCCTCATCCAGATCATTGATGAAGATATGAAAGACAACAGGCCCCAACACTGAGCCCTGGGGACACCACTGGTGACTGCCTGCCAGATGGATTGAACTCCATCCACCGTTTTTGGACCTGAATTTAAAAAAAAAAAAAGTCCACATGCTATCATTGTGGAATCAATCAATAAATAAATAAATAAATCTTGGCTATCTGTCACATAGGACATTGTACTTCTGGATAATTGCTTTTTTCTCTGAAATATTTAATGCTCAAAGAATGTCATATTTAGCCATATTTTTTGACAAGACAAATTCTCCATCGATGAATCTTGAGTTCAGCATAAACTTCCTGTAAATTCATTTACTGTAAGAGGCCAGAAAGAGCATAGCCATGTTTTTCTCCTCGTCAGCCTTACTAATGGATGAGATTTAAATTTCAAAATACTTTTTATGGTTTACGTTGCACAATATAGGAGCCTGAAACCCTCAGGTATGAGTCATATTAAAATAAACTCAAAAATGCTTTTCTCCCTCAGCTTTTATTACCCAGTTGTTTAAAGGAAAGCCTAAAATGTTGATCACTGAAAAATGTTTTCATTAAAGAGTGCTGATTAATATTTTCTGGGACCATTTAGTAAGTCACTATTACTTGACATGAAGGCACATTCCTAAAAGTTTACTCCTTGCACAATTGCACATAATATTTTTTTTTAGGTTTCAGGCTTCTATATTGTGCAACCTGAAACATAAAAAGGATTTTGACATTTAAATCTCATTCAGTAGTAAGGCTGATGAGGAGAAAAACATGGCTATGCTCTTATTGGCCCCTTGTGCTGAAAGAATTCTGTCCAGTTCTGGAGTCCCCAACATAAGAAGGACATAGAACTCCTCAAGCATGTCCAGAGGAGAGCCCAAAGATGATCAGAGGACTGGAGCACCTCCCCTATGAAGACAGGCTGAGGATGTTGGAGCTGTTCAGCCTAGAGAAAAGGAGGTTCCATGGTGACCTTATAGCAACTTTCCCATATCTGAAAAGGGCCTACAAGAAAGCTGAGGTAGGGCTTTTTACACAGGTATGTAGTGAGAGGACAAGGGGCAATGGTTGGAAGCTTAAAGAGAGGAGATTCAGGTTGGACATTAGGAAAAAGTTCTTTCCTGTGAGGGTGGTGAGACACTGGAACAGGTTGCCCAGGGAGGTTGTGGATGCCCCCTCCCTGGAGGTGTTCTAGGCCAGGTTGGATGGGGCTTTGAGCAACCTGATCTAGTGAGTTGCTCATGCAGGGGGGTTGGAACTAGATGATCTTTAAGGTCCCTTCCAACCCAAACCATCCTATGATTCTATTCTATGATTCTACGAAATTTAAGTTGAACTCAAGATTAATGGATGGGGAGTTTGTCTTGTTAAAGGCATGTCACAAAAAACCTCAAAGCCTTTTTGATCCACAACCTATGCAGATTCCCAGTAAAGAGTAGTAAAGAAAGCTCAAACACACTGAAACACCTGTGGTCAGATTCATGGGGAGTGTAAAGTGCTGGCCAGTTGCATGGAAGAGGACAAGAGTTTTAGTTCCATGAGCTTCTCGCCTGTACTCAGTGCATGCCACTGCAGCTGTCTCAAGGACCAGAAATTTGAACAGAAAATGAAAACACCAAATATTTTGTGGTATCACACCATTCCCAGATACTCCTGGAAGGAAGGAGGGGAGTGGTGTGAGCAGCCTCGAGCATCAGCAGTTTAAGGAGGCTGGAGCACCCACCACCCACCTCATCTGCAGAAGTTTTCACCTCAGAAACCAAAAAGTTTTCCTTCCCCACAGGGTTGGCAGCCCTGGGACATGTAACAAGCTTGACAAGCAGCCATACTCATGTCAGGAGGAGCTGTTGCTCATGGGCACAAGATAATGGCTTGATCTGAAGAGGGCCTGGAGACTTCAGCAATTCCTTCCCTCAGCTGCATTTCTATTCCTCAGGCTGAGAAAATGTACTTATTGGGGAAGGAGAAGTGTGGATTGTTAAATAAAAGATTAACTTGTAAATTGGATAATTATCAAATATAACTTCAATTCTTCAATATTTTTAAAAGACTTCTGGTGACTTCTTAAAAAGACTCTTTAAAGACTTGTTTAAAGGACAAAAGTCTTTCTGCACTGTGTTTCTAGAAGTAAATGTCTCACTTGCTTAGAAGAAAGTCTAGTCACTGCATTTGCTGTGGCAATGTACATTTTTGGGAAAACTGGATGACATCTTGGAAAAGAGCTGGGGAGAAATTACAGTGTGGAATTACAAGGGTGGAACCAGCCTGTCTGCACTTTCCCTTCATGACACTGACACATCCCTTCCTCTGGTGTCCTTATGGAGATCCACAGCTCAAAGCCCCAGTTACATCCATGCCTTCCTGTCCAGCTACTGCCTCGTTTCCCATGTCCTCACAACCTCAGATGTTGCTGGTGACACCCCCTGGAGTTGGTCCCTCACTGCCAGTGTGAAGGGTCCTTTTCCACCTTGGCTGCAGCCTCTTGACCAAACTCAAGGCTACTACAGTCTCCTTCATTTCCTGGTCACTATTGATACCACCAATAAAACCTTACTGGGAAATCTCTCTGTTTGCCACATCAAGCTCTCCTGCTTCTTCACCCTGTTTCTCTTGGATTTTTCAGTGGGCTTCTTCCTTTCCCCACTCACAGCTTCTTTTTGGATTATTCCTCTTCTTATAGACCTAAATCCTTGGCAATATGTTCATAAAGATTCAGCTGGTGGTTTTATGTCAGCACTTTCAGTTTTCCTTGGTTTCCCATCAGTGCTGCTTCTCTGGGGCCTGCAATGACTCCATCTGGACCACCCTCCTCTGGGTACTCTACATTCAGACCTCATCTACTCCCCATTCCCAGGTTGTGACATATTTTTAAATTGTTCCCCATGGAAGGAATTGCAGAATGGAAGGATACAGAAGTAAAAACTTACGTTTAAAGGCAAGAAATTTTCTCTGGAAGCTGGATAACTGTTTCTGCAATAAACGTGCATCTTGCCGTTGGTTACATGGTTCTGAAACATCTGAGCTTGGAGATTTGCTCTGCTGCAGTTAAAGGATTTGTACCTCTGTGGAACTTGTGTCAAATCACAATGTGCATTTTATCTTGGAAATAACAACAACAAACCAAAAAACTAAACCCATGCCAAAGCAGAAAACATGTAGTTTGTGAAGGGGTCTATTTTTCCAACTGCCAATTGAAGCAAGTATGGGGTTTTGGGGTGGAGGAAAATGGGTTTTCACTGTGCAGCTTGCTGTTCTTCATTAAGCCCTGTGGTTCATCATTAAATGCAATGCTGTGATTTTTGCAGATCAGCCTCCCTCTCTACAGAGGCTGCACTTTGACCCAACACTTTTTGGAACAAACAGTGGCCTTCTAAAAAGAAATTAATTTTTTAAGTAGCTGAGACTTACACTTGATGCTGAAGCTGTCAAATGCCAGGAAGGTTAAAGCCAGGGTTTCTGTTTACCTTTTGATTTGAGTTGTGATAAAGCAAAAAAGGGGGGGGAGGGGAGGAGAGGATGTGGAGTCAGTGGGTCTGCACCCCCCTGGCAGTGATAGGAAATGGGTCTCACGTGTTGTTGAGGGAGCAGGGAATTGTGTGCCTGGCATGTGCTGTCCTGGAGCTGCAGACACTGCAGTGCAATGGGACCATCAGGGCTGGAGCAGAGGAGGCTCTGTTACCTTTCTGTGAAGAGCTTTACAGAGCATCTGCCCCGTCCCAACCAGATCCTTGCTTTTGTGAGCACTAATTTAAATGACTAATTTACAAAACCACAGTCACAGAATGGCAGGGGTTGGAAGGGATCCCAGATGGCAACTGTGCAAGGGAAGGAGGAACTCTCAGCATTAATTCTGAATGTCTTGGTCCTCCTCTAGCTGAAAGAACTCTCCATCTCAGTCCTTTCTGCTTTCAACGTGCAGCTGAGGGGGTGTGACCCCCAGCCCTGCAGCTTTGGGAAGCTCTGAGCTTTCAGAAGCACCAGTCCCTGCACAGCACTCCCTTTCACTGACACACACCCCACAGAACCTGTGTCCAGACCTGATGCTGAGTGGTGGCTGTTCCCCTCCATCACACATCCCTGCATGAGGAAAGGCCAGGCTTCTCAATTCTCCCAACGAGTACTGAAATTCCATAATGAGAAATGTGCCATTTCTGATGTTACTTCCAAATACCGTGTTTTAAAAATAGTTTCTCAGTCCCTACATTCAGCGGCAAAAGGCAGTTGCCATTTGTAGCTTGGGCTGCATCAAAAGAAGTGTGGCCAAGAGGGCAAGGGAGGGGATTGTCCCCCTCTGCTCTGCTGAGACCCCCCCTACAGGGCTGGGTCCAGTTCTAGGGTGCCCAACACAAGAATCACAGAACCCTAGGGGTTGGAAGGGACCTCAAAAGATCATCTAGTCCAACCCCCCTGCCAGGCAGGGTCACCTAGAGCACATCACACAGGAACTTGTCCAGGTGGGTTTTGAATGTCTCCAGTGAAGGAGACTCCACAACCTCTCTGGGCAGCCTGTCCCAGGGCTCTGTCACTCTCACAGTAAAGAAGTTTTTCTCCTGTTTACATGGAACCTCCTATGCTCCAGTTTGCACCCATTGCCCCTTGTCCTATCACTGGACATCACTGAAAAGAGCCTGGCTCCATCCTCCTGACACTCACCCTTAACGTATTTATAAACATTGATGAGGTCTCCCCTCAGTCTCCTTTTTTCCAAGCTAAAGAGACCCAGCTCCTTCAGCCTTTCCTCATCAGGGAGATGTTCCACTCCCTTCATCATCTTGGTGGCTCTGCACTGGACTCTTTTAAGCAGTTCCCTGTCCTTCTTGAACTGAGGGGCCCAGAACTGGACACAATACTCCAGATGCAGCCTCACCAATGCAGAATAGAGGGGGAGGAGAACCTCTCTTGACCTACTAACCACACCCTTTCTAATGCACCCCAGGATGCCATTGGCCTTCTTGGCCACAAGGGCACATTGCTGGCTCATGGTCATCCTCCTGTCCACCAGAACCCCCAGGTCCCTTTCTCCTACACTGCTCTCCAGCAGGTCAGCCCCCAACCTGTACTGGCACATGGGGTTGTTCTTCCCCAGATACAAGACTCTACACTTGCCCTTGTTGAATTTCATCAAGTTTCTCCCCACCCAACTCTCCAGCCTGTCCAGGTCTCTCTGAATGGCAGCTGTGGCATTCCAGATATATAGTGTCTGTCTTGAACAATCCAAGAAATAGACAGTGAATTTGGACACTCAGGATGCCTGGTGTTTGTCCTGAGACATCTGAGAGGTAAACAGGACTTGTTGCTGGACTAAAGAGATGTCTCAGCAACCCACCAAACCTTTTACACATCACTCCCCTGTGATGTGTACTGGGGAATGTGGTGTGGGACATGCTGAGATGGAAGACAAAGGAACTCTACAGCTGGTGCTGGAGCAGAATATCCAGTGATAACCAGGCCTTGAGATTTCATGAAAACCACTGACTTAACAGGAAAAGATAACAAGTGCCAGTCTCAAGTCACCTCCTAGGACTGAACCTCTGCTGCAGTGAACTAACCCTGTGGTGCCGAGTTGTCCCAACCTCCTGTTTACTGTTGATCAGGGGCTTATCTTATTAATTAGCCAAACAGAGACTATCTGCAGGACCTAGTCCTGCACCGTACACTGCCCCCCCCCCCCCCCCCCCCATCTCTGAGGCACAAGAAGACAGAAGACAAGGAGAAAGGGGGAGAATGGGCAAAAACTGTATAAAAATTTGGGACACTATGGGTGCAGGGAAGCGCTTCCCAACCAACATCGCTGGACCGTGGTGGTAACTATTATCTTGCTAATCTCCATAATTCTGCTTTCTCCTTCCTTTTCTGTCTCTGTTTTCCTCCCTGTCCTATCTGTTCTAGGGACTTCGCTGTGTAACTCCAATAAAGCTCAGTGTGCACGTGACATCTGACCTCGTTTGGGTCTTAATTTCACCATTTGGGATCAACCTTTAAACCTTTTCACAGGCCCTGCTGGACAAACGGGTGCAGCTGCTGGGTGGTTATACCAGGAGAGGGAAGGCAGAGTCCAGCCACACCAGCCTCCCACTGGGGTGGAGTGTTGGAAAGCAAGGGGGTTCTGCCCCATCTCTCAATAGACCCCACACCAGCCCCTGTGTCTATCTGTGCATCTTTGTTTTGTTCTGGTGAGATCATAAAAAATTGCCACGTATCTGAATATCAGATCGTGGCAGCAGCACAGCCTTCTGGTGTGTCAGCCACTCCTCCCAGTTTGGTGTCATCAGCAAACTTGCTGAGGGGACACTCTGTTCCCTCATCCAGGTCATTGATGAAAATATTGAACAGTACCAGTCCCAGCACTGACCCCTGAGGGACTCCACTAGTCACAGACCTCCAACTAGATTCTGTCCCATTGACCACAACTCTGACTTCTTCCTTTCAACCAGTTCATGATCATTCTCACTACCTGATCATCAAGACCACACTTCCTTAGCTTACCTACGAGGATGCTGTGGGAGACAGTGTCAAATACTTTACTGAAATCAAGATAAACCACATCTACCACTCTACCCTCATCTATCCACCTAGTTACTTCCTCATAGAAGGCTATAAGGTTGGTCAAACATGACTTCCCCTTGGTAAAACCATGTTGACTGCTCTTAATGACCCCCTCAACCTTGATATGCCTAGAGATGGTGCCAAGAATAAGTTGTTCCATCATCTTTCCAGGGATGGAGGTGAGGCTGACCTGTCTACAGTCACCCGGGTCCTCCTTCTTGCCCTTTTTGTAGACTGGAGTGACATTTGCTGTCCTCCAGTCCTCAGGCACCTCTCCTGTTGCCCAGGACTTACCAAAGATGATGGAGAGTGGCCTGGCAATGACCTCCACCAGCTCCCTCAGCACCCGTGGGTGCATTCCATCTGGATCCATTGATTTATGGATGTCCAGATTGCTTAACTGATCCCAAACCCAATCCTCATCTACCAAAGCAAACTCCTCCTTCATCCTGACTCCTTCTGGGGCTGCAGGGATCTGGGGCTCCTGGGGAGAGTCTGCAGGATTAAAGACAGAGGCAAAGAAGGCATTCAGTACCTCTGCCTTCTCTATATCCTGTGTCACCAGGGCACCCACCTCACTCAGCAGTGGGCTGTATTGCCTCTAGTGTCAGTTCTACCTGCAGTGTATTTAAGAAGCCCTTTCTATTGTCTTTGACCTCACTTGAAAGGTTTAGTTCCAAGGAGGCCTTAGCTTTCCTAATTGCCTCCCTACATCCTCTGACAACAGTCCTATATTCCTCCCAAGTGACCAGCCCCTCCTTCCATGATCCATAGATTCTCTTTTTCCACTTGAGTTTGCCCAGCAGTTCCTTGTTTAACCATGCAGGTCTCCTGGCTCCCTTACTTGATTTCCTACCCATTGGGATGCCTGAGCTTGGGAGAAGTGGTCCTTGAATGTTGACCAACTATCCTGAACCCCTTTACCATCTAGTACCCTGTCCCATGGGACTTCTCTTAACAATTGTTTGAAGAGGCCAAAGTTGGCCCTGCAGAAATCCAGGGTTCTGGTCCTGCTAGGTATTCTGCTCCTCCCACACAGGATCCTGCACTCCACCATCTCGTGATCACTGCAGCCAAGGCTGCCATTGACCACCACTGCTTCAACCAGACCCTCCTTATTGGAGTGTATCAGATCCAGCAGTGCTCCTCACCTATTTGGTTTGTCCACCATTTGCATTAAGAAGTTATCATCAATGCACTGGAGGAACCTCCTAGACTGTGAAAGGTTGGCTGTGTAGGCCTTCCAGCAAATGTCTGGGTAGTTAAAAATCCCCCATGAGGACCAAGGCCTGTAATTGTGAGGCTACTTTCAGCTGCCTGCAGAAAGCCTCATCAACTCCCTCGTCCTGATCAGGAGGTCTGTAATAGACCCCCACCACTGTACCACCCATGCCAGCCTGCCCCTTAATTCATACCCACAGACTTTGCACTTGCCCCTCATCTGCCCCTGGACAGAACTCAATACATTCTAGTTGCTCTCTCACATAAAGAGCAACTCCACCACCTCACTTCACTGACCTGTCTTTCCTGTAAAGGACACGGCCACCCATGACCACATTCCAGCCATGTGAGCTGTCCCACCATGTCTCTGTAATTGCCACCAGATCATAACCCTTAGACCTCACACAGACCTCTAACTCCTCCTGTTCACTCCCCATGCTGTGTGCATTGGTGTACAGGCATTTCAGGGAGCGAGCTGAGCACGCTGGTGGCACCCTTGGGAGGTGGGAGACCTTCTGGTCTTCATTAATACTAGAACAATGCCCCACTAGTTCAAACCCAGCTACAAGCCCCTCCCACTTCAAATCTAGTTTAAAGCTCTGTGAATGAGCCCTGCTAACTCCTGCCCTAGGACCCTTTTTCCCCTGCAGGACAGGGTGTTCCCACCCAATGCCAGCAGGCCCGGTGTCCTGGAAATCAAACCATCCAGGAGTTTTGTCCCCTACCCCCTTCAAGTCTAGTTTAAAGCTCTCTCAATGAGCCCCGCTAACTCCTGGCCAAGAATCCTTTTCCCCCCTTGCTGACAGCTCTATGCCATTGTTTGCTAGCAGACCTGGTGCCCTGTAAACATCTCCATGATCAAAAACCCCAAGTTCATCTGACGGCACCAGCCTCTAAGCCATTCATTAATCAGTCATGTTTTCCTAGTCCTTTCAGCTTTTCCTGCCACTGCAGGAACTGAGGAAAAGACCACCTGTGCTCCTGATCCCACAAGCATTTGGCCTAGTCCTCTGAAATCCCTTTTCATTGCCCTGGGACTTGCCTTGGCAACCTCATCAGTGCCCACCTGCATGACCACTAGTGGGTGGTAATCAGAGTGCCACAAGACGGTCATGGAGCTGTTGGAGAGAGTCCAGAGGAGGCCCTGGAGATGATGGGAGGGCTGGAGCAGCTCTGCTCTGGAGACAGGCTGGGGGAGCTGGGGGTGTTCAGCCTGGAGAAGAGAAGGCTCCAGGGAGACCTTAGAGCACCTTGCAGTGCCTGAAGGGGCTCCAGGAAAGCTGGGGAGGGACTTTGGACAAGGGCAGGGAGGGATGGGACAAGGGGGGAGGATTTCCAGGTGAAGAGGGGAGACTGAGATGAGATCTGAGGGAGAAATTATTTGCTGTGAGGGTGGTGAGAGCCTGGCCCAGGTTGCCCAGAGAAGCTGTGGCTGCCCCATCCCTGGCAGTGTTGAAGGGCAGGTTGGATGGGGCTTGGAGCAACCTGGTCTGGTGGGAGGTGTCTCTGTCCATGCAGGGGGCTGGAACTACATCATCTTTAAGGTTCCTTCCAACCCAAATGCTCCTGTGATTCTGGGGCTGCTCTTGGCACAGCTGACAGGGGCACCCTCTTTCGTGGTTGATACTTAACATAAAAAGTTAATAACTTGGATTTAGCAGGTAGGTGCACAGCAAGTGGCACTGCAGAACTCTTGCAGAAGGTACCAGGTCTTCAAAAACAAGTGTCTTTTGACTGATGGAAGAAGGAGAAGGCTTAAAAACTTGCTAGTTTTAGGTTCAGAGCAGATGTGAAACCATCCTACCACCCAACCCAACAGCTAAAATAGTGAGAAGGGGTCAGGAAGACAAGCAGGTGACACCAAAGCTTCCATACTTCCCATTTGTCAAAGAAAACATGGATGGGACAGGAAATCTTATGTGGTAGGTCTTCTAAAATTAAGACTATGTTTCCATACGGACAGATAAAAATACCTTAAGTTTCTCATAATGTGTAAAAGTTTTTTGAGGTCATCTTTCCACATCAGAAAAAAAGTTGGACCCTGATGAGGGAGGCAGGAGGCAGCAGCTGAGAGTGATGTTTGCTCCAGCCTTGAATAGTCTGCAAGTGGCTGCAGAGAAGCTGTCTGCCTGCAGCAGGTCAGCTTCAGCCAGGCTAGAGGATGGGTACAGGCATTCAGAGCTGTGACAGTGACAACCACAGCTCAGACAACAGGAAGCTGATCCTGCAGGCAGCACCTGCACCTCAATGTAGTGGGCATGGCACTGCCCAAGGTGGAAGAGAGAGACCTGCATTCTAGATTCTGTCTACTCTGAGGACACTCAAATCCATGTTGCCTGTTTCCTAACGGGATGCTGCAGTAGACACCAATCTACTCAGCCTGGGGGGAGGAGAGGGACCCCAATCAGGGTATTGATCCTCTTGCAGCTGAAGCTGGGGGCAGAGGAGGACCATGGGGTTGCCTGTACCAGGGCCAGCACAGGCAGGAGGTGACCTGCAGCCTCAAGGGTGATGCTCCCAGTGGGTAACAGAGAACCTGGCAAATAAAACAGGTAAATGTGTTACCAATTTTAATGCAGACATTGCAGGAAAAAAGGAGTGTGCATGTGCAGCTGTGCAGGAGAGAAGGAAACAGCTGTCTCCTCCTTGAGAAGATGGTCTGGCTGCAGGGGTTTCTGGGGAAAGGTACAGTTTTGTAAAATAAGTGTAATCTTCATTCTGCTTTGTAGGGACCCCTGTGTCACTACACGGAAGGCTAGAGGGGACCTGAAAGTTTTTCCTTGGCTCTGACACTTGCCAGCAACTCAACATGTTATTTGCCTGTCACTTACAGGCCTTTGCTGCAAGGGGTAAGAAAACCAAAAGTTTTTTCTGAAGTTTCTAAAAGGGAAACATTTGAATTGTCAGTCCACTTGCCTTTTTAATAGAGATGTCTCTAAATTTGTTTTTTTTTTTCCTTTTTTTTTTCTTTTTTACTTAGCTTTCCCTTTCCTGAATTTTCAAAATTACTGATGAGCTGGTATATAGATGGTTACATACCTTAGCAAAACATCCACTACTCTTAAATACAACAGCAATATAATTTAGGTGCACTGGGAGTTAAACAAGGATGAGACCTTCCTTTCATGACTCTCCTGGAAAACTATGACATTTAGCAAATGTATACAAGCTCGTTTAGGTAAGTCAAGGACTAGATTAATTAGACTTCAGCTGCATGCAAGTGACAAGCCACAATAGGTAAACGTCCCCACATCAGCACTCCTAACAATTTGTATAAGCTGGCTGTTCACTCTTCCACTGTTTTATTTTCACTTCTCCTATATTCAAGATTAATGACAATTTTCCAGCATCAATGAGATGGCTCTTCTGAAAGATTAATGAAACGGGCATTGAAAGGACCCTGAAGCTGGATCTTAATTTCTTAACTGGACTTGAGCATAGCATTTTTGCATTTTGCATTTCTTCTTTCTTTCTTTCCCTCCCTCTCCAGCCAGCAGTCTCTTTGAATGTGGGTGGAAACAGTAATTCCCAATGTTGTTAAAAAACAGTAACTTAGCCTAATTTTTTTTTAAAGTGTATATCATCATCAGCTTTAGGCAGATAGAAGCATTGTTTTTCAATATTTCTGATTATTTTTTGAGCAATTTAATCGAGTCCTCCAAAAACCTGGTTCAGAGATGCCTGTGTAGATGGTGTTTCTGGAGCTACACAGCTTTACTGCTCCCCCTCTTCTGCTTCACCTCTTCTGCTTCACCTCTTCTGCTTCACCTCTTCTGCATGGGCTTCCCATCTGACCTGCAGGACAAAGTCTGTTAAATAGTCCTCAGCTCATCCTTTTCTAAACAAAGGTCTTTTGCATTTACTCAACTGCCTGAAATATACTGCTGTAGTAGTATCTATTGATACCTTACTTAAAGCAACTTACTAGACAAACCAGAATCTCTAAATATTTATTTATTTGTTTATTTATTCTCAGAGAATGCCACTTTGGTTAATAAATCAGGTGCATTTTCACTGTCTTTATCTGAATACAAGAGCAGAGATTAGTATTTTTAGTGTTTTCATGTCCTGGTAAACACAATTATAAGTTTATGAACTTGTAAGAATATTTATGTGTTCCTGTTTATTATTTATTATTCCTGTAATTATTTAACATGCATTTAAGGGATTAACAAAGGAGTTATCTGACAGGATGCACTGGGGACTAATCACTTAGTATGAAATGTTCCTGCTCATGTCTCTCTGGGGCTGGCATGTTTCACCAACCCAGTAAACCCACAGTCTTGTTTTGTTTTGCACATGGTACAGGAGGTGATGAAATGACCACTCATGCAGATTGGCCTGGTTCAGTTGATAAATTAGATACCTCTTAAAAAAAAAAAAAGTGGAAGTTGAAAGTGAGGCCTCCTGATGAAGGCTGTACTACCTAACCATAAACTGGAGGTGAGCTCCTCTGAATTCACCAGGGTCTCATGACTCCATGGGAGAGTGGCGTGGTGCTACAGCAAACAGGCTCAGAGTGGTCCTTGAGTGTGTAGGCAACAGGGCAATCCATCATAGGATTGTTTGGGTTGGGAAAGACCTTTTGGATCATTGAGTGCACTCGGTAGCCCAGCCCTGCCAAGGCCACCACTGACCCTTGTCCCCCAGCACCACATCTCCACAGCTTTGAAATCCCTCCAGGGATGGGGACTCCACCCCTGCCCTGGGCAGCCTGGGCCAGGGCCTGACAACTCTTGCCAGGAAGAAATTGTTCCCAAGATTCAATCTAAACCTCCCCTGGCACAACTTGAGGCCATTTCTTCTTGTCCTGTCACTTGTTCCTTGGGAGCAGAGACCAACCCCCCCTGGCTCCAACCTCCTCTCAGGCAGTTGCAGAGCCAGCAGGTCTCCCCTCAGCCTCCTTTGCTCCAGGCTGGACACCCCCAGCTCCCTCAGCTGCTCCTCATCACACTTGTTCTCCAGCCCCTTCCCCAGCTCCGTTGCCCTTCTCTGGACATGCTCCAGCCCCTCCATGTCCTTCTTGTTGTGAGGGGCCCAGAACTGACCCCAGGATTCAAGGTGCCCCCTCACCAGTGCCCAGCACAGGGGGACGGGGCAGGGCACTGAGACTCACCCTGCCCAGGGCATTTGTGGTGCTGCCTTTTCTCAATGCAGCAACTTGGCATCAGTCAGGATCGTGGGAGGTGCAGGGAAGGGCTTCAGGCACAGTTAGATAGTTTCGAGGGAGCTCAGGCTCCAAGAGTTGAACCTCCTCTTGGTTACAATGAATTTTAAATAGTTATTGAAGCCGCAGGAATATTTAAATTTTGTAGCTAACCTTTGCTTCTAAACAAAAACAAACCAAATCAACAGCAAAACCCTGAGCCCAGACTCCTGGTACACTGGCAGTGGTGATTTATTGGCCGATGAGTGTGACCATTTTGAAATCAAGACACACTCTGCAAAAAACATGTTAAAATATTGCAGAGATGTTTGCACATAAACTGATGTGCTTTATGTTTATTAAAGGCAGTAGTTTGAAACAAAGGACATGTGCTAGAGAAAATATAAAACTGAAATTTGGCTCAGTGCAACTTTTTCTTGGCAGCTTTTGAAGCTTGACCAACATCTCTGCATGCCCCTGTAATTCCTGACAGCATATCCCAGTGTGATCTGCCTTCTTTTGCTGCAATCAGGTTACTCACCTGCCTGGGCAGCATTTGGTACATTATTCTCCAACTGTCTGCTGAAGGTGGAGGAGAATGAAGAACTTTCCAAAAGCCTGGGGAAATATGGCTGGTTGAGAATGAGGGTGCACCTTCGTGCTGGTGAAGCACACTGGAGTGTGAAACATGGACACAGAGAGAAAAAGGGGAGGTGGGACTGGCTATCTAGGTTTGTTTGTTCTTTAAACTAAGCCACAATGTGGGAAATATGCTCCATACCAAGAGTGTTTTAAAAGGCAGACAGTTTAATCACTTAACAGATCTCACTTCATTGTAATAATGATAGTTTTTCTATTCTGAAAGAGAACAGGCACTCTTTAATAAATTAAATGAAGAACATAATTTTATGTTAAATACAACTGAGATACACCTAAGATTTTTTTAAGGATACGGAATTTGCAAACTTGAGTATATGTAAAACTGAATATGTATAAAACTGAACTCTGTTAAGAGCATAAATGGGAAATAACAGGAAAATTTTCAGTATATGATGCTTAAACTGAGAGAACATGAGAGAGAACAAAATTGTGTCACCATATAAAGGCTGACAATGCACACAGACAATATATAAGTTGGGGCTACATGTGGAGTATTAATTCAGACATTTGCTAACTTTTGAATGTTTCATTTTGCAATGTTAAGAACGTTCATTTAGCATGTTATCTACTTTTCTGTACGGTATCTTGGAGATTTTTTTCCTGTCTCATTGACAAAACAGCAAATAATGTGGGAATATCTTCAATATGTAAGCAGAATCACTTGCTTTATCAGACCAAAATAATGATTTCCCTGTTTTCATTTCAGAACATTTCATTTCATATTTAGAACTGATATGAATATTCTGAAGCATTTGCTTTTCTAGATCCACCAGAGGTCTTTTTCTGCAGTTCACTGAGCCTCAGTTATTTTAAATTCTCAGTTAGATTAGGGGTTGACCTGGTAGAAAGCAGCCCCACAGAGAAGGACCTTGGGGTCCTGGTGGACAACAAGTCATCCATGGGACAGCAATGTGCCCTGGTGGCCAAGAAGGCCAATGATCTCCTGGGATGCATTAAGAACAGCGTGGCCAGCAGGTCAAGGGAGGTTCTCCTGCCCCTCTGCTCTGCCCTAGTGAGACCACACCTGGAGTATTGGGTCCACTTCTGGGCTCCCCAGTTCAAGAGGGACAGGGATTTACTGGAAAGAGTCCAACAGAGGCTACAGGGATGATTAAGGGACTGGAACATCTGTCATATGAGGAAAGGCTGAGAGACCTGGGCCTGTTCAGCCTGGAGAAGACTGAGAGGTGGACCTTATTAATGTCTGTAAATACCTGAAGGGTGGGAGTCAAGAACAGGCCAGTGTCTGTTCAGTGGTGCCTGTGGTAGGACAAGGGGAAACAGCACCAAGTGACAACACAGGAAGTCCCACCTCAACATGAGGAGAAACTTCTTTACTGCGAGGGTGACAGAGCCCTGGGACAGGCTGCCCAAAGAGGTTGTGGAGTCTCCTCCTCTGGAGACTTTCAAGACCCATCTGGGCATGTTCCTGTGTGATCTGCCCTGGGTGTTCCTGCTGCAGCAGGGGGTTGGACTCGATGACCTTCAGAGGTCCCTTCCAACCACTGTTATTCTATTAATTACCTATCAAAGTAATGACTAAATCAAATCTGAATATTGCCATCTTAAATGCATATTCTGAACTCTTTTGTAAGTATTTACCTAGCATATCTTTAATCACATCCTGCAACACAGAATACTGATATTTATTAGTCCATCTCATATATGACAAAGGTGTTTTTGGTGTTTATTACAGAAAAATAAGAAAATGCACAAACAGAAACAAATCCAATATGCACTGAACCTTTCTTCTATTAGAGCTGGCTGTTCTGCATGCATGTATAAAAGAAATAATCAGTCATTAATAAACTCTGAACATTTGTAATGAAGGCCTGGTTCCAAGACCAACTCAGTCTGAGCATCTTCAGTGGATTAATTGCTATGAGATCATATATCTCAGCTGCAGAAAGGCTAAATGGAAGTTTTAATGTGCTGCAAGCCAGCTGCATCAACGTAACTTATTCCCTCTAGTCAAGCAACATCAATTTCAGAAGGAGCTATTATCCACACCCTTTCTTTTGGAGTTCTTTTAATACTATAAATTGCTATTACAGAAGAATTGGAAACGTTGCTAATTAGTACCTTCCTTTTGAGGGCTGAGATATTAAATTACTCCTGATCTATTACTGAACCTGTTAGAAAAAAATCAGGTATCCTCATTCTAAAGCACAACTTCCTTCTCTTCCCTTGGAAGGGATAAACTTCCTTTACAAGTGATAAACTACCCTTAGAAGTGTCTCTCTTCCCAGGCCCTAGTCTGAAATGGATTTGGCACTGGATCTCTACAAAGACACAAGACAGGGAGAGGAGTTTCTGTCTTGTAAATGTGCAAAAAGATCTCTCCAAAACACGTAACTCTTCTGCATCCCCAACCCCATGCAGCACAACTGTCGTTCAGCTGCCTCACGAGCCTTGATACCTTTGAAGAACAGCATAGGGTTTTAATTAATGTCATGGTTTGAGTGACCCTGGCATGGTGTTGAACACCTTTAAGAGTAACTAGAGAGAGGGTCCTTAAGACCCTGAAAGAACCAGGAGGGTCAGAACAGGGAGGGTCAATATTCCCCCCACTTCTTGCCATACTCTATAGAAGCAGGAGACCCAGCAGCTCAGGCCTTTCCTTCCTTGCTGTTGCTGCTCAGGGACTCAACATGCTCTCCAGAATCCAACTGTGTCTGGTGCTGTGAGGAGCCATGGACACCCCTCTCCTGAGGTGGCCTTGCTGCAAGGGACTCTTGCTCCCCCATTCCTGCCATCAGCCAGATTGGGTTTGTGTATATTTGTATATAAGTGGATAGATCTGTTCTTTCCCCCACATGTTACTCCCCTTCCAGTGTTACAGTAAATTTGTTCCTGTTTCAATTTCCAACCCTCAAGTCTCTCTTCCTTATTCTCCTTCTATCTTCCCTTGAGAGGGTGGAGGGGGAGCAATACGGAGCAATTCTGCCTTCTGGTTTGTGGTTCACCCTTACTATTTAAACCAGGACAATTATTTAAAAGGACCATCTGATAGAATATGTAGCACACAATCCTAAATTAGGTTAGTGGATTAGTTTATAGGATTTATCATGTGCAGTTTGCATATGTTTGCAGAATGGAGAACAAAATTCTCATATTAAATGGCGTGTAATTTTTAAGGACATCCATACTTAGTGTCAGAATCTGATGCCCAGCACATGCTTAAACTGTCTTGTCTAATCCTTTGTAAATTCCCTTGCCAACATAACTGGATTTGTGCCACTGCTTCCAGCAGCATCTTTCGTGGAGGGAATCCCAGGAGCGTTACCACATCATTTCACACGCTGCCAGCGGAACGGGTTTGTCCAACCACAGCAAGCCAGGGCAAAGCCAATGCCACTGTACATGTGCTGAGGGTGGCTGTGGCCCTTTGTGGCACCTGGAAGCAGCAACCCGACCTCATTGTTTTAAAGCTCAGGTCGGTGGCACCCACTGGAGTCCTGCAAATCAGCTGGGTACCCGGGGCAGGCACCACGTGAAGGAACACCCTGCCGACCAGGAAGATGATGTTCCACATGGCTCTGTGACCACCTCTATCAAAACAACATGGGAAATCCTAGTACACTGACTCTGTAAATATAGATAATGCTACCTTCTGCTTTGAATTTTACAGGATGTGATCAATTTACAGAACATAGTTTTAGTTTTTACAAGACAAGGATAAGTAAGACAGAAACAGAAGGAATTTGCTTCTCCATGTTTGCATAATATCAGTTTTATTTATGTATGTAGGCACAAGCCTTACCCAAGGAACTCAGTTTACCTTTAGGGTGAGTACCTCTGGAGACCAAACTGAACTGTGGCATGAGATGGGTAACACAGATTTCTGGGACAGGAAATACAAAGTTTAACTTGGTGCAAATGATACAGCACCCTCTGAGACGGTCACAGGCGCCCAGATCTGCCAGACAACCGGAAGGCATTGGAAATTTTTTGCCTAAAAATGCATTTCATGAATGCACCCGACTTCCAGGTTCTGGTTGAGGAAAGTATTAACAACATGGGAGATAACAGTATGCAGGACTCATGCAGGTCTATGAAATTTGTACTTTGATAGCCAGAAAACACATGAGCCCAATACCAAGGGTTAACAGTCAATATTCAAACAATGTAGCTCTTGAATGCTAAAAATATTTAAGTAAAGAGCTGACATGCCTCTACCATGGTTTCCAGAGTTGCTAATAAAGCCTTTATCTGTTCTCCAGGGAAACAATAGAGATTTGCAGATATGTCTTGAAGAAACTGTGGTAGCTTCTGAAAAGTTTCTAGCTCTCTGAAATATGTACCTACTAACCAATCTGCAGAAAAATTATTTGTCAATTTACAGTTATTATGAGCCTTTACTGGTGGTCCATTTGAACAAGCTGCCTCTCTGAGAGTTAAAGTAAAGGGTGAAGACAGATTGTAAACTGAACAGAAGTTGAGCAGCATCTTATTAAATAAAATCATCCACAGCTCTCTCTGCTGACTGCAAAAGTCTTGTTCTGTGCGTTGAGAAAAGCTTTCAATGTTCTCTTCTGGATGAACAACATTCAAAAGGTCTTGCTTAACTCGTATGGACTTAACATAATCCAGTGGAGACTTTCCATTGGAGTCCCTCTGCTGTAGAAGGACTGGTCCTGCAGGGAAAATACAAACATTAATAATCACAGCAGATTTGATCTGGCAGCCTAACAACATTCTAGTTTTGTTTTTCACCAGAAGCTAGGAATCTGTTTAAATTCCTTTTTGTACTAAGTCATATTGATGTAAACTGATGACTTTGCAATACAATTTAGAACATGCAGAGCATAGCCTTTGTAATAGTTTCCTTACAATATTGTCTCAATTTTCCTTCCAGTTTTGCTAGGTTGAAAGCCAAGGATTATTATATAGCAATGGAAAATAAATTCAGATGTTTCTTATCCTAAAATTCCAAGTAAGAACACAGAGCATGTAAAATTAGCGTGTAAAATTATAATGTCCTGTTTTATAGATCCATTTATTTGCCGAAACTGACTCTTAATTAAAGGCACATTAGTATAATGGGCTTTAATTTACTTTTCTGGATGGTGTGGCCAACCTTGTCTTAAGCTATGCAGCAAGGTAAACTACTGAAGTAGGAATCCTGGTCGCTGGAACAATTGAGTTTCAAAATTTGGTATTAACAGACTTCTGAAATGCAAATAATAATTACTCCAATAAATAGATATGAAGTAACTAAATGGGACATGTTTCATTTGTTTAGATTATACTACATTCTTTTGGTATTTCCTGTTTATGAAGCTATTACTATTTAAACAGTTTACAGATGTCTTGGTAAGTTTAAGAAAGGCTTAATCAGTTAAGAAAAAATGAAGGCAGTTACCCCACTACAGGTGGTGTTTTTCAAAGATAAACACATCAGGAATCTTCTTATGCAAATTTGGGTTACTATGCTAGAGTAATGATGCCTTTTGAACTTGAACACTTCTTCAGAAATACATTTTAATTACAAAAGGTAATTCACGACATCACAGACCCACGCTAGAGGTTTTAACTTTGCTGTGATTCAAGCTGTGTTGTTTCACTCCATCACCGACTAGGCAACATCATTAACTTTTGCAAGGGAAAGGCTTTTAGAAAGTGGAAAAAGTTTTTGCAGAGATGTGTGCTAAATTACCAAGCTCAGTAAATCCACACTGAACGGGTCACAAGCTTTCCACCACTGTCCTGTCAGCTGTTTGACAGGCCAAAACCCTGAGTGTGACAAAGGCAAAGATAAGGGCACAGGCAGCCTTATGGTTGCCAGAAAACCTTGATGAATGCAGGTGCAAGTAGAGCTCTTCCCCTAGGACAACAGGATCAGCTGCTACCTATTCTTCACAATAGCCCAGGAAAAATGCACATCTGTCAGTGCAATGCCATTTCCAATTGAGGAGCTGGGCTTACTATAATATTGGCTATTGCATCACTTAGACCGATGGAACTGAGCCCAGGTATTGGCTTGGTGTGTCAGATACATGGCTCAGGAGATACATAAAACACCTGGGAGCCACAGAAGTGAAGCTCAGTGCACAGAGAGGTAGAACTGCAGAGGAATGTATTGATTATCAGCCCCTGCGTGCACAACAGACACAGAAATAGCCTTTAGGGGGCAGGAGAAGACTGTAAATACAGAGGGTCTTACGCCAAAATTTTGTTTCTCTGCCTTAATTAAGTAATAGGCCATCTAAATACAGGGCATTCTTCTGCTTCCAGGCTGTAGGCAGAATGATTTACATCAAGAATTTTGGAGGCTGCATATAATGTACAGAGATTAAACTGACCCAGCAGGTCAATGGTAAGGACATCAAAAACACTCAGTATGTGAATTAAAAGAAGGAAGCGTTGACATGCAAGACCATTCTTGGCAGTTATTTTTTAAAAAACCCCATGCTAAGGTAATTATATTGATACAGTTTAGTTCAAGACAAGATACAAGTTCCCTGTCACTGAACCAAAAAATAGTGTTCAAAGCATTTACCACGTGTCTGCCTACGGGGGAATGGATCTTTTTTTAGAAACTAAGGCATCCCTCCAACTATTATCCCTAAACAGCAGTGACCACAATTACAATATAGGTTCCTTCCTTAAACTAATTACCAAGCTAATTGTGTTCTTCAAAGACCATCACTTTAATTTTCAAAAATGCCGAACAAATTTATGTTGAAATACACGATTATATAATTTACTGATCTATTTTTGCATCGTGGTAAAAATAGATCAAAACAAAAAATCTTTAGTTTTTCTTGGTGACTAGGTAATCTTTATCTTCATTAATGAGTTTGGAGAATACAGTTACAATGCATGTGGTGTAAAATGCAGAATGAGAACATTACCATATTGGGGAAAAAATGTGAAAATCCTGGTTAATTTCACATTCGGTTGATCAAGGCAAGTGTGGAAACATCATTTTAATTGTGACCAAAGCAGTGACTTGGCTTAAAAGTGTTTTAAAATAAATATTTCATCATCACATTGTACTTTAAGCAGCTACGAAGAAAAAAACCCCACGAACTTCACAGGGACGCAGAACAGCGGATAATTTCCCTGAGCCAGTTTAGCATAAATGCACTCACCCCCGTGCTGAAGTAGCAGCTTGCCAATTTCTACATGTCCATTTGACAGTGCATCATGCAAAGGAGTCACCCCGTCCACTTGACTGAGCAGGTCTACCTCTGGACAACGCTGCAAAATTTCACGGACACACACTGTGCTGCCATGGTTACAGGCTTCATGCAAAGGCGTCCAGCCAGCATAGTCTGAATTATAAATCAAGGCAAGTTTTAAAACAGCAGAAGTAGTACTAAGATGCTATTAATGTCATTCATTAGCCTGCAAAACACCTTACTTTCTTTTCTTTTCTTTTTTTTTTTTTTTAACTATTTATCATGGCTGCAAGTAGCAGCTTGTTGTTTCCAAACGGGAAATTCTACTGAAAAACATCTCAAAAAAATTAAATATCATGATTAAAAATCAATAGCAGATGTGATGTTACAGCTGACTTTAGCTGTAAGTTAACCTTTCCTCAACGTTTGCTATAAACTCCTCATTTTGTGCAGTTTAAAATCATAAAGACTGTTTTAACAGTATAAATACAAACTTCATTACCAAAAAGATAGCAATACAGTTCTTTACCTGGCTTAATTTCTTACTTCTGTAGAGAAAAATGAGTAACTTACCTCTAGCATTAATGTCTACTCCAGAGGAAGAGAGAAGCTGAATCAATTTCTCCACTCTGTTATTCATGCAAGCTGTATGCAGGGCTGTCTCTCCTACCATAAAAAATTAATAGATTACACTAGACTAGGCAAGATAGCAACTAAAGAAAATAATCAAAGTGCCTGGAACTAGGAGACCTGGCTATATGCCAGAAAATTCAATAATGAGTAAGATTTTTCCTTTATCCTGTTTAAACATCTTTTAAGGAAATACAAAAGAAAAAAGAAAAAAACAACACAAAACCAAACAACCCACAGAGCTTCTGTTCCACCAGAGATCCAGCAAGGAAACTGTATTGCAAACAGTTTAACACAGGAATTATCTCCCCCCAGTTCAAGATTTAAAGCTTCAATCACGCTATAAAAGCACTAAGTGATCACAGAACACCAAAAAAATACTGGGTTGTGAAGCAATAAAACTTTAAGAGTGCAGTTGCCCTCCCTTTAAATTTATTCATGAACCTACGTTAAAATGTATGGTTCTTTTTACACAGCATTTATAGCTTAATTCAGATGAACGTTTCTGGCTAAGCACGAGTGTCTCTACACACTCCAGTATAAT
Source organism: Hemiprocne comata (assembly GCA_020745705.1). NCBI lineage: Eukaryota > Metazoa > Chordata > Aves > Apodiformes > Apodidae > Hemiprocne > Hemiprocne comata. The sequence continues at coordinate 1,604,591 of CM036616.1, forward strand.
TCAGAACTTCAGATCCGTTAACAGATGGTTTGCTGCTTCTCAATAGGCTGCCTGACTTGGCTACAGTAGTGAGGGAGGGGGGAAAAGAGAGAGGAAAAAAATGAAGGGCTCCTAATAATAAATATGATAAAAAGAAAATCCTCTGGAAAACAAAATCCTGAGCCTCAGCACCACGTAAAGCTGGAGTGAGTGTGAAAAACTGGACGGCAAGCGACTGAGAACTGCTGCTTACAGCTAAAAACACCATTAGTTTCTGCATGATAAAAACTTCAGACTCATTCTGTTTTGCTTTCACTAAATGATTAGGTTTGAACAAGAGCCAGAGGAAAATCTCAAAGCCAGGTGAAAGATGATGCAACAAACATCTCATAAATGAAAAATATCTCAGGCTAAATCTCTCAGCCTCTGTGATAAGATTTACATGGTGTATTTTGTTATATTAATACCTTCACTATGTAAATCTGTCAGCTCCATACTCATTCTTTCAACAGAAGATAGTACTTACAATTTTGGCAGGGGAAGAATAGAAAAAAAGCACTGTTGTTTGGTTTGTGGTTTTTTTTTTTTGTCCTAGTCCTTCAGCTCACTTTTCTTTGTAGAATTCAGCATGTAATAATTCACATCAATTTTACTTGCAACAGCAATAAAGAGAAAGGGAACCAATTTAAAAAATGCATGGTCTGGCTCTGTTACTGAAGCTCTCCTAACTCCCAAAAGAGGCTGAGGCTTTTTTTGTCCTTCAGAGTTTATGATACAATTCTGTTTTTAATTTTTTTAACAATCCCAGCTTGCTTTGCCATTTTTTTTCTACACCTTCTCTTGGGTGTCATATTAATATAGCTGTGTTTAAAGTGATGTTGGTAAATTTCTGATTATGAAGATGGCCAGAAGTACTTCCAGCAAGTTCAGGTAAAGGCTCATGTAAAGTATGATTTATTAAATCTATGTAATAAGTAGGAACCAAATGAATTACTGCAGTGCTGTTTTACTCCTTAGGTACTTGGGCTCCAGTATAGCTAAGACAAAAGCCAAATGCCTTTCATAGTCTGGGCTGAATGCCTGGAAGAAAACAGTCCATATGCTTAACACAGCTATGTAACATAGCATACTCCTCAGTCTTTGTTCACAAAATGTCTAGGACTGAAAGAGATGAAGACTGAATTATACTTTCAAATCAGAAGACGTTGATCCTACCAAGCACAGGTTGAGGTGGATTAGCAAAGTAAGGCGGGCAAGACTGGAATGAGCTCACACAAGCTGTACACTGTATTTAATATCTGGGGGGGAGGGGGATGAAGGAGGCAGCTTTATTCCACCACATATACAATTCTTCCTTTTACATAGGCACTGAAAAAAAGCAACATGAACCGTAAGAAAATAATTCGTTGGCATAAGCCATCATTTTAGTTCAGCCTTCATCAGGACTAGATTTTTAAACCTGAAGCTGTCAATTCTAACCATATGAAGTTCTTAACATAAATTAGATATCTAGAATACCTTTATGATTTTTCCTGTTAAAATGTACCTCTTCAGCCAAAAGGTGGCAATTCTCTTTGGTGCATGGAGCCTCAACTTTTGCTTTTTTTGTTCTACGTTTCTTTGCCAATGGAGAGCTTAAGTCACTGAAAAGAGAGCAAAGGGGACAGAACTAAAATCACTATCTTATACTTAAAGATAATATATACACACTTAATGCTTTTAAATGTGTATATACAGTATATATATATATATATACACTTAGATTTATCCATTCCAGAGTTATTTCTGGAATGTCTTAATTACCTAATTTCTATGTAATTTAATTATAACTGCATTTAAAACAGTAATAAAACTAAATTATGGACAATTTAACTTTCTGCAAAGGTAACTCTATGAATAGTTCAACTTCGCTATGTACACTTTAAATTTAATATTAGGAAAATGAAACTACATCAGCCTGCATACACACCAAGATAGAGGACGGGGAGAAAGGGGGAAGCCCAGCCCAGAGGTGTTAGAGGTTTACAACAGAGCTTTTTGTCAGCTGCAGTAATTTGTAGACAACAAAACAGGTCATATAAAGTTCAAGAAATGTGTCAGGTCAGGAGCTGTCCCCCAAAGCAGAATAAAACTGGTGATGTTATAGGCATTACTTACGGTAGATCAGGCAGCACTTTGGCTTGGTTCCGCTTACCACCATTTAGCATCTGTAATGCCCTTTGAGACCCAGGGCATGGACATTGCCCTGTTTTCTCTCTCTTTGCATTGTTTATCTTTCCTGTCTCATGCATCCCCACCTCTCGTAAAGCAGGCAAATAGGAACTGACCTGTTGCAAAAGGAACATTTTCAATGACTTTGCACACAGTAAATTAAAATGCCGTCGTTTCCTTTTGTTGCGCTTCATGCAAAGCAGCCGTCCCCCATCCACAGCTTGCTGCACCTCAGTTTTTAAAAATATGATCCCTGAATGATTGCATATATAGGTTGTTTAAAATGGTCTTCTGCTATCTGTTTTTAACGCTCTTTTATGTTTTTAACATTCTTTTATGTTTTTATACTCGCTTTTTCTGCTGGCCTCAGAGGTGAGTGAGTTGTGTCTGAGCCAGAATATTAGGAAACTCTAGGCCTCTCTCTTGGGTTTTTGGTAGCTGAGAAAGTTTTGATCACTTTATCTGGACATAAGACTGAAGCAAAGCTGATTGATTCTCAGGTACTTAATGAACGTATTTACAAGATACCTGCTTCCAACCCAGGGAGCAAAATCCAGGGAGCAAAATCCAGGGAGCAATCTGATAGAGAAATACTGCCCTCCTTCATAAGATGAAGAGTTGGATTAAGACTGAGTATTGTGAAGGCAATAAACTAGTTAACTCTTAAATGCTCCCTCATCATTAGCAGAGCTTTGGAGGTTGTATGTATGTTGGCTTCTTTCCAGTAATACAGAACTTCCAACCCCCCTACACTGCTCATTTTAAAAAGTCATATAACTTTCTGCAGTCTGGCAAAAGCACAGGAAGAAGTCCAGTGGGGGGGACTTGTCCAATGATTACACAGTTACTGTATCTGAAGAAAGATGGTACAGAAGGCTTGGAGTATCTAGCAAAAAACTGTAGATTCTGCAGGCAAATTGCAAGGGGTGAGAGACACCTTACTTGCACCTTCACTGTACAGTTATGGCCAGAGAACCCACAGAAAAGCCTAGCTGATAAGATGCTGTAAGAGAAGAGCTGGCAAAATTGGACAGCAGTTAATATTTATGGTCTGGAATGAGAAAGGAGGCATGGTAATGTTAAGGAAAGGAACCAAAAGGACATGAACTTGTTTCACGCACTACAAAAGTTTACATTTAAGTAGTTGCAGAGAGTGATCAGTAGTCATGACAATACTAAAGATAACAGTTGCTGCTGCATATGCATTGGCAACATACATTAAATATTAGATATATGGTTGGTTTATTTTTAAAATTCTGACAGACCTTTGTTCAAGCTCTGTTTAAACACAAAGTATTAATAAACAACAATCTCTGTTCACAATAAACTCCTGCAAAATTTAGGAAAATGTGTGTATGGAAAACGTATAAAGGTGTAAATTTGTTTTGCTTTGACTCCACCTGTGGAATTGTAGGACATAAAGAAACAGTTATGGATTCCATACTCTGTTCAGTTGTTAGCATTAGATTACTGAAATGAGGTTCTGAATTTGGGTACGTCAGTACTGTGTGATCTCCCTGATGTGCCTGCATCCTGCCAGCAGTCAAGGTTTTGAGAATTCATTTCACAGCTTTCATCATGCATTTCCTCACCAACTATCACAAATCGTGATTTGAAGGCAGGAAAAGGTTTGCAAGTAGAAAGTTTAAGAGGAGAAATTCACAGGAATACACTGTTGTTCAAAATTACAAAAACTTGTGTGTAACAAATGCTTGGACCCAGCAGAGTAACAGACTGTCACCTTTTCAAAAAACCTGAAGGAAAAGATAACCCAGGAAAATCACACTACTTTTGGCATTTTCCTTAATTACAAACGTAGCATTGCAATGAACTATTTACACCAGAGATTATTTCAAAAAGCTATCCTTGTGACTTTTCTTGTTAACTGGATGTAAACAGATTAATCAGGCCTTACAAATTTTCTGGCAAGAAACATCTTACCATAGTTTTGAACCAAGATCTTGGGCAAAGAGAGATTTAAATGGAGTGTTCTATCTACAGGTGGAAGACAATGAATGCAAAAAGCATGACTGTAGAACCACAAAATAAAGATACTTCCCAAGACTATCAGGAAGCCAATTACTTGTAAAATACTCTAAATGTGATAGGTCAGTAAATAGAGTTACTTACTATTTTCTGAAGTGAAAGAGGTTGCCCAGAAATAGTTATATTCCTCTGTAAACACATTTTTTTAAAAACTGCTTCTGCAACAAACATTTGAAGCCAGAGGGATGGTATGGAACAAATGAACATTTTTAATTCACCTGTTGAAAAATCTGGATAAAAGCAAAGGGGAAAATGAAAAAGAGCCTTAAAATGAGAATATATAAACCTGTACATCTAGAGTTCTCTAGAAGACTGCTCTTTCAGATTTTATTTTCCTCCTTTTGCAGATTTAAAACAATACTCATATTAAAAAAGATTTCATCTATAATCTGATAAGAAGACCAGCTTCTAAGAGAATGGCCAACAGATTTTAAAAGGCAAGGCACCAATTACATGAAACTTAAAAAAAAATACTCTAAATGTAATCTTAGGAAAGTTACACCTTGATTTTGAGAATGAAATTCTTAATTTAGGAAGTTATGCCAGGGATCATCTTTAAAATCTGTAAGTTACACAATACAAACACACCTCAGATAAACAATATAACACATGACCAAAGAAATCTGCAAGTAATGAGTGACCTATAAATTCTACATTAAAAGTGACCATAAGCAAATTTCAATCCCATTCAGATGTAACAAATAGTACATATTGTTGTTGTTTTTTTAAAAAAAACAAAACCAGAACAGAAAAATATATATCTATATATATATCAATATATATCAGGCATGTGACTGGCCTCTCTCTCTTGATTTTGGGGAAAAGGGAACAGAATGACTGACTGTTCTTAGAGCGATATTTGTATTTTGATTCTAGCAAAATAGGTTTGTCTAAATATCAACTGAAGCAGGTGGAAAGCAAGGTCTGCCCTGAGGAAGAAAGTCTTTACTGTAAGTGCTCATCTGCTAACTGATCAGCAGACTCAACCAAACAGAAACAGAACTTTTGAGAGTACAGATGTTTTCTGCTCTAACAGCAACAGAATTTAGAACTCTGAAAACAGTTTTTTGGTCTTTGCTGGGGATGAGCAGACAGACACAAACAATAAAACAGAAGTCCCTGCACGTGTACATATTGCATCATAATACAGCACAGCTGCAACAGGTGAAACAACTTTAAAGTAAATAGAGGACTTTAATTAGGACTTTAGTGTATCTAATTACAAGACTTTGAGAGGCCTCTCAAACACTCACCGTCACAAGAAATGGCAATGTAATGTGCCAAGTCATCAGCTATTTGATGAAACACATTTCTGTCCATAAGCAAACCTGAGATGATCCAATATTCCACTACTGTTCCAAGAATTGCATTTAATAGACCAGCTATTTCACATCTGAAAGACTAAATTGAAAAAAAAAAATTATATATAGTATCCACAGAGCTGTACTGTATAACAACACGTTGATAATGCACCAGTAATACACTAGAGAACTTCTTTAGATAGAAATCCACTCTGTTGACATCATTTCTTTGCTGTTTGTTATTTTTTTTTTCCTTAAAAGTTAACTGTTGCAGCCAGGTCAAGAAAATTAATGTGCCACATCAATAAGGATTTGTCATTAGAGAACTACAAGTCGTTTGAAAATACACTATCTAAACCAACATGCAAAATGGGATCAAAGCTTACATGTACAAAGTGTGATTTCTTCTTAAATTAGGTTTTGTTTAACTGTAAGATTTCAAGTACTGCATTTATGCTAGTTAACCTTGTGTTTAATTTTAAAATTACAGGGATCTTATTCTCCCTGCTCCATTAGGATCCTCTTTTCCTAAATATTTCATCATTACTTTAATGCTCCTTTAGGAGAAAACTGTGTATGCCTCTGCCAAAAGGGAAAAGGATGCAAGGTGTTAGTTTCCTGCACAGAAAAAAATTTCTGTCAGCCAGTTTGTGGGATCAGGGAACTTTCTCCTGCTACCAAAAATTCCATAGAGACTAGCAGCTGCAAGCTGAGAAAGAACATACTTATGAGTATCAGCCCTACCTTTTTCTCCCCTGAATCTGCACGAAGTGGTCATGGGTAGATAAAAAAGCCAAAGTTCATTTTCTTCAGGAGGCATCAAGACAATACTCAGCACTTTAACATGTTATCCAGAAAATACCATGAAATAGATGAACATTTTTTTTTCACCCATGTGAGCACTTCCATCAGTATTGGTTAGGTAAAGCAGTGCTTCCAGTGTCTGTGTTAGTCTGTGTGAAGCCAAGTCAGATCTCTCTGCTCAAACCCTTCTGTGCTATGTAGAAATATTTAATGTAATGATCCTGAAATAAATTATTCCTCTGACCCCATGTACAACCACAGAAAATTCTGTATTTGTAGGTCAGTTTTGAAAGAGCAAATTGGAAGAGTATGTGCACCATAGTGAGGACAATGAAATTCATTTGCCCAAAGACACTTAGCTAAGGCTGTACCAGAGAATCACTACTGCTACACTAGAACACCAGCTGATATTTTGCATTCTAGTGAAAAAGAAGTACTTCAAAATGGACAATTTTGTCTAAGAGGGAAATTGAACTGAATGTGTACTTACTGATTTGTCAGCTTGAGATTTTAAAGACTAACTTAAAGGAAGTAAAACTTTTCTGTCTTTTGTTGGACTCACACACCACAGTCAATGGTTTGTCTGATACTCCTTTGAGAACAAAGTATGTTCCAGGTTGGTTTAAAACAATTTAATAGGATTCCCTCAGAATCTGCAAAGCACTAAAGACTGAAACAGTTTCAACATCAATAAATTAGACAGACATATATAAGAAGCAGAGACTGTGACACAGATGAGATTTATTATCAAACAATTATAAAATAATTTATCAAAAACCTACATACTGTCCCTATAGTTAACAGACTTTTGTGTTATTCAAAAGAAAAGGAATAAACACAATAACAAACAAACACTGTGTGGGGAGGCAGTATAAACTCCATCACTGAAGGCTTATAAAAACTGGCCAGGCAAAATCTGCTAGGAATGTGATCTCTGAGATCACTTCCTGCACTCCTTCCTCTGTTAAGCTCTACTGGATCTGGTTTGCTCCTTGCTTTAGTGTTCCATAAAACTTTATTGTAGGTTAAATGTGGGACCTCATAATAAAAGTAACTGTGAACATTGATATGGCATGTCAACAACATGAAAATGATTTTTTTCAACTAAAATGAAAATATTTAAAAAGCTACGTTACTCCACATGTGAGGATTCAGGAATAGAAACTGAAGAAGTAATTTAAAACATCTGAAATGAATTTATATTTCCCTTAAGTATGCATATGTCTTTTACCATTGGACCTCAAAGCAAAATTCTGGGGGAAAAATTTAATTCCATCAATAGTTCTTTGCAGGAAATAAACTACACAAATGCAGCAAATAAGCACAGTTTTAACAGAGGCAAGTGACAGGATCAAGGACATAGAGGTGTAATCTGAGGTAGATACAGATGTAAGGCACAAGGATTTACACTCTTTTCCTTGTTTCTAAATCACAAGCTTGTATTACTTCATCTATGAAATATGTGCAAGGAAATGGGTGGGGAGCAAAAGCTGACCTTGAGGCAGCAAATTGAAATAATGGCTGTTAATACTGCAAGTATTAATAAAGTTTAACAGTGAGATACATAGCTGCTAATTAGAGGTGGCTGACACACGAGTTGCAACTGTATTTGCTCAGCTAAGTATCCCTGCACACTGACAAACCAGACACTGCCAACTGGTGTAGGCTTGGTGGACAGTTTGGCAAAACAACTGTAGTACAAAGAACTTCTCCTTAATATTTTGAAATAAATTGTTAAATGCTACAAAGCAGGGGGAAATGCTCTGATTTACTGAAAGTATAATATCCTCTAAAATATTTTAACATCGTAAAAATATTTTAATCTTCAACTGCAAAACAATACAAACGTAGTAATGAGAACACGTGCAATATTAAAAATTAAAAGCAATCAAGCACTTCCATTGAACGTGGGAATTGCTACCATGTATGACAGCTCCAAGACCTTTTTCTCCTCCCACTCTGCCCAGCCAGCAGGTGAGCTGGGTGTGTGCAAGGAGCTGTGAGGGGGCACAGCTGGGACAGCTGACCCAACATGACCAATGGGACATTCCATGCTCTGCCTTCCAGGAAGCAGCTGGGCATCTGCCTGCTGATGGGAAGCAGTAAATGAATTCCTTATTTTGCTTTGCTTGCACGCACAGCTTTGCTTTACTTCCTAAACTGGCTTTATCTCAGCTGCTGAGTTTTCTGGTTTTTGCCCTTCCAGTTGTCTCCCTCATGCCCCTGCGGGTGGGTGAGTGAGTGGCTGGGTGCAGACTTACCTGCCAGCTGGGGACAACCCGCTACACCACGCACAGCAAATTAAGATCCAGTTCAGCCTTTTTTGAAAACTCCCTTCCTTGTTCTTATTGTTGAGAATCATACCTATCTCCCCCCAAGGAAAGCCTTCAAGTGGGAAGGGGCTGTTGACTGTGTTAGCATCCAGAGGTCACCTCAGCACAACCAGTGGCTGCCACCTCAGCAAACACAATTCCTACATTGCTGTTCCATTTAATGCTTTGCCAAGGCAAGTGCTACAGTGACAGAAGTTTCAGAGGGTGTTTCAGTACACAGAAAAGTGCTTGTAGGAAAGCTTCTAAGTCTCAGGAAAATTAATTTTAACTTTTTTACTTCAAACTACAGAAGAGTTCCTCTTAGGGGTTCTTTTTCATGGGGTGTAAATGTTTTCAGGGTTACGCAGCACCCCACAAATACCTAAAACATACTTCCAAGAAAGCTATTGGGAGTGACAGGCAGACCAGTAAGGTATTTAGTTCTACAAATTCACACCACACAGATTTATACCAGATAACGTTACCTGGAACATGGAAGAAAACAAATTAAAAATATGCAAGATTATGCAACTAAAACATTGAATTAATTCCTTCCTCATGCCTTCATCGGGCTATGTCAGATAGCTTTTCTTTTTTTAGAAAACAAACCCCAAACACCAGTAGTATCTGGGATGGAAAGCATTTCTGACAGCATTTATAACATTGTGAAAAGCCATGCAAGCTCAATGCTACTCATAGTGTTCTGAGCAAGACACGTTCCTTTCTAAATTCAAAAACTAAATTAACAGCTTTGATTCAAGGAACCTTGAGTAGGATTTTTTGCATCAAATCTATTCGAATAATACAATAAATTATAAATCTCATTGTATTAGAACTATATTCAATATTGATTGGAAGATCTCAAGTTATGGAAAAACTTCTACGTTCTGAGGCATTTTTAAGTACAAGGAATTTTATTCCATCAAGTTGCCCCAGCAGATTACCACAGTGATGAGCAAGGACATGCAATTTCCTGTCCCTAATTTCATTCTGGTACTTTTAAGATAAAGTAAATCCTCTCTAATACAATAAAGCAAATGCACTCATATATGTGAGTTAAGTCTTTAGAGCCCTTAATTCTTTGTTTTTCTTTTTTTCTGATGTAGGTTAGAATAGGCCTGAAAAGTGAAATACCTAAGTAGTATGTAAGCCAAGAAAAGCAGTTAGCCTTTCAGAATTTCAGCACAGGTTTCCTTGCTTAGAATACTGTAATTGTTTCTGGATTGCTTTTTTCTCACACACACACACCTTTACACACATACATATAACATATAAAACACAACTCTGCAACAAATTAGCACTGAAGGAGGGGAAACATGCAGAGTTGCACGGAAGTGCAGTGTATCACAATGGGCTTTTTCTACCCACAAGCTGGTGTGTGAGCTGGGGAACACGGTCAACCCTTTACACTCTGCTATAAAAAACTTCTCTGCTTATGCAGACAGCAAGAACACCCAAAGTCACTCCTTTCATTTAGGTTTCTGAATGGCCTTACGTGTTTCTTCCCAATGTGTTGCCTCTTAAACAAACAGCTTTTAAAAAAGAAAACTGGTAACAATTACTCAGACCCTTACAGTGAAGGCAGAAAGGAAAATTTTGCACCCAATATGCTGTATTTAATGACATGGAAATACTGTAGTTTTATTTATGCATCTCTAAAATACTAAAAAAAAGAATAAAAGAAGACAGTTCTGCCTGCATAGGTGGGGAGGATCTGCTCCTTTGGCTTTCTGACTGACCTCTTCAACTATGTAATGGAATTTTAAATGGAAGTCTCTGAATATATGGAAAAAATCAGCACCCAGAGTTTTAGTGTAACAAAATTGAGAGTGCAGAAAGGGATAATCAGAAGTTTTGAATCTAAGGATATGGTAGTTTGTTTTAGAGTTTATTTTTGCCAAAAATGCAAAGGGAAAGAAAATGAAATATATAAAAATGAAGTTAATGAATAAAGTTAACAAATGAGGCTGTAAGAAAGAACATACCCCATTACAGATGCTATGAGGCAACAATATGCCTCAGCTGCTTTTTAGGGATAGAATTCATATCTGCAGGGACATTGTACGTCGCAGTGCATAAGATCAAAGTGGTGAAGCAACAGGCATCTGGGTTTTCTGCTGAAAGTGTAATTCATATGTATGTATATAAAGAAAATAGATTCTAAACAAGAGGTAGGTCTCTATGTTTTATGTTACGTTTCATTCTTTCTTTTAAGTTTATTTTTCATATTTGCACTACGCTCTACCTGACTCGAGTGATTATTCTGCTTATGTAAAGAACAGTTGAAAAAGGCAGGGCTTGCAGTGCTGGAACTTGTCAAAAGAAGGCATAGTGGAAAAAAGAAAATGGTGCCTACACTTAAACTGCAGATTCAACACCAGGAAACATATGAAAGCACTCTCATTTTCCAAAGAAGCCAAATGGCCACTGACACCAACTGAATGCAAGCCTGCTTGGGGCTCAGTACCTTTGAAAAGGTAGGTTGTTTAAATATAAATATGGGTATAGAAGCCTAAATTTAGGCACGTTTTTCATACCTTGACCAAGGATAAAAGGCAGCACTGTTTCAGAATGTCTTGCTTTGATAGCCCTCAAAAAAGGTAGGAGGTCTGGCTAGGTAAGATGAGTGAAGCTCTCATTATGTTTAATCTTTCTGCTTTCTTAACATAATGAAGAACTACTAGGTATTATATAGAAAGTGCTTTTTTCTCTGGAATACTTGCTTTTCTATTGTTGTTCTGTTATTGTATTGAAAAAGTGAATGAAGTACCTATTTATTCTGTGCTTTCACAGTAATTTAAAAGAGAACGCAGAGACAGCAGTAAGTTTGTGTTTTATGTGAGAATCTAGAAGTCAAAGATGTTTTACAAGGCCTCTATCTTCTGAAAAGAAAGAGGTGGCATAGAGGACACTCAGTATCTCTCAGGTCAATGTCCTGCTGGTCAGCAGGTCACAGAACAGCAATTAAGTTGCCTTCAATTCCATTTTTCTGAAAAGACCTAGGGAAGATACCAAGTGAAACTAAAGGACTTGGGAAGAAAACTGGGGCATTTATTAAAATAAAATAATGCGCATCAGTAGAAAACAGCAAAAAACTATTAGTTTTGTTAGCTTTCTCCTTCCAACATTTCCTGAATACAGTCACTGTACATTAAGATAATCACCTCTTTCATTACACCTTATTGTTTGACAGGATGTGTTAAGCTGGTGTCCCTAATGACTACAGTAATACCTGCTGGTAAGGGCATGTGAACATCTGAATGTAGCCAACAAGCTACTCAGGACTCGTTTCTTCTCTTCAGATCAATATGAGAATCTTATGGATCAATTCATTTCCTTTTGTGGAGCAAAACCCAGCATGCTTCACAACAAAAGGCAGCTATAACAAGCAGCTGTGATACTTACATAAAATTCCTCACAAAGGAATGAACAAAGGAATGTCTTTAAAAAAAATATACGTCGGTCTTCATTATTTTAAAATATAAAATTCATACTCACATCATTTTTTCTCTTCAATTCTCTATGGGAAAGTATGACCCAATCTGCTAGAATATTTGTGTGTTTGGTAAAAAGCACTGAAGTTTCTCTTTCCAGCCAAAAGGTCTTCAGAAGAACTGTCTGTGGCATGACTTGCTGATGCTGTGAATTGGTCCCTTCAACCAAACTGTAAAAAAAGAAAGTAAAAAAACCCCTAAATCTTTATGCTACTTTGATTACTATAGTTACCAGACAGAAACCTTGTCTTCTGTCAAAACACACAAAGGTTTGGTAATTTTTAAGTATGGAAATATCAGACACAATTTCTGATGAATAATAAGTAAAATAATGATGACTATTACAGTCAGACTGAAGGAATTCTAATATTGTGCTAACATTACATAAAGGCTGCCTTTACTATATAAAGGCAGAACAAAATCAAGGTTTTCATAATTCATAAACGAAGGAAAGATAATTGTTTCCTCAGCAAGAGGAAAAGGGAATTTAATTGAATTAAAAAAAAATAAAATAAAAAAAATCAGTATGTTCCAAATCCTGCTTCTCTACCTTAGAGGATGAATACTGAAGCATTGCAAAGCTAAAAACACAATTCCGTGAGCAAAATTAAAGGCTTCCTGAAACCTGTAACAGAGTGAAACAACAGGCTGTGAAGGGCTAGAGCCCAGAAAACATGATTATAAACCCTGTAAATATTGCAATAAATAAACCAGGAACTGAGAAATATAAAAGGAAATGCTAAACAACTGCACCTCTGTAGAACAGCATCTTACCAGAGACATACTGAAATCAGGATAAAACCTGCAGAAATGCACATGATTTTGTGAAAAAACAGTGCAAGTATTATCCTATAAAACTCACCTTTTTGTCAGAAACTCTACTTCAGCTTTTACTAAATCGACGAAAAACTTCAATAGTGTTTTATGAACTGTCTTCTGTTCCTCTTTTCTTCCTGAGACTGCATGACAAATGGGTTTGCCATAAACGCAAGAGCTGAAAAATAAACACCAAAAAAATCCATTTGTACGATGGAAAAAACAGATTGGCAAAAAAGTCAGCTTTCAGTTTTGACAATTTTGAGAAGGAAATATCTTGCTCCCCAGTAACATTAGTAATTTTTAAAAGCCTAACTTTCTGGTTTTCAAGTTGAACTAAAAAAACCCAAAACAACCCATGTTTGTGACTGGGGCTTTGTGTTGTAGATTAAGATTTTGTATTATAATATCAACTAAATAATTTAACCATATTTAATTTTTCTGTCTCTACTTGAAATACTGCACAATTATTTAATTTAATAGAAGTTCTTTAAATCCTTTAATTCCAAGGCAATATTGAAACATTTTTAGACATTGTAACATGCTAATTACCTGGTTCAGATAACAGTCCACACATACTATTTGACAGGATACAGTTTGTGATCAAATCTAATGACTGTCTAACGAGATGGAGATAATTTTGAAGTAAAGTGTGAAAAAAAAAAAAATTTTAATAGAATTTTGAGTATTGGAAAGAAGATGTACAAAAAGCCTGTCAGGTATACAATGCTGGGTATTCACATTCTGCCACTAAGTATGAAAAGATAAAATTCTCTTCCATTCCATGTGACATGTTCCTAATAAAAACTATTACATGTCAAATTACAGTGATTCCAGGACAGTGATCTATGTCCCTGCTCACTGCAGGGGGTTTGGACTAGATGACCTTTAAAGAAGGCCCCTTCCAACCTGAACCATTCTATGATTTTATGATTCAATGCCCTTCAAGAATAGACATGCTTTCCATCATACACATTCATGTATCTGTAATCACAGCTGTACCAAGTATTTAAATGTTACTTAAGATTTTATGACAGTAATAAGAAAAGGTACAGTTTCTCTTCCAAAGGAATGGAAGAATTAATTTCTATTGATGTAAATGACAAAAAATGAGTTCTCAAGCTAAAGCATGGGCTAACTACCCAAACAGCTCCTAGATACTGAGCCTGGTATTTGTAGATGTATAGTATATAATCAGACTTCCTGAACAAAATAGTGAAGTTTATGATTAAAATCAAAATACAACACAAAGTTTCATGTTTGGTAAGCTAAGACTGGAATTTGCTTTAAAACTGCAGATGTATGTGTGAATATATACAGATACACACACACCAAAACAGCAACAATAAATATATTATTCTCATTTGTGAAAAGCGTAAAAAATAAAAGAAATAAACCCTCTTTTAAAAAGGGAGGACAAGAAAATTCACATTTTTTTCCTTTCCAAAAAACCCTGCTCTGTGAGCTAACAATTATTGAAACATAAAATGAAAGGTCCAAATCCCAGTTACAATCCTAGACCTCCACATACAGTTAACTTGTTCTGGTAAAAATGTGACTTTGATTCAACAGAATTCAAACTCTCCTCCCCCCTCCCTCAGAATGGAGGAACATAACTACTGCATCCAACACTTCCTTACATTTTCTTACCTTACAAGCATCTCTATGAAGGACCATGTGCCTTTCTTACAGATAGGACACTGAAGAAGATCCAAGTAATACTTTAACATAGATGGGGACTTCCAAGGAGGATCACATTGGAGAACAAGGTACAAAACATGATTAAGTTTAGCATAAAATATTCCATCAGTATTGCCCTGTAATAAAACGAGAAAATAATATTTGCTACTTGCTGGCCAAAGATCCATAATCACTAAAAGTTTATATATTGTCCTTATTCCTTGGAATCTCAAGTGTGATATTCCAGCTGAATGCACCACTGCTTAGAACATACCTTATTCTCAACTGAGATCTTTGTGTCCTAGTAGGTTAAAAGAACAAAACCACACAAATGCTGTTTCTAAAACAAATTAAAAAACTTCTGGTTCAATCCTTCCACAATATTTAGAGCACTACATTCGTATGACTTGTAAATATATAATATTTTTTTAAAATCCAAAATTATTAAATTCTTCCCCTTTTCACACAAACACACTGATGAACACAAAGTGTAGGGTTAATACCTCACTGAAACACACAAAACACAGTGTCAGAACAAAGATATAATACTTCAATTTCTTGCTTTAGTATTTATAATCCTGAAGTCTTCATCTCTCACCAATAGGGCATACTCTAGAAGAGCATGAAGAAGTGGCACGGGAGGTGCATGGTACTTTTGTCCACCAGCAAGTTCTGTGACTAAATCAATGAATAAATACTCCTCCAATAACCCTTCAAGTATATGCAATGTGCCTCTGGACAGTTGAGTGTTTTTAACCTAGGAATAAAATACCTTTGTAAGTAAAAGGACAACTCAATTAAAAAAAAACCCAACCAACCAACACCAACCTTACAAGAACTAACAGGAAATCCTTAAGTAAAATGTTGGTAATAAAACAGGGAGAAGGGTATAAACTACACCAGAAATATTACTTATTGCCTGACTCAGTAAGTTGCTGTCATCTAGAAAGGCCTTTATACTCTTGCTAAACTTGGCTTTCATTGAAAAGATAGTAGGTTTCAGAGTGTGCTTCTCTTCTTAAAAGATTTGAGTACATCAACCCTTTTAAAAAACAAATTAAAATTCACATACTCAATAACTTATCTATAATTTATTTCAGAAAGATATGCTAAGGAGTCCTACTATTTCCAAAAGTGCAGAGTACATCCAATAGTACATGAATGGAGCAGTAACATAATTACTACAACTGAATGGCTAAAAAAAAAAATAGAGGAAAAGGTAAAATCACAAAATACATCACGTACGAGTACACATTATAAAACCATAAACCATGTAACTGTTTTATCTCCCTAGCTCTCTTATTCCCACACAGCATGTCAGAGCAGCAGCTAATGCTGCAGAGAGCACAGGTATGGATCCCAGTGGATTTCAAAGCTCTGAAGATCTTAATGGCACAGAGCTTCCTTCTTACTCTCTGCCACTCATGACAGCTAAACACTTAACTTCACGAGCTTTCAGAGGACCCAGAAGGATCTAATGGCTTTCATGAAATGCTGTATCTGCATTTTCTCTGTTACTGTCTGTACTCTCAGCTTTCCAAACCTTTATTTCCATGGATTAATGATATTAAAGAGAAGCTTTTGAAGATCTCAGGTACTTTGCTTTTTACATCTTTCCTCTAGTCCAGCTTCAAGCCAAAGCTAAGATGCATGAACCAGTTCAGCCATCCTGCTAATTGAAGCAGAGCTTCCCTCTGCCTGATAATTTCTGTTCTGAAATCCAGCTATTCTGTTTGACCACAAAGCCTAAGGCTTTGGTAAATTCAAGGAAACTCGGATAGAGAGTCTGAGAGTGAAGAAAGGAAAGTCCTGAGAGAAGGAGAGCCAGGAAGATCACTGATGCCTGCTTTACTGATTTACTATTATTTTAGACCCTAACAACGTGCAGATTTCATTATCTCTGCCAAAAGACCTGGCTCTAAATATATGCTAGGTAAAGCTACTCATGACATCCTCACAACTGTTTGAAAATTAGTTTTATATTTAAATTAACACAGACTTTGAGTCCAGTTGAAGTTTTGAGGTCTACACAGTACACTGCTATTAGCAAGGTAATTTCCAAAAATGTTTAAGCAATAAACAAAAATCATTGGGAGTCCTGGTCAAACCTGAAAAAACTTCTGAAAGAAGTGATAATCCTAGTTAAATCACAGCTAAAGTCTCAGGGAACTAGCACCACCTTAGTGTCAGACACTTAGTTTCTCTGCAAACTTTTCATGTCTCAGATTCCTAATGTATGCCATTGTTACACTGACAATAAATAAAGCTGCTCATCTAGATAATTTTCTTTTAAATCAAGTCTTTGTGCATCTGGCCTTTGCAATCACATTTATTTCCATTTTCTCATTCATATATGCAGTATAAAAATCTTCACATTATTTCCTTTGGAAATAATGGTTGCATTCATACTTTTGTAATGTTAATTATATGCAAACAGCATCTCTAAAGAGCAATCATAAACTGTAGAAAGGCAAAGAACAACCTCCCTGTCACCTGGATTTAAGGTGTGTGAAGATGACTTGGCATATTCTGCAGGTGCAAACGTGTGAAGTCTTTTTACACTGGGATTGAAACTTTTATCTCTTGAAAATTCTGGTACTAGAAGGAACAGTAACATGGGTGGACTGATGTAAGCTACACAGCAGGGAAGCTGTTTTGGGAGAGCATGAGCATTCAGGAGGAAGTGGAGGACCAGTTTTCAGCCTGTTTGTAAGGGAGGATGATAGAAAACCAAGGTGAGGAACTTTGCTCAGGATCAGGAGACACCTTTTGTAGGGCCTTAATATCCAACAAGCTGTTCAAAGCTGCACTGGCTCGTGTTCTGGCTGATGAGGAACTAGCAGCTCCTTGTGAAGAACTGCTGGTGCAGCCACTGAAGCTTTGAGCAGAGACAAATGAAAGATGAAGGTCCACAGAAAATAAGTTGTGTTTTATACAGCATAATGTGGAAGAGAAGCTGGCAAAAATACAAAGATTTTAGGGAAGATGAGAGGTAACAGCTGAGTAACAAATGCAAACTGAGGTTATTCCATATAGTATGTGGTTCTCATCTGTTGATTTAGCTCCTAGGCTTTGTTTTACTTCTCTGGCATTACTGGAAATGTTCATTGGAGCCGTTTTTAAAAGCCATAAATATACTGACTTAGTCCTGTATCAAATGTAAAGGCCAGCAATGGATATTTCACAAAGCAATAAAAGATAGAGGCAGGTCATGCATAACAGAAGTATCAGAATTAGGCTTAAAATTTCCAAACAAAAAATTCTATTATTATTGAGAGTACAGAATAACAGTTTCAGCTTACATGTCTTTAGAAAGCTAAAGTTTTTTTTTCCCATAAACTCAGTAATCTAAATATTGTTAGATTTCAATGCAAATCTGTCCAGTAACAGAAACGAGCATGGCATTTTGCTCATTAATGGCAGTGCTGGACAATGACAGGGGCATTTTAGTGCTCATATTTTAAAAATATTTTTCACCTCCTTTCCTTATTATGTCAATACAAAGAAATCAAATAGAAAGGGTTTTCTGTGAAGCCCCAGAGCTCCTTTTGTCAGACTGGGACCTCCTTTATGTATCAAGGAACTACTTATGTAGTACAGCTCATGAGGATATCAAAACTTCAGCTACTGAGAAATACAGAAAGTTAATGGATATTATTTAATTGTTTCCTATTCTAACTTTTAAATAACACCATTACCATACAAAGTACAGTAGCTGGTATTTACTATGTATAACACTTTAAAAGTACTAAGAGGTAATGCTTCATTATTATTTAAAGATTTATTCTTAGTATTACAGCTAGAAAAAGGAAAATTTTGAAATTATTTATTTACTTAAGATATAAAAAAGACTTAATAAAACCTGTTGCTGACCTGTACCCAATTTAGGGCATATATTTGGCTTAATGGGAAGAAAAATGAGAAATTAATTAAATAGTACACCTCCTTCCCCCCCCTAAAAAAAAAAAAACACAAAAAAAGACAAAAAAAAAAAAAAGACATTAAGTCAAAATAATCAGGAAGGCACAACTGGAAAACATTTTGTATTCTGCTTGCAATCTGTGCTTCAGTACACCCTGAAAGCTGCATGGTGATCTTTAAGGCTTATGCTGTAAGAACAGCTACTGTTCCTTTCTACAGCTGAAGTCTGTCCCTACTAGCCAGAACAGGTGATCACTACAAAAGGTTATGTATACTTTTTCTTTACTGCTACTGCATAAATACAGGGCTTGGTTCATTTCAGATCCTTAAAATCATATCAGGGCACCTTTGCTTCTCTCCTAACATTAACAGGTAAAGTGCTCTTAAGCAGGACGTTGAAAGAGCTTCTTTGTAATACAGGGGACTGCACTGAAAGAGCTGTAAAGCCAGACAAAATTCAACAATATTCTGATTATGCTCTATAAATCTCACTGATTTCTCTCTCTTAATAGTGAATGTACATTTGTTAACTTCATATTAAAATTCCATATATGCAACCTGCCCTCTTTGTGACAATCCTTACCTTTGGATTGCATTTACTCAGCTGGTCTCCTTGAGCAAACCTGTGCTTAACAGCCTGTAAAACAGGATAAAGTCAACCTGCACACTGGACACCAATAAACATATTCAATAAATACTGTATAAAACTCCCCAAATAGCAACTTCTGTTGGAAACAGCTCAAGTAAAACATTCACCATAATCGATTTAAAATATTTGGATATCAAAATTATGAAACAAAGGAAAACAACACAGGCAGTTTTTCTCTCTGTTTTTCTTACTATTCTCTGCTTATTATGCAGTGCAATATAAGAACAGTTTTACTAGATTTGGTCCAGTTAACCACATTAAAAAGCTTGTGTTTTCAGTTTCATAATGGCAAAATGGGAACTTTGGATTTCTCTTGCAAGTTATGACCTAGTGTTACAATCCAACTCATACAGGTTACCCAAGAAGTCTTTTAGGAGAGTTTGTCTTTAGGATTATGATTGCTCTGTCTGTGCAGAACTACATAATAGTTTGAGGGAAAGCTACTCTGATGAGAAGTGTATTTGTTGTGTGTGGTATACATGAAAAGTCAAAGATCCATTCATTTTTTAAAGGTTGCAAGGTATAGCCTGATAAAGTGTCACTGATGTAGCATTTGAAGGTACACAGATTTAACTAGGAGTCTTCTATTTGTTAATCTTGTGTTTAAACATTGGGTACACTGAGGAAATAAAAATTCTTATTATATTATTTTTCTACTAAAAACTCCTATTTATATACATAGAGGACATGATTTTGCAGTTACAAAATAATAGTGTTTCATGTAAGCAAGCTCCTACAAAAACACTTACCCACCATCATCTGCACCACTATAACTTGCAGAGATAATACATCCTAACTCAAAGTAATTAATGTTTTTTCTAGCTATGAAATAACGTTTTAAATTACTAATGTAGCACATTTATCAGTATTAGGTATGTGACAACCTTAAAATAAAGGACTGCATTAAGCTCTGTTTTTTACTGGTAATAAAAAACATTGATATGAATCAACAAAACACATGCTCTAGGATATGGTTGGTTTTAAAAATGTGTTGGTGTAACTCAGCCAGGTAACAGGAAAGTCACAGAAAGACTAATCCAAGGACATCATGTTTAACAGGACTAATTACTATTTATCTTATGTATTACACCAAGATTTCAACTAGTCCACCACACAGCCGTGGCTACCAACGACCACTACTAAGTTTTATTTTAACTAATGGTAGATGCAGTAAATACAGGATTATTAAACAATGGAGGTTAAAAGACATTATTACTGTTTCAAAATATGTTAAAATGTCTACTTTATTAGCTCAGCACTAAAACGAAAGATGAATTTAATAATATACACCTTATGCTAAGAATGTATTAACTGATGGTTACTTACCGCCCCAAAACATATATGTTTTATAACAGCATTTTTAATTTCAGCAAGCTCCACATTAGTCATGATTTGGTCTGTTTCTGGTGCAGCCAGGAAATGGTTTGTTTGGGTATCTTCAGGATTTTGTATTTCATTCTGTGCAGAGCAAAAAAATTCCACTTTTTTTTTTTTTGTTTCATAGCTAATGCTCTAAACCAGCTCTTATTTGCTAAGCTAAAAATTCCACACAAAACCCTTTGTGTGCATGTGTACACCCTGACCTGATCCCTGTCAGGGAAACAAAAGCTGTGGTGCCATAATGGAGTCTCTCTTTTTGGACTTTCTAAAAACTAAAAAACAAAGCCCAAACCCTCTCAATTAGTCAGAAATGCAGTAAGGATTTTTTAAGATATTTTTTCATCCATCAAATGGATGGCTGGATATTAGAAATAATTTCTTTACTGAAAGAGTGGTTGGACAGTGGGACAGGCTGCCCAGGGAAGTGGTGGAGTCACCATCCCTGGAAGTGTTTGTAAGAAATACAGATGTGGTGCTTAGGGACATGATTTAAGCATTAATGGGTAGATAAAGGTTAGGGTGGGTGGATTTAGGTTATGGTTGGACTTGATGATCTTTGAGGTCTATTCCAACCAGGTTGATTCTGTGATTCTGTGATCAATTTGACTAGGGCCATGCATTGATTTTATAAAGGTCACTACAATAAAGTCTTTCCAGTTCTTGCCTATAAACCTGAACTAAACTAGTAATTTAAAATTTAAATAGTTTCCCCCCCCCAGTAATTTATTCTCTATGCCCACCAATCATTTTGAGCTATTTCTTCAGCACAGGGAATGAAAAAGTATTTCTTACACTGGTTTCCATCTCACTCTGGAATGGATCTCAGCAAACACACATGGTATTTTTTGTTAGTAAAAAATAACTACAAAAAAATTTGAAAGTTATTTAAGGAAAAGAGAAAAATGCATTTCAGTAAGAGTATCAATGCATGTTTTTAATCAAAGATACACAGACTACGGATGAAACACCATCTTTGTTTTAGGCAACTACAAAACCAGCCTCCTCCTGCAGTGTGCTGAGTTGAGGACATGGAGGCAGGTGAAATGTTCCTCTTGGTCTCAGCTCTGATGGCTAGTTTCTATTTGGAGCAGGTGTGGAAGCCCTGGGGTAGCTTGCCTTCTAATTCAAACACCTAAATCTGATGGGTGAATCAAGTATGTGTAGCATGGGAAATAACAGCAGGCAAAACAACACACTAGTGCATGCAGTCATAAGATGCAAGCCACAAAGATTATATATTTAAGTTTTCAGGATTAAGTTTCAAACACTGCACGTTTCTTCCCATTTTCAGATTTTCCCTTAAACATGTAATTCAAACCAGAAGTATCTGGCAAGTGCATAACTATTTTTCTTACCAAATACAGTTTGTTGCACAATACAGAAGATCACAGAATCATAGACTGGTTAAGGTTGGAAGGGACCTTAAAGATCATCAGGTTCCAACCTCCCTGCTGTGAGCAGGGACACCTCCCACCAGACCAGGCTGCACAAACCTCATCCAACCTGGCCTTGAACACCTCCAGGGAGGGGGCAGCCACAGCCTCCCTGGGCAACCTGTTCCAGTGCCTTCCTGCCCTCATGGGGAAGAATTTCTTCCTGATGTCTAATCTAAATCTCCCCTCTTTCAGTTTGAAACCATTCCCCCTTGTCCCATCACTGCCCTCTCTGGTGAAAAGCCCCTCCCCAGCTTTCCTGGAGCCCCTTCAGGCACTGGAAGGTGCTCTAAGGTCTCCCTGGAGCCTTCTCTTCTCCAGGCTGAATAGCTAAGTACTTTCAGTAACTTGAAAAGAGCTCTAGACAGCTTTTGATGAGTCAGGGGTAACTGAGCTCTGATTAATTAACTAGTCTTTACTTCTTGTGGCACTTTCTGCACAGTTTCCAGCATGCTCATAGAATCATAGAATGGTTTGGGTTGGAAAGGACCTTAAAGATCACCCAGTTCCAACCCTCCCTGCCACGCCACTTGTATCATCTTGGCAAAATTTTATCAGTTCCAGCATGCAACCAACAAAGAAAATTCCCAACATATATTCACACAGGTAAGTAGACAAACAGACAATCACATTTTAAATCCTTACCAAATAGAAAAAACATAAATGGAAAATAATACTATTTTTCTTGGTACTTTGTTAATAATTGTTTAGTTGACAGTCACACTGGGACTTCCTCGTGAAGCCTAAATAATTTTTTCAGCAAGAGCAGCAGAAAGCAGGAGCCAGGGAAAAACATTTGATAGGAGGAAGAAATTATGTGTGCTTCCTTGGTGTTATTTCTCTAGGTCTAAAACAAAACACTGCTTTTGAAAGACCATTTTTCTGTCCTGGAATCAGACATCAGTTGAAGTTGGAAGGGATCTCTGGAACATATCTGGTTCATACCAACAGCCCAAGGAGGGTCACCTGAAGCCAAATGCAAAGGACTATGCCTGGACAGCTTTTGATTATCTCCAAGAATGGAGACATCACAGCATCTTTGGACAACATGTTCCAGTGCTCCATCACCCTCACAGTAAAGAAAAGTGTTTCCTGACTTTCAGATAGAACCTCCTATGCTTCAGTTTGTGCCCACTGCCTCTTGTCCTGCCACAGGGCACCACTGGAAGTAGCCTGGCTCTGCCTTCTTCGCACCCTCCCTTCAGCTATGTATAAACATTCATGAGCTTTCTCTTCTCTTGGGTAAACAGTCCCAGAGTCAGAAAGTTGTATTACTTTTAATCAAAATGCAAAATATTCAGGCTGATCATATTTCCCTGTTGTTAGAATCATAGAAATGTTTTGGTGGGAAAAGACCTTTAAGATGCAACCATTAACCTAACACTGCCAATTCCACCACTAAACCATGTCCCTCAGCACATCTACTTAATACCACATCTACAGTACACAGTAAACCCAACATAAATTGCTAGAAATGACCATGAAGAAGTAATTGTAGATTTTTTTTTTATTTACTTACCTCAAGAAGGTAATCTCCTAGATATTCCAAAGGGTAGTATCGAGCTTCAGAGGTACATTCTTTGTTTTGCATAGGAAAAATTTTGTTATTGATGAATATATGAGTTACATTGTGCTCTGCATTTACAGATGAACTTATGGTTGCCTTCCCAGCTTGAAGAACCCTAAATAAACATATTTGGAAAGATGCATTTACTCCATTATATTAATATCACCTAAAGCTACATTGTCACTCACAAACTACAAGCATCTAAGAGTAAAGAGTTCTATATGTATGACACTGTCCAGCCTTCATTAGAAGAATAAATGGGTGCTTAATACAAATAAAAGGAAATAACTCTCTTAACAAGACATATTTCTCTTCATAATTTAACACTATTGACTAAAATCTATGCACACCTCCTACGTACCTGATGGAAACTTTACCTGTGCACTTTTTTTCAAAGATCAAATTTGGTGACAGCAGCTACAGCTGACTGTATTACAGTCCCCACAATCTTGATGGTCTTTCAATCAAGTTTTACAATAAATTAAGTGGTTTACCAAAAAATGGAACGCTGCTTTTCTGAACTGTAACATGATATTTTCATAATGCAAATACACTTTTTAACTTCATTTTGGAGTGGTTTACAGCATTTGGCATTGTCCAGATTTGTCTGTCTTTGGGACACCATTACTAAGAAGAGTTTCCCCAGAGACAACTTCCAGAGTTGTACTGCTGCAACTACTCCTATCTTCTAGAAAATATGCCAGACAAAAAAAAGAAAAGTGGTGGAAGAAATAAGGTCTCTTGATGTGCTGGATATATGTTTTACTTTTCATCATCCAGGTATGTAAAAAGAAAGGGATGCTGGTGTCACTCACCCATCCAATACCTAGGCACTAAAGGCAGGAAAAGCATAAAAGAGGGAAAAGAATCAGTGCTGTAAATAGAGAAAAATCAGCTACAGTGGCCTTTATAATGAACAAAGTACTCACTGGAGACAAAAAATGTCCACCTTTCAGTGTTTTCTGACTAAGTAAAAGCATCCACATGTTGGTGTATGGGAAAGAGTCTGGAAAATGAGATTATTTTCACTAGACTGCCTGTTCCCCTGTCTTGTGGATGTAGTTCCTGTTAAAGGCTACTACTACTGCAAACAGAGAGTTGTCCAGGACAGCATCTCAATAGTGTTATCATGGAGATCTGAATAAGCATTTTTCACAAGCTCAGCAGGATGGCTGCATCTTTCTGTAAGGCAGCATATGGTGAACTCTTCTGTTCAGCCAAGAAAGGAGGACACTTGGAGTGCCTTCAGCTGGCAAAATCAGAAGCTGGTAACTTCAACTACACCTCATTCTGCCTTTATGAACTGCAGACAAACAGGCATTCTGCAATGCAATATGCAGCCCTGTGCACCATGGTTAGCCAGACAAATTGCACTTGCTGTCTTGCCTGTGTGTCTGTGGCACGTTCAGACCAGAGAAGTACTCTGTACTAACTGGGATTTCAACAGAGTAGGACAGTGTCTGCTCCTGCAGCTCTCAAACAGTTTCAGGGGATGTTTGCTTTTATTGCACCAGAAGCAAAAAGTAGCTAGTATGCTCTGTGATTCAATGTAGTATTTAAATAATGGAATCCAAATGCATAGGAAGAGTATGAAAAAACCCAAAGCCCCTAAAGAAACAGCCCCAGCATCCTTGCACTTCAGCTGTTTTCCTTTTCTCTGCATTTCCTTTCTACTTCTGCCCTTTCCCTTGAGCCATCTGTATTTACACTGTATCAGAAACACCTGTTACAGTACAAATTTGGTTCTAAGAGCTACAAGAAGCTGTTGCAAGACAGGACACAAAGACAATCAGATCACTCACAGTGTAGCCCAGACCCACCCAGCACAGCTCTCAGGTGGCTCAGGCCACCCCACCAAGTGAAATAATGTTTCCTGTCCCGACTACCATTGGGATGCAACATCCCCACAAAATAAATGGTTAATCCTTTAAAATGTAAGCCTATGTTATCTTGCCTTATGAAGAAAGATTCTGCAAGCAGTTTACTTAAGATGCAAACTTATGACAATGTGTGTTGTTTTTTACATGATACCAGAAGCAAGCAAGAAAAGCACTGATGTTAAAGATTTAAAGCAATTTAATTATAAAAAGTATGGAAGTATACTAATGGAAACAATTCAGAGTTTGATAAGCTAGAGGTTGTTATGGGCCACATTAAGTGGAAGAACAAAAATGTGCCCAACCACACATTAAGTGTTCCCCTGCTCATTATTTAAGATGTACTCTCCTACCTTCTGATAGATGCCATTCGTTTATCATCTTCCTTAGCAGGGAGGACAACTTTCCATCCATGGAAGGCCCCTGGAGCACCTGAGTGTGTCAGCTCTTTGCGCCACCTTTTCGGTGCAGATTGCATCTGAGGTGAATAATGGGTGTCTTCTCCAATCTCATATCCCCACTCATACGTTGTTTCATCAAGCCATCTGCCACTTTCAGCACTATTAATTATGTACTCCTTAGTTAGTATCCACTTTCCTAAACAGCAAATGAACTGTCAACCACAAAAGATTTTTTTTTTTCTGCAGACAAATGGCAATCAACTGAAGATCTAATACAAAATTATCTGCAACCTTTCTTGTGCAAATAAAAGCTGGGATTGTAAGTACCATTTAAAAAAATTTCTTCCTACTGTAAGAGCTCTCCTCTTCACACTTTAAAATCAGAAATCTCACAATGCCACTGAAAATTATTGTTTTGTTTTCTTTTAAGGATGAAGTACCTCTTTACCCTTCCTAGATAAAATACTTGTCTATCTTACCAAAAATGTGCAAATAGAACTTTCGGCTTTCCAGATTTTGTTCCTATGACTTCTACAGAACCTTGCTTAACCCATTATTTTCAGTATCATTTGACACTTTTACAAATACACTAAAATGTGAAGAATCAAAGAAATGTTTTACCACCAATTATTAAAAAGAGGAATGAAGATTTTAGCACGTAAGCTGTTTCTTTTATACATTCTTAATATTACTTGCACTGCAAGTGTAGTGAATACCAATATTAGGGGACACGTTTTTAGACTTTTGTCTTTCCCCTTTCTTCTTTTCACATCCTTTTCTCTCATCCCTTGGCTCCACCTCCACCGCCTCTCCTCTTTCATCTTCCACATGCATGCTTTTGATACTGTATGTAATGATCATCCCCTTTTTCTCTGCCTCTCTCTTCTTACAGGTTCAGGTCAAGAGCTGTGGTTAGTACCCTGCTCCTGTATTGAAACACTACCTACAGAAGACACTGTAAGAGAAATTGACTCGAATTGTGTGAACCTAATTGGTTTCACAGAACAGCAGGGTTGACTGGCAAAACTTCTCAGTGCAGGAGCACAGATGGTACTTCTACATAACCTAGCACAGGTACCAGTTGAGTTATGACTGCAAAAGGTATGCTGTGCACAACCTGTATGTTAAAATCAACCTCATTTCAAAGTTTCCATCTCAAAATTTCTGTCAGCTAAGGACATCCATGAAGGCTGGCATCCTTGTTAGCATTTCCGTTCATCTCTGGGGATCTCTAAATGGCTTTAAACATGATTTTTTATACTTGGGAAAAACTGCAGTAGAAATGAACATACTCCCCCTGCCATCAAGGGCAAGAGCAATGATCAAGCAAAACCAGCACTGCTTCCAGTATTAAAAAGTACCAGATGGCACTGAGGAAGATCTGCAAGTACAGAAACATGACAGTTTTGCACTGCCCTGTGGATGCTACATTTACTGTTTCCACTAAGTTCACTAAAAAAAGTCTCCAGACATTTTAAATCCCAAAGTAGTGAGAAAACATTAACTCAAAGGCTTACAAATGTAAACATGAAGTGCTATGCTGCAAATCTGCATTTGAATATTGATTCCTTCCCATGGAAACTTTTGGTCTATTTCCTTTTTGACTGGAGTGTGATCAGAACTTCCATTACTGCAAGAAGTCACCCATGAACAAATACACACCTACATTCTAGCAGTGACTTATAACTGAAAATGCCTACTGATACAGTATGTAACTACAAATATGAATTCAAGAAACTTACATACATATTTAAACCCAAATCTAGGTTTAGCTATTTCTGCCTGTTATCTCCTAAATTTAGTATTAATCATCCTAAAAGTTCCTTTAACACTTTAGGATAATACAATATAGGGAAAATAGAGGTCATGTTTAACAAGTTAACAGAGCAGTACTGTGAAATCTCATAATTACACAAGATTTTTTTAAACTCATCATAAAATACTTCCAGGTTATCTGTCTATAAAGAAATCTTAACATACAGAATTCTAACTCTAAAAGTATTTTGGTTGCTTATGTAGGAGAGTTCAGCATCAGGCCCTAGGTGAAAGAAAGCAAGAGAAAAGATCACTGGATTGTGTCAGGATAGCAAAAGGCTGGAACTTTTCTCTTGCTGCATAAACAGGATCTTACAATCAGTGACCTTTACCAGTGAATGTTGTGTGTGAAACTGGCATCACAAATCCATGCTGACTACAGATGTTCATACTCTCTCTGCTCCCTTTTACATTTTTAAGCATCTGTACCACTTGGGTTTGCCTTCATGATCTAACTAATATGTAACGAAGCTTCCTATTTGGAAACAGAATGAAATCAAATAAAGGAAGATGGCAGGAATGACATTTAGGAAAAAAATCCCAAACAAAAAGTAGTAATTCAGAATAAAACCATGTTAAAAATCAAGGTTGATAGAACAAGAACGAGGGTTCATAAGACGGTCCATTCATGACACGAAAATAGGTAACAAGAAACTTTTTAACAGCCCTTTGCAGTCCTATGTTACGATCCTAGGAAATTTCACAACAAACCTTTTACTCACCAGAAGCACAGGAAGCTAAGAACTTTTCACTCTTGCACAGCTTTTTTGCTATAAGATGTGTACAATCTCTGTATTTCTAACAAAAACAAAAACAAAACAACACACTAGCATCACTGGAAACAGTTTCACTTCCTTGGTTATTTATAAACAACTCTAAATTACTGCACAGTTTCTTATTTCAAGTCTTTCATTTTTTCTTTGTGCGCTAGCGATCAGGTACTTAACCCAACAATACCTTATGATCTAAAAAAACACAATCCAATTTGAACAGCCATTTGAGCAGTGCTTTTTTCTCTTCCTTTTTAAATCCAGTTAATTGGATTATCCGTTTCTGGCCGCCACTTCCCATCTGTTAAAGGAAATACAAACAAAAAGAAAGCATTACCACACAAAAAACACATCACATCTTGCATTACCTTACGAGTACTTCCTACTTGTTTTCCGAGAAAAAGGGAAAACAAGGGGATCAACACTATCCGACGGCGGTACCCCACGTTTGAAGATACCACAGCCAGGACACCTGGCGGTGTAGGTGGTAACGGTGTAGGCCAGAAACACCCAAACTGCGGGCTGCGAGGGCGCCCCACGGGAGGGAAAGTGGTTTCCCCTCAGGGAGGGCCTCACAGTAAACCAGCGCAGGGGTGCGTCTGGCCCGCCAGCGGTTCCGGGCAGGAGTTGAGGGGAACGAATCGTCTCCGCGGTGCGGGGATCCCGTCTGCGCTCACGTACACAGGCCATGAGGGAGGCGGGCAGGCCAGCGGCGTGGCGGGGGGCGGCTTTCCTCCTCCTCAGGTCGGTCCGGGCGCTGCCCTCCACGTTCGATTCCCGGCGCCTTCCCGCCTTCCCCCCGCTCCGCCCCCGGATGTGGCGGCGCGGCCGTTCCGGGCCGTTGTCACTGACGCTCCGCGGTCGCCGGGGCTGGCGGCGCGGAGCCGCGGGGGGAGCCCTGCAGGGTAAGTTACTCCCGTGGGGCTGCCCTTCCCCTGCCCTTACCGTGAGGCCGGGCCTCGGTGCCGAACGGGACAAGGCTGGGGGCCCGCTGCGACCCGCCATTGAGCCCCGGGTTTCCCTGCGGCCGCTCTTTCGCGGCACAGCCGCGGTTTTGCTTGCGAGGCTCCTCGAGGGCCGGAGCAGTGGCGGGCGCCCGTCCCCGCGGCAGGAGGTCACTCCGAGGCAGCCCGGCCGGAGAGGCGCCGCGGGCCTGACTTGGCGCCTCAGCTCGGGGCGGGAAGGGGAGGGTCTTCCCTCAGGCCGAGAGGATGGGGTCCGGGGGCCTGGGGGGAGGCGGGGGAAGGACAGCGAGCAGGGAAACGCGCCGGCGCCGCCTCGGAGGCTCTGGAAATCAGCGTTTGTGTCGCTCGGGAGAGTTAAAAAGCGGCGTGGTAGGGGAGGGTGTGCTGGAAGTGGGGAGAGACTTCGCTGGGTAGAAGAAACTGACAGGGGAACCAGGGGGAGTTCGGTGTAGATGCGGGTTGAAGTGTCTCCTCCTCTCTGGAACAGCCTGGTTGTGAGAGTCAGGGACGGGACCAGGGATTTAAACTGATAGAGGGTAGATTTGAGGTTAGACACCAGTAAGAAATTCTTCACTAGAAGAGTGGTGAGAGCCTGGCCCAGGCTGCCCAGAGAAGCTGTGGCTGCCCCATCCCTGGCAGTGTTGAAGGGCAGGTTGGATGGGGCTTGGAACACTCTGGTCTGGTGTGAGGTGTACCTGTCCATGGCAGGGGGTGGGACTGGATGGTCTTTAAGGTCCCTTCCAAACCAAACAATTCTATAATTCTATGATTTCTGACTCTCAGTACCCTTTTCTCCTTATCTCAGAGAAACTTTGATAGTGTCTTGTGCCATATGTTGGCTGTCCATCAGAGAAGGTGACCAGGGATTGCTGCAGCCATGTATTAGCAAAAGGATTCCTGCCTCTCTGATCAAGTTTTATTTCATTTGTTTGTTTGTTTTGAAATTACAAAACAACATGAAAAGGTCAAACTAACACTCTGCTTGTACCTCAAGCACTCAGTTTAGAATTTAGAAATGTAGAAATGCTCACATTATGATTGTCTGTGAAACTTTGTTTTGGTCCCTTGTGTATTTAAAAGATGACTTTTGACTTGATTCCTGTGTCATGAAATGCTCTGACTGGGGGTAGTGCACAGTAAAACTTTCAGTGCTTTACAATTAATAAAATCAGCTTTGTAGAACACTTTCTTTTATATCCCTTTTTATACAGTTCGAGAGTAGAAGGCATGCATCCTGATTCAAGCAACAACAACAACAAAAAAAATGATTGAATTGCCTTGAAGATCTGAATGCTATTATCTTCTGTTCTACCAGGCCTCAGGTCTTGTGTTGCTGTGTATAAAGTTTTTTGGTACCCTTCATGCTTATGGAAATTTTCCCCATCTTCTCTTTCCTTAACATTGCAGCTGTATTTTTGTATGCAAGCATGAAGTGACCATCAATGACCTCTGTCATTAGTTTTTGATAATGTGGCATCTTTAAACAGCTACTTGAATGTTCAGAGTTAAATGGCTGTATTCATGGCTTGCATTTCTAGATTGACAATGAAGTTTAGTTGCATTTTCTGATTTGTACCTGTTGCACCTTTGTACCATCCCTATTGAATTGCCAGCACTGTAGATGTATTCATTCTAATCCTTGTAATGGGAGTGCAGAAAGTCAAAAACCTGTGTTCGTTTTATAAAATGAAATATAAATTTTAGACCACACTTAACATAATGTCCCTATTATTCTTTTTATTTTATAGTAAAAATTTATCTTATTTTAAAACTAGGAACACAGTTCATATAAATAAATTATTCTGGGTTTATTTGCTCTGTTAAAGCTGAAATAATGTTTGTCTTAATATTTTTTAAGTTAGTAATTTAATTCTTATTAACTGCTACTAAGCCTTAGTTAACTAGTAACTCATAGTTTTATGCCACAGAGCTCTTAACAGGCTGGAGAAGTATTCATCATTCAGTACTGTAAATTTTAGCAGACAATACTGTAAACTAGCTACTAGTGAAGAGGTTGCATACTTAAATAATGACAATTTTTTACCTTTAAGAATTAAATTACAGTGTTACTGAAGTGTAGCTTTAAGAAGATGATGATGTTTTTACTTTCATTTTAGTGATTTTACTTATCCTCTCCCTCTATTATTTTTTCATAATAAGCCTAAAATATTTTCTTCCTTTCTGTCCTTTTTATGATCTCATTATATAGTAGCTAAATATCTCTTAACTGTTTTTTAATTTACAAGGATTAATACTAGGAATCATAAGTCTAGGGAGCAGTGCTTTTAACTTGTTACTATTTAGTACTTCTAGGTTTCTTTGTTCTTTTAATGTCTTTGTCAAATATATGGTTCAGTTACTCAGTAATATAAAGTATATTTAAGCTTTTTGTCTCTGGATTTAGATGGACATCCACTTTTGAACTTTCTCATCTACAGTCTGAGAAAGTGTATATCTACATGTGACATCTTTTATAAATATTCAGAAGTGATTTTCAGCACTACACTAACAGAATTTCACTTAAAACATTTCTAGTTACATTTAAAGGGCTAGCAGTAGTGGCTGCACAGCTCCAATGTCCTCAGTTCTTTAAGAAGCCAAAATCAGATAAATAAGTATTCCTTTTACTGTTTCAAAAGAAGACCTACATACAGTGTTTCAAGTGCCCATCTCTACCAAACACGTGTTACTGCTTCTTTCTTCATTTGGTTCCATAAAGACAAAAAAAAAAAAAAAGATAAATTGTATCTTCAGTCCACTGTTCTAGCTTTCTACCTTACACTTCTTATTTCCTTTTCACTCTACACATAATTGTATTACCACCACGTCTTTTGCCTTGAAATTTCAGTTCTTACATTTTCCCACAGGTAGCTGTTTTACCTCACATAATATGTGCAGTTATTTTGCTCCAGGCCTCACTGGTGTTGCCATGATCCTTGTCCTTAAATGTCACAACCTCTCTCTGCAAGCATTTTTTTCATCCCTCATTAGTCTTTTGACTCTCTGTGTTGCAATTTCTATGTAATTTATTGCAGTAATTGTGGTACAATCCATTCATAAACGTCTCTTCCATTGTGAAATACGATCTGACAGATTTTTTTAATCTGGTAAAAGATATTTTGTAGTAGGTGCTTAAAATATTTTCCATCATGCAGAGAAGTCCATCAATTGGCTGGTTTACAATTTCAGAGTTAGAAAAAAAAAATACTCATGAGAGCTTTTTTCATCTATTACCTCAATATAATGTGTATACTTGTTGAGGCACTACCATTTGACAGAGCAAAAATCACAATGCCATAGACAAATTTTGGTCAAACATTTTGTAATCACAGCTTTGTAAAAAAAAAGAAGCTACACTGAAAGTCAGTCATAAAAGCTAAACGGTATGAAATGTCTCCACACTGCCTTCATGTGGAGAAAAATCTAACTTTGTGCCCTATTTTAAGTCCATTTTGTAAGTCTGTCTTCAGTATGAAGCACTGCCTGTCGAAACAGTGAAGGAATTTAAATTTTCTTCTATAGTGATAAGGGATTGCAAGAATTAGAAATACTATCAACATAATATAAATCTGCAGAAGCTAGATTAGCTTCCTAATAATAATAATTATTCTGTAAATGTACCTGTAGTTTCTTTCATGAGCTGATGAATACAGGAATAGCAGAGCAAGCATTAGGAAAATAATTGCTTTTCTTCAAGCCTTACTGATTATGTAAACTCTCAGTTATTGAAACTTTGTACTTACATTTAAAAACATCTTCTTTATGGTCTTTTCAGGAGGTATCATTTGTGTTTCTTTCTTGTAATAATTTTTCCTACATAGGACATCTATTTTTCTGATGATTGTAAGCTCAGCCTGTTTTTCATCTCCTTGCATTCATCTGCCCCTCTGCCAGCTCACATTCCGTAATGGATCTCAGTGAATCCATGTGAGGGACAAATGCAGAGAGTGCAGAACATTGTTCAGCAACTTCTTCACTAAACTCTTCTGTAAATAATACCAAGCTAAAGACTTCATGTATAATAGTTCATTCATTAATGAATTAGTGAACTGCACTTCATTAGTGCACTTTCAGTCACTCATTACTAGGCATAAGGTTTTGTTTGTTATTTCTTCTAAAATACAGGTTGTGGAATGGTTTCAATTTGTATTTAATACTTACCTTTCCTACTGTGTGTAGTTCAAGTTTCTTATCTTTGCCTGACATGATTTAGTCCCTGGCTGCTTGGGCCTTCTTTCTTAATCATACTACTGTTCTCCTGCCCTGACCTAAATCTGCTTTACCTGTCTGGAATACTTAATTGACCTAATTCCCCCACCGACTTTCTAGTATTTTCTCCTATGTAGGAGATAATTTGAATGTGATCAGCAAATTTGCTTTCTTAAAAGTCCTTTCTCCTTCTTTTGTTTGTTTGGAGGGTTTTTTTTTGTTGTTGTTTTTTTTAAATCCACATAAGCTCATTTGGATTGTGTTTGGGTTTTTTTTTTATTTTATTTTTTTTTAAATTTTGGTGTATCTTTTAAAATCTATTTTCTTTGTCTTTTGTGTATTATTATTTCATAAGTAACTGCCCAATATTTCAGAATGGTTTATTCTCTGCAATAACCCCTCTCTCCCCTCAGTTTTATTTCTAATTAGGCAACTGCCAACAGCATGACTGATGACCCACAATGCAGACAAACATGAACCCTGGCTCACAGGCACTAAAATCAAGTTAGACATGATGTAACCAGTGGGGTAACGTGTGGCATGTACACTTTTATCTTCTCTGCTGTTTGCTGTAATTGAGGTCAGGACAGGGTGTATATGATTGTGGATGGAAAGAGAAAATAAAAATACTCAAAAGAAGTTAGGAGAAGGTGTGGCATAAATTGTAATAGGGAAGATAATGAAGTTACAAAAGCAAGCTAGTATAAAAATACCTTCACAGTGTTACAGGTCTACCTTTGTATTTTATCCATGTGTAACTGGAAGATTGTCTAAAATAGTTACATACAGGTACCAGACATAGATCTGCTACTTAAGGTGAGGTTAAGAGGATGTCTGGTGGTTCTGTGTAACTGTTTAGTTGTCCCTTAAGTTGAGGTGATAACCCTGTCATCAGCAGATCTTGAGATAACTACTGTGTTCTTACAGGTGTGTTTGTCACGCATCTCTAAGAATTCCAGGTCCCTTGGGAAGGCAAGTTTATCCTGGGATATCAGTGTCTCTCCAGTGTCTCATGAAGATTGTAGTAGAAGCACTAGTACTAAAATAGTGTTTTCATTGGTGTGTTTGGTTTTTTTTAATTTTATCACAAATCATTATCTACTAGACTGAAAAAAGCCAACATGTTTGTTTGTTTTTTTTCTATTTACCAAAGAATAGATCTGAAATTAGCTGTTGGAGGAATAGCAAAAAATAGATCACATTCATGTAGTGACCTACTGCCATAAAAAAGTGGGTGTTTCTTTCAGATAGGCTTTGAGGTCTGTTGCAATGCAAAATAAGCTGAACATCCCTAATTATCATTTTTCTCACTGAGTCTTGTGAAGAATTCATTTGAATGAACAATAAATTTTTCTTAGTGACTGTTTCCCACCACACTTGTGTGCTTGGGAGTTGAAAGGAGTGGAGTTTGGTTATTGTAAATATTACTGAGTGATTGTACTTGGCTTTGGCACGTGCAGCTGTAAGCTATACATGTTGTTCTCCCATTGTCACCACCCAGGCAGGGCAACCCATGGAGATTCTGAGTGGACCCCCTGGCTGTCTAATCTCCTCCTTGGAGAGGAGCCTCAGTGTGTTGGATCCAACCTCAGTTTCAGCTCTGGCCCTTCCAGGGAGAGTGACTAAAATGTCACAGCCTGAGGAAATGCTCGACCCTCAGATATCCCTCGAGCAGACTAAGGTGAAACAACAGTCAAGGTCTGGATCTGAATGTTAGGTTTAATTAGAACTGTAGAGCAAATACTTCAATTGTTATCTCAGGCTGTGTTGATTGTAACGACTGATTATTTAGATCACAGAAGGTACAATACAGATACGTTCAAGCTGTACGGCCTGAGAAAAATGGGTTAGGCCTTGTGTTACTTAATGATTTAGGAAGGAAGAAGCAGAGAGAGAGTGAGAGAACAAAAGAAAAAAGTAAGGGAGATAGAGAGTCACCAATCCCTCAATGGTTGCCCTATCTCATGTGCAGGCCTTGTGCTGTATGCAGGCCATTACAGTTTTCTCCATCCTCTCAGACAGTCCTTTTGAAATGCAAACTAGTCTTTTCTGGAGGGCTTGCAGTGGTGTTTCACCACTTCCCACAACAGGTCCTGAGGGCCAGTCCCCCACATCCATCCAGAGCTGATGCTGTATTCTGTGAGGAAGGTGTTCCCTCAAGGAAGAAGACAGCACTGTCCCTTTGTGATCTGTACCCCCATGAGCTTTGTGCAAATAGTGAGTTCCTCCAAGCAGCTTCCTGAAAATCACCTACGGATTCCAGGAAAAGTGGCTATACCTTTTGCAGAAAGGGGTGCTTTGGCAGTCCCTTATGCAGAGAAGAATAAAAAGACTTCCTTTGGAACAATGACACAGGTAACGTCCCTCCCTCTTCCACTTTCCCGAGGAAGCAATGACATTTATTAGTGTAGGAGGCTTTTGCTGTCAGCGGTTTCTCCCATCTGGAGTGCCAGTATTGACAGAAGGGCTGTGTGGTCACCATCATTATTGCTCATGAAGATCATCAGTAAGGGCTGAAGTAAGAGCAGGACTGAAATCCCTGCCTAGGAACAGAGTATCTTTCCAGGAAATGATGGGGAGCAGGAAAGCTTCCTTTGCGAAGGCATTAGGGGCTCTTCTGTGTAAGCATAAACTCTTGTAAGGTTGTTTCTCTCCTTTTCCTGCCTCCCCACTCCCAGGAGCATCCTCAAAGACTTACTAGGAAGACCAGAGTAGAATTTAGGTACAGAAGCCCCCTCTACAGAATCTAAGAAATTACTTTACAAGAAGAGTTGCCAGTACCAGCAGTCAATAGGATATTGATCTTTTCAGTAATAAGAACATTGTAAGTGGAATGGTTGTTAATTCAGTTCACTAAAGGATACTGGGGGCTGGTGGCCTGTCTACCTGCAGCTAACCCTTCTCATGTTTTGGTGGCAGAAGGTGTAAACAAATATGACTGTTCCACTCATGGGATTGTAAAGACAGGATGGCAGGAGAGGGAACAAAACAGAAAAAGAGCAGGATGAGGATTAGTGGGGAGACTTATTGGGAGAATTGCATGTGTAACGTATTGGTCATACGTGATGTAAATCTGAGGGAACTTGTAGAGGCTAATTGAAATGTGGTAAATTAATCGTCAGGTTTTAGTTTACAAACATTTGGAGTTACTTTCAGAAACCAATTTCCTGCAATCTGTGGAGGCATAAAATAGGCCTCAGTGTATTATATTCAGAGTTGTTTCCATATTTAAGTTACTCATATTGTTGTCCTGAAAGCAGGTCCGTTACCCACTGTGCAAGGAGCCAATCCACACACAGAGTCATTTGCTTTACTATCCAGTTCTGCGCAGAAGAGGGAGCAGGGTGGTATTCCACAAAGCCAGCTCAGTTTCCCAAAACGCAAGTGCTACTTTTATACCCCAAAATGTGAGAAAGAACTTTGTCTATAACACTATTCTGTCGCTGGCAGACACGATGGGTCACCAATTCCTCGCTTCCATTTAGAGTGGCGATGCTCAGGAATGTCACTGCGCCTGCCCAAAGAGGAAGGGGCTGCTTGTTAGCAGGGGTCCCTCTAGCCTGCGGGTGTGAATTTTAGGATGCTAATGGCTCAGTAATATATTAATGCGGTGATTCCAATGGCTCGATGTGTTTTTCCCCAGTGCTCAAGGCTGTCCCCAAGCCAAGCTGTGGGCAGTGCTTCTTTCCATCCCTTCCATCTGTCCTGCAGGTGTCCTGCAGACCTGTCTCAAGGCCGGGCTGGTGACTACTTGCGGAGTGTTTTTCTCTACTTGGAATCTGGTTTTGTCTCCTTGTTTCACTGTTATCTAGGCCTTGTTTTTATTCTGCGTGTCCCTTATGTTCTCTTCTATGTGATTTTTTTCCCAAATGTGATTTTTCCCCCCAAATTTTACTTATTTAATAACTGACAACAACATGACAATTTTTTCAAAGCAAAATTTCAACTTATTACATTTTCAGGATAAGTGTTAAATTGGAATGAGCTTTTGTCTGCAACAGACAATATAGAATTAATCTAAGACACTGCATCTAGTTAAAAATGTGAATGTGTACACGTTTCTCTATAGAAACATATAGGATGGTATTATGTGCTATCTGGGGGCATTTATTGAAAAAGACAAAATTCTTTGCTTATCCAGCTAATTCATTACAAAATGTTTGTACAGAGTATTGACATATTGAAGTATGAGTATGCATTCTATGCATAGTATTTTTAAATTGATAGATATAGGTCATTTTATGAGGAATTACAAGCAAAAGAATGTTAGCGAAAGAATCCTTGGTTCAGAATATCTGGTTTATTTTTTTTTTACAGTTTTCATGTATACAGTGTAGTTTACAATTTTGCTGCATATGTGATTAGTGGAATTCAACCATAACTTTTGTTATATTTAGTCCTCAAGACTTCATTTTTTTATTTGATTCAGTAAGGTCCTGCACTATGATTTGGGTTTTAAAGACCACAGTGATAGAAAGACTTCATTCTTTCTGAGCTGAGGAGATAAACTTCCACGTTCTCACAGGCAGCAGAAGTCTAAGATGAAATGTGATCAGTTTTTGTCTAGTGATATGACTTTTGTCTGTTGGAAGGCTTCTCAATGAATTCACCTCTCTGATGGGCCATGTGTCACATACCATCTTAACTTTATGAACCTCCTACAGCCTGTAGTTTCTCTATCAATACTGGCCTTCCCCTGAAAGCCTAAGTAAAATAGTTAGCAATTCTTCCCTTTACAACTAAGTATGTCAGCTAGTTGTCAGCTCTGTGACGTGCCTTATCTTCTCTCTTGCAGAATTCCATTTAGTACCAAATCCAAGTCATCTGAATAGCAATGCAAAATGCTGCCAGAATGTTACTTTGTTGTACTTTGTAATTTTCTCTTCATTTTTAAATTTTATGTTTGGTAAAGCTGGAGCTCTTACACATTGTTGCTTAATTTTGTTTCTCATTAGTTAATATGGATAAAATAATCAGTGTGAATGTTTCTGCTTATAATTTCAGTTTTAGCAAATACGCTACTTATTTAACTTGTCCAAACATGTTGAAGGTACTGAATTTTAAGGCAAAAACATTCACAGTCTGTAAAAGAAACACTGACAAGTTCAGTCAAAAGGGAAAAGAAGAATAATTTATAAAAGGAACTGTAGATAATGATGCCATCCAGTTGTTTTAAAGTGCATCTGCCTCACCTTTAATGAATTAGATTTGTCAACAGCATATGTTTTATGCACTACTTCTAATGAAGTGGCATACCAGCACTGCAGTGTACTTTGAGGTTTATTCCATCAAAGCTTTTTGCTGTCATAAAGTAGACCTTTTTAAATAATAGATACTAAAAACTACATTTAAATAACATTAAGGTTGTGACACAAACACCCAGTGACAAACTTCAGGCAATTCAAAATTAGGGCTGACAACTTGTCATTAACTTGCATTGTTGCTTTTTAAAAAAGAAGCACAATTGCATGAGTTAAGGATTGAATGTCAGACTAACTTTACATTTCTTGGCTTTTGCAGGCTGGAGTTGCAACCTTACTGTCATTTCTAATACAGTTTTATGCATAGCCTCTGTTTTCAGAAAAGTAATAAAAAGCAGTGCAAAAAGGGCAAGCTTTGTTGGTTTTACTGTTAATTTAAAACACAGATGTGAAAGTATTGGTCAAGAGCAGGAGCTATCCCATTGTCATTTGTTCATGCAGTTCTTTTTAACTTCCTGGGCTCTTGTCCTTGCTGCTTCTTCTACATAACTGCTGACTTACAGGAACTTTGGCCTTGGGGTACTTCAGCTAAAACCCTGGAAAATGCTAAGAGATGCCACTTGTTTGCCACATAAATCATAGAATCATAGAATCCTAGGGGTTGGAAGGGACCTCGAAAGATCATCTAGTCCAACCCCCCTGCCAGAGCAGGGTCACCTAGAGCACATCACATAGGAACTTGTCCAGGTGGGTTTTGAATGTCTCCAGTGAAGGAGACTCCACAACCTCCCTGGGCAGCCTGTTCCAGTGCTCTGTCACTCTCACAGTAAAGAAGTTTTTTCTGATATTCACCTTGAACCTCCTATGCTCCAATTTGCACCCATTACCCCTTGTCCTATCACTGGTCATCACTGAGAAAAGCTTAACTCCATCTCCATAATCACTTTATTTTTAATAAACAGTACTCAATAAAACAAGAGTTTAATAAATGTAGAAAACCTTGTAAAAATAGGTATTACTTAAAATTTTGTGAAACAAAAAGAGGTGAACAGAATACTTCCTGTTATTTCCTACATATGCTTTCACATTTTGTTGTTGCTTTTAAACATGATGGAACTTTATATTCAGGTATGTTTAGCATGCACGTATAAACACAACCCTTTCAGTTCCTCTACAGAGGTTATTTCTCAATAAAGATCTGTAAGTCTAATGTATGCCATCTGTCATTTTCATTGTAGTTATTTCAATTTATATGTATCATGAACTGGCATTGCTGCCAAGTGGCCAGCCAGCCAACAGGCACTCACTGCAGTCACCAACCCCATGCCACCATCAGGGCTTGTAGAGCTGCCTGCTGAATGGGGACAGAGGGGCTTGCACAGGGTAGGTGGCTGGTGCAGGAAGTTTGTAGGATATTTTTGCCAAGGTAGTTTTTAGGTACCTGGTTTGATTCATTGTGTTAGTATCCACAGCCACTGCTGGATGCAGCAGTCAATCTTTATTCTTTTAATACAGCTGAAGAACTAAGAAAATCATAGACTGGTTTGGGCTGGAAGGGACCTTAAAGATCCTCCAGTCCCTCCCTTCCCCTTCACCACCCCTCATAGTGAAGAATTTCACAGAATCACAGAATTGTCAGATTAGGAAAGGACCTCTGGAGATCATCCAGTCCAACTCCCCTGCTACAGCAGGACCCCCTGGAGCACATCCCACAGGGCTGCATCCAGGGGGGTTGAACATCTCCAGAGAAGGGAACTCCACCCCCTCCCTGGGCAGCCTGTCCCAGGGCTCTGTCACCCTCACTGTAAAGAAGTTTTCCCTCCTATTTCAGTGGCACTTCCCCTGTTCCAGCTTGTGCCCGTTGCCCCTCGTCCTGTCCCTGGGCACCACTGAGCAGAGTCTGGCTCCATCCTCCCTGCACCCCCCCCTGAGATACTCACAGGCATTCAGAAGGTCTCCCCTCAGCCTTCTCTTCTGCAGGCTGAACAGTCCCAGCTCTCTCAGCCTTTCCTCATCAGGGAGGTGCTCCAATCCCCCAGCCATCTTTGTTGCCCTCCCTGGACTCTCTCCAGCAGTTCCCTGTCTCTCTGGAACTGAGGAGCCCAGAACTGGTCCCAGTTCTCCAGATGTGGCCTCACCAGGGCAGAGTAGAGGGGCAGGGTGACCTCCCTCGACCTAGTGGCCACACTCTTCATAATGCATCCCAAGATACCATTGTCCTTTTTGGCCACAAGGGCACAATGCTTTTTTAAATTCATGTCCAATCTAAATCTGTGCTCTTTCCATTTAAAACCGTTACCCCTTGTCCTGTCTCTATGGGCCTTGGTAAAAAGTCATTTTTCTTAAAAGCCCCTTTTATATATCTAATGTTCATCTTTAACTTCCACGTCTTCTGTTTTCTAAGTTGCTTGTTCTAAAAGTGGGTGACCACAAGGTAGAATATTCTCAATGGAACTACTGAGCTATGTGGACCTTGTCTAAGCATTTCTTATAGCTATTACATGCTATTTTGGAAAATTCTATGGCCCTCTGATTTCCCATCGTTCACACACCTTCTCTCCATTGTACCTTTGGAACAAAACAATGAAGTGTTATGTAGCACCATGTTTTGTTTAAATATCAACAGAAATGGAGGCTTCTAAAGTTAAGGCCTTTTTAAACATTTTGAACTTGGACAATTATCTACCAGATGGAATTAAGAAGCACACTATCTTACTGTATGAGCAGTTTTATATAATACTTAAGCAACTTGAATTTTTATCTCTGAGTGTGTTACTTCCTCAAATACTAACTGTTACTAATTTTACTACCTTCTTTTTACATAGGACCACTGATGAACTATTAACTGAGTATTATGCAAAGTCCCATAAAGTGAAAAACAAGATACCAGCTACAGAGAGAACATATTGACCAAGGGTATGTATTTATGTCAATTGTACATTGGTATGTTTTGAAATTGACCTGCTATGAACTAAAAACTTAAAAAGTTCCAGCTGGGTGGTTAGATGAGACCTGTGATGTTCATATGAAAATGTATAATCAAGAATACATGTGAATTTCTGTTGATTGAAGAAAATTTAGGAGATGCTACATTTAAATTTGATTTTTAAAAAGGTCTCAACAAGCTTTGTTCAGATTAACTGTTTTATAAATTCTTGCCTCTTTACAACAGCTATAAAAACTGACTGGCTGTTTTAAGTATTAATAAATGGATAGGTGTGAACTTTGGACTTTGGATTAGTGTTCATAAGGTCACAGAAGACCATCCAGTTCAATCCCCTGCCCTGGACAAAAAACCTCCCACCAGACCAGGTTGCTCCAAGCCCCATCCAACCTGCCCTTCAACACTGCCAGGGATGGGGCAGCCACAGCTTCTCTGGGCAGCCTGGGCCAGGCTCTCACCACCTTTACAGCAAAGAATTTTCGCCTAATGTCTAACCTAAATCTCTCCCAATTTTAACCCATTACCCCTTGTCTCATCCCTCCCAGCCCTCATCCAAAGTCCCTCCCCAGCTTTCCTGGAGCCCCTTCAGGCCCTGGAAGGTGCTCTAAGATCTCCCTGGAGCCAGGCTGAACACCCCCAACTCTCCCAGCCTGTCCTCACAGGAGAGGTGCTCCAGCCCTCAGATTATCTTCATGGCCTCCCCTGGACTCTCTTCAACAGCTCTGTGTCCTTCTTGTGCTGGGGACCCCAGCCTGGCCCCAGCCCTGCAGGGGGGTCTCAGCAGAGCAGAGCAGAGGGGGACAATCCCCTCCCTGGCCCTGCTGGTCACACTGCTGGGGGTGCAGCCCAGGACACGGGTGGTTTCTGGGCTCCAGTGCACATGGCCGGGTCATGGGGAGCTGCTCATCACCAACACCCCCAGGTCCTTCTCCTCAGGGCTGCTCTCCATCCATTCTCCACCCAGCCTGGATTTCTGCTTGGGTTTGCACCAACCCAGGTGCAGAACCTTGCACTTGGCCTTACTGAACTTTGTGAGGTAGGTATGGGCCCACCTATCAAGCCTGTCACAGTCCCCCTCGATGGTATCCCTCAGAGGTCTGTACTGGGACCAGTGCTGTTTAATATCTTCATTATTATATTGACAGTGGCATTGAGAGCACCCTCAGCAAGTTTTCCAATCACACAAAGCTGGGTGGTGCAGTCGACACGCTAGAGGAATGGGATACCATCCAGAAGGACCTGGACAAGCTGGAGAAGTGGCCCCAGGTGAACCTCATGAGGTTCAACATGGCCAAGTGCAGGGTCCTGCACCTGGGCCAGAGCAACCAGAAATAGGAATACAGGCCAGGAGAAGACATGCTAGAAAACAGCCCTGTGGAAAAAGACCTGGGGGTACTAGTGGATCAAAAGCTGGACGTGAGCTACCAATGTGCAATTGCAGCCCAGAAGGCAAATGCATCCTGAGCTGTATCAAAAGAAGTGTGGCCAGCAGATCAAGAGAGGTGATTCTGCTCCTCTACTCTGCCCTGGTGAGACCTCACCTGGAGTTCTGTGTCAAGCTGTGATGGCCCCAACACAAGAAGGACATGGACCTGTTGGAGTGTGTCCAGAGGAGGGCAAAGAAAACGATCAAATGGCTGGAGCACCTCTCTGATGAAGACAGGCTGACGGAGTTGGGGTTGTTCAGCCTGAAGAAGAGAAGACTCCAGGGGGACTTTATAGTGACCTTCCAATACCCACAAGGAGCCTATAGGGAGGCTGGGGAAGAGCTGTTCACTGGGGCATGTAATGACAGGACAAGGGGTAATGGTTTCAAGCTAGAGAAGGGCAGAGTTAAGTTGGACATTAGGAAAA
This sequence comes from Hemiprocne comata, assembly GCA_020745705.1. Classification (NCBI taxonomy): domain Eukaryota; kingdom Metazoa; phylum Chordata; class Aves; order Apodiformes; family Apodidae; genus Hemiprocne; species Hemiprocne comata. The sequence continues at coordinate 1,648,220 of CM036616.1, forward strand.
AGTTGTTTAATGTGAGGGTGGTGGATCACTGGAACAGGTTGTCCAGAGAGGTGGTGGAGGTCCCATCCCTGGAGACATTCAAGGTCAGGCTTGATTGAGCTCTGAGCAATCTGTTCTAGTGAGAGATGTCCCTGCTTATTGTAGGGGATGGGACTCAATGACCTTTAAAGGTCTCTTCCAACCGAAGACATTCTAAGGATTCTATGATCCAACCAATTCCTTATCCACCCAATGGACCATCTGCCAAGTCTGTGTCTCTCCAAATTAGAGACAAGGTCATCATGTGGGGACTGTGTCAAATGCTTTGCACAAGTTGAGGTAGATGACATCAGTAGTTTTGTAAGAAGCCTGAATAAGGTGTATCATCTCTGTTTAGTAAAGGCCTACACAGTTATTGTAGAAGCTAATAGAGACCACTTTTTTAAAATGAATGTTGTAATTTGCAGCATTTGCTTACATGCAACATCCCTAATATTTGTTACATTTGGAGCAGAATAAGGAAAACCCTGGTAACTTCTCTTGAGCCTTTGAGGGAAGAGTCAGAAAATGTGGCCTGTCTCTCCAGCTGTCTGAATCTCTCTTCTCAGTGCAATCAATATATTCTCTCCACTCTTTGCCATTAAATGCATAGCAGTACAAAAATCTAACTTGAGTAAAAACTTGTAATCATTGCAGGAAGTGGTTTAGGGAGTTATATCCTCCTGTAGTACAGGTAAAGTGGTTATTTGAAATATGATTAGTGGGCTATACAATGATTTAATTCTTACTATGCCATTCAACTTGGGGCACGTGAGTTATGTCAGGTAATGCATGTAGAGGAGGAAAAGAGGAATACAGCTCACTTAGTTATTTTCCTGTAACAAACTTATAGGAAAAGAACTATATGGGGGGGGAATGCTGTCATAGAAAAAAACATGGAAAAATCATTCCAGTATGCTTGTTCAGGGCTGTTCCATGTTACAAACTCACAAAGCAATGGACTTGTATTCCCTTGTTTAGAACAAACTTGGAAGTGTCTGAATCATGTTCAGTTCCAACAATATTGTAATATCCTTTTATGTATTGTAATGTTATTACCAGCATATCTAGGAAAAATATGTTGTTTTAATAAATGCTTCCTCTGTTGCCTGTCACTGAACTATTTCTTTGTTACTCATAATATATACCATTAACTACTTTTCTCACTGGATGTTTTGTCTGTATTGTAACATTCTCCACACTGTTTCCTGGTGGTGTACTGTTGAAGGGAATCTTGGCTTGGGACAACCTGCTGCAAGATGGATCACAACAAGCATGATTTATCCTACAGATTAACAGAATAGTTGAAACTCTATGGGTCACCATAGAACCCTTGTATAAAAACAGATTTAGTCACAACTTGTGCTTCTGAAGGATATTAAGTTAAGTTGTTACCATACTCAGTTTTAGGCAGTTAAATTTAAAAATATATAGATTAAACCTTAAAAAATTGATTTTACTGTAAGTTTCCAGCTTCAATCTTGTATGTCTTGTTAATTTTTAACTTTAAAAAATTTGTAAAATGCTATAAAATGAATATAAGGAAAAATAAATTTGCTTAAATATTAATGTGACCCTAGAAAAAAGTTTTTAATGCTTTTTCTTGAGTCTGTGATGTCCTCCTCTCTTTGTCTCCAGAAACTTCAACTGTAGTCTTCCTTAAAAAACAAAACAAAAGCAAAACCAATAAACTCCGCAACCTTTAATTTTCAATCCAGTTCTCAAGCAAAATCCTGATTTTATGCGATAGGCAAGTAGTGCACATTGTTTGCACTTTAGTTCCACTTCTTGGTTGGTTGCACAATGCATTTGAGTCTTGTAATTATGTAAGAAATAACACAGTGCCTAGTGTTCACTTAAAAGATACTTATGAACACTTGCCCTCTTAATCATGAAGCCAAAGGCTAAGTGCTTTCTGCACTAGAGAATTTAATATAATATCTTTACAGCAGTTGTTTAAGATGATAGGGAGGAGGAACTCCTTTCTGCATCACAAATCAGCTGATTGTCTTTCCCTTTTACATGAAAGGCCTGGTCTCATTCCAAAGAAAGATTTATTTTCCTCTGTGTAAATGCATTTTGTTATGATTCCTTCTCCCACCTTTGTAAGTTGTTCTTTTCAAATTCCATACTAAAGTAGTAGGGACTTTTTTTTTTTCTTTTTTTTTTTTTTTCTGGTGATCTTTTGCAGAGATTGAGGGGATATTTCCTATTTTTGCACCAAAACCCCAAAATTGACAACAACAAAGAAGAGCTTGTGACTCAGCAGGCTCAAAACTCTGAGGTTAGTCTTATGTAAGGATGATAAATCATTTTGTTTTTAACTTTTCACCTGGGGATCCTAAAGTTCTTTAAAAGAGGAGATACACTGGTCTACATCTTGCACTGTGTTGTTTCTGCCTCTGTGATACTTCGGAATCATGTCCTTCACACAGCATCGGCCCAGAAGAGATGGTAGAATGTATTATAGAATCACAGAATGGTTTGGGTTGGTAAGTGGCCTTAAAGATCATCCAGTTCCAACCCCCACCAGACCACCCTCACAACAAAGAATTTCTTCCTAATGTCTAGCCTAAATCTCCCCTCTTCCATTTTTAATCCATTCCCCCCTTGTCTCATCCCTCCCAACCCTTGTCCAAAGTCCCTCCCCAGCTTCCCAGGAGTCCCTTCAGGCACTCTAAGGTCTCCCTGGAGCCTTCTCTTCTCCAGGCTGAACACCCCCAACTCTCCAGCCCTCAGATTATCTCCATGGCCTCCTCTGGACTCCAGGAGCTCCATGTCCCTCTTATGTTAGGGGCTCCAGACCTGGACACAGCATTCCAGGTGGGGTCTCATGAGAGCTGAGTAAAGGGGCAGAATCCCCTCCCTGTCCCTGCTGGCCATGCAGCTTTCTATGCAGTCCAGGACACGGGTGGTTTCTGTGCTGCAAGTGCATGTGGTCAGCTCATGGTGAGCTTCTCATCCACCTTCACCCTCAAGTCCTTCTCCTCCAGGCTATCAATCCATGAGTTCTCCATGAGTATTCTTGAATCATACCCACAGGGCATTGCCATGGCGTGTACAGCCTAGCTGCAGTGAGGTAAATTAACTTCACCATCAAGTACGACATGTTTCTTACATGAACTGACAGGTGCAAGACTCTTGGTTGCCCTGTGATAAGGAGGAGCTTCAGGCTGGAGTGTGAGAGCACGGTTTGAGATCCTTAAGGAGAAGGAAGTTCTATTCACGACAACTATTCTTTTATTTTCCTTTCTTTATCCTTCAGCAGTAATGGAAAGGCATTGTGGATAAATATTTTTTAAAAGTTCCACTTGGTTATGCTTCTTACTTTTTTGCTTTTGTAGCATCATAGTTTTAATGACTTGTAATTCCTGCCAAGAAATTAAGATGTAACATCTGATAATGTAAGTTATTGAGTGAGGCAAAACTGGATTGAAATATGGAGAGTATGGTCTGGGAATATAAAGGCTACCTCTGAGCAATTAGTTGAAAAAAATATTTTAAATATGGCTTATGAATTAGTGAGAAGGTCCTGTCTTAAAAAAAATTTCTAGCTTCCTTAATAGTTAGGGAACTACAAATCAGTTAGACACAAGGTTTAGTTTTGTACCATTATTATGATTACCATTAGGTAGATGTGGTGTAAACATGCTTTCATATCGGCAGTATATTTGTATATTTGTGATTTAATATACTGTTCTACAGATGTCTTTCCTGTCTCCTACTTCCATTGTGCTTGGTAGTGCTTAAACCCTAAATGGTAGTAGAGATTACTGTCCATTTTGACCCCGTAAAGCTAGCTGGTATCAGTTATGAGTTCTGCTCTGGATTGAAACTGATTGTTAACTAGAAGCCAAGACATAGTCAAGACTAAGCACTTCACTTAAAGAGGCTTAAATCAATGTCCTTTTACAGAAAACTGCCAATACCATTTCTCCTTGTGTTACTCATGTAAGTTTCTTTCTCCTCTAAGTCATCTTTTGATCAGATCTTTTTTTTTTTTTACATGAAAGAACACCCAGGTCCAATCTGATGCAGACCAGTGGTAGAGTCAGTGTACTGCTGACTATCAAAATTCTGCTTTGACTAGGGGTGCTAAAGGAGAAAAATGCAGTAAGCTGTTAAAACTCTTGCTCTTCACTAGGAAGGAAAAAAAAAAATTAAAAGGCAAGCAGGAGGATGTCTGGCCATGAAGATGAGTGATCGTGGAGAGCCAGTTGCCAGCCCAGGCTCTTAAAAGAACACTAAAATGCTGCTGTATCAGTAGAAAGCAAAATGCTCCTGCTGTGGAAATCTGAACACCATCTACACATACACCTCTGCATTTCACAGTGATTTTATGGACTCCTCAAAGATACGCTTTTATTGTTTTGGTGTATTCTGACTAGTTACCAAAGAATCTTTTAAAACAGCTTTGATTAGTCTTAAATTAGGCCTGTGCATGGGACAGGTAATCTGAGGTATTTAAACAAATACTTTTTGTGAGGCTTCTGATGGGAAGCATCTCGGTTACTGTGTTTTCTTTTTTTTATAGCTAGTAACACTTCAAAACCTGATTGCAACTTTAAATAAGTCAAAATCCTAAGAAGCAGTAGACTTCCAGATGATTAGAGAGACTGGTGTGTCTATGTGAAGGAAATACTTTATAAAAAAATGTATTATGCTTTGATTAATCCACATGAACTTCAAATAGAATGCTAATTATACAATACTGTGTCTCATCAGAGAAATCAATTACTTTTAAACTGATGTATGTGAAGCAGTGAGTTATGTTATCAAGCTTACTTTGAAGACAAGCCAACAGAGAGGAAAATTATTACAGATCACATCCTTTTGCAGAAGCTTATTTCCCTTGAACACGTTTCCTGTTGTCAAATGCTAACCTTTCTTAGACTGTTGCTGATGTAGTTGAATATAAAGTCTTCCTTGAAATTCTGATTTGTATTACATGTTAGCAGCAGCCACTTGGTCAATCTTAGAAATGTAAAATGATCTTGAAACCGATCCTATGAGATCTCCTAATCTGAAATTATTTGTATGATCTTTTTCTTAATTCAGTTAGCTTATGACATGCAATCATCACCTTTTGCAAAGCAATTCTTTCTCTGACTTGAAAGTGCTGGCTTCTTTAAACACAATTACAGTTGTTGGTTTGGTAATCCTGTGAGTCAATCTACACTAAACAAGAAGCTTTTATCACACCCTTGGCAGCTTCAGTAAAAATTAAAAAGCATGCTTTACTGTAGAGATTGTCAAGAGTGGAAATAATATTTGTCCAGTTGGACAGCTTGCTTTTGTAGTTGCTAAATGAAAGTTGAGATTCTGTCTCTTCCTTGAAAGCTTCTGTGTCAAGAAGGTAATTTGGACTGTTTGTGGTTTGACAGGGATTATTAAAATCAGATGAAGTGAAGGGAAGGAAGTGTGAGAAAGCAAAATTGACAGTGACACTCTCTATTATTTGCAGCTTGGATCATGATGACTATGTTGATATGATAGATTCTAAATGTTAGGTTCACTGTTGGAATATGTTAAGCAGCAAGTACAGTAAAATGCAGTTATAGATTATTTTTCTGATTTAACACAAAGTCATCCAGCAGTTATTTTCATTGGAAAGATGAGGAGGGGAGCAGGAAACAAAAGACTAATAGGGCAAATAGAAGGAAAAAGGAGAAAGACTTTAATTTTCTCCTTTGTGATTTTATTTATGCAACAATTCTTTATCTGATTTTTGAATTCAGACAGTTTGCTAGTATACTTCAGAGGGAATAAAACTAAGGATTCAGAATGGATGGAAAAGGTAATAAAATTTCTTTTTCCAATGACTTTAATTTTGGTAGGAATTTTTTAGCTTTAATAGTTTTGCATAAAGTGAGCTCAAGTCTTAAAGATCAGTGTTTCGCATCAATTTTTCACAACTTGCATTGTGCATGTTATTTTTAAATAGTGATCTTTTCTGCCACTTTGAGATAAATAATTTAAAAACTTAAATTATTGCAATATTAATATAATTTTAATTGCTGAAGAAACACTAGCTGCACACTCTGTGCATCTTTTGGTGTCTAGTGAATATACAATGTATTATTTAATGCTTTTTTTTGTCTTTTGATTGTATAGGTAAACTTTCAATTTTTGAATAGGCAAATTAGTGCAGAAGTAAGACATCTGATTAGTCAAGTTTGAAGATTGCTCTCATTTTTATCTGGTTTCCTTTTCTGTTTTCCAGTATGGAAACTTTGTAAATAATTCTATTTGGGGGCAATTTTCCGCGTAAAGTCTTAGGATTTTATAGGAAATTAGAGAACTGAAAGGAAAACAGGTGACACATGAAAGCCTTTGCTGTTATTCAGCATAGCCGTACCTTCGTATCTTTCAAACAACAACATGCAACGTTTGAACAGTTAAGCCATGCCAGAATGGCAAGTCCCATCTCTCTCATCTTCACCTGTCTCCAGAGTAGAGTGAAACACATTAGCATCCGGAGTGATTCATCTCCCAGAACAAAAGGGGTGAGGGAGCAGAGTGACTGCGGGAAAGGAGTTCACATAGAATTGCTCGCAGACTTGCAAAATAAGGACTGCCAGGGGAGAAGAGGGTGCTGTTGAAAGCAGGGTGGGGACACTGGTAAAGGGGGTGACAGAGCACAACAAACTAGTGATGAGAGAGGAGGGTGCCAGAACCTGGTGTGGGCTGGAGGGGGGAAGGTGAAACACAGACAACCACCCTGGAACAGACCCTAAAATAAAGGAGGATTGGAAATGTGTGTACAGGGCAATCCTAGAGGGAGCTAAAAGACACAGCAGTTAGCTAGTCCTGTGGGAGAAGTGAAATGTGCAGTTCTGTATGTGCAGAAGCATGCGTTTGTACTATCAGAAAGTTAGATTAGCATTACAGTTTTCTGTTCTGATCGAAAAAGTAACTGCCAGCCTGATGTCCTGCCTCAGCTGTGGGTGATGCTAGGTGTAGTAAAAGACAGTCCTTAATCAGAAGAGCTCGTGATAGAACTAAGACACAGGAAAGGGGAGGAACAAAATAGCATTCTTGTTTTTATAGAATTTAAATAGTAGGAGTAGGTGGGTTACCCAGCTCCTGCTCTGGAGTGGAGTTAGTAGTGTGTAGTGGAACTAGGAATGGAGCTCCACTGACAAGGGTACAATGCTTGCAACTGACTGTAATTGTGTCTCATCAATGAGGGAGTTAGAGATTGCTGTGTTGGTAGTGTTTAAAAGACATAAATCAGGCCACTTTCACACTTTGAAGTGACACTTCACTGGTTTGACGTTAATAAGCAATACACATAGTACTTAGTTGTTATTATCACACAAGATTAAAACACTCCTTAACAAGCTTATTCTAAACTGTGAGTATACAGTACCACAAAGCTGATCATTCCTCGATGGTCTCAGCCACTGAAGCAGCTAGTCTTGAGCTCTTTAATGAGGAAAAGCGTGAGCGCAATAAGCAACTTTCCCCACAATATTTTCCTTTGTATTTTGTGCTTCTTACACTTCTCAAAGAGATATGGAGTGTGTAATTTGCTCTCCACATAATCAGGAGTTCTTCTGGTTTTGCCGAGTATCTTTTCTGTTTATTCTGCAGGCTTCTTCTGCTTCCAACAGGTATATTTCTTGCTATTTGTTTGAATATGTTTCTCTGATGTTGCACATTTTCCTGTTTGCACGTTTGCTTGAGCCCCTTCTGTGCAACTGTACCGAAAGTTTCTGTTTGCTCCTTTGCAGTTGTGTGCATCTGTTGAGCTGAGTCACAAAATGTTTACACATTTTCACTGGTTATGCTGTTGGTAGTGTTACAATGCTATAGGATGCTTGTGCACTGTCAGCTGTAATGCTGGCTTAGTGACCTTGTGTCTCTTCTCCATGCAAAGAAATATTAATTATGTCATACTTAAAATGGTGGAGGTGGGTTTGCTGTGCCTGGAAGTATGGGTTCAAGAGTTCTGCAGCTGTGAGATGACACTCTGATGTTAATCCTGAGTGGGAAGTGATGGAGTACTCTCGAGCCACAATGAGCAATAATGAAGCAGTTTCTAACAAGTGGGGCTGCTCAGGGAGAGGGAAAAACAAGCTTGCTGTTGGCCATTTCATGGCCAAATGTTCGTTGGTGCTTAGAGGTACAGATACCCTGTTACCTCCTTCAGCTACTGATAGGACATAATTCATTGTAAACAGCATGGTGTTGGAGCTGTGTATTGTGTAGCCTATTGTTAGGTATTAACCATGGTGTAAAAGTGTGGAAGTGAAAGGCCACCACTTTGAAGGAAGTTGGAAGGATTTTCCTTTTTTACCTCCTAGTAAATGAATTTCATTTGGGGGCAGTGACAAATGTCAACTAAATATCTTCATATTTACTTCTGTCTCTGTGTCATCATTCAGTAGTGGTATTCTTGAAGTGCTTTGTGTACACAAGTACTTCCAAATGCAGACATAAAAAAAAGGAACAAAAATTACAGAATATGTTATTAGAACATTTAAAATTCAGGTTACAGTTTGTGTGGAGTTCCTCTAGGTTAGTTAGGGCTGGGGGAGAGCTGCCCTTACTGAATGTGCTGATTTTACCATATTACTCAGACAAATGCTCATAATTTTAAACATATGCCTGTTCTGTTGGAATCCACCTCTGTCTCCTTGTGTCTAGTAAGTGGAGGTTAGTTGGATCAGGCCATGTATTCCAATGTCTGTCTGTGGAATTAGTCTGAAAAGCAAGGAGAGAGAAATAATAAGCTCAAAATCTAGCATTTCAGTGTTCACAGTGTTTTCAAGTACAAAAGGTAAAATATTTTTTTTAAACATTCAGAACACGGCAGATCAGAGGAGATGCTCCTGGCAAAAGAGAATATTAAATATTTTGCATAGATCCAGGGTTAATTTCAGATGTTGTCACGGTTCACTCCCCTGTGGATGCGTGATGGTTCGTTTCAGCTGTGATCCCAAAGTGCAAAAAATGAAATGGCAACAGGCCCAGGGAGTTACGTTATCAACCCACAATGACTTTATTGCTCTTGCCCATAAAGCAGCATCCCATAGAAAGGAAGAAAAATAGGAAAGATGGGTAAAAAGGGGGGGGGGAAGAGGATAATAGCTACCACCACGGGTCCAAAGGTGTCCCTATGGTCCCGAATCCAGAAGGCATTCTGCTGCTGCTTCTTTGATCGTCATGATCTCTCGGTGGGGAGGATCTTCGAAATTAGCTTCCTAAAGAACCATCTTTTATTCTGGGTAGCACACCTTGCTCCGCCTTGGACCCACCTCCACTCCACCTCTGTCCCATGGAAATGTGCCAATCTCCACCTGCCTGGAGTGAGGCTTCCAAGTATGCCCAGAGAGGAGTGTCTGAGGCATGGCCAGCTTTGGAGGCAGGTGGCTTCTTAACAGGAGGTGTGTTTTTGTATTGTAATGACATTATAATGAGGAAAGTTCTTCTGAGGCTTCATCGGTGTTGGCACAGCAAGCATTATCCATCTTCCTCGACAGCAGCTCTTCACTTTGCTGCTCCAGTAGAGTAGACCTGTACCAGGTACTGACACTGTTCGTACCTCAGTCTGTTCTCTATGGTTTCTGCATCTGATAATAGCCAGTTCAGCAAGCCACTGCAAACTCATGTGGAGAAGTTAGTCCAGATTTTGGGGTCTAGTTACTGATGACAATGTTGAGACAATACCAATCTTCTGATCAACTCTTACAGATGTGTAATAGTTTTACTGAGTTTTATTCATAGAATCATAGAATGGCTAGGGTTGGAAGGGACCTTAAAGATCATCTAGTTCCACCCCCCCTTCATGGGCAGGGACACCTCTCAACAGACCAGGTTGCTCAAAGCCCCATCCAACCTGGCCTAGAATACCTCCAGGGAGGAGGCATCCACAGCCTCCCTGGGCAACCTGTTCCAGTGTCTCACCACCCTCACAGAAAAGAACTTTTTCCAAATGTCCAACCTGAATCTCCCCTCTTTAAGCTTCCAACCATTGCCCCTTGTCCTCTCACTACACACCTGTGTAAAAAGCCCTACCTCAGCTTTCTTGTAGGCCCCCTTCAGATATGGGAAAGTTGCTATAAGGTCATCATGGAACCTCCTTTTCTCTAGGCTGAACAAGCCCAACTTCCTCAGCCTGTCTTCATAGGGGAGGTGCTCATCACACGTCTCCATTTGGACACCAACCCATTGATCACAACTCTTTGTGTGTGACCAGTCAGCCAGTTTCTTACCCAATGAGTGGTCTGTCCATTAAATCCATATTGTTCCAGTTTTGAGACCAGAATGTCGTGCGGGACAGTGTTGAAAGCTTTGGACAGGTCCAGGTAGATGACATCTGTTGCTCTGCCTTCATCCACCGAGGCTGTGATCCTATCGTAAAAGGCCACCAAATTAGTCAGGCAGCACTTGCCCTTAGTGAAGCCATGTTGGCTGTCACCAATCATCCCTTTTTTGTTCTCGTGTCTTAGCAGGGTCTTCAGGAGGGTCTGTTCCAAGATCTTGCCAGGCACAGAGGTGAGACTGACTGGCCTGTAGTTCTCTGCGTCTTCTTTTTTTCCCTTCTTGAAAATGGGGTTGATGTTTCCCCGTTTCCAGTCAGCAGGAACTTCAGCAGACTGCCATGAGTTTTCAAATATGATGGACAGTGGCTTTGCAACTTCATGCACCAGTTCTCTGAGGAGCTGCGGGTGAATCTATCAGGTCCCAAACAACACAAATGCATCTTGATACAAACAACACAAATACATTTCACAGTTTATACAATGTAGTATTTTTACTGCAAGTGTCATACATTTGTTTACATTTTGGCATAGGTTAGTTTGTGAAGATTTAACATTTAAATTTCTACTGAAATATGTAGTTCAGTTATCAGCTGAGACACCTTTCCTTGGATAATTCGTTTTTAGTGCAGGTCTTTCAATTGCGAGGCAGGTGTGTTTTTCTTTTTTTTAAAAAAAGAGTCATAAGGTATTGCCAGTATTTGTGATTAGCACACATCTCACCTTCCACTCTCTGTCCCCTGCAAAGGTTTATCACTTCAAGGAGGATCTTGAGGTGCTGGAGCAGGTCCAGAGGAGAGCAACGAGGCTGGGGAAGGGACTGGAGGGAAAGTCTTATAGGGAGAGGTTGAGGATGTTGGGGTTGTTTAGCCTGGAGAAGAGGAGACTCAGGGGGGACCTCATCACTCTCTACAACTCCCTGAAGGGAGGTTGGAGTCAGGTGGGGGCTGGGCTCTTCTCCCAGGCAACCAGTGCCAGGACAAGAGGGCACAGCCTGAAGCTGCTCCAGGGGAGGTTTAGGTTGGATATTAGGAAGCACTTCCTCATGGAGAGGGTGATCAGACATTGGAATGGACTGCCCAGGGAAGTGGTGGAGGCACCATCCCTGGATGTGTTCAGGGCAAGGCTGGATGTGGCACTTAGTGCCATGGTCTAGACAGTGTGGTGGTGTTGGTCATAGGCTGGACTTGATGATCTTAAAGGTCTTTTCCAGCCTTGGTGATTCTGTGATTCTGTGAAATGGAAGGGAAGGGACCTGGAACCTTTTCCTAAAGACATGTCCTAAGAAATAGAGATAAAGGTCACCTGAGACTTTTGGTGAGTCTCTACAGAGGCCATGGTCAGCAGAATCTAATGCACACAGTGATTAAACATTTCTTGTTGATTTCTAAGGCATAATTTACTTTTCTGTCAGTATTTTATGTAAAAGACTGATTTGTTTTGATAGTCTGTGTTAGCTGTTTTTTCCAGATCCACTGGAGCTAGAAATAATTGTATATTTTGTTAAAGTAACACATTAATCTCGTGCTTGTTTGTGATAGCAGCTGTTAAAAACTTGTTGAAATAGAAAGTAATGTGAGTAGAAAATTTTTTTCAAGCAAGAGTATTACACTGATTAAGTATCTTCAGTGTTTTTAAAACATCTCGGTAGACTGTCAAAGTGAAATAAATTTCTACATTTCAGAAGTCATATACATGAAATTTCACTTAAATGAAATTTCACTTAAATGAAGTTGAGTAAAAATTATGTGACAAACATCAGAATTTTGTATTTTTCTCTACTAAATGTTATTGTCCCATCGTAAGTATTTTCATACTGTAGAGGTTCATCTTCTTTGTTTATTTAGGAGGGACTCCTATAGTTGTCAAAAGAGTTTTGAGAAAATGCTGAGGCCTCTTAATAGTTTTGAATCAAGATTTTAAAAAAATATTTAGAAGCTCTAAAAATTAGTGTCTGAAATAGGGGATTCCTGTGGGATTCTGTTCACCTGCAGTAGTGTGAATAATATCATACTACTACAGTTTGCTAATTGTAGATTTTTGACCAGTTACCCAAGAGAGAATTAGTCATTTTCTGGCCCCTAGTCTTGTGTCCATTACAGATGCTTTTCCAAGCATCGTGACTAACTTGGGAAAGGGGTCAGGAGTAGCAGCCTGCATCTACAGGTGATTTAAATTAGATCTGAGAAGTAAATGTCTGAAAACTGAGTTAAAATCAAGAGTAGAATTTTTAAGAAAGGTTACAATGATTATGTGGTATTAAGAAACAGAGTTGCTTCAAATGAAGGTAGAGTTTATTGCCAGGAAGGGGACTAAACCTCAAAGGAGAAAGTCCTTTGGGCCGTAAGCCAGGCAAGACCTCAGTTTTCTATTTTTCCTTGTTTATGCCAATTGTGCAGGTTCTTACCACATTCCATGGCTTATTTTGGAAAAGAGCTGAATAATTGTATTTACAAATACTTCCTGTGTACCAAATCTAATATGTTGTCTTGATTACAGTTAAAAGCTGAACTTTAAAAAATAAAGCATAGGCCTAACACAAAAAATACTATAACCTCTGTTGAATTAATATTTGGGTCTGGAAGGCTAAGTTTAATTGGACGAGGAGCTTGAGCTTCCAAATAAGTAAGGTAATTATTAGTTAAGTTTGTCAAGAGCTGTCTTTTCTAGTTATGTTTATCTCTAGCTAGACTCTTCCATCTTTTTCCATATCCTTGAGGGTATTTGGTTTCAAAAAGTGACTTACCACACAGCTTTCTGAAGCTGAAATAGACTTAAAATCATAGAATCATTAAGGTTGGAAGAGACCTCATTGAGACAACCTGTAATCCAACTACTGCAACAACTGAACCATATCCAGAAGCACCACATCTAAAATAGAATCATAGATTCTATTGTAGATGGAGAAGCTGTGGGCCACAAACCATTCGGTGCTGTAGGAAGCCAAGATGAGTTACATGTGGAATTGTATTGTCTTCTTTGAACAGTTATTCCAATTATGTTTGGCTGAGTACAAGTTCATATGATTGTCATATACTGGACATGTTGGACAGGTTGGACAGTGCTTTGAGCAACCTTGGGTAGTGGAGGTGTCCCTGCCCATGGTAGGGGAGTTGGAACTGGATGGTGTTTAAGGTCTGTTCCAACCCAAACCAGTCTGGGATTCTGTGATTCTATGCAAAATCTTGAGATTCAGACGTGATCTCTGGTCATACAACAGCTATTTCAAGATAGAAATGCTAGGTGGTTGTTTTGAGAGCTAACAAATACCCTTAAAGAAACATTCATCTTTTGCTTGGCCTCCTCCTTTTTGATAGTTACTATCTATTTTTTCCCCAACATATGGCAAGCTAGGAGATTCACAATAGTTGTATTCTTTCTGCCTCTGTTGTACTTTCTCTTTATGTTGGACTTTTGTTTTATTATTTGTTGGGACTTTTCTCTTTATATCTCAAAATAAAAAAACAGGAAGTTTGCTCAGTTAGGCTTGGTAATATTCAAGACAATTTTAAATTGTTTTTTAATAAACAACACAGTCTATACAAAACCAGTCGTGGCCTAAATGGAATTCACAGGTTTGTGAAGAACTTCACAGAATCCTTAGAATGTCTTGGGTTGGAGTCCAAACCCCCTACAATAAGCAGGGACATCTCTCACTAGAACAGATTGCTCAGAGCCCCATCAAGCCTGACCTTGAATGTCTCCAGGGATGGGACCTCCACCACCTCTCTGGACAACCTGTTCCAGTGATCCACCACCCTCACATTAAACAACTTTTTCCTAATGTCCAACCTAACTCTGCCCTTCTCTAGCTTGAAACCATTACCCCTTGTCCTTTCATTACATGCCCCAGTGAACAGCTCTTCCCCAGCCTCCCTATAGGCTCCTTGTGGGTATTGGAAGGTCACTATAAAGTCCCCCTGGAGTCTTCTCTTCTTCAGGCTGAACAACCCCAACTCCCTCAGCCTGTCTTCATCAGAGAGGTGCTCCAGCCGTTTGATCATTTTCTTTGCCCTCCTCTGGACACACTCCAACAGGTCCATGTCCTTCTTGTGTTGGGGGCATCACAGCTTGACGCAGAACTCCAGGTGAGGAGCAAAGTAGAGGAGCAGAATCACCTCTCTTGATCTGCTGGCCACACTTCTTTTGATACAGCTCAGGATGCACTGGCCTTTGGGGCTGCAACTGCACGTTGGTGGCTCATGTCCAGGGCTGCTTTCTAGCATGTCTTCTCCTGGCCTATATTGCTATTTCTGGTTGCTCTGGCCCAGGTGCAGGACCTGCACCTTGTTGAACCTCACAAAGTTCACCTGGGGCCACTTCTCCAGCTTGTCCAGGTCCCTCTGGATGGTATCCCATCCCTCTGGTGTGTTGACTGCACCACCCAGTTTGGTGTCATTGGCAAACTTGCTGAGGGTGCTCTCAGTATCATTAATGAAAATATTAAAAAACACTGGTCCCAGTACAGACCTCTGAGGGACACCACTTGTCACCATTTTCCATCTGGACACCAAACCATTGACCACTACCCTTTGGATACGACCATCCAGTCAATCCCTATCAACTGAACAGTCCACCCATCAAAGCCATATCTCTGAGGATCTGCGTGCCCATTTAGCTTGCTGTATTCAGTAGAGCTGCAGCTGGGTATGAGGAACACAGCCCATGAAAAACCTGTTGTGATTTAAAAGGCTCCATAACCCCAGGGACTACCAACAACTGGTGTAATTGGGCAGTCTGTCAGTGTGGCATTTGGTTATGAAGAGAGGAATGTATGCAAAATCTATATGACTTGCTGCATTAAATTTTATTTATTGAAGTGCACTATTTCTTATGTAATATTGGAGTTTTAAAGGAAAATTACATTATGTAAAGACCTACTCTAAAAGCGGGAAAAAATGAAAGCAACAGGAACAAATCTGAAGGATGTAACACTCCCTTTCTCTTTTCCTTCCTTCCCCATCTTGCATACAGCCTAATTACAAAGATCTTGGAAAAGTTATTTTGAGGAATATATCTAAGTTAAGGTGTAAATGTTACTAGCCCTCTTTTGAATTAAAAGTGAAATAAATATTTTATGTTTTGGTAATTAAAAAGTGTCTATTCGTTAATTAAAGTAAGAAACAGTACAATCTAAAAATATTTCATATTCTTTTTAAGATCTTATTTGTATGCCAAGTGTTATTAAGTCATGTGGCAATTTTTAAAAATGTAATGTGAAACGAGATTTGTTTCATGTTAGGCACCTAGAAAACAAGTAACTACATTTGTCACAGAACAACATTTTGATTTTGATAATTTCTCCAACTTTGCACAGGGGTTTTTATAAGGAAGACAACATAGACCTTAACCAGATCATCCTGTTTAATTGTTTGTGTTATTAGTCAGGTATCTTCCGGATTCATTGGTGATGAAGTCCTTGAGTCAACCATTTTAATTAAGCAGCCCAGATTTGGGTTTTGGTTGTCTGCTGAAAGAGGTGGAGCTCTTGTGGTAGACTTGGTGGGCAGTGTTTTGCAAACAGTGTAGTTAAGTGCAATATCCCTTGCAGTTGTGGCCAACCATTTCTCATACTTCATGTGTTAGTGTTTAGGCCACTGTGCCCCTGGCATTGCTTCAGTTCCTCTCAGTTATGTAGAACAATGATGCTGTTCTCAAGAACATCATAGTCATGAGAGTCTCATGTTTCCTGCTGTTTTGGCTCTTTATTTTCTCATGATTTCAAGAAGAATCCACACATACCGTTATGTCATTTCCTTGACTTTTTAATTGTGGTTTTTTTTCAGTCCTCTGCACCTCTGTTTCTGAATAACTTCTTATGTAACATAAGACAGCAAAATGGAAATTAATGTTTTGAGAACTTATCCAGAAACACAGACATAGGTGATGACAGGGCTCTGAGATTCCATGGAGAAGAACCTTTCTGACTAGTGTGTTGTGTGCCACTCACTTAGGGTCTCATTCTGAGTGAGATTTCAAAACTACCTGATGAACCTAAACCTCTGGATTTAATAATAACCTGTGTCCTGAAATCTTGCCTTGGGACTTTGCTCTGGCAAGGTCCACGTCCTTTCTGTCAGCAGACCATTCTGAGTGCAGCAGCTGACATTTTCAGGTAAGTTGGGTGCCAGGAAATACCTTTCAGTACCGTTTCAAAACGCTGTCTTGAGTGTGCTGAGGTCTCCACAACTCCACTGGTCATTCATATTGGATTTTGAGCACAGTTTGTTGGCACAACTTGCAGCTCAAGCAACTGAAGTCATCACTTCCCATGTTTTCCAGCATCACAGCATGACTGCATCTTTAATTACAACAACGTAATATTTCTAAGGTTTTGTCTCTCACATTGGATTGCAAGTTCTGGCTAAGTTCAGCAGTCATTTACAGGCACTTTCGTTTCCATCTGTGCAATCATTTTGCTGAAACCTATTATAATCTAATTACCCCTGGGTCTTCTACCACTTTGCAAAACCTGGGTGAAATTGAGAAGTGAGTGTCCTGGGGCAGCATTGAGGAAGATAGACAGACAGACAATGGTTGTGTAAGTCCCATTTCCTTTGGAAAGTAGACTGAAAAGCAGGAATGCAAAAAATGTTGAAGTAAGGCAATAGAAGTTGAGGAGACAATTAATACATTACACAGAAAACAGTTTTGTATAAAAAAGAGCAGGAAAGAACTTGTTTTTAACGTACATTCCACATACTAGTACTTTAAAGAAGAAAAGGCTATAGACACTGAGGAGGAAGATGCTGTTATAGGTGCTGTGTTGCTGTTGTCACTTATGCTATGGTGAAAAGCCTTTTTCTGAAAGGAGATGACACAGAAGCCTTAAAGACTGTTTAGTCTTGCTTTGCTGTCCTCTTACAGTTTGTAAGTAACCAAATATTCTCAGCCAAACTGTCACTTTTGGCTTCATCATGAGTTTGCTGGTATACTGTGAATAAGAGCAGTAAAGGTTCCTTAGGAGTTCAGAGATGGTAATTGCATCCTTAAGATGGGTCTGATTTGATTGACTGGAGAAGAGAAGGCTTCAAGGAGACCTTAGAGCACCTTCCAGTATTGGAAGGAGGCCTACAGAAAAGCTGGGGAGGGGCTTTTCCCCAGAGACTGGGGTGGCAGTGATAGGACAAAGGGTAATGGTTTTGAACTGCAAGAGGGGAGATTTAGATTAGATATCAGGAAGAAATTCTTCCCCATGAGGGTAGGATGGCATGGGATCAGGTTTCCCAGGGAGGTTGTGGCTGCCCCCTCCCTGGAGGTGTTCAAGGCCAGGTTGGATGAGGTTTGTGCAGCCTGGTCTGGTGGGAGGTGTCCCTGCTCATAGCAGGGAGGTTGGAACCTGATGATCTTTAAGGTCCCTTCCAACCTTAACCAGTCTACGATTCTCTGATTGATTGCTTTGGAGGTTTGGAGGAGAGACTGAGAAGCTTGATGTTTCCATTGCATACCCCTGGATGTGAAGTATGGGGGAAGCAAGCCCCAGTGTTGTATTCAAAGAAGACTTTGTCTTGGAAGCTTGAAAATACCTAACATGTTCTAGACTGTGTGTACTCCAGCATATGTACTCCAGTGTACATGGTAAAAGAAAGTAGAAAGTCATTACTTATGCGTTTGTTTGGTTGGCTTGTTTGTTTTCTTTTGTTATTTTTTTCCAAGGAGAGAGAAACAGAAGCTCAACAGCACTTTCAAAGCTGACAATCATAGGTGAATAGGAAGTATGGCAGTATGCCATATGAAACCTTTACAAATTGAATTATGCCAGCAGAAGCTGATTTAAAGTTTTGATTTAAGAAATGAAGGATTAAAAGCAAAACAAACAAAAAAAAGCACAAAAAATGTTAATGGACATTTACAATTGATCAGTAAAATGTTTCATATGAACCTGTGTAGAATTTAGTAAGAAGCTTTAATAATAGTATTTAGGGAAAAAAAAAATTGAGGACATTTATAATACCAAACAAGCCTTTAAGATTGTGACTATAAACTTGGAATCCACTTAAGCAACATCTCTGTAGAAAGTTTCTGTATTTCACTTTTACAAAATTGACAATTTTTGATCACTCAGCTTTAAACTGAGAAGTAATGGAAGAAAATAGAATGTGCAGGAGTGAAGGGACTGAAATGCAGCCTACCTTTTAAAAGCTGTGGTCACAGACTTTTTTTTGTAATTCTTTTTAAATATAATAGTTTCATTGGAAGGCTATTTCCTGTTAAAATTCTAACAGCTCTGTGTCTGATCTCCTGAACTGTAAGACCTCAAATGTCTTGAAACTTCTTTCCTTTAAATACCGTTGTACTCAAAGAGTATTGTGTCAGGATGGAGGATTTTTCCAATAAACAGGAAGAGAAAAGGCTTTTATGGTCTAGAATGTGTTTGTAATGTTTTTAGTTTAAAATGGTATATATGTTAAGTTCTTTACCTGTGTGTTAAAAGATTAGTTCCTTCAGAACAGTCCTTGTAAACCTGTGCAATTTTAGACATTAATGACAAGCAAGATAGAAAGTCTGTAGCAGGTGTTCTTGGGAACATAGTTCTGAGAGGGAGTCGGGGGTTTATAAAGTATTGCCTCTTCTCTTCTTTCTGAGTTTGTAAGTGACAGAAAGGGAGGAAACTCACATATTATCCTTAAATAGCATCTCTTTTGACACAACTGAGAAGACAATTCTGCATGAGATGTACCATTAGTCTCACACATAGGAGATACCTTATATTCTTGTCCTTCAGAAACAATCACAATGCCATGAAGTCTTTCTGGGGAAAAGTAATTATTGGTCTTGGACATTTTCTCATACCAGGATGCAAAATTCACTCAATACTTGTGATCCTCACCTGTAGAAAATATGCTATTTTTAAATTATCCAAGTTATTTTATATTTTCTTGGCAAGTATCATTAATAAAAAAAAAATAATTATAAGAGAACATATGGTAGGTATTTCTAACTAGGCTTATAAGACTCACTTGTCTATGTGTTAGTGATTACTTTAGTCTGTTGATTGGTAATTATTTCTGTAATTGGAAAGTGTGTGTAAAGCATCCATCATTCATAATGCTTATCCATTTGACAATGAGATTGACTGACGTAGTCCTAATGAGGGACAATGGCAGAAGAGGATTTTATGCTGTGTTTGTGTGTATGTGGCAATGGCAGAGAAGTGAATTATTGACTTGTTTGGTAAGGCCTCAAACCATATCTAAAGAAGACAACATTGCACCAGGTTTATCTTTTTTTTTTTTTTACTACAGAAATACAGGCAAAGAAAAAAAGAAGTCTGTAAGAAGAGGTATCTTGAATCCTTCTTTATCCGTACTAAAGAAAGCCAGAAAAGGAAAAAAAAAGAAAAAAGGCACATTTGTGTACATACAGTTGTTGTCACACTTATGGTTTTAGTAACTGTAAAGACTAATGGGAAGGTAGGGAATACCCCTGACTTTTAACAGGTAGGATGATTAACGTTTATGGATTTCTTTTCTAAGAATGGTTTATTTATAAATGTTGACTCTTGGATTTGTAAACTGTGGGATTCCAACTAACTGTAACTAGCTGAGAGACAAAGATGATATGGAGATGATATGTTTCATTCAGGAGCTATGCAGAAAATGGCTTTTTAGTCTCTTCTAAAGGTTCTGAAATCATGTTATGCTTTATTCCTTTCTTCTCACATAACTCCTCAGGAGTTTCCTTGCAACTCCAGATGGCACATTCCTAGTTTGAAGTCACTGCCTTTGACCAATAGTGTTTGATTAAGTTTATGTAAATGAGGATTCTTTCCTTGTCTTTGAACATCTCTTACCAGTCCCAAGTAGCAGGAAATCTAAAAAAGCAGTGCTGATTCCTTTGCTTTGTATTCCTAACATCTCACTTGGTGTGACTCAGAGAAGGGGGGAGAGTCAGCACGGAGAGCTCAGGTATCTTAGTTTTAGATTCCTGCATTTACATGTCATGGTTGAGGCTGACAACAAAGCACCAGGTGGCTGCTCAGTCACCCCTCCCCACACTGTGGGATGGAGAGAAGAAAATCCAACTAGAAGCTGGTGGGTTGAGACAAGGACAAGGAGGGTTTCACTCACCAATTATGGTGATGGGCAGAACAGACTCAAGTTGGAAAAAAATCAATTTAATTTATCACTGATCAGTTGCAAACAGGACACAGACAAAACAAAAACCAGAGCTTAAATATCTCACCTCACCTCTTCCCTCCTGTCTCACCGCCCTTGGTGTGTGTGCTCTGGCACTGCTCTCCCTTCTCTTTCCTCCACCCTGAGGTCTTACAGCAGTTTGTTTCCCTTTCTTGATGTTAATGGCAGAGGCACATCTGTTGTTGCTGAGGGACTCAGCCTTAGCCAGAGGCAGGGCCAGATTTTTGGAGCCAGGGGGACCTTTCAGCAGCATCTCACAGGAGCCACCCCTGGGCCCCCTGCCTGGCTGCCAAAACCCCCCACACTCACCCAACACCATACATGTGCCTAGAAAACAGGACTAAACAAAGCAGTTTGAAAAACCCACAGATACTAAAAATAATAGCATATGAACCTGCACTGGCTGATTTTTAGTGTGGGAAGGTTTCTGAGAGAGCTACAGATCCAGTTCTTCCTCAAGGCTTTAGGCAGTATTGATAACTCGATGGCTGACAGAGCTGCCTTAGCTAAGGGAACTGCATTTTGATATTACAGGTTTAGATGGAAGGCACATCTCAGTGTTTCATCCACAGTGAGGACTGTGTTCCTTGAGTCCCACTGTGGGTTGTATCTTACTCCTGCTCTCTTACTTGCTGTCTCTTGTAATGGCAGAATTTGGGAGAAAAACTGTGTTCCATGCGGTTACAAATTTAATTATAGATACTGAGGAATTGTCTTTGAAAGATATGAAGGAAAATGTGTGTGGCGAATAATAACTGATGAATATAAAATTAACATTTAAATATAAGTTTATGGCAACAGCAAATGTGGGAAGTCTGCAAGAGGAACATTACAAGATGTTTTTTAATAAAACTTGTTTCAAAGTTATTTGTGGCATTCAAAATATTTTTGTCAATACAACCCTCATGAAGACTATTTTTCGTGTGCATTAAATGTGTTTTCACTGGAATGATACGGTATTGTTTTTGTAAAAGCTGTGTATGCTGCATCAAATAAGTAAATATAGAAGGTAAACTGGAAAATAGAGATTTTCAGTACCTGCCTATTAGCAGAAAGAAGAATGGACTATGTCCTTTTACAGATAGAATTTTTAAGGTCTTCATCTTCTTTTACCAGTCTTTATTTTAAACAGTGATAGAGTTTTGAAAGGATTTTTGCCACAGAAAATTGAGTAAGGGGTTTTCACTGTGCCAGAGCACAGCTCAAGAAATTCTAACTTTTAAATGTATCAGACAGTATCAGTCTGGCAATGAAGTTAAATAGCCTTGATACCATGGGTTAAAATGAGAGATCTGAAAAATACTTCTTTTTAAGCTGCTTTGTAGATGGATTACATTTCTTGAGTAGCTGCCAAAAAGATTGACAGCTACATCATTTTAATGGTGATGAATGGTCTTCTAATATGTTTTGAAAAGAACTTTACCTGTTACAGATAGGGACACACTGAGTTGCAGCTAAAGGTTCTCTAAGATCTTTTGGCTCAAAACATGCAATATTTCACTGTAGTGAAGAGTAAATAGAAATATGATAGAATTATACTTTCTGTGCAGCATAATAACAACTGTTAAATTAATCTCTTTTGCAGAAAAAAAAAATGGGTTCTTAGTATCTAAAATATTTGGAAAGAATTTGGAGTTTCAAAGCAGAGTTATTCCCCCATATTATTGCAAATAATAAAAATTGTAAGAAACAGATTTGTTCTTTACAAAAAATGGTTTTTGGCCATCAGAGGAGTGCTGCATCATCCTGGCTATCAGGGAGCAGGAATGACTGGCTGGGAGAGAAGGGGATAACCCAGATGGCACAGGGGGGGACATTGCCAGCTGATCCCATCCTGCTGCCCCAAGGGTGACGTGTGTGATACCTTGGTCCACTGAGAGTCCAAGTCATCAGGCAGTCAAAGCCTGTTAGTGCACCCAGGGCCCTGACACTGGTTAAACTAAAAGCCAGCAGAACTTATGGTTGATCTGAATTATTGTAGATCTTGATGTACTTGTTTTTTCCTTCTGAAGCACTTTTCATAGAATCATAGAATGGTTTTGGTTGGAAGGGACCTTAAAGATCATCCAACCACCCTGCTATGAGCAGGGACACCTCCCACCACACAGGCTGCACAAACCTCATCCAACCTGGCCTTGAACACCTCCAGGGAGGGAGCTTCCACAGCCTCCCTGGGCAACCTGTTCCAGTGCCTTCCTACCCTCATGGGGAAGAATTTCTTCCTGATGTCTAACCTAAATCTCCCCTCTTTCAGTGTAAAACCATCCCCCTTGTCCTCTCACTGTCTTCTCTGGTGAAAAGCCCCTCCCCAGCTTTCCTGGAGCCCCTTCAGGCACTGGAAGGTGCTCTAAGGTCTCCCTGGAGCCTTCTCTTCTCCAGGCTGAACAGCCCCAACTCCCTCAGCCTGCCTTTCTAGCAGAGGTGCTCCAAAATCCGTTTGCATTTTGCTTCTTCATATGATAGTCTTGTATTTGAGAAATACTTAGATTTTCATAATAAGGTTACTATTGACCACCTGAAACAGGATTTGAAAATTGATGAAATAAAATTATTCTTCCCTCCAGAAACCAAGTCTGAAAGGAATAATTACCTTGTTTTGACAAGTGAACCAAAGTATGACATAGAAGTCTTACAAGAACACATGCATGAAAACTAAGCTGTTGTGTTTACAAGGTAATTTTTTTCATGTGATGAATTTTTTGAACACTAAGTGGTCTGTAAACTACACAGATATTTTTCTGAGAAACATAAGCTTCTCTTGGCTGTCCTGTAAGGAAAAGAATTAGGAATAAATATTAATATAAAATGTTGATTATGCTGCTATTTTATGAAAACTCTGAGTCACTCCAAGCTGTTATTGTTTTGCTTTACATGTATCTGTTATCCAACACATTTTACACCAGCCATTGACTGTTTTGCAAGCACAATTGAATGAAAGATGATTGAGTTATAGGTGTTGAACGGAGTTAGCATCACATCTTGTATAAACTCTTGAGGTATTTCTGAAGAGAAAAGGGAATGGATTTATGTGACCATGTCTTAATATAAGTATACATGAATGAACAAGTGCATTTTCAGTGTTCCCTTTATCTCAATTCTGTAACGGGCTGTTTATGATTTTCCATTGGTTGCAGAACCAGTTTTTTTTCTCCAGAACAACTAACTTCAGTATTTCAGCATTTGGGAGAATGCTTTTCAACTTCTAATCATATTGTCTTTAATTACAGTAACATCTGTCAAAATACTCCGAGTCTTATATTCAAAGACCGATCTTCCGTCAATGGATAACGTGATATATTTGGGTTACTTCCAACCTTTTAACCAGAAGGGTGACTGAGTTTGAGCTACATTCTAAAATGCTCTAAAAGTCTTTGAATTGTTATTTCCAAATGGATATTCTGTACCTTCTGAGAATTTAAGAAAAATATATATCCTTGAAATATTTTGTAGCATTCTGCTGTTAATTCAGAGGTGCGAGATAATAAGCTCGAAAGAACTTCACATTTGTTCTAATTCTGTTTTGAAAGAGCAAGATCAGAATCAGCAGGGTTATTTCTGCTGAAGAAATGTGCAGTTCTGCTACTTGTAGTCCTGTATTCATATTCGACCAATTCTGTCATCTTGACCCTGCGTATTAATCTGATGTTCTTTTGGAGCATGTGTCCTGTAGACCATTCACTTAGAAAAGCTCTAGATCTGTTTTTCTAGCAGTGCCTCTAGGCATTTGCTTCATAAAATAATTTTGCTCTTAAGAAAAGCAGCACAGTTATTAATTAATTATATCTTGTTGACCAAACATTGTGTGCATCTAAGTAGTTACATTGGTCCTTCATGTTGGTACTGCAATATTAATAGTATTATTAAATACTAGTAGTAGACATTAAATATACCAGTAATGAATAAGTTTCCACTTTCCATGTAATTTTTTCTTTAACTTTGCTAGCAAGTCATCACTGGTTGTAAAATCAATTACATTATTTCTCAAAAAAGATAATACAGAAAAAAAACCACCAAAAAAGAACTCTGCTAATCCTTTGCTTCTGATGTAAAGACTCCTGGGATTTAGTGTCTTAGTTTGAGCAGGACAGTAGATTTTACCTGTGTTTTGGCAAATTAGTTGTTGAATAAAATGTGTATGAAGCAAGATGATACTTGTTTTCTGACACATTTTTGTGTTTCAGTCTGGATTTTTATCTTCTAGTTATTTGCAATGATGTGCTTAATTTCCAGAAAGCAGTTACTCCTTTGACAGAAGTTACAAGCACCAGGAAATTAATTTACCTTCTATTTTGTTTATTTTTGTAGATTCCAGTTATAATAGTGATAATTTTTTTTTACTAAATCTTTAAAAAAAAAAAAAAGAAGAAAACTAATACTCTGATTAAGGTAAAATAACTGATTTTTTTTTTTTAATTACAAAAAAAATTGCAAAGTATTATGGAATTTGTCTCTGGTTTTAATTTACAGGTGTCCCACTCTGTAGAACTCTATTCAGAAGCATGCACTGTCCAACACTGATTTTGTAATTCCTTAAATAAATGGTTCCCTGATTAATTATTTTCAAGGAACAAAGTTTTGTATACTTTTATAGTTATAGTCTGATTTTTTTCATTTTTTGACCACTTTTCTGTATCTGTTTTACAGGTTCTGAAAATGGAATGGGGAGGAGAGTATTCTCTTGATTCTTCCAATTTAGACTGTTTGTTAAATGTCCTTCCTGGAGAATTGGAGTTTCAACAAATTCTTAGTGATCTTGATGAAAAAATTAAGAAGAACTCTTCTAGGTAAAGAGTGCTTTATTAGTATAAAAAAATATTAGTGAAAGCCATTACATTTAGGAAGAAATCTGGCTTTTCTTTCTTTTCTAGTTGTAGGTTAAAATTCTCATAATTATTTCAGTAGTGATTTTACCTTAACCACTTGAGCATTCAACAAATTTTAAATGCCATATAATTTTTTTTGCTGTAGTCTTTCTCTCTATGTTATTTTTAGAAATTGAAT